>CM028362.1:38346076-38946076 GCA_016624345.1 Platycodon grandiflorus
CAATAGTTACTATCATTATTATCCATTGGATCAAAAATAAAAGGTTGAGATTAATTGCATTAAATGACTCACCTACTTGCATTAATTGCATTTTCCAACTAACCATTAAATCTCAACCTTTTATTTTTGATCCAATGGATAATAATGATAGTAACTATTGATGGTTAAAAAATAGAGTAACCATTGAATACTCCTCCATATATATATATATATATATATATATATATATATATATATATATGAGCAAATTCAATGTAACCCTAAACCTTAAAACTTGAAACATAAACAATAAATCCAAACCTAAACCCTAGAATCTAAATCCTGAATATGAATCGTTAACCCCAATTTAGAGTTTTCAAACTTGAGTAAAGGCTATTTGTTAAGACCTTTTGTATATTTTAGTTTTGAAAATTATATTTAGGTTAGAATTGTCCCCAAAATATTAGAATTTTATATACTAGAGTTTTCAAACTTTTCCATCAAGACTTCTCCACAACTGACACAGCTAAGAGGTTTTAGCTGTTTTGAAACAACTAAGTACAGAAATAGCTAACTACAAATAGCTAAACAGTTAACTGCAGAGCTAAGAACAAAACAACAAAGTGTAGAAACAGCAAAGTGCAAAAACACAAAGAGTAGAAAACAGCTTAGAACAGAAATGACTAAAAGCGAAACAATGTCGCGACCTGCACCCGAGTTCCTACGTGGAACCTCGTCCGAATCGCGAGGAGACAAGAAACACGAAATACGCATCATAAAAATTCATGTTGATACAAGTGTAAAGCGCATGTATAAAATCCTGTAATGCACATGCAAAGCTTTTCTTTAAAACCAAAATAATACTTCATCGGCATAATATCAAGTCGAAAACTAAACTTGTTTAAAAATATAGTTTGAATATAAAACCAAACATGTAACATAAATCTTCACGAGCAACAAACTCGGAGAACAACAACAATATCCAAATCAGAGTATGTGAAAATACAAATAATAAGGATTACATCAAGCTCGACAACCATGTCGGCATAACCAAAAGAATGATACAATCATAAAGACCAACACACTACCCAACATTACAATTAAAGTTTAGGTAACAATGTATTCCCTCGGCCTCACCAAAAGAAATACCAAGGCCCAAAAGCATGCCCTAAAGAAAACCTGCAGAAAGGCCGAGACGAAGCAAACTCTTACTATGGGTTCCTCGCCGGACCGTGATCTAAGGAAAACAAATAAACATTGGACGGGGTGAGTTTAAAACTCAATAAGCTACTAATGCAACAATATGTTATACGATATGCGAGACAGTAATATTAACACGGATAACAAGCTATGACATGATATAACATTCACGAGACATAGCATATATCAAATATCTTATAACAACAAGTTACCCCCATACTACACGAGAGGCTCAACAATCGCCAACCGACCCATACCAGTTGGAAATCATGACTAACATTCACATATATAAGAATCACATAAGTGTGATATGTAAACACTTTATAAAAGGATACTGTATTGAGGTACACCTCCAATATACCCAATACTTCCAACCAACCAACATATAATATACCAATATAGGAGCCGTTGTTGACGTGCTCGATCGTCGAATCAAAACCATGACCAATAACCAATAACCAATTCTTTGTGAACCATTTTCTGTATTCACGTCGACGGGTAATCTTGGTCCCTATGACCCAAGAATCAACCACGGAATAGCTTACCAAGGTTGCGTTTATTCCATACAACAAATGACGCTATGCTCCTACCGTGGCCAACGGTAAGGCGAGGCCCGACGTATTGGCCTTCAACTATTACGTAGCCTCGGCTCTCGCAATAATCGAGCGTCAATACACCGCCAACAAATAATCCATGGACAAATCAAATGCACAAGTAGATGTTTACTTGACATTCACAACAACAATACACACTCCAAGATAGGGAGTACAACATCATTAAACACAAACTAGTTTTACACCCGTGCGTTTAACGCACGGACATATATCTTTTTCAACTAAATAACACTCAAGCAAAATAAAGAGGAAAATTAAAATAAAATAAATAAATGGAGGTAAAGTAATGTTGGAGACAACTAATTAAATAGAAATACAATGATATATCGGTAATATTATAGTTTTTGAAAAAAAAATTTTCTTTTACACAAAATTTGATGTTTTATTTCTTGGTTTTCCCTCTTTAGCACATATTTTTTAATTAAATTATTTATGAATAGTATAAAATACTTTTTCTTAAATTATATTACATAAATAAAAAAAAAGAAAAATCATTATAGTGAAATTTATAAAATAATTATAAGACTTGGTTGTCATTGTATAATTTCAGGTAATTACATAAATTGAAAAATAAGAAAAAATGTTCTATTTTAAATTCAATTTTTTTATATTATAGAATATTGTTTTTATTAATGTAATACTTTATAACATCTTTATAGAGTGTAATTTAATTTTTCTTAGTTTATTCTTTGTATTTTGTTTTTCCTCTTTCTTTTAGAAATTAATGATTAATATTTCGTATATTCGAAATTTACATAATTAATAATTAATATTTCAATTAAAAATTACATAAATTGGAATAAAATAATAATTTAAAAATATTATTTTCATTGACAACGGTTCAATTGAAAATATTGTCAAATGAAAAACAAGAGAGAGAGAGAGAGAGAGAGAGAGAGAGAGAGAGAGCCTTTTTTCAATACCACTTTGTCCAACTCATGGTTTGGATGTATAGTAATATTAAATGCTCTATGAAAATGTTCTATTTTTTGCAAGTAATTTTTTTGCATATTGTACTATTTTAAGACATGCTTGTCATTATATATATATATATATATATGTATATAGATTAATATTTCAATTAAAAATTACATAAATTGAAAAAAATTAATTAAAAAATATTATTTTCATTGACAACGGTTCAATTGAAGTACGGAAAGGAAGGGAAGGAGGCTGGAGAGAGAGAGAGAGAGAGAGAGAGAGAGAGAGAGAGAAAGGGAGAGAGAGTATGAATGAGTTTGCCACTTTTTTCAATGCACTTTTTTCAATGACACTTTTTTCAATGCATTTTTTTCAATTTATGGTTTGGATGTAATTAAAGATTGTATTATTATTTTATATTTATTTTTTTGTATTTTCGAGAAAAAATTTAAATGTATAATATGAAGTTAACTTTCTATTTTTTGTAAGTAATATTTTGGCGGGATTTTTCCTTATTTAGACTTATTAGGTTATATATATATATATATATATATAGATATAGATGTCTCAAGTAGGTCATAATAATCCTACTCACATAATCAACTATCTCATAATATTTACGAGACATAAATAACAACATCAAACACAATTTGGGTAACTAATTTTTCCAACAAAAGTCTCGTATCCCAACGAAGTCCCCAAGTCACACACGTGGTCTCATTTGTTATGAAAACCTATACAACTCCGTTAGAGTTATTATTTGTTTCAATGAGTTTGAATCGAAGAAGAATCATTTTTTTACTTCAAGGTTAACAAGTGATACCATTTTTATGTGTATCAACCAAGACAAAACAAGTCTCTCAACATATAAAATATGTCATCCACGAAATTCACATGGCTCAACAACAAAACATACTCAAACATGTTGATTTCAACATATAAATGTCATTTTACAAGGTTAGGATGTCATACAAGACATAAATAGAAAAGGAGAGGGGTAGTAGCTTACCTCTAGTAGAAAATCAACCAAGAGAAGCCTTATGAAACCCACATGCAATCCAAGGGAAGTGATCTCCTAGTCAATAGCTCCACAATGGCGAAGTCGAATCGTGATTTGGACTTCAAATGAGTAAACTAGCTCACTTTCTCACTCTAGAACTCTCACTTTCTCTTTCTAGTGTTCTTGGGTGTTAATGGCTGAAATGGGAGTATTCAAGACTTTCCCATGGTGATTTAAAGGTCCAAGAAGTCTGGTCCAAGTGATGGAGGACGTGGCTCAACCTTGGCCAAGGATTTGGAGTCAAAATAGTCAAAACTTTAAAAATCTCGTAAGTTGTCATCGGGGTCGCGCTAGGGCGCTGCATAAGTGGCGCTAAGGCGCTGCGCACTACGGCGCTGGGTGCTAAGGCACTGTGCCGGCTATCAAAATTCCAGAATGTTGCGCGCTAAGGCGCTGCAAAAGATGGCACTAAGGCGTGGCTCAGGAAGAAAATTTTCTACAAAAGTGTTCCAAAATGCTCCAAGGTGATTCTAAGTTCAAACCAAGTCCAAGACATAAAGAAACTCATTCAAAACAACCTCTAACAAGGTTAAGAATGGGATCCAAAACAAGTACCAATGATTGTAAGGATTTAAACGCCAAACGAGGCACAAGAGAACACTACAACAAAACTGGCCTTTAACAACGTTTTAAAAACGTTGTAATAGCGTTTTCACAACGTTTTCAAAAACGTTGTGGAATGGTACGTTGTGGTAGGTTCCTGGTTTTCACAACGTTTTAAAAACGTTGTAAAAAAGTGTTTTCACAACGTTTTTGAAAACGTTGTGAAATCTGATTTTTACAACGTTTTTAAAACGTTGTGAAATCTGGTTTTTACAACGTTTTTAAAACGTTGTGAAATCTGGTTTTTACAACGTTTTTAAAACGTTGTTAATTCTGCTTTTTACAATATTTTAAAAACGTTGTGAAATATCTTTTTACAACGTTTATCAAAAACGTTGTTAAATTTATTATTATTTTTTTTTATTCCCTGGCCTGGTTTGATCCCATTCCCCCGTCCCTCGTGTCAATGCCACCAGCTTCTGGCAATGTTACAATGTGGATTATATGAGAACCAACCCAATTAGATTCTAACATGCCCATCACAATTAATGTTTAAGGATGAAAACAGGACAGCATCATGATCGTGCACAAGGTAATGAAATAGCTTAAACTGCAGGGTATATGGTATCCTATCATAGAAATCTTGTACGTTTAACAAAATAAAATCTTGCTATGACCAAATTGAAAACCAAATTTATTAGAAAGTCAACACTCACCTATCAATCATCCAGAGAAAATGATCACAATGTATTATGATGTCTGAAGATTTGTATCCTCCTTTCAGAGACTCAAAATATTCATATCTTCAACAAAAAAACAACAAAAAAGGCCTCATTCAGAAGTGGACTTTCAGCACGAATGTGTTACTAACTGGGATGATTGAATTCCAGTGAAACCATGATACATAGAATCCCTGCTTTAAAGCAGCCACAAAAAGCTCTTGTTGCCTAATTAGGCCAAAAATACTGAGATCAATATGAGTTGCCTTAACAGTAAACACAAAATAAATAAAAGCAGCAACTAACTTATGCATGCTTCTCAATCCCAGCATCTTCTATTACAGTTTCCATCCAGATCAAATTCCAATTATCAACCAAGGCATACCTTCGAACAAGGCATCAAGTAGTTCTTTGTAATTTTGTCATGTCATTTCTACCAAAATCAGCAGTGCTCCAAATTGAACACCCATATAGGGATCTATTGACCCTGCAACCACACATAACAACAGGTTAGTCAAATCCGGGTAAGTAATAAGTATTAAAAGCCAATGCTCCCTAAGAGAAAACAACTGATAAAACAAATCACAGTGAATGACCCTCTAGAGCAAGCTTTGAATTGGCCAAGTCCAAAGGAATTAGATGAACAAAAGTCAACTCCTCTTGCTCCTCCAGTTGATGTTCACAAAGGACTGGCTTCTTTTTTTATTTCCAATGCTGGATCTTTTGGTGGTTCTTTTTTGGACAGACTAGATATTCTTTTAGGATTTGATTTTGCTCTAACTTCCATTCAGTTTTGCTCAGAAGGGATTTGGTTTATAGTGTATTGGGTGGTGGTTGCTGTTGGGTTTGGCATGATAGTTGCCCACCAATGAGTAAAATGCATTTATGTACAATAAATGAGTAAGCTTTTTCTTCTTAATGCATACGAATTGGGGTAATATGAAAATATAGCATGAGACACAAATACAATGTATTACTACCATTTTCTTTCCAATGCATACAAAAAGCAAATGCAACATGACACACAGTTCCTAAACAAGGGTGTTCACTGAAAGGGGGTGGGGAAAGGCATACTAGGAAATTGGAAGAGTCATTTTCCAAAATCTCATCGCTCAAACAAACAACTAAAGTGCAGCAGCTTGCATTGCAACCACAATATTAGATTAGTGTCAGGGCTTCTAGATAAAAGACTTCCAAGAAACATAGCAAACCTGAACAACATAGTTCCCATACTGATCTTGTGCCAGCATGCAAACATACTGCAAAATCTCGTCCATCACTATACTTTGCGTTTTGGGTCATGCAATGCTCCGAAACTCTCGTCGCATAAAGTCGAATATATCAGGATGACAATTTACCCAAATATTTCAATGTAGGAAAAGAAAATATTCAAGTGTTAAACCCGTATGACACGACAACCATATGGATGGGTGGACAATGTCACAACTTGATCATAAAATGTTGAAACAATAAACTGAATAGCATCTTCAGGAATGCATTCAATACACTTCGGATGACATGATTCCCATTTTGATCACGTACACACCGCATGATATGACCATCAAGCTCTGCAACCATTTTCGTTTGCTGGTCCAGATCGACAACCTCTATAGCCTGGATGGTTATACGAACGTCAATAGTATATTTAAATGTTACAACAACCAAAGACTTCTTTCTACTGAAGGGCTAATCATAGCACCCAAACATTACTTAAAAACTAAATGAAATGGAAGGTTGAAATCTAGAAATAAAAGCATTTAAGGGATCTTATGAGAAACAATAATGAAAATATGAAAATGCAAGAACAAAAGGAATGAAAAAAATTGATTAAAAAAATTAATAGAAAAGTAAACAAATCGCACAATTGTGAAGGATTAATGGAGACTGAAAAGGAAACATAGACAATAATGAAGGCGTATATTGATTAAAATAGTAGTTTGGTTAACCAAAGTAAATACCTTCTGGATAACTCGGCAACCATACAGTTGAAGGCTAAGGGTCAGGACATGCCCAGTGGTGGTCGCGGTTCTCTTACTTGTGATGCAGTTCCATGTTCAAAAAACTGGAAAAACAGCAGCAACATGAGTAACCTACTTGCATCAATCCAACAATTATTTCACAATATAGCAAGATAAGTGATCAATAACATGTCAATAACCACACAATATTCAACACTTAAGAAAGTATGTTACCTTCTGGATCACATAATTACCAAATACATCAGTCATTAGTGAAAGAGCCTGTGGCATAATCTCATGGAAAACCATGTCTTTCAGAACAGCACAAGAGCAAGTATAATAACAGTTGAAACTAATAAAACTCGAGTTTTTAGCATATTTAACTCTGAATACTGTTCCTTATCTAGTTCTTATATTCTTCGAACTTTTACTTTGGACATATTCCAGTACCAGAACAGAAGCATATACGATACATCATACTGTCTCGGACTCTGCAATATTTTCAAGCCATAGATCTATAAGTTTCTTGTCTGGTTCCACATACTTGAACCCTTTTGTTTCAGTCACTTAAGGTGGCTTTTGCTGCTTTGTTACACCAGGATTAGCACTTAATTAGGTCCTGGGTTTCATCATCAGAGCTGTCAAAAACACATAAACCTGATTTTCATGACTCAAAAATCTACTAGAGCCCCTCTCTAATAAGGTTAGTTTCTGATTGATGATGCTCCCTCTATTGGTGTTGAAGTTTCAGCATTTCTATTATGTGATGTTGTCAAAAGATGATCTACCTATTATGGCATTACCATATTAACCTTTTCTACTAGAATAATTTAAAATCAAGATAAATGTGGATCCTATCATACAGACACTTCTCTCAACTTACTTGAATGCATGAAACCATTTCTAATTGGAATGATTTTATTGGGAAAGTAGACTCACTAGGCAAATAGTACTATTCATGTCAATTTACTTGAATGCAAGAAGTGAAGGCATTTGGCCTAGGTATGCAATAGGGCTAAGCAAAGCAGCTGATCTCAACATGTTCAGCGTCTTGTCTTGGGAAAATGCACCAAATGCGATCAAAGTTCCCTAACAAGTATCATCAAAACAGAGAAAACAAAAAATGAAATCAGATTTTAGTACCTCAAGTTTATGTCAAACCGGAGCATAGACTTGAGATAGTACAGATAAAGGGAAAAGAGAGAGTTTGTAACTAGAGAGTTTGTAACTAGAGTGTCGAAAGGGAATATCTTGATAATTACCAAGGAGTGTCCAACATAGTGCAGGTTCTGCCCTGTTTGATCATGCACATTTTGGATTGAAGCAGGTAGATCATACGCGACTAATTCATCCCACGACCAGTCCCAATAAGCCTATAAAACATGCAATCATGGACTGTGTTGATGTAGGGTAGCAGCACCACCACCACCACCAGCAGATGCAGATACTGCAACAGCGCCACCACCAAATGGAACTGATGCCAACTTTTCTCACCCTGCTGCAATAAGCTCTGTTATGTCCTTTCCCTTAACTTGAGATAGAAGTAGCTCAATCCGATCAACATCAGCTTCAGCAACTGCATGCCAAAATAGCGTTTCACAATACTATCCTCTTCAAACTCTTTAAAATTATCACACAACAAACTGGTAGTTCTTCATGATAACAAAATAAAAGTTCTAAGGAACCTTGACACAATGACAAGTCCTGACTTAGGTTATCAAATACTCTACTTTCCATGCAAATTGGTTTACTGTTCGAGCATTCCAAAACATTGGTCACTATTTTTCCTAACCATTTTTTTATCAATCTGATTCAAGTAGTAGCAAAAAGACTAAAAGAACAAAAGTATGTAGGATGCTCAAACTTAGTAATTTCTAAATATTATCTGAAGAAGAACAAAATTTTCTAAGACAGGCCAATATACAATTTCTGCAAGATTAGCAAGGCTCAAAAAATGGTTTAAATCGAATTTCATTTCAAGAAAAAAGTCTGCCCTACTTTAATCTATCTCAAAATGAACTGACCAGGTATATAGATCCATAGAAACAGGCAGCAATTTCTGTAATGGAATCAGATCATTATCTGTGATCACAATACCAACAACTTATTACCGGACATAATAATCTGCTAAACTGTGAGCTGAGAATCTCAAACATCTCATGCCAAAGGGTAAACAAGCTTATGACACAGCCTGGCTTGCAAAGAATGTTTGTCGTGTTATCTTAAAGTCTTTAATCTTTGATCTTGTTATCATTTATAGCCTTACTCATTCTATTTGGAGGTGACAAGACAAAAGGAAATTGAATATAAACAAGTTTATTTGTGCTTTGAAACATGTAAACAACAATAGTTGCCATCGATAATCTATCTCGATGCCCTAATCAAAACCTTTTTCAGGTCATATCTTTACATAAATCTAAAGTACTTTCATTACAAATTAACTACCTTTGAACATCAAAGGCTGTTAATGCTTTTAAAATTGCATAATCTCCACCAAGTAGACCACTACTCCCATGGAGATGGAGATAACAATGGAATTTATCTGATGAAGACTCATAAGATATGACAGCTTTCTTCTAAGTTCTGGACTTACGGATTTAATAAACATACTAGGATGAAGAATATACATGAAATAATCATGTTACCAAATGAAGTTAATAAATGTGATGCACACGAATGTTATGAACGATGTGGGTGTTACAAACAACTAAGAGGCAGAAAACAACAACGACAACGAAAACATGTATAGTAAGATTGAGCTAAAAAGAATAAGCAATCTTTTCATTAAAAAATAAGCTCAAATGAGATGATTCTTTCTTCAAGAAATACAACAAGAGCTAAAGCTAAGAGCTGTCACTTGTAACAAAAGAGATTAGAATACTGAAGAATTACATCAAGAAGTATTTATACAATGCAATTCAAAGAGTTAGTCAAAGGAAGCACAAATCAACCAATCCTATGCCTTTGTAAACCATCATAGTTGGAGAGCCAAATGGAAAAGGAAATTTTGGGATTTTCTTTTAATAATCTGTGTATTTTTGGGAAATATATTGGATTATTGTCCATATAACCAATTAAGAAGACCAGTAGATGTTTGATAAGAAATCCGAATCACTTTAAAATACTTGTGTCAATTTTTTTATCCATTAAACTCTTTATTACAACTTTACTTAATTAGCTTAATTTTTTGAATACTATCTCATTACTCAAACAACTAACTCAATATTAACACATTGTTACAACTGAGCATTTTCTAAAACAAGATCATAACTTGTTTTAGAACATCTTTGCAATACTAATCAAAATCATATTCCGCTATGCACAACTCTTGTAACTGCTTTATCAAATTAACTACGTTTTATTAAGAGTTGATTCAAAGATTAATAATTTACTTATTTGTGTAAAGGACCCCTCACTATTAAAACATCCACTAAGTTTTCACAAACGGCATCTATTTCTATTCTATAATTGAAAACAAAAATAAAAGTACGCTATCTTATCTAATTTGTAATAAACAAAGTACGTTAGTTAACGTGTAAATTAGACATTAGTACGCTACCCTTCTAACTAGTTATTTTGATTGGAAATCGACTTGATTGCAAATTTTTTTTAGAGCAAATTACACAAATAGTCCCTATGCTCTACCCCTTTTTTAGGATTGGTCCTTGAACTAAAATTCGAAAAAAATAAGTCCCTGTACTGAAACTTTTTACGCAATTGGTCCTTCCGTCCAACTCTGTTAGTTTTTTTCCGTTAATTATGCTCACATGCAACTCTCATGCCTTTGCCCAGGGGTAAAATTGTCCATGCATTCTTTTATTTTGAATGGACAAAATTAGCCATAATATTTTTATTTTTAAAAACTTAAATGTGGGTATTTTCGTAATTAGCTAAATCTAATTTTTAAACCCTTTCTTCCTCATTCCAACCCCTTCCCCTTGGTTCCACCGTGGCTGCCACCAACGACGAGAAATGCTCACGTGCCGGCGAGAAATGCTCACGTGCCGGCGAGTTTAAGCCACCATCACCTGAAACATTTTTGTCCCTACATATACCCCCCCTCTCCTCTCTCATTTCATCTCTCTCTTCTTCCGAAAACACACACACACAACAATCACACACGGAGAAAGCGGAAGAGATGGGATCGGAGTTGATCTTCAGGGGCCATGAGGCCCAACCCATGGCGGACGCCTACTCGCCCAAGCCCAACAAGCCATGGCTGTCCGTGATTCGCCCGATTCGTTACATCCTCCATGAACAGCGCGCCGTCTTCTTCTTCGTCGACATTGCAATCGCCACCTTCGGCTTCACCATACTTCACTACTCCTCCCCCGCCTCACCCCGCGTCGCGATCTCTGAGGCCTACTCCATTTCCGATTCGATCAATCAGTTTAATAATAACCCAAGACCATATTACCGTGCCGGATTGGGGTCGTTCAATTCAGGTGGGAAGATATCGTTGGGTCTGAAACTGAAGGGGTTGAGGATTGTGGTGACGGGTGGGACCGGGTTCGAGGGTAGCCACCTCGTGGACCGTTTGATGGCGAGAGGGGATAGCGTGATCGTCGTCGTTGATAATTTCGAAATTGGTTGTTCTGGTTTACCATTATGTTGGTTGCCTTCATAAATAGGCTTGTTGAGGTAGTCCCAAGATAAGTTCAAATTGATTTGGTTCAGTAAAGAGAAATCACAAGATAAGCCATGGAAAATGCCCTTCTTTTTCGATTCTGTTGGTGATGAGCAGTAGACATGGAAAGAGGAAAAAATGATCCTTGTACTTTTTTTTTGAAATGACTATTTTATCCCTTGTAGAAATCACGTGACATGCACATGTCTATACTTAACGGCAAGAATTTAACGGAATGATCAATGGTGTAAGTCACCCCACTACAGGGATCACTGGCATTGAGTAAGGACCAATCCTAAAAAAGGGGTAGAGCACAGGGACTATTTGTGTAGTTTGCTCTTTTTTTTATTTCATCAACCATTGTCCACCCACAAGTGGGCAAAACTAATCATTAAATGCCTTCTTTCTAATCATTTTTGATAAAAACACAATTTTACTATTTTATCCTTATTATTATTTTTTTGATCTATATACTCAGTAAAACATAACATGTATTAAAAACAAAAAAGTGTTTTTTTTATTACAAAATAAAATTTTAAAACTTATAAACATATATCCCCTACGTTTCTAAATTATCGTCTTGTTTGATTTTTTTGGTCAAATAGAATATTTTTCAAATGTAAATTTAATGTATATTATTTTTTTAAATAATAAAATACGTAATTTGAGGTATTATAAAAATATTACAAATTACATATTTTATAATTTTAAAATACTACAAATTACGTATTTTATAATTTTGAAAAAATAAAAAAATATACGTCAAGTTTAAAAACATCCCATTTAATTAAAAAAATTCAATAGGATTATATAATGCTCCATTTCTCCGGAGAGGGAAAGAAGCTAAGAACAATGGTCATGTTGAGTCCTCCTTTTGTACCACTTTTCCAGGGCACCAAAATCAATTGAATGTATGAATATTGTAAAATCGCATTGAAAGAAAGAAGTATATTAACATTACGTGCATTAGGTCTAATATTAACTAGCAGAATACTCATTCTATGGACGGGATAACTCAAATATTATTTATTTTATATCATAAAAATGTATATCCAACTGAAACTTTAGTTGAAAATTAAGATAACTTAACAGTAATTTGAGGGAAATCATTAATAAGAAACTGAAGGTTTCTCTACTAAGTCCAAATAAAATTTAATATCATAAAAAATAAATTAAAAGCGTTAAATTTTATTTTTATTTTTTTGAAAGTTCAATATAATGCTTAACATTTAATGATACAACCAAATAAAACTCAAATTCGTAAATTTTTAATAATACTTAAAATTCTTTTGAACTTCAATTCGAAGTTTTGAAATAAAAAATATTTTTACTATTTTATCCTTATTACAAATTTTTAATAATATTAAATTTCTTCTGAAACAACATTAACTTGATCACCTACTGCTTAGTGCAGTCAGTAGGCTTGAACGAGACCTGATTGTTAACAAGATCATATCCAACCAAGAAATTCTCCTGTGACAAATTCCCAAAAATTGCCAAATCATCGGTAGGAATCAGTGTCAAACAGAAAAGCCCTTCTCCCACCTCCAAGAACATACTAGTTGGTGGCAATTCCAAATCTGCACCGGTGAAGCTAACGGTGATAGTAGGAACGTTAACGTTATCTAAACTCGAGTAGCAAAGGCTAAATAGTCCATGCGGATCGCTCGTGGTTTCACCCCCAATCGCATCCTTAACCTCCGACTCCAAACTTTGGTAAAAGTCGCGTGGCAGCATTGTCAGTGTTGTACCCGAGTCGATGATGATGTTGCCCTCTTCCACACCGTCCCCGCCGTCTTGAACTTTAGCCTTCGAGTATGCTTTGTAATTGAAGCTCTTGTCTCCAACTTTAATGCTCTCCAATGTCAGGTAGTAGTAAGTATCTGGCGCTTTGCTAACCAAAGGTGTTGAAACCACCCCGGGACCCGCAACAACAGCCAGGCTGCCGAAATTAATCTGGCTTGTTACGTTGGAGCCTTTGTATATAGGCACCAAACAATACGAAAATTTACCTTGAATTATATCTTTCAATTGCTTGACAATCGACAACGGTCCACCTCCTAGACCGATGATTCCCGATATGGCCTCATTAAAACTGCCACTATTATCATGGCCGCAGCCAAAAGCAACATTCTTAATTGAAACGGATTTACCGGAACTCGATCCAAAGGTGAAGGTTTCTGAGGAAAGGTCACCTTGGGTATAGGATCGATCGCCGTAACCCATCCTGTACTCGCACCCGTTTTGGTCCGTGCAGCTGGAGCCGGACCCGCTCAAGGCGGAACATGAGTCGGAGTCACATGATAGGGTTTTGTAGGAATAGGATTTGCGGGGGTTGAAGATAGGGGTGGTTTGGTTGTAGCAGTTAGTGCATGGACTGCATTGGGTCCAAGTGAGGTCGCTTCCGGTGTCGGCAATCCCTAGGGTTTCGACGGGAGGGGTACCGATGGAGATTTTCATGATGTACTCACCCGGGATCGAGTATAGGTGCGATTGGATGTTGGGAGGAGAACCCTCTTTATCGAGGCGGTACGCTTTACGGAACGATGAAATGCATTGGTGATGAGTTCTAATCGAGTGTAGGCTGAGTTGTAGAGTGGGGAAAGTGGCGAGTCTCTATGGATGAGATCTAAAGTGAAACTTCCTTGTTGAATGGGAATGTTTCTGGCTTCAATGATGGAAACCAAAGAGAGCAAGAAAGATGTCAAAATAGGGAAGAGAGAGAAAGTGGCGGCCATGATTCTTGTCCTAAGATTTGGGAGATAGAGCGAGGATTTGGATAGGAAATAAGGATAGGAAAGTGAGTATTTATAAGAAAGGAAGAGATAGAAAAGACTACGAAAATGGAAAGGGGGATTAGTTTTGCCAAAAGAAAGGGAGAAGAACAAAGAAGGTACAATCAATGGAGATTGTGTTCATGGAATTAAATTCAGAATTGGAGGGATTAATTTGGTAGTCTTATTAAGGAAATCTAAAATTTATTTAAGTGAATAAATTGTAGTGATTCAATTGCTACAAAATAATCCATTTGTCTATAATGCATGTCCAATTCTAGTTTTTTTTTTTTTTTTTAAATTGAACGTTGACTTTTAATTTATTTTAATACGGAGTAACACATGTACATAATTATCCTTACCATCTATGTGTGAAATTAAAAATTTACATTTAAAATTACAAATGCTCACTTTTGACAAATCCTTTTATGCCTCAAAAGATGTCATTGTTTTTCTGACTTTTATTTTTCTTTTGCTAATTAATCAAAAAAAAATACGGATTTATTTAGTACACTACGGTACGGATTTATTTTGAATTTTAAATGTGAAAGCCATTATGGTAATATATTCTGTTTCGCCTGTCTATGATTCCTCATATATTTGTCCTGGGAGTTACAAGAATTGCAAAATAAAATTTTAAATGCAGCCTATATAGATAATCCAGGTTAACATTTAATTAAAGAATTTCCTTTTTGAGAGATGCATTGTTTGACCCTTATACTTTACACTTATAAGATTTGGCCAACATTTCCTCTTTGATTTATATTTGATACACTATCAGTGTAATTTAGTTTTACACAAATACTTAATAGAACATCAATTTTAAATGATACTCCCTCCGTCCCTAAATTATTGTCTGGTTGACCCGATACACGAATTAAGAAAACTCAATTGACTTGATTATTAATATTGGAATAATATTGAAATAATGTGTTGTTTCTTTTAATGCCCATGTGTATGGGGTCCATAATTAAAGTAGGAAGAAAAAGTAAGGGTAAAATAGTAAAAGTGATATTTTAAAAAGGAAAGTTTCAAACAAGACAATTATTTAGGGACGGACGAAAAAGGAAGGAAGACAATAATTTAGGGACGGAGAGAGTATAGATGTTAAACGGACTAGCCCTAATTGGTTGTGGTCTTAATGGGCCGCGGGCTAAACGGTCCAATTTTTTCGGGCCACTAATATTGCAGACTTAACCCTAACCTTAGCGAATTTCGGGCTAAACGGGCCACTATCGGGCCACGAGTAAAAATATATTATAACAATATTTTGAAATAGTGAATCGATAAATCATTCATAATTTTGATAGTTTCTTATGTTTTTCAAAAAAAATATAAACTAGACATTTTTTTACATCGATGTGTTATAATTTTCAACTTGTTATTTTCAAAATAAATAATGTAATAGCTCTACTTAGCAGTTCTTTCCAAAATTTTTGTTTATTTATTCAGTATTTATTCACAAGTACACAAAGAAGATCTGTAGTGCAAAGGATAAATGTGTTTGACTTTGGATTAAATGTTGTTGGTTTTATTCTTATGGTGGTTATTTTACGTATCTCCTAAACTTTTTACGGCCTAATTAATATTATGCGGGCTGACGGGCCAACCCTGAAACCTGGCGGGCCAGCCCTAACGGGCCGCGGGTTAAACGGGCCAACCATAAAAAGCCCTAATTTTAAACGGGCCAAAAATATTGAGCCCTAATCCTGTTTTTTTCGGTTTAAACGGGCCAACCCTACGGGTCGTGGCCCTTTTAACATCTCTAGGAGAGAGTATGATTTAAAAACTCAGTTGATATACATCAGAAACAGTAGTAATTGAAATTTTATCTGTTATTCAAATAATAAAAAGATGTATTGATTTCTTTTGAATCAATAGTGATTGTCGACCAATTAAATGGCTCGAAATAATTATACTTTCTCACCTAATTATTACTCCATAAAATTACAAAAAAGATTACAAATCACAGAACAAACCCCCTATCCAAAAATGGTCAAATGGTTTTGCACAAGAGGGCTCAAAAAAGATTCGATGGAAGTTGCCGTCGAATCCTTGGTGCGAAATCAATAAAAATGATTGTGCGCAAGGTAATCGATCCAATCAGGCTAGCCCGGGGTTGGGGCCTATAAGTGAGTAAGGGACTGATATCGAAAGTGGATAGTGGGTTCTCGTGTAGCTTGGCTGTTTGCAATCGAACCCAAAACCTTTTGAATTTATAAATTTTAAAAAGGGTTAAATGCATCATTGGTCCCCGAAGTTTGAGATTGTACACGATCAATCCCCGATGTTAGAAAAGTCTCAACACTGACCAAAATATGCAATTTTCGCACACTGTTGGTCCGTGTGATGGATGACACGCGTTAGGGCTAGGAGCATTAAGTGGCCATGTGATTATTCACGTGCCATCTACTCAGGGCAAAAACATTATTTCAAAACTTCACTTCTGCAACCAAGTAATCAACCGCTATTTAAACTCCGGTGACGACGAACTATCCCCAACAACCCTTAACCCACCTTTAACCTCTTCACAAATCTCTCTCTTAACCTCATCATCATCTCCAAACTGCAAAAAGCTTTCTACCAAATCCTTCCCTTCTCAATCTGACCCTTTATGATCAAAATCATCACAATCCCCTACCACCAATTCCACTCCAATTTCATTATCCCCAAACTGTCCATAATTACCCTTCTCGAGAGAAGAATTTACCAAATGAGACAAAGCTCTCATACTCTCTCATGCTGCCACTGGAGAATGCTCGTTACCACTACTACTGTCGCACCCTCACCTTCCTCACCCCCTCAAACGCCTCTGCCACCCTCTTAAACCTCATCGAAATTCATGCCACCATTGTTGTAGCTCTAAATTTATCTTAAATTGATTCCTAAATTAAAAAATTACCCAGTTGGATTTTACGTTCAAATGTTGGAATTGACGACGACCCAAATGAGATTATGAGTCTTTATACCGTGAGAAAGGTTAACTTTGTTTTGTGATGATCACAGTGTCATGAAAATGGTGAAAGAATGTTAACATAGGAGAGAGAGAGAGAGAGAGAGAGAGAGAGAGAGAGAGAGAGAGAGTAAACTATCTCAGCCGCATTCGCCACGAAACAACAATTCTCAAATATTTTCAACAAACAATATGGATTAAAGGACAGTCAATTGCTTTTAATCCATATTGTTTGTTGAAAATATTTGAGAATTGTTGAATGTGCTTCGGGTCAGTTACTTAATCTGGAGAAGAGTGGATTTTATGTCTCCGGGAGAGGTTCTCGAAGGCGGGCTAGTTTTATCTCTTAGTGGTCGGGGTGCACTCATCGGCACTTTCCTATGAAGTATTTAGGGATTCCGCTGTTTAAAGGGAGGATTAATAGATCATATTTTGAGGATGTTGAGCAGAGGATTAGCAAGAAAGTGAGTGGATGGAAGTCTCGACTCTTGTCGTTTGGAGCAAGGATAGTTTTGCTTAAATCGTCCTAAGTAGCATTCCGATTTATACTTTGGCTATAAAAGTTCCTAAATCGACCTTCGTAGGATTGAGAGAGTGATGGCGGATTTTTATGGAGTGTGAATGGGAATCGTAGGGCTCATTGGGTGGGTTGGGAGAAGGTTTGCAGGCCTTTAGCTGAAGGTGGTTTGGGTATAAGGTCGCTGGCTCAGGTTATGGATTCTTTGCATGCTAAGCTAGCTTGGAGTGCTCTGCAGGGGAAAAGTCTTTGGGCTAAATTTGTTTCGAGCAAGTATCGTCAGTTTAATGTTTTCAGTTTGCCAGTAGGTGCTTCTCATTCTTGGAAAACGGTTATACGTCAATTACCGAATGTTGTGCGGAATAGTCGATGGATTATTGGTAAAGGGATATTTCCTTTTGGTGTGATAATTGGTGTGGCACGCTTTTGGGTGGTCCGCTCCTACGATGCCAAGCTTGCGTTAATAGGGCTTTGGTGCATTCGGACCAGTTTCTGGAGCTTCTTCCGCAACAGTACCACAGTTTGTTTCGGTCGATTTCTTGCATTGCAGAGGTTGAGGATAAGCTAGTTTTCACTCTTACGAAATCTGGAGCTTTTTCTTCTGCGGCA
The DNA here is from genome assembly GCA_016624345.1 of Platycodon grandiflorus. Lineage (NCBI taxonomy): Eukaryota > Viridiplantae > Streptophyta > Magnoliopsida > Asterales > Campanulaceae > Platycodon > Platycodon grandiflorus. Next base: position 38,364,551 of record CM028362.1, read on the forward strand.
TATTGGGATTTTATTCGAAATAGATGGCCAAAGATAGATTGGGCAAAGAGAATTTGGCAGCCATGGATTCCTACAAAGGTTAGTGGTTTTATTTGGAAGCTGTTTAATGGTGCAGTTTCTGTGGATCTGTCTTTATGCAGGATGGGAATTTCCATGGTTTCTAAATGTGTTTGTTGTGTGGTTGGTTTGGATAGAAAGTCTCTTGACCATCTTTTCATCCACTCTGAGATTGCAAGGGGTGTGTGGGAGTATTTTGCCAAGCCTTTTAATAAAGTTAATCGATACACTAATATCCATCATCTTATTGATTGCTGGGTTGGAAATACTTCTGTTAATAATCAAGTGGAGCGGTTTTCCTTGGTCTGTTTATGTTTGGATGTTGGGAAATTTGGAAATCTAGATGTGCAGCGATTTTTGATAACTCGCTGATGAATGTGATGAGAATAATTCGGAGTATAGTTAACAGTGTGCAAGGTATGTTAATGGTGTATTGTCCCAAGGCAGGATGCGGAACTTTGTTTAAGATCGGGATGGAATCTCTTCATTTTCCAGTTCTTCGGGTGTATTCGAGGCCTGGCCGATGGTTATGTTGGAAACCAGCAGGATCGCAGCTTTACACGTTAAATACAGATGGATCTTCGATTGATGGTGTGTGTTCGGGTGGGGGAATTATTCGGGATTGTCAAGGTAGTTTTGTTAGGGCATTTTCTAATTTTTACGGCCCGGGATCTAACATGCAAGCGGAGATTTTTGCCCTTCGTGATGGCTTGCAATTGTGCAGGGATTTTGGTTTGGCTTCAGTTTTGGTTGAGTCGGATTCGTTAGTTGCTGTTTCGGTTATTCATCAGAAACAGAATCCCCCTTGGCAGTATGTGTTTGATCTTAGGAGATGTCAGGATTTATTGGGTTCATATAGCATTGTTCATGTGTTTAGACAGCAGAATCAGGTTGCATATAGACTTGATCAGGTTGCATATAGACTTGCATCATGGGCTCATCATCACAAGGAGTTGAAGGAGATCTTGGGGCAGGAGCCTCTCCCGGTTGAGGCTTTGACAGCTTACAAAAAAGATGTTTTTGGTTTTTATTATTATAGGAAGTAGTCGTTTTTTTCTTCCCTCTGTGGGTGTTTAGAGGTTAGGCTCCTTTGTCCTCCCCGTTTGTGGGGCTTGGCTTGGTTGTCCCCCTCCAGTGTTTTTGTTTTTTTTTATATATTTTTGCAGGGTGCCGTCCCTGTTTTTGAAAAAAAAATATATATGGATTAAAGGAAATATCATACTTTAACAATTTCTTCCAATTGCAAGCCTGAGATAAATTTTGTTGCAAACTTTGTAAATGGAAGAGAACGAAGTCGCTTGGGGCATATAATAGATCGCATGGGCGTGCTATAGGTTCAAAGCTCGCTGGCGCTGAGAGAGACAACCGATGAGAAAGACTGTTGGCTGGAGAAGGGGGAGAGACTGGCTAGAAACAAGGGTCCCTGGTGTGGTCTGAAAAGATGGAGAAACAATCGGGCGCTATAGAAGATAAAGGACTCCTTGTGTAAGGAGATCCCAGTCGGAGAAGGCTTGTCGGTCGGAGATTGAGGTTGCTGGCATTGTGGATAGAGAAAGAGATTACAGTGTGAAGGTTGGATGACGAGTGTGCATAGGGTTCGCCGGCGCTGGAGAAAGCGATCGGAGGTGATGCTGAGCGAGGGATTGTGCGGGTTGGACTGCTACAACCGTACTGGAAAGGTGAGAGAAAGGGAGATAGCAAAGAAGAAAAGGCACAAATGTAAATGACATTTTTGCCCAGAGTAAAAGGCACGTGATTGATCACATGGCCACTTAACGGTCCCAACCCTAACGCCGTCTGTCACAGGGACCAACGGTGTGCGAAAATTACATACTTTGGTCAGTGGTAAGACTTTTCTAACAGCTGATCGTGTACAAGCCAAACTTCAGGGACCAATGGTACATTTAACCCATTTGAAAATTAGTACTTTTCGTAGTAAATTTAGCACTTTCATGACAAATTAGTATTTCTTATGGAAAGTTAACTTTCTTTTAACATATGATACTCTCTTTTTTTTGGGTTTTATTTTGTACTTTTTTTTGTCAAGGCATTTGTATTATTGAGTAAAGTTTCATCAATGTGTTGACACATTCTACTCAATTAGATAATCCAAAATTATAAAAATTGATAAAATTTTCAAATTGGGAGATTCTCCCACGATTGACCACTCGCTAGTTTTTGATTGCTTAGTATAGATTGGAGATGGGTTAAACCTTGGAAGTGTATCGTACTTTCAAATTAAATATTTACACATTGACTAGCGTATTTTGTTTTGAAGGTTTTCATCAAATAGGCTAGCGTACCTCTATTTGAATTGTGGGAATAAACTGGATGTCATTAGTGAAAAATTAATAGGGTGTTTCAATTTTTCAAAAAAATATATTTGAGCAATGTAACCCTAAACCTTGAAACTTGAACCATAAACAATAAATCCAAACCCTAAACCCTAGAATCTAAACCTCAAATATGAATCGTTAACCCTAATTTAGAGTTTTAAAACTTGAGGAAAGGCTATTTGTTATGACCTTTTGTATAGTTTAGTTTTGAAGATTATATTTAGGTTAGAATTAATTGTCCCCAAAATATTAGGACTTTTATGTACTAGAGTTTTCAAACTTTTCCATCAAGACTTTTCCCTAAGTGACACAGCTAAGAGGTGTTAGTTGTTTTGAAACAGCTAAATGCAGAAACAGCTAACTAAAAATAGCTAAATAGCTAACTCGAGAAATAACTAATTGTAAAAACAGCTATGAACAGAAATAGCAAAGTGCAGAAAATAGCTAAGAACAGAAACGACTATAATTAAGACGCAGGAACAACAAAATGTAGCAACAAGCCAACAACAATGAAAACATGTATAGTAAGATTGAGCTAAAAAGAAACAATCCTTACATTAAAAATAAGCTCAAATGTAATAACTAGTACTCTTTCTTCAAGAAATACAACAAGAGCTAAACTAAGAGTTGTCACTTGGAACAAAAGAGATTTGAATACTGAAGAATTACATACATGAAGAAGAGTTTATACAAAGTAATTGAAAGACCATTCAAGTTAAGAGAAGAGCTACAATCTCCATCTAGCGAGAATCTTCATCGGTCTTCATCAAGAACTTCCATCAAACTTTAAGAGTCGATCAAAGGAAGCACAAATCAATCAATCCCGTGCCTCTGTATACCATCCTAGTTGGAGGGCCAGTTGGAAAATGAAATTTTGGGATTTTATTTCAATAATCTGTGTATTTTTGGAAAATATATATAGTGGATTATTATCTCATATAACCAAGAAGACTGCGAGGGGTGGATGTTTGATAAGAGAACCAAACTACCTTAAAATACTTGTGTCAATTTCTTTATCCGTAAAACTCTTTATTACTACTTTACTTAATTAGCTTGATTATTTGAATAATATCTCATTACTCAAACAACTAACTCAATATTACTACTAGCATTTACTTAAACAAGATCATAACTTGTTTCAGAACATCTTTACTATACTAATCAAACCCATATTCCGTTATACACAACTCTTGTAACTACTTTATCAAACTACATTTTATTAAGAGTTGATTCAAAGATTAGTAATTTCCTTATTTGTGTAAAGGACCCCTCACTCTTGAAACATGTATTAGGTTTTCACTAACGACATCTATTTTTATTCTATAATTAAAAACAAAAATAATAGTATATATGTTGCTTATTTAATTGGTCATAAACTAAGTACGCTAGACAATGTGTAAATTAGACATTGGCACGCTATCCTTTCGACTATAGTTGGTTTGATTTGAAATAGCTTGGAGTAGGGGATTGCGACACGTGAATATTTTGGAGATATCCTTGGTGGCAAAGGTTTTAAACAGTTAGGTTGTGAGTCCAATTTGATCTTGAGGTTCGCTGTAGAATTATTGGGGTGTAATGAGATTAGATTAGAGGATTTTTTTTACAGGGGCGGCACCCTGCTACATTTTATTAGAATAAAAAAAATATACAAACTTGAGGGGGACAACTAGGCTTGCCTTTATAGATAGGAGGACAAAGGAACCTAACCTCGAAAAGTAGAGACATGAAACAAATAACAAGGGCTCATAAAACAAAAGAAAACTAAGATATCCTAAGCCGAGGAACCCCAAAAAGAATCCAAGAGAATATCACCAGGTAAAGAGCGAGGAAGCTGGTCCCAAGAGTCAAAATAGTCATCGCTCCCCAAATTTATAGCAAGACTAGCAAACCTATTAGCAAACTGTATTGGCTTCTCTGAAACAATGCCGGAAAGAAAATTGGCGAAGAGCCTGTAGCATGTGAATCACCCGAATGTAGTAAACACACCTCCAAGGCACAGAATGCCCTTCCGTAATACATCCAATCAATTCAAATATTGCCCGAGAGTACTTTGTCACTCAATTCACATTTTGGAAAATTTTTAATTTTATCATCCATTGTCCACCCACAAGTGGGCAAAAACAATCCAATCAAATCTATATATTAGGGAATCGGATTTGGTAGAATTTCAGATTGAATCTCTATTATTTGACCTCTTTTTATTTATTCTTTTTAAGCCAATATGAGCTAGTTTTTTTTTTTTAAAAAAAAAAAAGTCAAAACACACCTTTGGGCCACCTAACTTTTTAAAAACTTGCAATGCGGCCATTGAAAGTTTAAGAATGTTATTCTTGCCACTTTACATTAGTTATGTTGCAAGCGAGACCATTTTTCGATGGGCGTTAGACTAAGCCGTTAAGTTTAAGTCAAATATCTGTTTTGCCCTTGTAAATGAAAAAAAGAGAGAAATACCTACAACCCTAACGCACACCTAATCGCTCATCTCTCTCCTGTTCCAGGCACCACTCAATAGGAAAATGAAGATGGATATGGACGGACAGACGTTGAACTAGGGAGGCCCACCATTTATTGGTGGCAATAAACCCTAGACCTCGCTCAATGTCATCATTAAGATGCAGAACGTTTCAGGTGAGATCATGGACACTAAGTCGATTTCTCTATCTAAAGCCGAGACGATAGTATCAATGTTTATCTCTGGCGAAGCCAAAACTTCTCAAGCAATGTTGGCGTACTTGAGGCGCACGTCGAAAGAATTCGACAAGCTTGTGAGGTTCCATGGAGAAAAAACCAAAGCCAGGCAACACAGTAAAAGGAGCAATAAACAAGAATCGGCAAGTAAAAGGAGAAAAAAAATAGAAATTGGAGGATGAATTAGCTAATGTGTGTCAATTGTGAGAAAACAAGTTGCCGAATGTGTTTGATTATTTTATTTTTTATCGAGGATTTTTGAGTTATTATAAGTTTTCTGTATTAGAGCTTGTATTTGGTCAATTTGCTCATAAGTTTATTGAATTGGATGTATTCTCTCTCTCTCTCTCTCTCTCTCTCTCTCTCTCTCTCTCTCTCTCTCTCTCTCTCTCTCTCTCTCTCTCTTTAAGACTCTCTCTCTCTCTCTCTCTCTCTCTCTCTCTCTCTCTCTCTCTCTCTCTCTCTAGACCTCTCTGTCCCATCATAAAACCCTAAACATTTCTCTAAAAAAAAATAAGAAACAAGGGAAAGCCATGGCAGCCATTGTCATGATATAAAAATGGGTTTAAAACATAGATCTGGAAAATGCCCCATTTGAAAACTTGCATATTTTAACCCCTCCCCCTCTCCCAAATCAATTTTAGAGATATAAAATTTAGGATTTTTGTGAAGGTGGAGCCGAAAAATAAAAAATTAGGCAATCAAAATAAACAGAGAAATCGAATATTAGGGTTTTTGTAAAAATAAAAAATATGACGAAATTACTTGCCAAATATCTAGGGGCATCGAATGAAATATCGTCCTGAGTTCATAGCTGATTCACAAAAACCCTAATTTTTGACATTGTTGATTCTAAGAAAAAAGGATGAAGATGAGCTTAGAGAAGATGAAGATGAACATTGGATGTATATAGCTTAAATAAGGGTATAATTGTCTATTTATAGGAAAAAATAGGTATTTGACTCTAACTTAACGGGCGAGTCTAACGCTCGTAAAAAAATGGGCTCGCTTTCTACATAACTAATATATAGTGGCAAGAATAACATTTTTAAACTTTCAGTGTCCGCATTGCAAGTTTTTGAAAAGTTGGGTGGCCCAAATGTGTGTTTTGCCAAAAATAAAATAAAATAAGAAATAACTTTCTTTAGTCAAAATTTGAACAGATTACTCCATCTGTTCCAGGCAAAGAGTCTACTTTTAATTTTTTTTGGTCAACTTAGTTAAAGTTTGACTGATAATTATCATAAATTTAGTGATTTTTTCAATGTTATTAAAGTTGTAATCCATAGTATTCTTATGATAGTATTAAATTAATGAAGTTTTATTTACTAAATCATAAGTAAAATATGTAAAATTTTGATTTGATTTAATCAAATATTGATTTCTAAAAATGAAAAGTGGACTTTTTGCCTGGAACGGAGGAATATTATTAATAGCACTTAGTAACTTCTAGCCCGGTGCGCTCAGAGAATTCAATATTTAAAAGCACCAATTAGAAATAAGATTAAAACTTTAAGAGATTAATCATCCATACAACTTTAAGAAATCGCTCAATTTTTGCGGATTGAATGGATCGTGCACACTCCTAATTATATTGACTAACGAGGGAGTAAATTAATTGTGAAGATCAGCATGTTCATGGCGAGGCTAATGAACATACCATATGTCTAATAAATTCGTTGTATTATTGCCTTAGGCTAACCATGTTCGAAGTACAACCCGTGCAAGTGGCGTCCAAGTTATATACGGAAAACATATCATGAATATATACAAAAAGTTATACTCTATCCGTCTGAAAATTAGTGTCCTGTATTGAATATACAATATTTTACGAAAAGTGTATAACTTTAAATTATTTTTCTTTAGTAACTTCAATTTATTACATGTGGTGTCATATCAATAGGTTCAATCAACTTTTCAATTTAACAAATAAGAATGACATAATTAATAATCGACTTGAAAAATATTTCAAAAAATAAAAGATACAATTGTTGTGGAATATTCCAAAATGAAATAATGAATACTCATTTTAGGACGGAGGAAGTGTTTATTAAAATTGAGTACTGCACATGTAATAATAGACTCCATTTTTAGTTTCAAACTAGAAATTCTATGATCTCAAACATTCTGTGATCTCAAAATGAAATAATGAACACTCATTTTATTCCGTGTAATATTATATTTAAAAATTAAGCTATTAAGAAAATAGTTTAAATTTTTAAATCAACCAACTAAAGACTTAAACACACACACACACACACATATATATATATATATATATATATATAACGGGTTCAATCTATCTTAGTATTTCTAATTAAATTATCATTTTGAAATATTTTCGGAATTCAACTATTTGAATCTGTAGTATTATTGTTACTTTTTCTGTCTCAAAATAAATATTCACTTTTATTCGTGGGACGAACAAAAATATTATATTTTAATGTTATAAATTTTATTTATAAATCTTGACAATATCAACAAAATGATATATATAAATAAAACTGTGTTCATAGAGCCACTTCAAATGATTACGGTAAAATATTATGATTGTTTTTTAGTGATGCTAAACGCAGCCCCCTTAATGCGCTAAACGCAACCCTCCCTCATCTGCAAAATTACTAACTTGCCCTCGTTTGTTATAATGTATATTTTTGCAAAAAAAAAAAAAAAGACATGTGCCTACACCATGCGCATGTCCCAAAAGAAAATGCGCATGGTATAGGCGCATGTTTTTTTTCTTCAAATTGTTGCACTTTACACCTTGAATTTGTAAAAAAATTGAAAAAAATTCACAATACCCCCTTGAATTTGTTAAATTCGTTAAAAAATTTAAAGAAATTAACAAATTTAAGGGGTAAAGTGCAAATTTTTAAAAAAACATGCGACTACACCATGCACATGTTCTCTTGAATATGCGCACCAAAGGGACATCCTCATGGTGTAGGCGCATGTTTTTTTTTTTTCAATAGTTGCACTTATATATCCTGAATTTGTAAAAAAAATTGAACGAATTTCACTATACCCCCTTGAATTTGTTAAATTTGTTAAAAAATTTAACAAAATTAACAAATTTAGGTGGTAAAGTGCAAATTTTTTTTAAATAAATTTGTTGAACATGCGCCTGTCTAGGTGTATGTCCAAATTTTTTTTTAAATATACATTATAACACAATAATAAAGTAAAAGAATATATTTAACACAAAATATGTCAAAAACAAAATTATATTTAACACAAAATATATCAAAAACATACACATTAGAAGCAAATAACTAAAATAAAATAAAATTTAACACAAAATATGTCAAAAACATACACATTCGAAGTAAATGAAAGTGAGTTTTAAGTTAAATATTTTCTATGTATAAAAGACGATGGCAAGTTAGTAATTTTACATGGGAGGGGGCTGCGTTTAGCGCATTAGGGGGGGCTGCGTTTAGCGTCTATGATACTTGAAAGAAAATTAGAAATGAATATAGCACATCCAAATGTGCAAAGGTGATACTAGGTGAAAATTGGAATGAACAAATTTTGGAAAATGATATACGAAAATGAAATCCATAAGTCATTTTCCTGAAAATAAGGCTTCATTTTTCGTTGATTCGTAAAATATTTTACATTTAATAAATTTTCCACATGTTATCAAACACCGAAAAATGAGGAAAGTGTTTTCCGAAAATCATTTTCCGTGAACTTTCTTTCATAACAAATTGGTATTTATTATGGAAAATTTTATACTTTTAATATATTATACTTTTCATAACAAAAGCAATAGAACTTTCATTTAACATATTATACTAGGTTTTTTTTTTATTTTATATTTTTTTTGTCGAGGTGTTTCTATTATTGAGTAAAGTTTTATTAATGCATTGACACATTCTACTCAATTAGATAATCCAAAATTATAAAAATTGAGAAAATTTTCATATTGAGAGATTCCCCCACGATTGACCACTCGCTAGTTTTGGACTGCTTAGTATAGATTGGAAATGGGATAAACCTTGGACGTGTAGCGTACTTTCAAATTAAATATTTACACATTGACTAGCGTACTTTGTTTTGATGGTTTTTGTCAAATAGGGTAGCGTACTTCTATTTTAATTGTAGAAATAAATTGGATGTCGTGAGTGAAAAATTAACAAGGTGTTTCAATTTTTCAAAAAATAAAATAAAATTGAGCAATGTAATTCGAAAAATTGGACTAGGCGCCCAACTAAGCACTAGTCATCCCCCAAACGCCGTGACTAGGGCCAAATCGGACAAAAAATCACCAACGTGAGAAATCGCCCCCGTCATAGCCTAGCCACCGACTAGTCAGCGTCGACACCGCCAACACCCAACAATAATTTCATGATTTTAGGCTTTTACGAAGATAATTTCGAAGAGAGATTAAAGAGCGAGATAGCTTGGCAAATCATTGTTCAAAAACTGATAGAAATTGAGAGGTTACCTGAGGTGTGAGAGAGGAAGCACTGCCGGTGAGAGAGAGGGTGAATGCCTGTGCCGGTGATCAGCTGTGTGCCGTCGCCGGTGAGAAAGAAGAAGAACGTGAGAGAGAGAAAGAGAGAGATGTGTGCCACCGCCAGTGAGAGAGAAAGAGAGAGAAAAAGAATGCGAGAGTGAAAGAGAGAACGAGAGTGAGAACGAGAGTGAAAGAAGTATAACAAAATTCACGAGCTCGCAGGCTCAATCAAAAGATTTTACAAAAAAAGTGCAGGTCGGGCTACAAATTCTCACAAACCCGCCGAGGCCAAAACATCACGTTGGTTGTCAGCCCGGTTGGTTATAGTGCCCTCAGCATCCAAAAGAAGTTGATCAGCAATTTGGCCGAGCTCGGCGTTCTCTTGCGCGTCACCGCCGCCTGCAGCTTCCATCTCCATCTGCTCCAAGAGCTTCAACCAGCCTTCTCAACATTTTGCTCTAAAATTACCGGATGCTCCCATGCGGGCTTCCCTGCACCTCCTCGCCATCAATGGCCTCCACATCCTCGGCATCGAAGGGCACGAGCACGACACCCTTCCTATTCAGGTCATCGTAGGGATTAGAGGCTCCCCACTCAACAAGTTTCTCAAGAGGAGTCCCGTCGCCACTGCACCGTAGAAACGGTACCTCCCCTTCATCATATAGGGGCAATATCTTCAACGAATTTTTCGATTCCTTATACTAGGGCAATGACGGAACCCTCACTGATCGGGTACCGTGCCGGATGTCCTCACATCTAAGCTCAGCTTCTTCATCCTCTCATCAAGAGACTGGATGGCTGCCCGTGCTCGGCGTTCTTTGAGGAGATCAGCTCCTCAAATTTCTTCATCTCTTCCTTGGTGAGCATAAGAGCCTCCTCGGCCTTTGATTGAGCAGTCACCGGCGAAGAGAGAAGCCTTGATTTTCTCGAGCTCCGTATCATTCGCCTTCACTCTTTGTCCTTTATTCGAGCTGATTGCGAAGTCGGGACAGCTCGGTGGTATCTTCCTTGACCTGCACCAGTCGGACTTCAACTTCTCGGCCTCAGCCAGCCGGAGATCAAAATATTTGGCGTAATGACCCATCTGCGAACAAAGAGAGTTAGCATGAAAAATGGGGAGAAATTCAAAAAAGGGTATGGTTCAGTCACAAACCTCCACCAGCGAGCAGGCCATTGTTTTAAGGGCGCGATCTGAGGACTGCTGCAGAAGCTTAGCCATCCGAGGAGAATCGGCGTAGGTGTTGATCTGGTTGAACTCAGCAGTTTCGTGGACGCCCAACCCGGCGATCACCTCGACCTCCTCTCTGGGAGTCACCTTCTCTTTCCCCTTTGAAGATTTTCGGGTAAGGGGTTCCTCGGTCACATCGATGATTGTTGCTTCTGCAGCAGGCACCGACCTTTGTTTCTTGGGGGCTCCGGCCTCATCACTGGCCGAAGCACGCTTGGTCGTCGGGGGAGCCATCGATATGGGCACAGCATGTACAACGCCCTCAGCTCCTATCGGCTTCATCGAGGGAAAATCAGCTGCATCACCCCCGCGGCAGCCTGGGATCGCCTTAACCCGGAAGGCGTTTGCCAGGTTCACCATATCTGCAAGAGGCACATGAATTAGTTTTAATGCGAGGAAAAAATACTTGGAAGAAAAAACAGACAAACAGATACATAAAGCATTACAACCCTCGGCAGGAGGCCAGCAGTTGCTTTCTTCAACCCCGGCGCAGCGATCACATTGGATGCAGAACTTGTCATCCATGTGTCCGAACCTCCCTGGGGCGGATTCAAGGGCTGGCATGATACACCTCGGGTGAACCCCGCTGAAAGTCCTTCTCGACAGCCCGGTCATCGAGAGGAAGGGTTCATCTCCGAGTATTGCCTCCCAGTCGTAGAGGCGGGTCTGCTCTTCGTTTGTAAAGAGGGGGGCTTCAATCATCTGCTGCGCAATGTTGTCATAGTCCCCCAGCTTCTTCAAGCGCTTGAGACCATGAACTCTCCCCGAGGGGACGTTAAAGTTCTAACCCTTGCAGCTCTCCACCAAAATTATTTTATCGGCCCAGCCGTCCACCTTCCCCGGGAAAGGGGTGAAGAGCTTAACCCAGTTGTTGTGGGCCTTGCACTGAAGACGATGGGTAGAGACTCATGTCTGGAAATAATATCGGAAGAGGGAGAGAGATGGCTCGCACCCCAGAGCTCGGACACAGGCGATGAAGCATACCAAAGTCCTCACCAGACCCAAAGAGAGATCGAGGGGCATAGCGGATGTCTCCTCGAGGAACTCGCAGATCAGGGGGTCAAGAGGAAGGCGGAGCCCGCCAAGAGTGAAGAAGCTGAGGTAGAAGCCCACTTTTCCGCGAAGGGCCTTCAGCTCTACCCAGCTCTTATCAGCACCCGGGATCGAAGCACGGAACCCCGTGGTGTGATTGATCGCCTCCCATGTCGAGATATCAGATGTGGAGATCTTATTTCTCCAGTTGCGCGGCAAAGCAGCAATAGCCGCTTGATTGGCCCTCTCAGCCGAGGTAGATTCCCGAGCTGGGGAGGTATCGGTCCTGCCAGAGGTAGACACTCCGCTCATCTTGTGCAAACTCTCTGCTCGCAGCTCGTCAGCAACAGTTTTCTCACGGAGTCGGCGAGCTCGTTCAGCCCGGAGGTTCTGCAAGTACCGGTTCATTGAAAAATATTTACAGATCAGGGCAGTTACTATTTGGTTTTTGTCCTCTAACACTTCCATTTGAGCAGCAAATGGGAGTGGAGGGACCCAGTGGGGCTCATCAGACACTACTCGATCCGAGAAGTCGGATCCCCATCGCCCTAAGATATCCCGGGCTTCACTCGGAAGTACGACCTCCCAGTGATCCTCGGCTAATCTGTATATGTTCTTACCCGTAGGTGATCGGGCAAATACTGATTGGGATGGAGAATCGCCTAAGTTTAGAGGAGCAGCCTGGGGTAATACTGGACTAACACCATCCAAGCTCGGGGAATATCCCAAGGACGAGGATGAGTCCGACGACGAGCTATACTCAGGGACCCTAAAACTAACACTCCTCCTACCCGCAAACATATTGAGAGAAAATGAGAATTTAAGTATAAGTAAGTCGGAATACCTGTTTCAGATTGGAAGCTCGAACCTCGAGGAAGTACGGAAGACACCTGAAAGGCACGTGACACCGGAGATTAACGCCGGAATGAATGGCGATCGCCGAAGGAAAAACGAAAAACAAGATATATCACAAACAGGGGCAAAAACGACCGAAAAAAGTGGATATAAAGACAGAGGGGGTTCAGACGAAACTAACCTACGGAGTGGAAACGGTGAAAAGCGCGGAAAACAGCGAGGAAACTCGAAAAGCAGTTGAAGAAATGTCGCCAGAAATCACAGGTCGCCGGAGGGAATTAGGGGTTTTTCACAAAAAATGAAGATCAACAGTTCTAAAACCCTACTTATACCCATACAATACGACGTCGTTTGTACGGAGGATCCGATATTTGACCCGACATCAAACGGATAGTCCGCGTGTTTTCCCCTTCAAACCAGCAAAGCGGCACCGTTTTTGACCCAAAACGACGGTTCTAATTTCAAAATTGAAATGACGTGCATTTAATGAAAGTCGTCAGAATGTTTTCGCGCCAATGATTTGGCACAGATTCCAAAGAGAGGTGTGTTGGTGAAGTTTCTACCTACTGCCTCACCACGAGCGAGCTAGACTTCCCGACTTAAAGGGTAAACCCTTACCTCGGGAACTCGGGGGCTACTGAAGATACAAAAATATCCATCTTCCACGTGGCACTAGAGGGACACGTGGCCAAGCTGATCTGGAGCCCGGAAGAGAGGAATCATCACCCCGAGCTTGGTGTACAACCCGGAGCCCGGGTACTTTCCGCCTACTCCCGACCTCCCCGAGGAACTCAAATGTAGCCCTCATCTCCGCCCTGAAACATAAAGAGCTCGCATGGTCTTTGACCCGAGCTGCCTCGTTAAAGACCCCGAGGTCTCCATCCCGGGAAGCGAAGAAAGTCAACAAAAGCTGCCGCATTCAATGCCCACATGCTACTACGTCATCCCGGGACCACCATCTAGCATCTCATTGGACAAAAGAGTTACTTGCTCTCTAAGGAAAGCTGTATCTAGAAGGTCCAGGTTATGGCCAGGGAAGTTCTACCCTCTGCACCAGAGCAGGTCACTTCCACATTAAAGCTCATCAATGCATATTGCGGTTGTCATAAATTGGCACATGGCAGCTCACCCCAGGTCGACATCTGGCAGATCCACTTGCCTCAGACCAACATTCCACCAGTATAAATACAAGGTGATAGCCTTCTTTTATGGTCTAAGTTCAAATTAACACACACAACTACAAACTCTCCAAAGAATTCAGAGCATTCACTCTCAAAGAGCAGCCTGAATCCTCACCGGAGACCATTAACCTTACCATAATCTGATTCTCTCATCGGAGGGCTTTAGCTGGACCAACGTTCAGCTCCCTAACGGTGCTACTTCCTCATCTCAGGTATCTACCGGAGGACAAGTCCCACATAAGCTTGTGCCTATTGAGAGCCGGGGCATCCTGACCAGAGACTAGCTGCTTACGTGGACACCGACAGATTACCAGAACCGATTTTGGCGTTATCAAGTACGCTACCCTTCTAACTAGTTATTTTGATTAGAAATCGACTTGATTGGAAATAGCTCAGTGGAGGGATTGCGACACATGATCTTGGAGATATCCTTGGTGGCGAAGGTATTAAACAGTTAGGTTGTGATTCCAAGTTGTTCTTGAGGTTCAGTTCATAATTATTGGGATTAGATTAGCGGATTTGGGATTACTTTGTCAACCAATTCACATTTTGCAATTTTTTTTTTTTATTTCATCAACCATTGTCCACCCACAAGTGGGCAAAACTAATCATTAAATGCCTTCTTTCTAATCATTTTTGATAAAAACATAATTTTACTATTTTATCCTTATTATTATTTTTTTGATCTATATACTCAGTAAAACATAACATTTATTAAAAACAAAAAAGTGTTTTTTTATTACAAAATAAAAATTTAAAACTTATAAACATATATCCCCTACGTTTCTAAATTATCGTCTTGTTTGATTTTTTTGGTCAAATAGAATATTTTTCAAATGCAAATTTAATGTATATTATTTTTTTAAAATAATAAAATACGTAATTTGAGGTATTACAAAAATATTACAAATTACATATTTTATAATTTTAAAATACTACAAATTACATATTTTATAATTTTGAAAAAATAAAAAAATATACGTCAAGTTTAAAAACATCCCATTTAATTAAAAAAATTCAATAGGATTATATAATCATCCATTTCTCCGGAGAGGGAAAGAAGCTAAGAACAATGGTCATGTTGAGTCCTCCTTTTGTACCACTTTTCCAGGGCACCAAAATCAATTGAATGTATGAATATTGTAAAATCGCATTGAAAGAAAGAAGTATATTAACATTACGTGCATTAGGTTTAATATTAACTAAGCAGAATACTCATTCTATGGACGGGATAACTCAAATATTATTTATTTTATATCATAAAAATGTATATCCAACTAAAACTTTAGTTGAAAATTAAGATAACTTAACAGTAATTTGAGGGAAATCATTAATAAGAAACTGAATGTTTCTCTACTAAGTCCAAATAAAATTTAATATCATAAAAAATAAATTAAAAGAGTTAAATATTTTTTTTTTTTGAAAGTTCAATATAATGCTTAACATTTAATGATACAACCAAATAAAACTCAAATTCGTAAATTTTTAATAATACTAAAAATTCTTTTGAACTTCAATTCGAAGTTTTGAAATAAAAAATATTTGTACTATTTTATCCTTATTACAAATTTTTAATAATATTAAATTCCTTCGGAAACAACATTAACTTGATCACCTACTGCTTAGTGCAGTCAGTAGGCTTGAACGAGACCTGATTGTTAACAAGATCATATCCAACCAAGAAATTCTCCTGTGACAAATTCCCAAAAATTGCCAAATCATCGGTAGGAATCAGTGTCAAACAGAAAAGCCCTTCTCCCACCTCCAAGAACATACTAGTTGGTGGCAATTCCAAATCTGCACCGGTGAAGCTAACGGTGATAGTAGGAACGTTAACGTTATCTAAACTCGAGTAGCAAAGGCTAAATAGTCCATGCGGATCGCTCGTGGTTTCACCCCCAATCGCATCCTTAACCTCCGACTCCAAACTTTGGTAAAAGTCGCGTGGCAGCATTGTCAGTGTTGTACCCGAGTCGATGATGATGTTGCCCTCTTCCACACCGTCCCCGCCGTCTTGAACTTTAGCCTTCGAGTATGCTTTGTAATTGAAGCTCTTGTCTCCAACTTTAATGCTCTCCAATGTCAGGTAGTAGTAAGTATCTGGCGCTTTGCTAACCAAAGGTGTTGAAACCACCCCGGGACCCGCAACAACAGCCAGGCTGCCGAAATTAATCTGGCTTGTTACGTTGGAGCCTTTGTATATAGGCACCAAACAATACGAAAATTTACCTTGAATTATATCTTTCAATTGTTTGACAATCGACAACGGTCCACCTCCTAGACCGATGATTCCCGATATGGCCTCATTAAAACTGCCACTATTATCATGGCCGCAGCCAAAAGCAACATTCTTAATTGAAACGGATTTACCGGAACTCGATCCAAAGGTGAAGGTTTCTGAGGAGAGGTCACCTTGGGTATAGGATCGATCGCCGTAACCCATCCTGTACTCGCACCCGTTTTGGTCCGTGCAGCTGGAGCCAGACCCGCTCAAGGCGGAACATGAGTCGGAGTCACATGATAGGGTTTTGTAGGAATAGGATTTGCGGGGGTTGAAGATAGGGGTGGTTTGGTTGTAGCAGTTAGTGCATGGACTGCATTGGGTCCAAGTGAGGTCGCTTCCGGTGTCGGCAATCCCTAGGGTTTCGACGGGAGGGGTACCGATGGAGATTTTCATGATGTACTCACCCGGGATCGAGTATAGGTGCGATTGGATGTTGGGAGGAGAACCCCTCTTTATCGAGGCGGTACGCTTTACGGAACGATGAAATGCATTGGTGATGAGTTCTAATCGAGTGTAGGCTGAGTTGTAGAGTGGGGAAAGTGGCGAGTCTCTATGGATGAGATCTAAAGTGAAACTTCCTTGTTGAATGGGAATGTTTCTGGCTTCAATGATGGAAACCAAAGAGAACAAGAAAGATGTCAAAATAGGGAAGAGAGAGAAAGTGGCGGCCATGATTCTTGTCCTAAGATTTGGGAGATAGAGCGAGGATTTGGATAGGAAATAAGGATAGGAAAGTGAGTATTTATAAGAAAGGAAGAGATAGAAAAGACTACGAAAATGGAAAGGGGGATTAGTTTTGCCAAAAGAAAGGGAGAAGAACAAAGAAGGTACAATCAATGGAGATTGTGTTCATGGAATTAAATTCAGAATTGGAGGGATTAATTTGGTAGTCTTATTAAGGAAATCTAAAATTTATTTAAGTGAATAAATTGTAGTGATTCAATTGCTACAAAATAATCCATTTGTCTCTAATGCATGTCCAATTCTAGTTTTTTTTTTTTTTTTAAATTGAACGTTGACTTTTAATTTATTTTAATACGGAGTAACACATGTACATAATTATCCTTACCATCTATGTGTGAAATTAAAAATTTACATTTAAAATTACAAATGCTCACTTTTGACAAATCCTTTTATGCCTCAAAAGATGTCATTGTTTTTCTGACTTTTATTTTTCTTTTGCTAATTAATCAAAAAAAAATACGGATTTATTTAGTACACTACGGTACGGATTTATTTTGAATTTTAAATGTGAAAGCCATTATGGTAATATATTCTGTTTCGCCTGTCTATGATTCCTCATATATTTGTCCTGGGAGTTACAAGAATTGCAAAATAAAATTTTAAATGCAGCCTATATAGATAATCCAGGTTAACATTTAATTAAAGAATTTCCTTTTTGAGAGATGCATTGTTTGACCCTTATACTTTACACTTATAAGATTTGGCCAACATTTCCTCTTTGATTTATATTTGATACACTATCAGTGTAATTTAGTTTTACACAAATACTTAATAGAACATCAATTTTAAATGATACTCCCTCCGTCCCTAAATTATTGTCTGGTTGACCCGGTACACGAATTAAGAAAACTCAATTGACTTGATTATTAATATTGGAATAATATTGAAATAATGTGTTGTTTCCTTTAATGCCCATGTGTATGTGGTCCATAATTAAAGTAGGAAGAAAAAGTAAGGGTAAAATAGTAAAAGTAATGTTCTAAAAAGGAAAGTTTCAAACAAGACAATTATTTAGGGACGGACGAAAAAGGAAAGGAAGACAATAATTTAGGGACGGAGAGAGTATAGATGTTAAACGGACTAGCCCTAACTGGTTGTGGTCTTAATGGGCCGCGGGCTAAACGGTCCAATTTTTTTCGGGCCACTAATATTGCAGACTTAACCCTAACTCTAGCGAGTTTCGGGCTAAACGGGCCACTATCGGGCCACGAGTAAAAATATATTATAACAATATTTTGAAATAGTGAATCGATAAACTATTCATAATTTTGATAGTTTCTTATGTTTTTCAAAAAAAATATAAACTAGACATTTTTTTACATCGATGTGTTATAATTTTCAACTTGTTATTTTCAAAATAAATAATGTAATAGCTCTACTTAGCAGTTCTTTCCAAAATTTTTGTTTATTTATTCAGTATTTATTCACAAGTACACAAAGAAGATCTGTACTGCAAAGGATAAATGTGTTTGACTTTGGATTAAAGGTTGTTGATTTTATTCTTATGGTGGTTATTTTACGTATCTCTTAAACTTTTTACGGCCTAATTAATATTATGCGGGCTGACAAGCCAACCCTGAAACCTGGCGGGCCATCCCTAATGGGCCGCGGGTTAAACGGGTCAACCCTAAAAAACCCTAATTTTAAACGGGCCAAAAATATTGAGCCCTAACCCTGTTTTTTTCGGTTTAAACGGGCCAACCTTACAGGTCGTAGCCCTTTTAACATCTCTAGGAGAGAGTATGATTTAAAAACTCAGTTGATAAACATCAGAAACAGTAGTAATTGAAATTTTATCTGTTATTCAAATAATAAAAGGATGTATTGATTTCTTTCGAATCAATAGTGATTGTCGACCAATTAAATGGCTCGAAATAATTATACTTTGATCTCACCTAATTATTACTCCATAAAATTACAAAAAAGATTACAAATCACAGAACAAACCCCCTATCCAAAAATGGTCAAATGGTTTTGCACAAGAGGGCTCAAAAAAGATTCGATGGAAGTTGCCGTCGAATCCTTGGTGCGAAATCAATAAAAATGATTGTGCGCAAGGTAATCGATCCAATCAGGCTAGCCCGGGGTTGGGGCCTATAAGTAAGTAAGGGACTGATATCGAAAGTGGATAGTGGGTTCTCGTGTAGCTTGGCTGTTTGCAATCGAACCCAAAACCTTTTGAATTTATAAATTTTAAAAAGGGTTAAATGCATCATTGGTCCCCGAAGTTTGGGATTGTACACGATCAATCCCCGATGTTAGAAAAGTCTCAACATTGACCAAAATATGCAATTTTCGCACACTGTTGGTCCGTGTAATGGATGACACGCGTTAGGGCTAGGAGCATTAAATGGCCATGTGATTATTCACGTGCCATCTACTCAGGGCAAAAACATTATTTCAAAACTTCACTTCTGCAACCAAGTAATCAACCGCTATTTAAACTCCGGTGACGACGAACTATCCCCACAACCCTTAACCCACCTTTAACCTCTTCACAAATCTCTCTCTTAACCTCATCATCATCTCCAAACTGCAAAAAGCTTTCCACCAAATCCTTCCCTTCTCAATCTGACCCTTTATGATCAAAATCATCACAATCCCCTACCACCAATTCCACTCCAATTTCATTATCCCCAAACTGTCCATAATTACCCTTCTCGAGAGAAGAATTTACCAAATGAGACAAAGCTCTCATACTCTCTCATGCTGCCACTGGAGAATGCTCGTTACCGCTACTCGTCGCACCTCACCTTCCTCACCCCTCGCCTCGCCACCCTCTTAAACCTCATCGAAATTCATGCCACCATTGTTGTAGCTCTAAATTTATCTTCAATTGATTCATAAATTAAAAAATTACCCAGTTGGATTTTGCGTTCAAATGTTGGAATTGACGACGACCCAAATGAGATTATGAGTCTTTATACCGTGAGAAAGGTTAACTTTGTTTTGTGATGATCACAGTGTCATGAAAATGGTGAAAGAATGTTAACATAGGAGAGAGAGAGAGAGAGAGAGAGAGAGAGAGAGAAAGTAAACTATCTCAGCCGCATTCGCCACGAAACAACAATTCTCAAATATTTGCAACAAACAATATGGATTAAAGGACAGTCAATTGCTTTTAATCCATATTGTTTGTTGAAAATATTTGAGAATTGTTGAATGTGCTTCGGGTCAATTACTTAATCTGGAGAAGAGTGGATTTTATGTCTCCGGGAGAGGTTCTCGAAGGCGGGCTAGTTTTATCTCTTAGTGGTCGGGGTGCACTCATCGGCACTTTCCTATGAAGTATTTAGGGATTCCGCTGTTTAAAGGGAGGATTAATAGATCATATTTTGAGGATGTTGAGCAGAGGATTAGCAAGAAAGTGAGTGGATGGAAGTCTCGACTCTTGTCGTTTGGAGCAAGGATAGTTTTGCTTAAATCTGTCCTAAGTAGCATTCCGATTTATACTTTGGCAGCTATAAAAGTTCCTAAATCTGACCTTCGTAGGATTGAGAGAGTGATGGCGGATTTTTTATGGAGTGTGAATGGGAATCGTAGGGCTCATTGGGTGGGTTGGGAGAAGGTTTACAGGCCTTTAGCTGAAGGTGGTTTGGGTATAAGGTCGCTGGCTCAGGTTATGGATTCTTTGCATGCTAAGCTAGCTTGGAGTGCTCTGCAGGAGAAAAGTCTTTAGGCTAAATTTGTTTCGAGCAAGTATCGTCAGTTTAATGTTTTCAGTTTGCCAGTAGGTGCTTCTCATTCTTGGAAAACGGTTATACGTCAATTACCGAATGTTGTGCGGAATAGTCGATGGATTATTGGTAAAGGGGATATTTCCTTTTGGTGTGATAATTGGTGTGGCACAGTTTTGGGTGGTCCTGCTCCTACTGATGCCAAGCTTGCAGTTAATAGGGCTTTGGTGCATTCGGACCAGTTTCTGGAGCTTCTTCCGCAACAGTACCACAGTTTGTTTCGGTCGATTTCTTGCATTGCAGAGGTTGAGGATAAGCTAGTTTTCACTCTTACGAAATCTGGAGCTTTTTCTTCTGCGGCATATTGGGATTTTATTCGAAATAGATGGCCAAAGATAGATTGGGCAAAGAGAATTTGGCAGCCATGGATTCCTACAAAGGTTAGTGGTTTTATTTGGAAGCTGTTTAATGGTGCAGTTTCTGTGGATCTGTCTTTATGCAGGATGGGAATTTCCATGGTTTCTAAATGTGTTTGTTGTGTGGCTGGTTTGGATAGAAAGTCTCTTGACCATCTTTTCATCCACTCTGAGATTGCAAGGGGTGTGTGGGAGTATTTTGCCAAGCCTTTTAATAAAGTTAATCGATACACTAATATCCATCATCTTATTGATTGCTGGGTTGGAAATACTTCTGTTAATAATCAAGCTGGAGCGGTTTTCCTTGGTCTGTTTATGTTTGGATGTTGGGAAATTTGGAAATCTAGATGTGCAGCGATTTTTGATAACTCGCTGATGAATGTGATGAGAATAATTCGGAGTATAGTTAACAGTGTGCAAGGTATGTTAATGGTGTATTGTCCCAAGGCAGGATGCGGAACTTTGTTTAAGATCGGGATGGAATCTCTTCATTTTCCAGTTCTTCGGGTGTATTCGAGGCCTGGCCGATGGTTATGTTGGAAACCAACAGGATCGCAGCTTTACACGTTAAATACAGATGGATCTTCGATTGATGGTGTGTGTTCGGGTGGGGGAATTATTCAGGATTGTCAAGGTAGTTTTGTTAGGACATTTTCTAATTTTTACGGCCCGGGATCTAACATGCAAGCGGAGATTTTTGCCCTTCGTGATGGCTTGCAATTGTGCAGGGATTTTGGTTTGGCTTCAGTTTTGGTTGAGTCGGATTCGTTAGTTGCTTTGTTTCGGTTATTCATCAGAAAGTAATCCCCTTGGCAGTATGTGTTTGATCTTAGGAGATGTCAGGATTTATTGGGTTCATATAGCATTGTTCATGTGTTTAGACAGCAGAATCAGGTTGCATATAGACTTGCATCATGGGCTCATCATCACAAGGAGTTGAAGGAGATCTTGGGGCAGGAGCCTCTCCCGGTTGAGGCTTTGACAGCTTACAAAAAAGATGTTTTTGGTTTTTATTATTATAGGAAGTAGTCGTTTTTTTCTTCCCTCTGTGGGTGTTTAGAGGTTAGGCTCCTTTGTCCTCCCCGTTTGTGGGGCTTGGCTTGGTTGTCCCCCTCCAGTGTTTTTGTTTTTTTTATATATTTTTGCAGGGTGCCGTCCCTGTTTTTGAAAAAAAAAATATATGGATTAAAGGAAATATCATACTTTAACAATTTCTTCCAATTGCAAGCCTGAGATAAATTTTGTTGCAAACTTTGTAAATGGAAGAGAACGAAGTCGCTTGGGGCATATAATAGATCGCATGGGCATGCTATAGGTTCAAAGCTCGCTGGCGCTGAGAGAGACAACCGATGAGAAAGACTGTTGGCTGGAGAAGGGGGAGAGACTAGCTAGAAACAAGGGTCCCTGGTGTGGTCTGAAAAGATGGAGAAACAATCGGGCGCTATAGAAGATAAAGGACTCCTTGTGTAAGGAGATCCCAGTCGGAGAAGGCTTGTCGGTCGGAGATTGAGGTTGCTGGCATTGTGGATAGAGAAAGAGATTACAGTGTGAAGGTTGGATGACGAGTGTGCATAGGGTTCGCCGGCGCTGGAGAAAGCGATCGGAGGTGATGTTGAGCGAGGGATTGTGCGGGTTGGACTGCTACAACCGTACTGGAAAGGTGAGAGAAAGGGAGATAGCAAAGAAGAAAAGGCACAAATGTAAATGACATTTTTGCCCTGAGTAAAAGGCACGTGATTGATCACATGGCCACTTAACGGTCCCAACCCTAACATCGTCTGTCACAGGGACCAACGGTGTGCGAAAATTACATACTTTGGTCAGTGGTAAGACTTTTCTAATAGCTGATCGTGTACAAGCCAAACTTCAGGGACCAATGGTACATTTAACCCATTTGAAAATTAGTACTTTTCGTAGTAAATTTAGCACTTTCATGACAAATTAGTATTTCTTATGGAAAGTTTTATACTTTTAATATATTATACTTTTCATAACAAGAATAATAGAACTTTCTTTTAACATATGATACTCTTTTTTTTTTGGGTTTTATTTTGTACTTTTTTTTTGTCAAGGCATTTGTATTATTGAGTAAAGTTTCATCAATGTGTTGACACATTCTACTCAATTAGATAATCCAAAATTATAAAAATTGAGAAAATTTTCAAATTGGGAGATTCTCCCACGATTGACCACTCGCTAGTTTTGGATTGCTTAGTATAGATTGGAGATGGGTTAAACCTTGGAAGTGTACCGTACTTTCAAATTAAATATTTACACATTGACTAGCATATTTTGTTTTGAAGGTTTTCATCAAATAGGCTAGCGTACCTCTATTTGAATTGTGGGAATAAACTGGATGTCGTTAGTGAAAAATTAATAGGGTGTTTCAATTTTTCAAAAAAATATATTTGAGCAATGTAACCCTAAACCTTGAAACTTGAACCATAAACAATAAATCCAAACCCTAAACCCTAGAATCTAAACCTCAAATATGAATCGTTAACCCTAATTTAGAGTTTTAAAACTTGAGGAAAGGCTATTTGTTATGACCTTTTGTATAGTTTAGTTTTGAAGATTATATTTAGGTTAGAATTAATTGTCCCCAAAATATTAGGACTTTTATGTACTAGAGTTTTCAAACTTTTCCATCAAGACTTTTCCCTAAGTGACACAGCTAAGAGGTGTTAGTTGTTTTGAAACAGCTAAATGCAGAAACAGCTAACTAAAAATAGCTAAATAGCTAACTCGAGAAATAACTAATTGTAAAAACAGCTAAGAACAGAAATAGCAAAGTGCAGAAATAGCAAAGTGCAGAAAATAGCTAAGAACAGAAACGACTATAATTAAGACGCAGGAACAACAAAATGTAGCAACAAGCCAACAACAATGAAAACATGTATAGTAAGATTGAGCTAAAAAGAAACAATCCTTACATTAAAAATAAGCTCAAATGTAATAACTAGTACTCTTTCTTCAAGAAATACAACAAGAGCTAAACTAAGAGTTGTCACTTGGAACAAAAGAGATTTGAATACTGAAGAATTACATACATGAAGAAGAGTTTATACAAAGTAATTGAAAGACCATTCAAGTTAAGAGAAGAGCTACAATCTCCATCTAGCGAGAATCTTCATCGGTCTTCATCAAGAACTTCCATCAAACTTTAAGAGTCGATCAAAGGAAGCACAAATCAATCAATCCCGTGCCTCTGTATACCATCCTAGTTGGAGGGCCAGTTGGAAAATGAAATTTTGGGATTTTATTTCAATAATCTGTATTTTTGGAAAATATATATAGTGGATTATTATCTCATATAACCAAGAAGATCGAGGGTGGATGTTTGATAAGAGAACCAAACTACCTTAAAATACTTGTGTCAATTTCTTTATCCGTAAAACTCTTTATTACTACTTTACTTAATTAGCTTGATTATTTGAATAATATCTCATTACTCAAACAACTAACTCAATATTACTACTAGCATTTACTTAAACAAGATCATAACTTGTTTCAGAACATCTTTACTATACTAATCAAACCCATATTCCGTTATACACAACTCTTGTAACTACTTTATCAAACTACATTTTATTAAGAGTTGATTCAAAGATTAGTAATTTCCTTATTTGTGTAAAGGACCCCTCACTCTTGAAACATGTATTAGGTTTTCACTAACGACATCTATTTTTATTCTATAATTAAAAACAAAAATAATAGTATATATGTTGCTTATTTAATTGGTCATAAACTAAGTACGCTAGACAATGTGTAAATTAGACATTGGCACGCTATCCTTTCGACTATAGTTGGTTTGATTTGAAATAGCTTGGAGTAGGGGATTGCGACACGTGAATATTTTGGAGATATCCTTGGTGGCAAAGGTTTTAAACAGGTTAGGTTGTGAGTCCAATTTGATCTTGAGGTTATTTGTAGAATTATTGGGGTGTAATGAGATTAGATTAGAGGATTTTTTTTACAGGGGCGGCACCCTGCTACATTTTATTAGAATAAAAAAAATATACAAACTTGAGGGGGACAACTAGGCTTGCCTTTATAGATAGGAGGACAAAGGAACCTAACCTCGAAAAGTAGAGACATGAAACAAATAACAAGGGCTCATAAAACAAAAGAAAACTAAGATATCCTAAGCCGAGGAACCCCAAAAGAATCCAAGAGAATATCACCGGGTAAAGAGCGAGGAAGCTGGTCCCAAGAGTCAAAATAGTCATCGCTCCCCAAATTTATAGCAAGACTAGCAAACCTATTAGCAAACGTATTGGCTTCTGAAACAATGCCGGAAAGAAAATTGGCGAAGAGCACGTAGCATGTGAATCACCCGAATGTAGTAAACACACCTCCAAGGCACGAATGCCCTTCCGTAATACATCCAATCAATTCAAATATTGCCCGAGAGTACTTTGTCACTCAATTCACATTTTGGAAAATTTTTAATTTTATCATCCATTGTCCACCCACAAGTGGGCAAAAACAATCCAATCAAATCTATATATTAGGGAATCGGATTTGGTAGAATTTCGATTGAATCTCTATTATTTGACCTCTTTTTATTTATTCTTTTTAAGCCAATATGAGCTAGTCTTGTTTTTTTAAAAAAAGTCAAAACACACCTTTGGGCCACCTAACTTTTTAAAAACTTGCAATGCGGCCATTGAAAGTTTAAGAATGTTATTCTTGCCACTTTACATTAGTTATGTTGCAAGCGAGACCATTTTTCGATGGGCGTTAGACTAAGCCGTTAAGTTTAAGTCAAATATCTGTTTTGCCCTTGTAAATGAAAAAAAGAGAGAAATACCTACAACCCTAACGCACACCTAATCGCTCATCTCTCTCTGTTCCGGCACCACTCAATAGGAAAATGAAGATGGATATGGACGGACGGACGTTGAACTAGGGAGGCCCACCATTTATTGGTGGCAATAAACCCTAGACCTCGCTCAATGTCATCATTAAGATGCAGAACGTTTCAGGTGAGATCATGGACACTAAGTCGATTTCTCTATCTAAAGCCGAGACGATAGTATCAATGTTTATCTCTGGCGAAGCCAAAACTTCTCAAGCAATGTTGGCGTACTTGAGGCGCACGTCGAAAGAATTCGACAAGCTTGTGAGGTTCCATGGAGAAAAACCAAAGCCGGCAACACGAGTAAAAGGAGCAATAAACAAGAATCGGCAAGTAAAAGGAGAAAAAAATAGAAATTGGAGGATGAATTAGCTAATGTGTGTCAATTGTGAGAAAACAAGTTGCCGAATGTGTTTGATTATTTTATTTTTATCGAGGATTTTGAGTTATTATAAGTTTTCTGTATTAGAGCTTGTATTTGGTCAATTTGCTCATAAGTTTATTGAATTGGATGTATTCTCTCTCTCTCTCTCTCTCTCTCTCTCTCTCTCTCTCTCTCTCTCTCTCTCTCTCTCTCTCTCTCTCTCTCTCTCTCTCTCTCTCTCTCTCTCTCTCTCTCTCTCTCTCTCTCTCTAGACCTCTCTGTCCCATCATAAAACCCTAAACATTTCTCTAAAAAAAAATAAGAAACAAGGGAAAGCCATGGCAGCCATTGTCATGATATAAAAATGGGTTTAAAACATAGATCTGGAAAATGCCCCATTTGAAAACTTGCATATTTTAACCCCTCCCCCTCTCCCAAATCAATTTTAGAGATATAAAATTTAGGATTTTTGTGAAGGTGGAGCCGAAAAATAAAAAATTAGGCAATCAAAATAAACAGAGAAATCGAATATTAGGGTTTTTGTAAAAATAAAAAATATGACGAAATTACTTGCCAAATATCTAGGGGCATCGAATGAAATATCGTCCTGAGTTCATAGCTGATTCACAAAAACCTAATTTTTGACATTGTTGATTCTAAGAAAAAAGGATGAAGATGAGCTTAGAGAAGATGAAGATGAACATTGGATGTATATAGCTTAAATAAGGGTATAATTGTCTATTTATAGGAAAAAATAGGTATTTGACTCTAACTTAACGGGCGAGTCTAACGCTCGTAAAAAAATGGGCTCGCTTTCTACATAACTAATATATAGTGGCAAGAATAACATTTTTAAACTTTCAGTGTCCGCATTGCAAGTTTTTGAAAAGTTGGGTGGCCCAAATGTGTGTTTTGCCAAAAATAAAATAAAATAAGAAATAACTTTCTTTAGTCAAAATTTGAACAGATTACTCCATCATTCAGAAAGAAAGTCTACTTTTAATTTTTTTGGTCAACTTAGTTAAAGTTTGATGATAATTATCATAAATTTAGTGATTTTTTCAATGTTATTAAAGTTGTAATCCATAGTATTCTTATGATAGTATTAAATTAATGAAGTTTTATTTACTAAATCATAAGTAAAATATGTAAAATTTTGATTTGATTTAATCAAATATTGATTTCTAAAAATGAAAAGTGGACTTTTTGCCTGGAACGGAGGAATATTATTAATAGCACTTAGTAACTTCTAGCCCGGTGCGCTCAGAGAATTCAATATTTAAAAGCACCAATTAGAAATAAGATTAAAACTTTAAGAGATTAATCATCCATACAACTTTAAGAAATCGCTCAATTTTTGCGGATTGAATGGATCGTGCACACTCCTAATTATATTGACTAACGAGGAGTAAATTAATTGTGAAGATCAGCATGTTCATGGCGAGGCTAATGAACATACCATATGTCTAATAAATTCGTTGTATTATTGCCTTAGGCTAACCATGTTCGAAGTACAACCCGTGCAAGTGGCGTCCAAGTTATATACGGAAAACATATCATGAATATATACAAAAAGTTATACTCTATCCGTCTGAAAATTAGTGTCGTATTGAATATACAATATTTTACGAAAAGTGTATAACTTTAAATTATTTTTCTTTAGTAACTTCAATTTATTACATGTGGTGTCATATCAATAGGTTCAATCAACTTTTCAATTTAACAAATAAGAATGACATAATTAATAATCGACTTGAAAAATATTTCAAAAAATAAAAGATACAATTGTTGTGGAATATTCCAAAATGAAATAATGAATACTCATTTTAGGACGGAGGAAGTGTTTATTAAAATTGAGTACGCACATGTAATAATAGACTCCATTTTTAGTTTCAAACTAGAAATTCTATGATCTCAAACATTCGTGATCTCAAAATGAAATAATGAACACTCATTTTATTCCGTGTAATATTATATTTAAAAATTAAGCTATTAAGAAAATAGTTTAAATTTTTAAATCAACCAACTAAAGACTTAAACACACACACACACACACGATATATATATATATATATATATATATAACGGGTTCAATCTATCTTAGTATTTCTAATTAAATTATCATTTTGAAATATTTTCGAATTCAACTATTTGAATCTGTAGTATTATTGTTACTTTTTCGTCTCAAAATAAATATTCACTTTTATTCGTGGGACGAACAAAAATATTATATTTTAATGTTATAAATTTTATTTATAAATCTTGACAATATCAACAAAATGATATATATAAATAAAGCTGTGTTCATAGAGCCACTTCAAATGATTACGGTAAAATATTATGATTGTTTTTAGTGATGCTAAACGCCCCCTTAATGCGCTAAACGCAACCCTCCCTCATCTGCAAAATTACTAACTTGCCCTCGTTTGTTATAATGTATATTTTTGCAAAAAAAAAAAAAGACATGTGCCTACACCATGCGCATGTCCCAAAAGCGCATGGTATAGGCGCATGTTTTTTCTTCAAATTGTTGCACTTTACACCTTGAATTTGTAAAAAAATTGAAAAAAATTCACAATACCCCCTTGAATTTGTTAAATTCGTTAAAAAATTTAAAGAAATTAACAAATTTAAGGGGTAAAGTGCAAATTTTTAAAAAAACATGCGACTACACCATGCACATGTTCTCTTGAATATGCGCACCAAAGGGACATCCTTATGGTGTAGGCGCATGTTTTTTTTTTTTTCAATAGTTGCACTTATATATCCTGAATTTGTAAAAAAAATTGAACGAATTTCACTATACCCCCTTGAATTTGTTAAATTTGTTAAAAAATTTAACAAAATTAACAAATTTAGGTGGTAAAGTGCAAATTTTTTTTAAATAAATTTGTTGAACATGCGCCTGTCTAGGTGTATGTCCAATTTTTTTTTTAAATATACATTATAACACAATAATAAAGTAAAAGAATATATTTAACACAAAATATGTCAAAAACAAAATTATATTTAACACAAAATATATCAAAAACATACACATTAGAAGCATATAACTAAAATAAAATAAAATTTAACACAAAATATGTCAAAAACATACACATTCGAAGTAAATGAAAGTGAGTTTTAAGTTAAATATTTTCTATGTATAAAAGACGAGGGCAAGTTAGTAATTTTACATGGGAGGGGGCCTGCGTTTAGCGCATTAGGGGGGGCTGCGTTTAGCGTCTATGATACTTGAAAGAAAATTAGAAATGAATATAGCACATCCAAATGTGCAAAGGTGATACTAGGTGAAAATTGGAATGAACAAATTTTGGAAAATGATATACGAATATGAAGTCCGCAAGTCATTTTCCTGAAAATAAGGCTTCATTTTTCGTTGATTCGTAAAATATTTTACATTTAATAAATTTTCCACATGTTATCAAACACCGAAAAATGAGGAAAGTGTTTTCCGAAAATCATTTTCCGTGAACTTTCTTTCATAACAAATTGGTATTTATTATGGAAAATTTTATACTTTTAATATATTATACTTTTCATAACAAAAGCAATAGAACTTTCATTTAACATATTATACTAGGTTTTTTTTTATTTTATATTTTTTTTGTCGAGGTGTTTCTATTATTGGGTAAAGTTTTATTAATGCGTTGACACATTCTACTCAATTAGATAATCCAAAATTATAAAAATTGAGAAAATTTTCATATTGAGAGATTCCCCCACGATTGACCACTCGCTAGTTTTGGACTGCTTAGTATAGATTGGAAATGGGATAAACCTTGGACGTGTAGCGTACTTTCAAATGAAATATTTACACATTGACTAGCGTACTTTGTTTTGATGGTTTTTGTCAAATAGGGTAGCGTACTTCTATTTTAATTGTAGAAATAAATTGGATGTTGTGAGTGAAAAATTAACAAGGTGTTTCAATTTTTCAAAAAATAAAATAAAATTGAGCAATGTAACATAAACTCAGTATTCGAAAAATCGGACTAGGCCCCCAACTAAGCACTAGTCATCCCCCAAACGCCGTGACTAGGGCCAAATCGGACAAAAAATACCAACGTGAGAAATCGCCCCCGTCATAGCCTAGCCACCGACTAGTCAGCGTCGACACCGCCAACACCCAACAATAATTTCATGATTTTAGGCTTTTACGAAGATAATTTCGAAGAGAGATTAAAGAGCGAGATAGCTTGGCAAATCATTGTTCAAAACGATAGAAATTGAGAGGTTACGAGGTGTGAGAGACGAAGCGCTACCGGTGAGAGAGAGGGTGAATGCGGTGGTGATCAGTGTGTGCGTCAGTGAGAAAGAAGAAGAACGTGAGAGAGAGAAAGAGAGAGATGTGTGCCGCCGCCAGTGAGAGAGAAAGAGAGAGAAAAATAATGCGAGAGTGAAATAGAGAACGAGAGTGAAAGAAGTATAACAAAATTCACGAGCTCGCAGGCTCAATCAAAAGATTTTACAAAAAAAGTGCAGGTCGGGCTACAAATTCTCACAAACCCGCCGAGGCCAAAACATCACGTTCGTTGTCAGCCCGGTTGGTTATAGTGCCCTCAGCATCCAAAAGAAGTTGATCAGCAATTTGGCCGAGCTCGGCGTTCTCTTGCGCGTCACCGCTGCCTGCTGCTTCCATCTCCATCTGCTCCAGCCGAGCTTCAACCAGCTTCTCAACATTTTGCTCCAAAATTACCGGATGCTCCCATGCGGGCTTCCCGGCCTGCACATCCTCGCCATCAATGGCCTCCACATCCTCGGCATCGAAGGGCACGAGCACGGTACCCTTCCTATTCAGGTCATCGTAGGGATTAGAGGCTCCCCACTCAACAAGTTTCTCAAGAGGAGTCCCGTCGCCAGCTGCAGCCCGTAGAATCTGGTACCTCCCCTTCATCATATAGGGGGCAATATCTTCAACGAATTTTTCAGATTCCTTATACTAGGCAATGACGGAACCCTCACTGATCGGGTACCGTGCTTGGATGTCCTCGCAGTCTAAGCTCAGCTTCTTCATCCTCTCATCAAGAGACTGGATGGCTGCCCCGTGCTCGGCGTTCTTTGAGGAGATCAGCTCCTCAAATTTCTTCATCTCTTCCTTGGTGAGCATAAGAGCCTCCTCGGCCTTTGATTGAGCAGTCACCGAAGCGAAGAGAGAAGCCTTGATTTTCTTGAGCTCCGTATCCTTCGCCTTCAGCTCTTTGTCCTTTATTCTGAGCTGATTGCGAAGTCGGGACAGCTCGGTGGTATCTTCCTTAACCTGCTGCACCAGGTCGGACTTCAACTTCTCGACCTCAGCCAGCCGGAGATCGAAATATTTGGCGTAATGACCCATCTGCGAACAAAGAGAGTTAGCATGAAAAATGGGGAGAAATTCAAAAAAGGGTATGGTTCAGTCACAAACCTCCACCAGCGAGCAGGCCATTGTTTTAAGGGCGCGATCCGAGGACTGCTGCAGAAGCTTAGCCATCTGAGGAGAATCGGCGTAGGCGTTGATCTGGTTGAACTCAGCAGTCTCGTGGACGCCCAACCCGGCGATCACCTCGACCTCCTCCCCGGGAGTCACCTTCTCTTTCCCCTTTGAAGATTTTCGGGTAAGGGGTTCCTCGGTCACATCGATGATTGTTGGTTCTGCAGCAGGCACCGACCTTTGTTTCTTGCGGGCTCCGGCCTCATCACTGGCCGAAGCACGCTTGGTCGTCGGGGGAGCCATCGATATGGGCACAGCATGTACAACGCCCTCAGCTCCTATCGGCTTCATCGGGGGAAAAACAGCTGCATCACCCCCGCGGCAGCCTGGGATCGCCTCAGCTCGTCTTTTCGAGCTCCAGAGGCAGTACTCCTCCGAGCCCGGAAGGCGTTTGCCAGGTTCACCATATCTGCAAGAGGCACATGAATTAGTTTTAATGCGAGGAAAAAATACTTGGAAGAAAAAATAGACAAACAGATACATAAAGCATTACAACCCTCGGGAGGAGGCCAGCAGTTGCTTTCTTCAACCCCGGCGCAGCGATCACATTGGATGCAGAACTTGTCATGCATATGTTCGAACCTCCCTGGGGCGGATTCAAGGGCTGGCATGATACACCTCGGGTGAACCCCACTGAAAGTCCTTCTCGACAGCCCGGTCATCGAGAGGAAGGGTTCATCTCCGAGTATTGCCTCCTAGTCGTAGAGGCGGGTCTGCTCTTCGTTTGTAAAGAGGGGGGCTTCAATCATCCGCTGCGCAATGTTGTCATAGTCCCCCAGCTTCTTCAAGCGCTTGAGACCATGAACTCTCCCCGAGGGGACGTTGAAGTTCTAACCCTTGCAGCTCTCCACCAAAATTATTTTATCGGCCCAGCCGTCCACCTTCCCCGGGAAAGGGGTGAAGAGCTTAACCCAGTTGTTGTGGGCCTTGCACTGAAGACGATGGGTAGAGACCCATGTCTGGAAATAATATCGGAAGAGGGAGAGAGATGGCTCGCACCCCAGAGCTCGGACACAGGCGATGAAGCATACCAACGTCCTCACCAGACCCAAAGAGAGATCGAGGGGCATAGCGGATGTCTCCTCGAGGAACTCGCAGATCAGGGGGTCAAGAGGAAGGCGGAGCCCGCCAAGAGTGAAGAAGCTGAGGTAGAAGCCCACTTTTCCGCGAAGGGC
This sequence comes from Platycodon grandiflorus, assembly GCA_016624345.1. Lineage (NCBI taxonomy): Eukaryota > Viridiplantae > Streptophyta > Magnoliopsida > Asterales > Campanulaceae > Platycodon > Platycodon grandiflorus. The sequence continues at coordinate 38,397,381 of CM028362.1, forward strand.
CTTCAGCTCTACCCAGCTCTTATCAGCACCCTGGATTGAAGCACGGAACCCCGTGGTATGATTGATCGCCTCCCATGTCGAGATATCAGATGTGGAGATCTTATTTCTCCGGTTGCGCGGCAAAGCAGCAATAGCCGCTTGATTGGCCCTCTCAGCCGAGGTAGATTCTCGAGCTGGGGAGGTATCGGTCCTGCCAGAGGTAAACACTCCGCTCATCTTGTGCAAACTCTCTGCTCGCAACTCGTCAGCAACAGTTTTCTCACGGAGTCGGCGAGCTCGTTCAGCTCGGAGGTTCTGCAAGTACCGGTTCATTGAAAAATATTTACAGATCAGGGCAGTTACTATTTGGTTTTTGTCCTCTAACACTTCCATTTGAGCAGCAAATGGGAGTGGAGGGACCCGGTGGGGCTCATCAGACACTACTCGATCCGAGAAGTCGGATCCCCATTGCCCTAAGATATCCCGGGCTTCACTCGGAAGGACGACCTCCCAGTGATCCTCGGCTAATCTGTATATGTTCTTACCCGTAGGTGATCGGGCAAATACTGATTGGGATGGAGAATCGCCTAAGTTTAGAGGAGCAGCCTGGGGTAATACTGGACTAACACCATCCAAGCTCGGGGAATATCCCGAGGACGAGGATGAGTCCGACGACGAGCTATACTCAGGGACCCTAAAACTAACACTCCTCCTACCCGCAAACATATTGAGAGAAAGTGAGAATTTAAGTATAAGTAAGTCGGAATACCTGTTTCAGATTGGAAGCTCGAACCTCGAGGAAGTACGGAAGACACCTGAAAGGCACGTGACACCGGAGATTAACGCCGGAATGAATGGCGATCGCCGAAGGAAAAACGAAAAACAAGATATATCACAAACAGGGGCAAAAACGACCGAAAAAAGTGGATATAAAGACAGAGGGGGTTCAGACGAAACTAACCTACGGATTGGAAACGGTGAAAAGCGTGGAGAACAGCGAGGAAACTCGAAAAGCAGTTGAAGAAATGTCGCCGGAAATCACAGGTCGCCGGAGGGAATTAGGGGTTTTTCGCAAAAAGTGAAGATCAACAGTTCTAAAACCCTACTTATACCCATACAATACGACGTCGTTTGTACGGAGGATCCGACATTTGACCCGACATCAAACGGATAGTCCACGTGTTTTCCCCTTCAAACCAGCAAAGCGGCACCGTTTTTGACCCAAAACAATGGTTCTAATTTCAAAATTGAAATGACGTGCATTTAATGAATGTCGTCAGAATGTTTTCGCGCCAATGATTTGGCACAGATTCCAAAGAGAGGTGTGTTGGTGAAGTTTCTACCTACTGCCTCACCACGAGCGAGCTAGACTTCCCGACTTAAAGGGTAAACCCTTACCTCGGGAACTCGGGGGACTACTGAAGATACAAAAATATCCATCTTCCACGTGGCACTAGAGGGACACGTGGCCAAGCTAATCTGGAGCCCGGAAGAGAGGAATCATCACCCCGAGCTTGGTGTACAACCCGGAGCCCGGGTACTTTCGGCCTACTCCCGACCTCCCCGAGGAACTCAAGTGTAGCCCTCATCTCCACCCTGAAACATAAAGAGCTCGCATGGTCTTTGACCCGAGCTGCCTCGCTAAAGACCCCGAGGTCTCCATCCCGGGAAGTGAAGAAAGTCAACAAAAGCTGCCGCATTCAATGCCCACATGCTACTACGTCATCCCGGGACCACCATCTAGCATCTCATTGGACAAAAGAGTTACTTGCTCTCTAAGGAAAGCTGTATCTAGAAGGTCCAGGTCATGGCCAGGGAAGTTCTATCCTCTGCACCAGAGCATGTCACTTCCACATTAAAGCTCATCAATGCATATTGCGGTTGTCATAAATGGGCACATGGCAGCTCACCCCAGGTCGACATCTGGCAGATCCACTTGCCTCAGACCAACATTCCACCAGTATAAATACAAGGTGATAGCCTTCTTTTATGGTCTAAGTTCAAATTAACACACACAACTACAAATTCTCCAAAGAATTCAGAGCATTCACTCTCAAAGAGCAGCCTGAATCCTCACCGGAGACCATTAACCTTACCATAATCTGATTCTCTCATCGGAGGGCTTTAGCTGGACCAACGTCCAGCTCCCTAACGATGCTACTTCCTCATCTCAGGTATCTACCGGAGGACAAGTCCCACCTAAGCTTGTGCCTATTGAGAGCCGGAGGGCTTTGTCACTCAATTCACATTTTGCAAAATTTTTTTATTTCATCAACCATTGTCCACCCACAAGTGGGCAAAACTAATCATTAAATGCCTTCTTTCTAATCATTTTTGATAAAAACACAATTTTACTATTTTATCCTTATTATTAATTTTTTGATCTATATACTCAGTAAAACATAACATTTATTAAAAACAAAAAAGTGTTTTTTTTTTATTACAAAATAAAAATTTAAAACTTATAAACATATATCCCCTACGTTTCTAAATTATCGTCTTGTTTGATTTTTTTGGTCAAATAGAATATTTTTCAAATGCAAATTTAATGTATATTATTTTTTTAAAATAATAAAATACGTAATTTGAGGTATTACAAAAATATTTCAAATTACATATTTTATAATTTTAAAATACTACAAATTACGTATTTTATAATTTTGAAAAAATAAAAAAATATACATCAAGTTTAAAAACATCCCATTTAATTAAAAAAATTCAATAGGATTATATAATCCTCCATTTCTCCGGAGAGGGAAAGAAGCTAAGAACAATGGTCATGTTCAGTCCTCCTTTTGTACCACTTTTCCAGGGCACCAAAATCAATTGAATGTATGAATATTGTAAAATCGCATTGAAAGAAAGAAGTATATTAACATTACGTGCATTAGGTTTAATATTAACTAGCAGAATACTCATTCTATGGACGGGATAACTCAAATATTATTTATTTTATATCATAAAAATGTATATCCAACTAAAACTTTAGTTGAAAATTAAGATAACTTAACAGTAATTTGAGGGAAATCATTAATAAGAAACTGAATGTTTCTCTACTAAGTCCAAATAAAATTTAATATCATAAAAAATAAATTAGAAGAGTTAAATATATATTTTTTTTAAAGTTCAATATAATGCTTAACATTTAATGATACAATCAAATAAAACTCAAATTCGTAAATTTTTAATAATACTTAAAATTCTTTTGAACTTCAATTCGAAGTTTTGAAATAAAAAATATTTTTACTATTTTATCCTTATTACAAATTTTTAATAATATTAAATTCCTTCGGAAACAATATTAACTTGATCACCTACTGCTTAGTGCAGTCAGTAGGCTTGAACGAGACTTGATTGTTAACAAGATCATATCCAACCAAGAAATTCTCCTGTGACAAATTCCCAAAAATTGCCAAATCATCGGTAGGAATCAGTGTCAAACAGAAAAGCCCTTCTCCCACCTCCAAGAACGTACTAGTTGGTGGCAATTCCAAATCTGCACCGGTGAAGCTAACGGTGATAGTAGGAACGTTAACGTTATCTAAACTCGAGTAGCAAAGGCTAAATAGTCCATGCGGATCGCTCGTGGTTTCACCCCCAATCGCATCCTTAACCTCCGACTCCAAACTTTGGTAAAAGTCGCGTGGCAGCATTGTCAGTGTTGTACCCGAGTCGATGATGATGTTGCCCTCTTCCACACCGTCCCCGCCGTCTTGAACTTTAGCCTTCGAGTATGCTTTGTAACTGAAGCTCTTGTCTCCAACTTTAATGCTCTCCAATGTCAGGTAGTAGTAAGTATCTGGCGCTTTGCTAACCAAAGGTGTTGAAACCACCCCGGGACCCGCAACAACAGCCAGGCTGCCGAAATTAATCTGGCTTGTTACGTTGGAGCCTTTGTATATAGGCACTAAACAATACGAAAATTTACCTTGAATTATATCTTTCAATTGCTTGACAATCGACAACGGTCCACCTCCTAGACCGATGATTCCCGATATGGCCTCATTAAAACTGCCACTATTATCATGGCCGCAGCCAAAAGCAACATTCTTAATTGAAACGGATTTACCGGAACTCGATCCAAAGGTGAAGGTTTCTGAGGAGAGGTCACCTTGGGTATAGGATCGATCGCCGTAACCCATCCTGTACTCGCACCCGTTTTGGTCCGTGCAGCTGGAGCCGGACCCGCTCAAGGCGGAACATGAGTCCGAGTCACATGATAGGGTTTTGTAGGAATAGGATTTGCGGGGGTTGAAGATAGGGGTGGTTTGGTTGTAGCAGTTAGTGCATGGACTGCATTGGGTCCAAGTGAGGTCGCTTCCGGTGTCGGCAATCCCTAGGGTTTCGACGGGAGGGGTACCGATGGAGATTTTCATGATGTACTCACCCGGGATCGAGTATAGGTGCGATTGGATGTTGGGAGGAGAACCCCTCTTTATCGAGGCGGTACGCTTTACGGAACGATGAAATGCATTGGTGATGAGTTCTAATCGAGTGTAGGCTGAGTTGTAGAGTGGGGAAAGTGGCGAGTCTCTATGGATGAGATCTAAAGTGAAACTTCCTTGTTGAATGGGAATGTTTCTGGCTTCAATGATGGAAACCAAAGAGAACAAGAAAGATGTCAAAATAGGGAAGAGAGAGAAAGTGGCGGCCATGATTCTTGTCCTAAGATTTGGGAGATAGAGCGAGGATTTGGATAGGAAATAAGGATAGGAAAGTGAGTATTTATAAGAAAGGAAGAGATAGAAAAGACTACGAAAATGGAAAGGGGGGATTAGTTTTGCCAAAAAGAAAGGGAGAAGAACAAAGAAGGTACAATCAATGGAGATTGTGTTCATGGAATTAAATTCAGAATTGGAGGGATTAATTTGGTAGTCTTATTAAGGAAATCTAAAATTTATTTAAGTGAATAAATTGTAGTGATTCAATTGCTACAAAATAATCCATTTGTCTCTAATGCATGTCCAATTCTAGTTTTTTTTTATTTTTATTTTTTTTTTAAAAAATTGAACGTTGACTTTTAATTTATTTTAATACGGAGTAACACATGTACATAATTATCCTTACCATCTATGTGTGAAATTAAAAATTTACATTTAAAATTACAAATGCTCACTTTTGACAAATCCTTTTATGCCTCAAAAGATGTCATTGTTTTTCTGACTTTTATTTTTCTTTTGCTAATTAATCAAAAAAAAATACGGATTTATTTAGTACACTACGGTACGGATTTATTTTGAATTTTAAATGTGAAAGCCATTATGGTAATATATTCTGTTTCGCCTGTCTATGATTCCTCATATATTTGTCCTGGGAGTTACAAGAATTGCAAAATAAAATTTTAAATGCAGCCTATATAGATAATCCAGGTTAACATTTAATTAAAGAATTTCCTTTTTGAGAGATGCATTGTTTGACCCTTATACTTTACACTTATAAGATTTGGCCAACATTTCCTCTTTGATTTATATTTGATACACTATCAGTGTAATTTAGTTTTACACAAATACTTAATAGAACATCAATTTTAAATGATACTCCCTCCGTCCCTAAATTATTGTCTGGTTGACCCGGTACACGAATTAAGAAAACTCAATTGACTTGATTATTAATATTTGAATAATATTGAAATAATGTGTTGTTTCCTTTAATGCCCATGTGTATGTGGTCCATAATTAAAGTAGGAAGAAAAAGTAAGGGTAAAATAGTAAAAGTGATGTTCTAAAAAGAAAAGTTTCAAACAAGACAATTATTTAGGGACGGACGAAAAAGGAAGGAAGACAATAATTTAGGGACGGAGAGAGTATAGATGTTAAACGGACTAGCCCTAACTGGTTGTGGTCTTAATGGGCCGCGGGCTAAACGGTCCAATTTTTTCGGGCCACTAATATTGCAGACTTAACCCTAACCTTAGCGAATTTCGGGCTAAACGGGCCACTATCGGGCCATGAGTAAAAATATATTATAACAATATTTTGAAATAGTGAATCGATAAACCATTCATAATTTTGATAGTTTCTTATGTTTTTCAAAAAAAATATAAACTAGACATTTTTTTACATCGATGTGTTATAATTTTCAACTTGTTATTTTCAAAATAAATAATGTAATAGCTCTACTTAGCAGTTCTTTCCAAAATTTTTGTTTATTTATTCAGTATTTATTCACAAGTACACAAAGAAGATCTGTACTGCAAAGGATAAATGTGTTTGGCCAACCCTGAAACCTGGCGGGCTAGCCCTAACGGGCCGCGGGTTAAACGGGTCAACCCTAAAAAGCCCTAATTTTAAACGGGCCAAAAATATTGAGCCCTAACCCTGTTTTTTTCGGTTTAAACGGGCCAACCCTACGGGTCGTAGCCCTTTTAACATCTCTAGGAGAGAGTATGATTTAAAAACTCAGTTGATATACATCAGAAACATTAGTAATTGAAATTTTATCTGTTATTCAAATAATAAAAAGATGTATTGATTTCTTTTGAATCAATAGTGATTGTCGACCAATTAAATGGCTCGAAATAATTATACTTTCTCACCTAATTATTACTCCATAAAATTACAAAAAAGATTACAAATCACAGAACAAACCCCCTATCCAAAAATGGTCAAATGGTTTTGCACAAGAGGGCTCAAAAAAGATTCGACGGAAGTTGCCGTCGAATCCTTGGTGCGAAATCAATAAAAATGATTGTGCGCAAGGTAATCGATCCAATCAGGCTAGCCCGGGGTTGGGGCCTATAAGTGAGTAAGGGACTGATATCGAAAGTGGATAGTGGGTTCTCGTGTAGCTTGGCTGTTTGCAATCGAACCCAAAACCTTTTGAATTTATAAATTTTAAAAAGGGTTAAATGCATCATTGGTCCCCGAAGTTTGGGATTGTACACGATCAATCCCCGATTTTTGAGAAAAGTCTCAACACTGACCAAAATATGCAATTTTCGCACACTGTTGGTCCGTGTGATGGATGACACCCGTTAGGGCTAGGAGCATTAAGTGGCCATGTGATTATTCACGTGCCATTTACTCAGGGCAAAAACATTATTTCAAAACTTCACTTCTGCAACCAAGTAATCAACCGCTATTTAAACTCCGGTGACGACGAACTATCCCCAACAAGCCTTAACCCACCTTTAACCTCTTCACAAATCTCTCTCTTAACCTCATCATCATCTCCAAACTGCAAAAAGCTTTCCACCAAATCCTTCCCTTCTCAATCTGACCCTTTATGATCAAAATCATCACAATCCCCTACCACCAATTCCACTCCAATTTCATTATCCCCAAACTGTCCATAATTACCCTTCTCGAGAGAAGAATTTACCAAATGAGACAAAGCTCTCATACTCTCTCCTGCAGCCACTGGAGAATGCTCGTTATCGCTACTACTGTCGTACCCTCACCTTCCAGACCCCCTCAAACGCCTCTGCTACCCTCTTAAACCTCATCGAAATTCATGCCACCATTGTTGTAGCTCTAAATTTATCTTAAATTGATTCATAAATTAAAAAATTACCCAGTTGGATTTTGCGTTCAAATGTTGGAATTGACGACGACCCAAATGAGATTATGAGTCTTTATACCGTGAGAAAGGTTAACTTTGTTTTGTGATGATCACAGTTTCATGAAAATGGTGAAAGAATGTTAACATAGGAGAGAGAGAGAGAGAGAGAGAGAGAGAGAGAGAGTAAACTATCTCTGCCGCATTCGCCACGAAACAACAATTCTCAAATATTTTCAACAAACAATATGGATTAAAGGAAATATCATACTTTAACAATTTCTTCCAATTGCAAGCCTGAGATAAATTTTTTTGCAAACTTTGTAAATGGAAGAGAACGGAGTCGCTTGGGGCATATAATAGATCGCATGGGCATGCTATAGGTTCAAAGCTCGCTGGCGCTGAAAGAGACAACCGATGAGAAAGACTGTTGGCTGAAGAAGGGGGAGAGACTGGCTGGAAACAAGGGTCTCTGGTGTGGTCTGAAAAGATGAAGAAACAATCGGGCGCTATAGAAGATAAAGGACTCCTTGTGTAAGGAGATCCTAGTCGGAGAAGGCTTGTCGGTCGGAGATTGAGGTTGCTGGCATTGTGGATGGAGAAAGAGATTACAGTGTGAAGGTTGGATGACGAGTGTGCATAGGGTTCGCCGGCGCTGGAGAAAGCGATCAGAGGTGATGCTGAGCGAGGGATTGTGCGGGTTGGACTGCTACAACCGTGCTGGAAAGGTGAGAGAAAGGGAGATAGCAAAGAAGAAAAGGCACAAATATAAATGACATTTTTGCCCTGAGTAAAAGGCACGTGATTGATCACATGGCCACTTAACGGTCCCAACCCTAACGCCGTCTATCACAGGGACCAACGGTGTGCGAAAATTGCATACTTTGGTCAGTGGTAAGACTTTTCTAACAGCTGATCGTGTACAAGCCAAACTTCAGGGACCAATGGTACATTTAACCCATTTGAAAATTAGTACTTTTCGTAGTAAATTTAGCACTTTCATGACAAATTAGTATTTCTTATGGAAAGTTTTATACTTTTAATATGTTATACTTTTCATAACAAGAATAATAGAACTTTCTTTTAACATATGATACTCTTTTTTTTTTGGGTTTTATTTTGTACTTTTTTTTTGTCAAGGCATTTGTATTATTGAGTAAAGTTTCATCAATGTGTTGACACATTCTACTCAATTAGATAATCCAAAATTATAAAAATTGAGAAAATTTTCAAATTGGGAGATTCTCCCACGATTGACCACTCGCTAGTTTTGGATTGCTTAGTATAGATTGGAGATGGGTTAAACCTTGGAAGTGTATCGTACTTTCAAATTAAATATTTACACATTGACTAGCGTATTTTGTTTTGAAGGTTTTCATCAAATAGGCTAGCGTACCTCTATTTGAATTGTAGGAATAAACTGGATGTCGTTATTAGTGAAAAATTAATAGGGTGTTTCAATTTTTCAAAAAAATATATTTGAGCAATGTAACCCTAAACCTTGAAACTTGAACCATAAACAATAAATCCAAACCCTAAACCCTAGAATCTAAACCTCAAATATGAATCGTTAACCCTAATTTAGAGTTTTAAAACTTGAGGAAAGGCTATTTGTTATGACCTTTTGTATAGCTTAGTTTTGAAGATTATATTTAGGTTAGAATTAATTGTCCCCAAAATATTAGGACTTTTATGTACTAGAGTTTTCAAACTTTTCCATCAAGACTTTTCCCTAAGTGACACAGCTAAGAGGTGTTAGTTGTTTTGAAACAGCTAAATGCAGAAATAGCTAACTAAAAATAGCTAAACAGCTAACTGGAGAAATAACTAATTGTAAAAACAGCTAAGAACAGAAATAGCAAAGTGCAGAAATAGCAAAGAGCAGAAAATAGCTAAGAACAGAAACGACTATAATTAAGACGCAGGAACAACAAAATGTAGCAACAAGCCAACAACAATGAAAACATGTATAGTAAGATTGAGCTAAAAAGAAACAATCCTTACATTAAAAAATAAGCTCAAATGTAATAACTCTTTCTTCAAGAAATACAACAAGAACTAAACTAAGAGTTGTCACTTGGAACAAAAGAGATTTGAATACTGAAGAATTACGTACATGAAGAAGAGTTTATACAAAGTAATTGAAAGACCATTCAAGTTAAGAGAAGAGCTACAATCTCCATCTAGCGAGAATCTTCATCGGTCTTCATCAAGAACTTCCATCAAACTTTAAGAGTCGATCAAAGGAAGCACAAATCAATCAATCCCGTGCCTCTGTATACCATCCTAGTTGGAGGGCCAGTTGGAAAATGAAATTTTGGGATTTTATTTCAATAATCTGTGTATTTTTGGAAAATATAGTGGATTATTATCTCATATAACCAAGAAGACTGCGAGGGGTGGATGTTTGATAAGAGAACCAAACTACCTTAAAATACTTGTGTCAATTTCTTTATCCGTAAAACTCAATATTACTACTTTACTTAATTAGCTTGATTATTTGAATAATATCTCATTACTCAAACAACTAACTCAATATTAACACATTATTACTACTAGCATTTACTTAAACAAGATCATAACTTGTTTCAGAACATCTTTACTATACTAATCAAACCCATATTCCGTTATACACAACTCTTGTAACTACTTTATCAAACTACATTTTATTAAGAGTTGATTCAAAGATTAGTAATTTCCTTATTTGTGTAAAGGACCCCTTACTCTTGAAACATCTATTAAGTTTTCACTAACGACATCTATTTTTATTCTATAATTAAAAACAAAAATAATAGTATGTTACCTTATTTAATTGGTCATAAACAAAGTACGCTAGACAATGTGTAAATTAGACATTGGTACGCTATCCTTTCGACTATAGTTGTTTTGATTTGAAATAGCTTGGAGTAGGGGATTGCGACACGTGAATATGTTGGAGATATCCTTGGTGGCAAAGGTTTTAAACAGTTAGGTTGTGAGTCCAATTTGATCTTGAGGTTCACTGTAGAATTATTGGGGTGTAATGAGATTAGATTAGAGGATTTTTTTACAGGGGCGACACCCTGCTACATTTTATTAGAATAAAAAAAGTATACAAACTTGAGGGGGACAACTAGGCTTGCCTTTATAGATAGGAGGACAAAGGAACCTAACCTTGAAAAGTAGAGACATGAAACAAATAACAAGGGCTCATAAAACAAAAGAAAACTAAGATATCCTAAGCCGAGGAACCCCAAAAAGAATCCAAGAGAATATCACCAGGTAAAGAGCGAGGAAGCTGGTCCCAAGAGTCAAAATAGTCATCGCTCCCCAAATTTATAGCAAGATTAGCGAACCTATCAGCAAACTGTATTGGCTTCTCTGAAACAATGCCGGAAAGAAAATTGGCGAAGAGCCTGAAGCATGTGAATCACCCGAATGTAATAAACACACCTCCAAGGCACAGAATGCCCTTCCGTAATACATTCAATCAATTCAAATTTTGCCCGAGAGTACTTTGTCACTCAATTCACATTTTGGAAAATTTTTAATTTTATCATACATTGTCCACCCACAAGTGGGCAAAAACAATCCAATCAAATCTAAATATTAGGGAATCGGATTGGGTAGAATTTCAGATTGAATCTCTATTATTTGACCTCTTTTTATTTATTCTTTTTAAGCCAATATGAGCTAGTACTGTTTTTTTTTTTAAAAAAAAAGTCAAAACACACCTTTGGGCCACCCAACTTTTTAAAAACTTGCAATGCGGCCATTGAAAGTTTAAGAATGTTATTCTTGCCACTTTACATTAGTTATGTTGCAAGCGAGACCATTTCTCGATGGGCGTTAGACTAAGCCGTTAAGTTTAAGTCAAATACCTGTTTTGCCCTTGTAAATGAAAAAAAGAGAGAAATACCTACAACCCTAACGCACACCTAATCGCTCATCTCTCTCCTGTTCCAGGCACCACTCAATAGGAAAATGAAGATGGATATGGACGGACAGACGTTGAACTAGGGAGGCCCACCATTTATCGGTGGCAATAACCCCTAGACCTCGCTCAATGTCATCATTAAGATGCAGAACGTTTCAGGTGAGATCATGGACACTAAGTCGATTTCTCTATCTAAAGCCGAGACGATAGTATCAATGTTTATCTCTGGCGAAGCCAAAACTTCTCAAGCAATGTTGGCGTACTTGAGGCGCACGTCGAAAGAATTCGACAAGCTTGTGAGGTTCCATGGAGAAAAAACCAAAGCCGGCAACACAAGAAAAGGAGCAATAAACAAGAATCGGCAAGTAAAAGGAGAAAAAAAAAATAGAAATTGGAGGATGAATTAGCTAATGTGTGTCAATTGTGAGAAAACAAGTTGCCGAATGTGTTTGATTATTTTATTTTTTATCGAGGATTTTTGAGTTATTATAAGTTTTCTGTATTAGAGCTTGTATTTGGTCAATTTGCTCATAAGTTTATTGAATTGGATGTATTCTCTCTCTCTCTCTCTCTCTCTCTCTCTCTCTTTAAGACTCTCTCTCTCTCTTTACTCTCTCTCTCTCTCTCTCTCTCTCTCTAGACCTCTCTGTCCCATCATAAAACCCTAAACATTTCTCTAAAAAAAATAAGAAACAAGGGAAAGCCATGGCAGCCATTGTCATGATATAAAAATGGGTTTAAAACATAGATCTGGAAAATGCCCCATTTGAAAACTTGCATATTTTAACCCCTCCCCCTCTCCCAAATCAATTTTAGAGATATAAAATTTAGGATTTTTGTGAAGGTGGAGCCGAAAAATAAAAAATTAGGCAATCAAAATAAACAGAGAAATCGAATATTAGGGTTTTTGTAAAAATAAAAAATATGACGAAATTACTTGCCAAATATCTAGGGGCATCGAATGAAATATCGTCCAGAGTTCATAGCTGATTCACAAAAACCCTAATTTTTGACATTGTTGATTCTAAGAAAAAAGGATGAAGATGAGCTTAGAGAAGATGAAGATGAACATTGGATGTATATAGCTTAAATAAGGGTATAATTGTCTATTTATAGGGAAAAATAGGTATTTGACTCTAACTTAACGGGCGAGTCTAACGCTCGTAAAAAAATGGGCTCGCTTGCTACATAACTAATATATAGTGGCAAGAATAACATTTTTAAACTTTCAGTGTCCGCATTGCAAGTTTTTGAAAAGTTGGGTGGCCCAAATGTGTGTTTTGCCAAAAATAAAATAAAATAAGAAATAACTTTCTTTAGTCAAAATTTGAACAGATTACCCCCTCTGTTCCAGGCAAAGAGTCTACTTTTAATTTTTTTGGTCAACTTAGTTAAAGTTTGACCGATAATTATCATAAATTTAGTGATTTTTTCATTGTTATTAAAATTGTAATCCATAGTATTCTTAAGATAGTATTAAATTAATGAAGTTTTATTTACTAAATTATAAGTAAAATATGTAAAATTTTGATTTGATTTAGTCAAATATTGATTTCTAAAAATGAAAAATGGACTTTTTGCCTGAAACGGAGGAATATTATTAATAGCACTTAGTAACTTCTAGCCCGGTGCCCTCAGAGAATTCAATATTTAAAAGCACCAATTAGAAATAAGATTAAAACTTTAAGAGATTAATCATCCATACAACTTTAAGAAATCGCTCAATTTTTGCGGATTGAATGGATCGTGCACACTCCTAATTATATTGACTAACGAGGGAGTAAATTAATTGTGAAGATCAGCATGTTCATGGCGAGGCTAATGAACATACCATATGTCTAATAAATTCGTTGTATTATTGCCTTAGGCTAACTATGTTCGAAGTACAACCCGTGCAAGTGGCGTCCAAGTTATATATGGAAACAGATATCATAGAAAAAGAGAATGTCCAAATTCATTGGGAAAAAAAAACACAGCAAAATCACTTGCATAAAAAGTTTCCACAATTGCATGAACAAACATTCCTTAATAAGTCTAACAATTCCTCCAAATCCGTAATATTCCATTAATTGCACCCTATAAATTTGACATTCCTTTGTCATATACTATAATATATTCACACCTTTTTTTTGTCTAATCCTTTCCTATAAATTCCCGTATTTCCTATTCTTCATTTCCATCTCATTCTCTCCCTCTAAACCTAAGTCATAGCCATGGCAACTTTCTCTCTCTTTCCCGTTTTGACAACTTTGTTCTTCTCACTGGCTTCCCTCATTGAATCCAGGAACACTCTGATTCATGAACAAGGAGGTTTCACTTCAGATCTCATTCACAGAGACTCACCCCTTTCCCCACTCTACAACCCATCCAACACTCGATTCGACGTCATCACCAATGCGTTTCGTCGTTCCTTTTCTCGTGTCTCCTCGATGAAAAAGGTTTCTTCTTCTTCCACCGCCGGCGACATCCAATCCGAACTATACTCTATCCCCGGAGAATACATCATGAAAGTATCCATAGGCACACCACCTGTTGAAACCCACAGCATTGCCGACACCGGAAGCGACCTCACCTGGACTCAATGCAAGCCATGCACCAACTGCTACCCCCAATCCACCCCTATCTTCAACCCTAACCATTCTTACTCCTACATACCCTTATCTTGCCAATCCAAAGAATGCTCCGCCTTGAGCGATTCGGCCGGCTCCACCTGCTCCAAGATAAAGGGATGTGAATATAAGATGACCTACGGCGATCAGTCGTACAGCAACGGCAACCTCTCTTCAGAAACCTTGACCTTCTGTTCTAGTTCCGGCAAACCCGTTTCAATTAAGAATGTTGCTTTTGGCTGCGGCCACAATAATAAACTCACTTTCACTGGGAATGTATCGGGCATTATCGGACTTGGAGGTGGGCCTTTGTCAATTGTCAGGCAACTGAAAGGCACTGTTAAAGGGAAATTCTCATATTGCTTGGTGAATATTATCAAAGGCACGAATTTAACAGGCAAGATTAGTTTCGGCTCACGGGCAGTAGTTGCGGGTCACGGAGTGGTTTCGACACCTTTGGTTAAGAAATATCCCGATACATATTACTATCTCACTTTGAAAAGCATCAAAGTTGGACACAAGAGCTTGAGTTACAAGGATTCTAAGAACCAAGAAAGGAAAGATGTAGTTGAAGCAGGTAACATCATCATCGACTCGGGCACGACTTTGACAATTCTGCCAACCGACCTTTACAACCGCTTGGAGTCGGAGTTGAGGAAAGCGATCAGTGGCGAAACAGCGACTGACCCACAAGGAATGTTAAGCCTTTGCTACAAGACTACGGCTGATCTTAGGTTTCCAACCATAACGTTTAGATTTGCCGGTGCAGATTTGCATTTGGTTGCGAGTAGTACGTTCTATGAGGTGGCAGAGGGGATTGTTTGTTTAGCAATGATTCCTACCGATGGTTTGCCCATTTTTGGGAATTTGTCGCAGGCTGATCTCTTGGTTGGATATGATCTGGTTAACAATAAGGTCTCGTTCAAGCCCACTGACTGCAGTAAGCAGTAGTCGAAAGTTATTTCGTATTCATGGAGAGAATATGATGTTTAATTCATGACTGTGTAAATTTTTAGATACATATTCCTTATCGAAATTTACATATATATTATCTACTTTATATAATTATTTGGTTTATTATACTGTACTCCTAATCACGAAAAGAGCGACTCAAACTCGAAAAAAATATTATTATTTCTAATTGAACAGATGCACTTAATTTTAATAAATCTTATTTGTCTAGCTCCATCGAAGAGGTATATTTTAATCAAGATAGCTAATATATCAATTTTAATGAATTATATGTAAAATTGTTAGATTGAAATAATTATGAAAGTATAATAATGAAAGTGCATTAGTTTGCTTGGTTGTTTTTTAAATTTTTTTTTTTTTTTAGAAAATAAACTATGGTTAATCAACGTGAAAGACTACTATCTTGCATTAGAATTCTAGTTAAGAAACTAGGAGTCTCAGCTAAAGTAGAGGGGCTGGGATGATCAATAACATGACGAGCAAGGCAATCAGCAGCACAGATCGAAACTCGCTTGGAAAATTGAACAACTGAGTCCGTAAGTTGAGCAAGAAACAATCGGCAACGAAAAATAATGGACCTGAACTCGGATGCATCCTCAACTTTAGCAGAAAGGGCGTCTACAACCTGCTTTGGATCCATTTCAAAAACCACTTGCTGAAATCCCAAAATTTTGATCCAAGATATAGTTTCAAGTAAGCCGAAACCTTCAGCTTCCGAGGAATGGTAGCAACCCGAACGAACCACCGTCTTACATGCCACGAAAGATCCTTCATAATCTCTTAGGCCTCGATTGGTACACGGAATTGGAATCAATTTCGCGGAATCGATTCCATGAAATTGATTAATAACGTTTGGTGGTGCAAGAATTATATTTCGAACTTAAATGAATTAATAAAATCTTGGAATTTATTACTAAAATTTAAGGAATCACAATCCTGATTGAGGGAGTGGTATTTGAATTCTTAATAGTTGGAATCCATTTAAAAGGACAATAATATCCTTCTATTAGATCAAGTATTTGATTTATATTTATAATTTATTTGGTTTCAACTATTTTACGGTCATTCCTTTTTATTCCTCCTCGTCGTCGTTGTTCTTCGGCTCTTCGTAAGGTTTCCTAACTCTACTCATTTGATTTATATATTAATAATAGTTGATAATTTATGATTGTTGTGTTAATTTTCACAATCGGAGATGATGAAAAAGAAAAGTGGGTGATTGATCTGCTTGAAACTATAGGAAAATAAAATAGTAATTATTTTAAATAAGTAATTACACGCACTTTTCTCAAATTGTTTCAAATGTTTAAACTATTTTTATTATAACTAGTTTCATTATAGCATTAGTTAATAGTAATTTTTTTTTTTTGTTTTACTGATGTTAGATAATTTAAAATTTTCACCAAAATTAAATGAAAATAAAGAACTTGTTATTTTGTGGATCAGTAGTAATAACGTTAATGTCTAATTTTTATAATGGAAGTCATTCACAAGTACTTGTCTATATTGGAGGTAATGTTGTCAGTCGTCTCAACTTTATCTTTGCATTCCAAGTTGTTTTGTTTATTACCAAATAATATAAAAAAAAAAATTGTACTACATTAGTAATCACATTTCTTATGCTACCAAATATTTTTAAAAATCATCTTCCCATCTATTTTTGTGGAATCTCATTAATACTAATTGATTCCACAAAATTTATTACATTTTCGTATATCAATCGAGGTCTTATAATAATACCAATACTGATCACATTCCGAGCTTGAGAAATCGTGGCATCGACATTGCATTTAAAATATGGGTAACGTTAATGTCTATTTTACGGTTGTTTCTTTTTACTCCTCGTCGTCGTCGTCGTTGTTCTTTGATCGGCTCTTCATAAGGTTTTCTAACTCTTTTTATTTGATTTATATATTAATAATAGTTGATAATTTATGATTGTTGTGTTAATTTTCACAATCGGAGATGATGAAAAAGAAAAGTGGGTGATTGATCTGCTTGAAACTATAGGAAAATAAAATAGTAATTATTTTAAATAAGTAATTACACGCACTTTTCTCAAATTGTTTCAAATGTTTAAACTATTTTTATTATAACTAGTTTCATTATAGCATTAGTTAATAGTAATTTTTTTTTGTTTTATTGATGTTAGATAATTTAAAATTTTCACCAAAATTGAATGAGAATAAATAACTTGTTATTTTGTGGATCAGTAGTAATAACGTTAATGTCTAATTTTTATAATGGAAGTCATTTACAAGTACTTGTCTACATTGGAGGTAATGTTGTCAGTTGTCTCAACTTTATCTTTGCATTCCAAGTTGTTTTGTTTATTACCAAATAATATTAAAAAAAATTGTACTACATTAGTAATCACATTTTTTATGCTACCAAACATTTTTAGAAATCATCTTCCCATCTATTTTTGTGAAATCTCATTAATAGTAATTGATTCCACGAAATTTATTACATTTTTGTATATCAATCGAGGTCTTATAATAATACCAATACTGATCACATTCCGAGCTTGAGAAATCGTGGCATCGACATTGCATTTAAAATATGGGGCAAGAGGTCTAACCCATCCGGCTATAACATAAGACGAAGGCTGGGTTAAATTATACTCCCTCTGTTCTAGATAAAATGTTCCTAGTTGACAAAGTAAATGAATTAAAAAATATAATTAATGATGTACTGTAAAATATCTTCCGACAATAATATCCATGAACATTAAATGAGTTCCACTATTCTAAATAAATGAGTTTCTCTAGGATTTGCTAGATTAAATGAAGTTTTAAGGGTATATTGAGAAGAATAATAGAGAATATGTACATTAAAAGTCATTAGAAATATTAATTGGGACATTCCAAAATAAAAAATAGAAACATTTATCCGTGACGGAGGGAGTATTTTAGAAAGTAAAAAAACTGACGTGGTTAAACTGAAATAGAAAGTAAACTGCTGTGATTCAAATTTTAATTTTTTCCTTAACAATATTACTCCTTTAAAGTAAAAGGATGACACAAAATTATCTTTGAAATTAATACTTTCACACTTGATTAATATCGTAGTCAAATTTTTCTTATTACCTTTCAACACTAGTTTTTTATTCTCAACATGTCCCACGGGAAATATGGTAATTTTTTATTTAATAGTTCTACAAAATGTTCATGTTTTTAATAGTAGGCGCACATCCTCATGGGACATCCCCACGGGAAACATGCGACTACACCATGCACATGTTCTTTTGAATATGTGCACCAAAGGGAGATCCTCATGGTGTAGGCGCATGTTTTTTTTTTTTTTTTTTTTCAATAGTTGCACTTATATATCCTGAATTTGTAAAAAAAAATTGAACGAATTTCACTATACCCCCTTGAATTTGTTAAATTTGTTACAAAATTTAACAAAATTAACAAATTTAGGTGGTAAAGTGCAAATTTTTTTTAAATAAATTTGTTGAACATGCGCCTGTCTAGGTGTATGTCCAATTTTATTTTTTTTTAATATACATTATAACACAATAATAAAGTAAAAGAATATATTTAACACAAAATATGTCAAAAACAAAATTATATTTAACACAAAATATATCAAAAACATACGCATTAGAAGCAAATAACTAAAATAAAATAAAATTTAACACAAAATATGTCAAAAACATACACATTCGAAGTAAATGAAAGTGAGTTTTAAGTTAAATATTTTCTATATATAAAAGACGAGGGCAAGTTAGTAATTTTACATGGGAGGGGGGCTGCGTTTAGCGCATTAGGGGGGGGGGGGGCTGCGTTTAGCGTCTATGATACTTGAAAGAAAATTAGAAATGAATATAGCACATCCAAATGTGCAAAGGTGATACTAGGTGAAAATTGGAACGAACAAATTTTGGAAAATAATATACGAAAATGAAGTCCGTAAGTCATTTTCCTGAAAATAAGGCTTCATTTTTCGTTGATTCGTAAAATATTTTACATTTAATAAAATTTTCACATGTTACCAAACACCGAAAAATGAGGAAAGTGTTTTCCGAAAATCATTTTTCGTGAACTTTCTTTCATAACAAATTGGTATTTATTATGGAAAATTTTATACTTTTAATATATTATACTTTTCATAACAAAAGCAATAGAACTTTCATTTAACATATTATACTTGGGCTTTTTTTTATTTTATATTTTTTTTGTCGAGGTGTTTCTATTATTGAGTAAAGTTTTATTAATGCGTTGACACATTCTACTCAATTAGATAATCCAAAATTATAAAAATTGAGAAAATTTTCATATTGAGAGATTCCCCCACGATTGACCACTCGCTAGTTTTGGACTGCTTAGTATAGATTGGAAATGGGATAAACCTTGGACGTGTAGCGTACTTTCAAATTAAATATTTACACATTGACTAGCGTACTTTGTTTTGATGGTTTTTGTCAAATAGGGTAGCGTACTTCTATTTTAATTGTAGAAATAAATTGGATGTCGTGAGTGAAAAATTAACAAGGTGTTTCAATTTTTCAAAAAATAAAATAAAATTGAGCAATGTAACATAAACTCAGTGTTCGAAAAATCGGACTAGGCGCCCAACTAAGCCCTAGTCATCCCCCAAACGCCGTGACTAGGGCCAAATCGGACAAAAAATCATCAACGTGAGAAATCGCCGCCGTCATAGCCTAGCCACCAGCTAGTCAGCGTCGACACCGCCAACACCCAACAATAATTTCATGATTTTAGGCTTTTACGAAGATAATTTCGAAGAGAGATTAAAGAGCGAGATAGCTTGGCAAATCATTGTTCAAAAACTGATAGAAATTGAGAGGTTACCTGAGGTGTGAGAGACGAAGCGCTGCCGGTGAGAGAGAGGGTGAATGCCGGTGCCGGTGCCGGTGATCAGCTGTGTGCCGTCGCCAGTGAGAAAGAAGAAGAACGTGAGAGAGAGAAAGAGAGAGATGTGTGCCGCCGCCAGTGAGAGAGAAAGAGAGAGAAAAAGAATGCGAGAGTGAAAGAGAGAACGAGAGTGAGAGAGACACACTGTCGTTGTGAGAAAGAAAGAGGGAGCGTCGTTTGTTAGCCTTTAGGGTTTTCAATATGACAACACTTATTCAAGTTATTAAGTATTCCCCTCAAGTTATATAATAAAGTATTTCCCCTCCCCTTAAGTCATTAAAGTATTACACTTCTCCCATCCACTTTGAAATGGTATTGATTATTGAATTTAATTTTAATTTTAACTTTTAATCTTGTCATGTGACCATTACTTTTAGTTTATTTGGTCATATTTAGTTATTTACTATTGTTGCAGCAAGTATGATATAGACCTATGATGTAATTATGCCTAGATTTCTACGCCCCAATTAGGCCCCCAAGCGCTAGACTGAGGTCATAGGTTCAATCCCTTCCCACACCCCCTTAGGACATAAAAAAAAAAAAAAAAGCTCTGGCGCGTAGCGATTTTTACAACACTAAACTTGAACCAGACTAAGCTAAGAAATGCTCTGATCTTTCTTCTGAATTTGGAACAAGACTAAGCTAAAAAAGCAGGAAAGGGTGACTTCAAAACCTGTCCGCAAGATTTATAAAGAATGAGCCTTTCGTTGGGAGAAATCACAACTAGAACAAAATTCTTCGCTTGTCAAATCTGTATACTTAGCGGTTGGCAAATGATAGTTGAGAGAGGACGGGAGATGGTGGGAAGAGGGTGTCATTGAAGGGAGAAACCCTCTCTCTTTCACTACAACCCAGCTCTGTGCTCTGCCAACTATGAATTTTATTTTATTTTATTTATTTATTTTTTAAAAAAGTTTGATTTAACTATGGCTTGATTATTAAGTTTGAGAATAATTAAAAGAGGGGGTCTCACATATGTCAATTTAACTTCCACTTCATTTTGTGTCAAAATTTTTTAGAGTTGTTTGTGCCCGTAATATGTCACGAGCGTTGATTTCATTACCGAAAATCAATTTTTCTTTCACATATTTTTCCCTATAGCTTGAAATAAAATTGCACCAAAGTATATGACATATGTAGATTTTAGAAGTATTATTAAGTCTCAAAACTAGGTGTTCCAAATCTTTTTAATAATTTAATTTTTGATATAAAGGCTTTATATTTTGGTTGAATTGAATTTCATTCAAAAAAAATTGATGGAGGCAAAAATTAAAAACAGAAAAAAGAAGCTATAAACATGGAGGCAAAAATTAAAAACAGAAAAAAGAAGCTAAAAAGATGGGTACGTTTTATATGTTCTTAATTTTGTACTGACTAAAGCAAAAGATAATAGGAAAATAGATAGGAAGCTGGTAGAACCAATGAGTAAGAAAGTGAAAAACAAGAAACATAAAAACGTGACAAACGAAGAAAAGATAAACCATGCATATAAACCTAGTCAATAAAGGTCTTCTAAAAAGAGGAGATGAAAGTAATATATATACATATACATATATATATATATATATATATCACAAAAATTTATAAGTTACATGTATATACTATATGGTTATATTTGTATTTATATATCCTAATTATGTGCATTATATGTATATATTTTGGCAAAGCTATGCGGGGCGGTTCGACATTTTGAAGGCCCCGTCTAAAATTTAAAATTAGGCCCCAAAATTGATAAAATATATTTACCAAAAGATAAAAATAAATTACATAGTTGATAACATTATAATTTTAAAATTATTTTCTTACAAATGAAGTACCAATATAACTAAATCTCCACACTATTATTAAACTTTTTATTTGAAAAGCATCATCCTTCTGACATTCCTTGAAGCAAAATCTTCAATTAGGTCTTCATAATCAATTTTATCCAAATAATCATTCTCAATCGCTATGAAAGCTAATCCATTAAGTCTTTCTTGTGTCATTGTAGAACGCAAGTAGGACTTTAATAACTTCAATTTAGAAAAACTTCTCTGCAGATGCAATCACGGGAAGAGTCAACATAATTCTATATGCAATAATTGTATTAGGAAAACAATCTACATGTTTCAAAAATTTTAAAATATCAACAGGTCCTATCTTTTCCTTGGGCAAGAATTCTTGGAGTAACTTTAATTCCATGTATAATTCATTTCCATCAATGTCAGATTGTTCACCTTTTTTAAGTGCAGCTTCAAAACGACTACAACAAGACTTTAAACTCATATCATCCAATGAATGCAACTTGTCAGAAGTAAATAAGAAACCAAAAATATTTTCATATTCTTTATATTGTTCAAATCTCCTAGTTAGTGAAGCAATTGCTTGATCAACAATGTATAAGAAATAATTAACCCTAAATGACTCCTCTTCAGATGGTGAATCAATTGAGGATGTATTGGTTGGAGTTTCATCAAAATGTCGTTTCCTTCTAATTTGACGCTTTTGTGGAAACACTGGATCGACATTTATTTCAATTGCAATTTCCTTTGTAGTTTTCAACGCATTTAAAAAACCAGTCTCTCTGTACTCAAAAAAGGATATCAATCCTTTTACTTTTTCAATGGCAACATCAATAAGCATATCCCTTGATTGTAAATGCTTGCTAACCAAATTAACTACATATAATATTTCATACCAAATGACTATTGCAAGTAAAAACTCAAAATCACCGAGCTCATTTTTTGCCAAGGATTTAGCTTCACTTCTTATTTTTGAATCATTATCACTTTCTGCTACTTGAAGTAAAGCTTCACGTATTTCTAAAACTTGAAATCTTATAGCTTTAACACTATCTATACGACTCTCCCAACGAGTGGATGACAATGATTTAAGAGTCAATCCTTTTACATTATCTTTCAAAATCTGCCATCTCTTAGAAGAATTTGCAAATATTGTGTAAATATGTTGTATGACTCCAAAAAAATCTCTTGCTTTACCACTAGTATTGGCCATGTCACATAATGTCAAATTAAGACTATGACAACCACAAGAAGTATAAAAGGCTCTAGGATTTATATCTAAAAGTTTTTTTTGAACTCCTTGATGTTTTCCTTTCATATTTGACCCATTGTCATAGCCCTGCCCTCGCACATTATCTATATCAAGATCAAGAGATTTCAATTCATTTTGTAAAACATCAAATAGCCCTTGGCCAGTTGTATCATTCACATTCAAAAATCCTAAAAAAGATTCTTCAATGTTAACAGAATTTGAAGAGACATCCAAATATCTTATTATCAAAGACATCTGTTCTTGATGGCTTATATCGGGAGTACAATCAAGAATCACTGAGAAATACTTTGCGTGTTTTATTTTTTTAATAAATTCAGATTTAATGGCAGAAGAAAGCAAAAGTATTAACTCATTTTGGATTTGATGACCAAGATAATTATAATGAATCTTATCATTTGTGATACGTTGAACATGCTCTTGAATAATAGGGTCAAACTCATCCAACATTTCAACCAAACCTAAGAAATTACCATTGTTACTTTGATAAATTTTCTCATTTGTACCACGAAATGCTAGATTATGTTTTGCAAGAAATTTTACAATTGAAATAATTCTAAACAAGACTTTTTTCCAGTAATCTTTTTCTTTATCAAGTTGTTGTTGAGCCACTTTATCAATAGTTTCATTCTTTTGGAATCTCAAACGCAAATCATACCAAGTGACCATATTCTTAACATGTTCTGCACTTGTTTCGTGCTCTTTAAGTCTATTACTAAGATGTAACCAATCCCCAAAACCCTCATTTGCTAATTGACCTCTTCTATACCTTTTTTTAAATATTTTACAACAAAAACAAAATATTTTATCAAGCTCTTTCGAATACACAAGCCAATCTCTATCACACTTCTCTCCATTCGTCAAAACTCTAGTATAAAATGCCGCAGAAAATCTCCTAGAAAGTTTATCTTTAGGCCCTTTTTGAATAGACAAATCTCTTTTAGGACCCTTTGCTACTAAAATATCAATCATTTTAGAATCAAGAGCATCCCAATTTCTTGGATCAAATATATCAAGCATATGAAAAGCACTATCGTCATTACTATCATCAACATTAACATCCACATGATCAAAATTTTCAATATCATTATTTTGAATATTAGGTGAATTAATCATATTAGCATCAACATTAGCATCATCAACAATAGCATCAACATTAGCATCATCAACAATAGCATCAATATTAGCATCATCAACAATAACATCAACATTAGCACCCTCGACATTTTGATTTTCATTTTCAGAAGGAACTTGTGATTCTTTTATAATAAACCTATCAATAGCTCCTCTTTGAGACTTTGTTAAATCTTCAATTCTTTTTTTCTTTTTACGCTTTTCGTATCCAGATTCATATTTCCTAATTGGAGGAGTCATAATTGAAAATTTTGGACAAACGAAAAATGCCACAAATGTAGGGAAGAACGACAATGACACAATACTAAAAATAACACGTCACAATCAAATTTAAAGTAGCTATGAAAGGAGCGACATAACCTGGTTTATCAATTCTTCCAAATTCTCCCCAGCGAGTATGGAAGAAACCCGACGATTATGCAATTGAAGCAGGGAATTATTCTGTCCAGAAAAAAAAAAAAAAACTAATAAAGTTTAAAGCTATATATTACTGCCCACATAATTAATCTAATAATCTCCATTAAATTTCAATTGAAAGAGTAGTAATTGACAATATGCAATTCAAATACAACAACTTGATTACCAATTTACAATGGGGAGAAAGTTATAAGATTTCACAACACAGTGACACACATTCCAGGAATTAAGACTCTAAAACCGGTCCAGATTGTCTATTGCAATTAACGTTATGAGTCAGTCCATCTAATAGGCTTGACAGCAAATTTGGTAAATGAAAGACTCTAAATTGAGTAAATTCCATAAGAAAAACAAAAGATGCATAAACAGCCCGCTACGGCGCTACCTTACATTAAGACAACAAAATCATTCGTTCAGAATATATAGCAAATTACAGGAGGTAGGCAAGACATTCTTCTGTTTATAACATTGAAGCAACTCGCACAAAACTCAAAGGCATTTTTCGCATTAAAATTTTTTCTCAGCAACCAAACAATGCAATTAGGAACATCCAAACTTTACATATGAATTAAAATAAACAACAGTAATCAAATCAATCGCCGAAAATTAAACCAGATTCCTCAAATACAACAGCTTGATTACCAATTTACCATGCAATTAGGATTTAGGAACATCCAAACTTTACATATGAATTAAAATAAACAACAGTAATCGAGAGGGACAGGACGAATAAAAATACCTGAGGGGACTTCTCGATGATTTCTTGGACGTAATTCTCGCCAAAACAACGGTGACCGGCGTCGTAAACTTGTCGATGATTTTTCGATGACTTTTCGATGATTTCTTTGATTATTTCTCATGATGAATTACTCAATTGAATATATAATTGATAGAGAAAATTTGTCCGTTGGCGTTGCTGAAGCGAGATTAATGGAGGCGGAGCGGCGGAAGGGAAGTTAAGCCGTCGGTCGTCTCGGGACGATGAGAAGAACGGGCGTAATTGTAGGCGCACGCACAAGGAGAGAGAAACTGAGATATTTTTGAATTTTGAGAAATAAAGATTAAAAAAATTATATATATATATTATATTATTACATGGCCGGACTTCAAATTTGGGCCCTAAAATTTTTGGGCCCTGTGCGGTCGCACTGCTGGATCGTGCCAAGAACCGGGCCTGAAGCTATGTATGTGCTTAATAACTAAATTTTCAATAAGAAAAGGGTATTAAAGTCATTTGAAGAGACATAGGCGGTGAGGGATAGTCCTTACAATTATTTAAAAAAAAAAAAAACGGTAATAGTCACTTTCTCAAGAATTCAAGCATGTCAAGGGGGTTAACAAAAATAATCCATTCTATTTAGCTCATTTTTGTACTCCCAGGTTTTATGTTCTATTATAATGAAATCATAGGTTTCAGGTTCGAGCTATAAAAACGTAACTCTGTCGAAACTTGGTGGGGGAGAGCTACCCTTCTGGTCATACCCAACTCGGAAATTAATTTTGGACGTCCAGGTTTAGGAATTAATATCTCGGGACAAGCTAAAAAGAAAACTGAATATACCACTTTTGTCCCAATTAAAGAGGTAAATCTTGATCTTTGTAGTTACTGTAAAAGTGTAACATTTGTTCAAACACAATGTTCCTAATATTTTTTCAAGTGAGGCAGACAATTAGAAGTTTGAGTAGTCTAATAAACCAAATGATAAAAAAAAGTAAGAAACGGGAAACAAAGTAAAGAAACATGCATGAAATAATGATTTGTTGCTGCATAGTACATAAATATATGTGCTTGGTAGCTAAAATTTTACATAATAATAATGAATTAAGCAGCATATTAATTCTCTCCATGAATATGAAAATCACCATAGGCTACTGCTTAGTGCAGTCAGTAGGCTTGAACGATACCTGTTTGTTAACAAGATCATATCCAACCAAGAAATTCTCCTGTGACAAATTCCCAAAAATAGGCAAATCATCGGTAGGAATCAGTGTCAAACAGAAAAGCCCTTCTCCCACCTCCAAGAACGTACTAGTTGGTGGCAATTCCAAATCTGCACCAGTGAAGCTAACGGTGATAGTAGGAACGTTAACATTATCTAAACTCGAGTAGCAAAGGCTAAATAGTCCTTGCGGATCACTCGTCGTTTCGCCCCCGATCGCATCCTTCAACTCTGACTCCAAACTTTGGTAAAAGTCGCGTGGCAGCATTGTCAGTGTTGTACCCGAGTCGATGATGATGTTGCCCTCCTCCACACCGTCTCCACCGTCTTGAACTAATTTAGCCTTCGAGTATGCTTTGTAACTCAAGCTCTTGTCTCCAACTTTAATGCTCTCCAATGTCAGATAGTAGTAAGTATCAGGCTCTTTGCTAACCAGAGGTGTCGAAACCACCTCGGGACCCGCAACAATTGCCAGGCTGCCGAAATTAATCTGGCTTGTTACATTGGAACCTTTGTAAATAGGCACCAAACAATACGAAAATTTACCTTGAATGGTATCTTTCAATTGCTTGACAATCGACAGCGGTCCACCTCCTAGACCGATGATCCCCGATATGGTCTCGTTAAAATTGCCACTATTATCGTGGCCGCAGCCAAAAGCAACATTCTTAATTGAAACAGATTTACCGGAACTCGATCCAAAGGTGAAGGTTTCTGAGGAGAGGTCGCCTTGGCTATAGGAATGATCGCCATAAGACATCCTGTACCCGCAGCTGTTTTGGTCCGTGCAGCTGGAGCCGGACCCGCTCATGGCGGAACATGATTCGGAGTCACATGATAGGGTTTTGTAGGAATAGGATTTGCGGGGGTTGAAGATAGGGGTGGTTTGGTTGTAGCAGTTAGTGCATGGACTGCATTGGGTCCAAGTGAGGTCGCTTCCGGTGTCGGCAATCCCTAGGGTTTCGACGGGAGGGGTACCGATGGAGATTTTCATGATGTACTCACCCGGGATCGAGTATAGGTGCGATTGGATGTTGGGAGGAGAACCCCTCTTTATCGAGGCGGTACGCTTTACGGAACGATGAAATGCATTGGTGATGACTTCTAATCGAGTGTTGGCTGAGTTGTAGAGTGGGGAAAGTGGTGAGTCTCTATGGATGAGATCTAAAGTGAAACCTCCTTGTTGAATGGGAGTGTTTCTGGCTTCAATGATGGAAACCAATGAGAACAAGAAATATGTAAAAATAGGGAAGAGAGAGAAAGTGGCGGCCATGATTTTTGTCTTAAGATTCCGGAGATAGAGAGGGGATTTGGGATATGAAATTAAGGATAGGAAAGTGAGTATTTATAAGAAAAGAAGAGAGAAAAGTGTGTACGAAAATGGATTTTGTCAAAGGGGGGATTAATTTTGCCAATAAGAAAGGGAGGAGAACAAAGAAGGTACAATCAATGGGGATTGTGTTATTAAGGAAATCTAAAATTTATTTAAGTGAATAAATTGTGGTAATTTAATTGTTACAAAATAACCCATTTGTCTTTAAGTCCAATTTTAGTTTTTTTTTTTTTCATTTTTATAAAAAATTGAATGTTGACTTTTAATTTATTTTAAAACGGAGTCGCACATATACATAATTATCCTTACCATTTTTGTGTAAAATTACAAATGTACACTTTTGACAAATCCTTTGCCTCAAAAGTTGTCATTGTTTTTCTGACTTTTATATTTCTTTTGCTAATTAATTAAAAAAATACGGCTTGTAATTAATTTGTTAACACAATTTTACGGATTTATTTTGAATTTTAAATGTGAAAGCCATTATTTTAATATATTCTGTATCGCCTGTCCATGATTCCTCATATATTTGTCCTGGGAGTTACAAGAATTGCAATATAAAAATTTAAATGCAGCCTATATAGATAATCCAGGTTAACATTTAATTAAAAAGTTTCCTTTTTTGAGAGATGTATTGTTTGACCCTTATACTTTACACTTATAAGATTTGGCTAACATTTCCTCTTTGATTTATGTTTGATACAATATCAGTGTAATTTATTTTTACAAAAATACTCAATATTACATTAATTTTAAATGATATGATTTAAACACTCAGTTGATATACATTAGAAACGGTAGTAATTGAAATTTTATGTGTTATTCAAATAATAAAAATATGTATTGATGTCTTTTAAAACAATAGTGATAAATGCTCGAAATAGTTATACTTTCTCACCTAATTATTACTCCATAAAATTACAAATCACAGAACGAACCAACTATCCAAAAACGGTAAAATGGTTTTGCCCAAGACTCCAAGAGTGCCCAAAAAGGAGGTTTTTATTCGATGGCAGTCACCGTCGAATCCTTGGTGCGAAATCAATAAAAATGGTTGTGCAGAGGGTAATCCAATCAGGCTAGCCCGGGGCCGGGGCCTATAAGTGAGTAAGGGGCTGTAATCGAAAGTGGAGAGTGGGGTTCTCGTGTAGCTTTGCTGTTCGTCATCGAAACCAATGAACTTCTGAATTTATAAATTTTAAAATTAGTAATTTTCATAGTAAGGCTCCGTTTAACTTTCGAAAAATAATTTCTAGAAAATAAAAAGTCTTTTTTTTTTTTTCAGGCGTTTGGTAAATTTTTTGAAAATATGATGGAAAATATTTTTGGGTGTTTGGCAAACACATGGAAAATGTTACGGAAAACATATTATGAATATATACAAAAAGGTATACTTCATCCGTCTGAAAATTAGTGTCCCGTATTGAATATACAATGATTTTACGTGTATAACTTTAAATTATTTTTCTTTAGTAACTCCAATTTATTACATGTGATGTCATATCAACAGGATCAATCTAACAAATAAGAATGACATAATTGATAATCAACTTGAAAATCATTTCAAAAAATAAATGAGACAATTGTTGTGGAACGTTCCAAAATGAAATAATGAACATCCATTTTAGGACGGAGGAAGTGTTTATTAAAATTGAGTACTGCAAATGTAATATTAGGCACCAATTTTAGCTTCAAACTAGAAATTCTATGATCTCAAACATTATACCAAAAGTATCATGTACTCTTTAACCAAATATTTTATTCCGTGTAATATTATATTTAAAAATTAAGCTATTAAGAAAATAGTTTAAATTTTTAAATCAACCAACTAAAGACTTTCAATCTATCTTAGTATTTCTAATTGAAATGTCATTTTGAAATATTTTCGGAATTCAACTACTTGAATCTGTAGTATTATTGTTACTTTTCTGTCTCAAAATAAATATTTACTTTTATTCGTAATCATGAATAAAACTGAACATTTATTTTGAGATGAACAAAAATATTATATTTTAATGTTAAATTTTTTTTTATAAATCTTGACAATATCAACAAAATAATATATAAATAAAACTGTGTTTATAGAGCCACTTCAAAAGATTACAGAAAAAATTTATGATTGTTTTTCTTGAAAGAAAATTATAAATGAATATAGGAAATCCAAATGTTCAAATGTGATACTAGGAGAAAATTGGAATGAACAAATTTTGGAAAATGACTTACGGAAATGAAGTTCGTAAGTCATTTTCCTGAAAAGATGGCTTCAATTTTTCGTTGACTCGTAAAATGTTTTACATTTACTACATTTTCCACATGTTATCAAACGCCAAAAAATGAGGAAAGTGTTTTCCGAAAATCATTTTCCGTGAACTTTCTTAGATAACAAATTGGTACTCATTATGGAAAATTTTATACTTTTAATATATTATACTTTTCATAACAAAAATAATAGAACTTTCTTCTAACATATTATACTCGTTTTTTTTTTTTTTTTGTCGAGGTGTTTCTATTATTGAGTAAAGTTTTATTAATGCGTTGACACATTCTACTCAATTAGATAATCCAAAATTATAAAAATTGAGCACTCGCTTGTTTTGGATTGCTTAGTATAGATTGGAAATGGGTTAAACCTTGGAAGTGCAGCGTACTTTCAAATTAAATATTTACACATTAACTAGCGTACTTTGTTTTGACTGTTTTCATCAAATAGGGTAGCGTACTTCTATTTTAATTGTAGAAATAAATTGGATGTCGTGAGTGAAAAATTGAAAAGGTGTTTCAATTTTTATTATTATTATTTTTTTAGCAATGTAACCCTAAACCCAGTGTTCGAAAAATCGGGCTACGCGCCCGACTAAGTGCTAGTCGCCCCCCAAACACCGCGACTAAGGCCAAATCCGACAAAAAATTGCCAACGTGATAAATTGCCGCTGTCGCAGCTTAGCACCAACTAGTCAGCGTCGGCGCAGCTAACACCCAGCACTAATTTCATGATTTTAGGCTTTTACGGAGAGAAGCTTGGCGAATCATTGTTCGAAAACTGATAGAAACTGAGAGGTTACCTGAGGCGTGAGAGACGAAGCACTGCCAGTAAGAGAGAGGGTGATGCCGGTGAGAGAGAGGGAGAACGCGAGAGAGAGAAAGAGAGAATTGTGTGCCGTCGGCCGCCAGTGAGAGAAAAGGAGAACGCAAGAGAGAAAGAGAGAGCGAGAGAGTGAGAGTGAGAGGATCTGTCTTTGTGAAAGAGAAAGAGAGAGCGTCGTTTGTTAGCCTTTAGGGTTTTCAAAATGACAACACTTACTCAAGTTATTAAAGTATTTCCCCTTCCTCCCTTAAGTCATTAAAGTATTACCATTTTCCTATCCACTTTGAAATGGTATTGAATATTGAATTTAATTTTTAACTTTTAATATTGTAATGTGACCATTACTTTTAGAACACTACCTAAACCTTGAAACATGAACCATAAATAATAAATCCAAACCCTAAACCCTAGAATCTAAACCCCTAATATGAATCGTTAACCCTAATTTAGACTTTTCAAACTTGAGAAAAGGCTATTTGCTACGATGTTTTGTATAACGGAGAAGTCGGGTATTCAAGTCTCACCAAAAACACCCTAGTACGTAACTACATAGAGAGGTCGGGTGAAGCCTCACCAGAGACACCGTTGTTGTTCAAGTCACACCAAAGGCACAGGTTAGTACGTCTCACTTTTCTTAACGGAGAGGTCGAGTGTTCAAGTCAAACCAGAGGCATCGTAGTACTTTACTAATCTCAACGGAGATGTCGGGTGTTCAAAGCCTCACCAAAGTCACCATTTATTCTTTCCACACCAAAAGCACAACATAGTCTTAATTGTAGCCTTTCAAACTATTAAAATAATAATAATAATAAGGGTTAGAGTAAGGTGTAATACCCCGACCCAACTTCTTTCCTGGTTCGTTTGTACTCTCTCGATATTGACCTTAAAACCCTCGGAGAGTGAGGTGTCATGCTTGTTAAGCGTGACGTGTTAGGTCAAGAGTTGCATTTGACGCGCGTTTAACTCATGGTGAGTTATACCCTGTTTTCGTATTTGTTCGAGACCATTCTCGACATCGATTAGCGTTTGTATACATCGTATAACCCTTATGATTGTTTGACCTTGTGTTGGTCGAGACTCCTTTATGATTGACAAGCATGTCAATCTTGTTGTTAACTCGTATGTCGAGTTAATTTGAGTGTTGTTGCGCATGTGTTAACCTCGTGTATAGTTGAGACTTGGGTTCTCTATCATTCGTGTACCTTTTTGAGACGATTCGGTTGAGTTTTAGGTGTGTCTTGACTTGGTTTGAGGTTGGGATAATCTTAGAATCATTTGGGAACACTTAGGGGACATTTTTGAACACCTTTGAGAAAGCTCAGCGCGCCCTAGCGCACATTGGCCGCGCCCTAGCGCGCCTGTTTGCTGAAGATTCCACAAATCAGACCAAAATTCAGCCAGAGGCAGCACCTGTCACGCGCCCTAGCGCGCCAACCCGCACCTTAGCGTGCCTCCCATGCGCCCTAGCGCGACCACACCTTCCAGCTTTGACGAATTTTTGAGTTTTCTTGACATTAAAATGTCACAAAAACCATCGCTAACACATCCTACATGCTTTACTTTACCAATTCAACTGGTAAACACATAAAACATTATAGTTACTTATATTCATAGCAAATCCACCACGAAATCAAGGGGGCTTTGGTTGGAAATGTACTCCTCCACGACCTCTACACCGCTATGGAGTCCAATCGTCGATCCCACCCTCGATCTAGGCTTGAATCAAGCTTTCTCTCTCCGAAAATCCACTTTCTCTTACTAAAAACGTGGGTGGATATGAAGGTCCATGATTTGAATGATCGTGGAAATTTATTGGCTAGGAATGATCCCTTCGTCGCCCTTTACGCTACGGCAAAGACGGATCGTCGATCTGACTCCGGGTGCTCAAGATATTGCAATTTTATTTCTCTCTACTCTCTCTTCTTTCTCTCTCTACAACCAGCTGGGTTTGGAGGAAGAAAATGAGAGAAGATGGGTTGGGTTATCTCATTTAATCCGTAGGTAAGTGTTTGGTCCAATCCTGGGCTTGTTTGAGCATTAAACCACTTAAAAACGTTAAAAATCGAGAAATATCAAAAACTGACAAAACAGGGCTCGCAGCTATGCGGACGCATAGTGCGGCTGCATAGGCACCTATGCCAAGGCATAATGCTGCAGCATAGATTCTAGAAAGATCATGTGTTCTATGCGAGCTCGCATAGTGCGGCCACATAGAGCTAAAGCATAGGGCAGTTTTCTAAAAATGCCCTCAATGATCCCAAAATGTCCCGAAGTGATCCTAGGTTGATTCTAACATCAAACAAAGGTCAAAACACAATCAAAACCCACCCAAATCATCCCCCAATGAGGCTTGAATGATGAACAACACAAGTCTCAATCGTTCGCGAAGATAACCACACAACATGACCCATGCACGAATCATCACAACTTACGGTTTAACGACAAGACTGACATGCTTGCCATTCGAGAGTGAAACCAAACTAAGGCTAGGTCACTTAAACGTGGGGAATATACAATGTATACAAATGATAATCGATGTCGAGAATAGTCTCGAACAAATACATAAATGAAGTACAACTCACCATGAGTTAATCACATGTCGAACACGGCTTACAACTTAACACGCCACGCTTAACAAGCATGACATCTCACATTGTGAGGGTTTCATGGCTGATATGAAGGGACTACGAGTGTACTAGGAAGGAAGTAGGGTCGGGGTATTACACTCGCGACCGCCCTGACGCTTTTCCTATTTCATTTTTAAGTCTTAGTTTTGGTATTTTCCTTTAAGGTTTCAGTTTCCTTTGTGTTTTAGGTTTGTTTTTCAGACTTGTAGCCTATATAAAGGCCTTCTAAACCTTATTTTGAGTACTTTTGATATATTTATTGAATTGAATCAAGTTTTCACTATATTGTGAGTTTTGGAGAGATTTCTTGGACTAGAATTCTCAAACCTTCGAACTTATCAAGTTTGTTGAGCTGAAAACTTGTGGTGTTCCATAGTCTTGGTTCCTAATCAATTGTGATTAGTGGGTCAAGGTTGCACCCCAAGGTTCTAGAGATTAAATCAGCCCTAGGGTTAATGGAAGCTCACTATCTTTCATTTCAATTCGTTGTTCTCTGTTTTTTATTCGTGTTCGTGGTTGGTTTTCCTTTGTCAATGATTTTGAATTCACATCACACCCACAAGTAGACAATACTAATCCAATCAAATCTATATATTTGCGAATTTGATTGGGTAGAATTTCAGATTGCTGAAACTATTTTTTTATTTAACAAAAAAAGCCAAAAACACATATTTGGGCCACCTAACTTTTCAAAAAACGTGAAATGCGGCCACTGAAAGTTTAAAAATGTTATTCTTGCCAGTTTACATTAGTTATGTTGCAAGCGAGCCCATTTTTCGACAGGCGTTAGACTCAGTTGTTAAGTTTAAGTCAAATACATATTTTGTCCTTGTACATGAATAAAAGAGAAATACCTACAACCCTATCCCACACCCAATCCTTCATCTCTCTCCTGTTCCAGGCGTCACTCAATGGGAAAATGAAGGTGGATATGGACGGACACACCTTGAACTAGGGAGGCCTACCCTGTATCGGTGGCGATAAACCCTAGACCTCGCTCAATTTCACGGTATGATGTGGAACGTTTCAGGTGAGATCGTGGACTCTAAGCCGATTTCTCTATCTAAAGCCGCAACGGTAGTATCAAAGTTCATCTCCGGCGAAGCCGAAACTTCTCAAGCAATGTTGGCCTACCTGAGGCGCGCATCGAAAGAATTTGACGAGCTCATGAGTTTCCATGGCTACTATTCAAACAATATTATTTTCCTTTTTATCGAGGATTTTCGAGTTATTATAAGTTTTCTGTATTAGAGCTTGTATTTGGTCAATTTGGTCATAAGTTTTTTGAATCGGATGTATTCTCTCTCTCTCTCTCTTTAAACACTCTCTAGAACTCTCTTTGTCCCATCATAAAAGCCTAAACATTTCTCTAAAAAAAAATTCAGAAACAAGGGAGAGCCATGGCAGCCATCGTCATGGCAAAATATAAAAATGGGTTTAAAACATAGATCTGGAAAATGCCCCATTTGAAAACTTGCATATATATATATATATATATATATATATATATATATATATATTAACCCCTACCCCCTCTCCCAAATCAATTTCAGAGATATAAAATTTAGAATTTTTGTGGAGGTGGAGCAGAAAAATAAAAAATTAGGCAATCGAAATAAACAAAGAAATTGAATATTAGGGGTTTTTTTAAATAAAAGAACATGACGAAACTACTTGCCAAATATCTAGGGCATCGAATGAAATATCGTCCTGAGTTCATAATTGATTCATAAAAATCCTAATTTTTGACATTGCTGATTCAAAGAAAAAAGGATGAAGATGAGCTCAGAGAAGATGAAGATGAACATTGGATGTATTTAACTTAAACAAGGGGATACTTGTCTATTTACAGGGGAAAAATAGGTATTTGACTCAAAGTTAACGGCCGAGTATAACGCTAGTAAAAAAATGTACTCGTTTGCTACATAACTAATGTATAGTGGCAAGAATAACATTTTTAAACTTTCAGTGGACGTATTGCAAGTTTTTGAAAAGTTGGGTGGCCCAAATATGTGTTTTGCCAAAAAAAATAAAATAATAAATAGCTTTCTTTAGTAAAAAATTTAATAGATTACTCCCTCCGTTCTAGGCAAAGAGTCTACTTTTGACATTTTTTGGTCAACTTAGTTAATGTTTGATTGATAATTAAAATAAAAAATTTAGTAATTTTTACAAAATTATGAAAAGTGTAATCCATAGTATTCTTAAGGTAGTTTTTAATTAATGAAATTTGTTTTCTTAAAGCATAAGTAAAGTGTGTAAAATTTTGATTTGATTTGACTTCTAGAAAAGGAAAGAGAACTATTTGCTTGGAACGGAGGAAGTATTCCTTGTTCCATTTTGAGGCATCGCAAAATATCGGTTTTCTTTTTATTTTGGTAAAACACATAATCGGGCCACTGTACTTTGGGAAAGGTTGCAATTCGGCTACTGATTGTTTGAAAATATTATTTGGGCCACTGTACTTCAGTTATCTTGCAAGCGAGCCCTCCAGCACGTTAATTTTAAATAAAATCTCTATTTTACCCCTGTCTTCATTAAGGGAGATGAGGACAAAACAGGGGTAAAATAGGGATTTCAGTCAAAATTAACGTGCTGGTGGGCTCGCTTGCAAGATAACTAAAGTACAATGGTCCAAATAACATTTTCAAATAATCAGTGGCCGAATTGCAAACTTTCCCAAAGTATAGTGGCCCGATTGTGTGTTTTGCCTTTTATTTTTAGGAAGAATTTTAAGCATATTGTCTATAAAGATATTAGTGCATGTGTAAAATCAAATTTAATAAAGTCAATCACTTTACTTAAATATGTTTAAAATCAATCAGAATTGTCATTTATTTTTTGACACCACCGGAGTAATTATTTGATTTGGGCGGGGGGTTGGGTAGACAAAATAGTTAGATTGAAAGTTATAGGCCAAATTACAATTTTTCCCCCAAAGTATCCACCAAATCTCAGTTTGCCACCCATATTCCATTTTGTCCCATTACCATATCTAATGTTGCCATTTATCCCAGTTTGACCCCCGGGACGGATGGACGTTAAAAAAATTAACGGAAGTTGACATGTGCATGTCATGTGAGGGTTACTTTGGTCATTTTAATCGGGGGTGCAAACTGGGATTTGGTGCATTTTTCTTAAATTGGTTAGTGCAATTTTAGTAGTAAAATTAAAATTAAACTCCAAATCAATAAATATATATTATTAGTATTTAAACTAAGTGTTTAATAGAAAAATACGTCATTAATTAATTATTAGATTTGTAGGTTCGATATTATTTTATCGTTTAGTTAACCATTTGACATTTAAGATATTTTGAATTATAAATTTTTTAAGAGAATTAAAACAAAAGAAAATAAAAATTGGTAACCACTAATATTATTTAAGACATTTTTAAAATATAAATTTTCTTAAAGAAATTAAAATAAAAATTGGTACCCATTTGATATTTAAGATAGTTTTAAGTTATAATTATTTTTAAAAAATTTAAAACAAATTTAAAAAAAAAAGAAGGTTCATTCATGCATTTTATCAAACACTTGTGGTGCATCTTTTTTAAACCCACTTTCAATATACATTTTTTTTATTCAAGCAACCCAACAATTGATTTTAAGCAAATACACAAACAATTGATTTCAAGCAAACTTGTGGTGCATCTTTTTATTCCCTTTTTTTTTTATTTTTTCACCATTAATTTCCTCTCTCTTCTCTTCTATCTTACCTTTTCTTACCATTAATCATGCCCAGATTTACTCCCTCCCTCTCTCTCCTTCTTTACCTTTTTCTCACCATTAATCATGCCCAGATTTCCTCTATCTCTCTCCTTCCTCTTCACCGAATCACACTGAGTAGGGCAAGGGATTGCGGGCATATGTTGAGTCCAGAAGTGAGATCGAACAACACCATTTCGCCATCTCCGCCCCTTCTCCACCACCACTCAACACCCACCAACTCTCTCTCATCACAGACACGGCAGCGTGCAACCAGATCTCGACGGCAGCGGGCTTCTCTCTCACAGACGAAGCAGATCTTTCTCGCACTCTCGCTCTCTCTCTCACACCCCGCCATTTCGCCATCTCCGCCCCTTCTCCACCACCACTCAACACCCACCAACTCTCTCATCACGTACACGGCGTACAACCGATCTCGATGGCGGCGGGCTTCTCTCTCACGACGAGCAGATCTCTCTCTCGCTCTCTCTCTCACACCGCTACCAGACGGGCTTGCTCCTCGAAGAGCAAAACCCTTGCAAGAAAACAACACACGCTTTTCGCAGTTCAAGAACACCGTATCAAAAATCACGCACGACGAATTACACAAACTCGAAAAATGTTGAGAAGGAAATTATCTTCATTATTATCAACTTCAATACGAAATGCTTTAGTCTCTACGAAACCCAGCTCAACAATTTCCCCAATTCCTTCCAAGCATTTCCAGTCATATTTTTGGAAATCCCCTAAACCTAATGTCAGTCGGGCAATCGGACATCAACCAATTAGGACTTACAGTCTGTTGAGCTTGAATGATTTGGGATAGGAGCTTTCAATCACCCGAATAGATGACGGAGGAGCTGTTGGGATTCCACCGGCGCCGTCGAACTTGGATACCTCTGCAATATTCTCTGCAAAAATTTTGATTTGGAAGAAAGAGATAAAGCAATATTCTTTGCAAAAATTTTGATTTGGAAGAACTGGAATTTTGATTTTTTTTATTTAAATTTTTCAATTTAAATTTTGATTAAATTTTGTTTTTTTTTTAATTTGAAAAGAAAGAAAGAAATCTTTAATTAAGAAATAATAATTTTTTTTAACCAAATACAACTATTGGGGGCAATATAGTAACTTTCCGATTTTACTTATCATGTGACATGCACATGACCAACTTCCGTTAATTTTTTTAACGTCCGTCCGTACGTCCCAGGGGTGAAACTGGGACAAATGGCAACATTGGATGCGGTAATGGGACAAAATGGAATATAGGTAGCAAACTGAGATTTGGTGGATACTTTGGGGGAAAAATTGTAATTTGGCCAAAGTTATAATAATGAAAGTGCATCAGTTTTTAGAAAGAAAAAAACTGACGTGGTTAAATTGAAATAAAGAGTAAACTGCTATGATTCAAATTTTATTTTTTTTCCCTAACAATATTACTCTTTTAAAGTAAAAGGATGAGACAAAACTATCTTTGAAATTAATACTTTCAAATTACCTATCAACACTAATTTTTATTCTCATTTCTCAGCATATCCCAAGGGCAATGCTGTAATATTATATTTAATACTAGTTTTCTACAAGTATTATAATATGTTTACCAATCATGCTTAAAATCTTGTTTAGTAATACAAATTAATATCATAAAGAAATTAGTTTGTGAGGGGTCCCTTACTAATTTAATACTCCATCCGTTACACTCAAAGAGTTTATGTTTTGAAAAGTCTAATAATTAAGGAATACATAAGTGGTATTGAAGTTAGTCATAATTACAAAAATGTTTGTATCTTGTCAAGATGTTTACAGTATATGTGGAGGGTAAAGTTAAAAAGTTTATGGAGATTATATGCATATTTTTTTAAAATAGACTTTTTAAGTGGAACATCTAAAAATATAATAGTGAACTCTTTAATTGCCTAGGACAGAGGGAGTACAATTAATCAATTAGTTAATCTAATAAGATTTATAAAGATAGTTAACTGTATAGTATAAGTAGAAGCAGTTTCAGGATAAACAGTTAGCCTTTGTAAAATGTTTTGTACAACGGAAATATGATTTTGTATAGTGATTAAAAGTGTTATAAAATAAGTTATGATCTTGTTTTATGAAACGCTAAGTTATGAGTTAACTATGATAAAAGTTAATTAGTTGTTTGTAATTTTAATATACAATAAAACAGTTAAAAAACTAAGATAACGAAAGACAGTGAATAAAGAGTTTATAGATAAATTGACACCGATATTTTAAGGTGGTTCGGATCTCTTGTCATATATTCACCCCTCACAACCCTTTGGCTCTATGAGACAATATTTAACTATATTTCAACAAATATACACATTATTGTGGGTTAGTTATTTATTTTTCTCTTTTAGCTAGCAACCAAACTAGGATGGTTTACAAAGTACACAAAGTTGGTTGGCTTCATTGAAATGACTTTCAATAGTCTAATGGAAGCTCTGTCGTAGTTATTTATTATTGATTCTTCAGTTGTTGAAGCGACACTTGTATTTTCTTGTAAACAGTTAAGACCGAGTGCTTGAATTCTTGAACGTTAATCTCTCTATATGTACTCATGAATATGTTTTCTTGATAAATTTCTGTGTAGATCGATATTCAGTGAATTTCTTGATATGACTGCCTTGTGTTTTCTCTGTTCTATATTACATATTTTGCATATATCTATATTGTCATGAGAGAGATCGATCCTTATTATAGGATCTGAATAAAAACTAACTGTTGGATAACGGCTACTAAATGTAACTTGTGCTTGCAACTTGTCTAAATAGCTTGCAAAATGTTTGTCCACTTGCCACATGCCATTTTTGCCGTTAAGAAGATTATTATTTGTTTTGTCTCTTGCAACTTGATCCAATGATTGATTTGATTTGCTCAGGAGAATTCCTATTTGAAATAAGTGCAACTTTGAATCTTCATGAGATAATTGTTTTCTATTTGTAAATAGTTAGTTGTTTCTAATAAGGATAGTTGTTTCAAATGAAATGGAACAACAAACAACTACTCCTATTATTTAATCTTACTGTGACAGAAGCTCTTTTTACAATAAACCTAATGATCTTTAGGATAAATCCTAGCCTAATTAATATCATCAAAACCTTAGTCTACACAAGGGTCCTAACAGTTTAATTATTTACCAAAATTGCAGAAACTATATAGAAAAAGTTATTTTTGTAATAAAACCTTCCATGTAAGCATGCAATGTAAAGAGTTGGATCATATGATCCAGTAAATCTTTTATTTTTGTTTTGCCTTTCTTAGTCATTTATTTAGTATTTTTAGTATTTTATTTTATCCAATTTTAGGATTCTTTATAGTAAAAGTCTTTATTATAAACTGTGTTCTCAAAATATTCTGGAGATTTGATCTGCTAAATTTAGGATTTACTGACTACTAAATCATAGCGATTGATTAGATATTTTTTGTATGATTAGTTTCCTAATCTAGTGACTCTCTTGTTGTATTTTTTGTGTATATATATCTTATTTCCTTATTTAAGTAGGTCACTTGGAGAAGTCTATATAAATGGATGACCAGCCTCTTCATTTCTCACGCTAAGATTTACAGAAAATCACAAGAGATCGAGATTGAAGAGAAAAATTCAGCAATAATTAAACAATATCCTTTGCTTGGAGAATTTCTATTCACCCATTTATGTTTTTTGTAATACAAATCAAGTCATCTACTTCTGTTGTTGGATGAGTTGAGTTATATAAGATAAATTTACTTTATAGAGAGTTTTTTCATTTGATTTTCAATAGTATTTGAATCAAAGAGTTTGTATTGATCAACAAAGGTTTTTCTAGTGAAAGTTTCGCTATATTGACACATCTACAAGTGCTTTACTTGTAGATAAATGTTTACATCTTGTGTTCTTTTTCTGTTTTACTATTTCGCTGAAAAGTGTTGTCTGAAATGTGATTCACATCTGTAATCACATTTTAAATCATGTCTTAGACTACATTTACTTCTGTGAAAATATTTTGAATATCGACACTTGCAAAACTAACAAAAATAAAGTTTTAGCTTAAATAACAAACTGATCACCATGCTTTAAACATTTGATCATTAATGTCACGATATGACATTAAAGTTGCACCAAAGTATATGACATGTGTAGATATTAGAAATTAAGTCTCAAAACTCGGTGTTCCATTCCTTTTAAATAATTTAATTTTTGATATAAAGGCTGTATATTTTGGTTTAATTAAATTTGATAAAAAAAAATTGATGCATGCAAAAAAAAAAAAAAAAAGCTATAAAGATGGGTACGCTTTGATATGTTCTTAATTTTGTACTGATTATAGCAAAAGATAATTTGAAAATAGATAGGAAGCAGGCAGAACCAATAAGTAAGAAATTGAAAAACAAGAAACATAAAAATGTGACAAACGAAGAAAAAAAAAAAACTATGCATATAAACCCAGTCATAAATGTGTTCAAAAAAGAGGAGATGAAAGTAATATATACATAATACATATACATGTATATATTATATGGTTATATTTATATTTATATATCCTAATTATGTGCATTATATGCATATATTTGGCAAGGCTATGTATGTGCTTATTAACTAAATTTTCTATAAGAAAAAGGGTATTAAAGTCATTAGAAGAGACTTAATAGGCCGTGATGGATAGTCTTTACAGTTATAAAACAGATAAGAGACACTTTCTCAAGAATTCAAGAATGTCAAGGGGGTTAAGAAAAATAATCCCATTCTATTTAGCTCATTTTTGTACTCCCTCGTTTTATGTTCTACGATTAAATAATGAAACCATAAGTTTTAAGTTCAAGTCATAAAAATATAACTGTGTCAAAATTTGATCCTACCCAACTCGAAAACTAATTTTGGACTTTATGGTATAGGAATATCTTGAGACAAGCTAACAAGAAAATTGAATATACTCCCTCCGTCCTGAAATTATTGTCCTGTTTGACTTTTTTTGGTCAAACAGGACATTTTTCAAACGCAAATTTGACGTATATTTTTTTACTTTTTCCAAAATCATAAAACATGTAATTCGTAGTACTTTTAAGTACTACGAATTCTTCCATTTTCTTTCCCAATTTTTCTTTCTTTTCATTTCTTCATCTCCATAATTCCCTCTCCTCCTCCCTCCCTCCCTCCCTTCTTCTTCCTCCTCCCTCCGTCTCCAGCCTTCTTTCTTTCTCCTTCCCTTTTTTTTTTCTTCCCTTCATCTTCATTATTCCCTTTCTCTTCTCTCTCTCTCTCTCTCTCTCTCTCTCTCTCTCTCTCTCTCTCTCTCTCTCTCTCTCTCTCTCGTAATCTACTCCTACTCAACACAGCGAAGTTTGGCCCGTGGCAAGCACCAAACACTATTTTTTTTTCTTTTTTTAAAGTTGTTCGGCACTGTGTGACCAAACGTCCATAGTGTTGTTCGGCACCCTCTAACTGAACACTGCTGTTGGTGTTCGGTCACACAGTGCCGAACAGCCTCAGTTGCATTCGGTGGAGGGCTGCCGAACAGTCTAAAATATATATTTTTTCAAACCTAAAAAAAGAAAAATACATAAGGGCATTTATGTTAAAATTTATAATGACATTTTTGTAATAAATAAGAGGTTATACTTAGAGGTATTGAGGGTGTTAGTAGCAATGTTCTAAATTGTGAGGGTTAAATTCATAGCATAACTAAATGTTCGCTATGTACATGTACATAGTCTAACAGTCTAACTTGTTAGTTGAAAGCCCATAGTATCTTTCACTTAAGTCAACCTAGACATGCTCATTCGGTTTTTTAAATTGGAACCGAACCGGCTAGAAACCGTCCAAATCGTAAACCGTAATGAATCGTGAACCGCTAGTTTCGATTTCGGTTCCGATTTGCATCTTTTAGAAACCGTGAACCGTCGGTTCCGAACCGCCGGTTCCAACGATTCCAAACCATTAAAATTTAGAATTTATAAATTTATTGTACATTTAAAATTTGAGGTAAGACTCTTTTGTCCTCCTTTATAATAAGGCAGGATTAGTTGTCCCCCTCCTTGTAATTTTTTATTATTATTAATAAAATTGGTCAGGGTACCGCCCCTGTTTTTTATTAATTTTTTGTATTTTAAATTCCTAAATTTTTAGTGTAAGTTTTTTAAGATCTTAAATTTTTTGTAATCATTACAAAACTATTGTTGAATTTAAGAAAAACTATTTTATTTAGCAAAAGTTTTTCTCAAATCTAAATTCAATATTACAAACTTTATTTTTTCAAGACTATTGCAAAGATTAAAAATTTTAAGTTCTTAATTCTTAAATTGTAAAAAGTTTAACACTTTTAAATTTTTAATTCTTAAATTTTAAATTGTAAAACTTACAATTTGTAATTTTTCATAACTAAAGTTTTTACTTTTTCTAATTTATAACTTTTGATAACTAAAATTCTTAAAGTCTTTACAATTTATAACTCTTGCAAATATATATATATATATATATATATATATATATATACACACATATAACATCTTTTTATACAATTTATAACAGTTTTTTTAAAAATAAAAATAAAAATAAAAAAATTTAAAAATAAAATTTTTAAGAAATTTAAAAACAAAACCTGAAAACCAAAACCTGCAAACCGATATTGAAACTCCACAGTTCGGTTTCGGTTTGCCTTATCACGGTTTGTGAAACCGTCAATTTCGAACCGAAACCAGAACCAGAACCAAAACCAAAACCGTAACCGTTTTGAACATGTCTAAATCAACCTGTTACTTGAAAGTCATTGCAGAATGTTAGTCCACTTACTTGCCAACATGTTATTGACGTCGAACCTAAGACATATTCTCTTTCACTAAAGTCAACCTCCATTATAAAGATAATAATAGTAATAAGGGTGAGGCACATTACAGTTTTTGTGTATTCAATACATCACTAGTTGTTATATTAAATAAATACATATTTGGACAAAATTATCCCTTAAATTTTTGCCCATATTAAATTGACTAATAAAATTACTTTTTTTAATTACCTTCTAACATTATATTTAGTTCAAAACATCAATGAATAACATAGGTATTCTTTTTTTTTTTATTATTTTCACATTTAAAAAAAATTTAATCAATTAAGCTTATGAAGTCATATTGAATAGTAAGAAATTAATATTATAAGGACATTTTTGGTCTACCAAACTTGAGAAAGTATATGTTTTTGATTATTGAAATAAAAAAAAATACAATTAGATTTAAAGGATATAACTGTAAAATATTGATCCAATAGTAAAATCATAATATGATATAGTGTCGTAAGATTTCAAAACCTTTTGCCTACCTATGCAATTGATTAAAAAAAATAAAATTGTTGATTGAAACCAATAATCAATTAATGCCTACAATATTCTATTATTGAATAAATTTTAAAAAATACTATTGTTTAAATTAAATTAAATTTTTAATTGAGAGATCCCTTATTCTTTGTTAAAATAATGCTTTTGTAAATCACAGTAATACTTAGCTGTTTTAAGCTTAACTGCAGAACATCTGAGTTTACTTATCTAATCTTACAAACAAGATCTATATTCCTTTGTTTGTGAAAATATGATTGAATAACACTTAATCACTTGAGAAAACTGTTTATTTAAGAGTTCACAGTTTGAGAGTATAATAGTTTAGTTTGAGTATAACTAGTTTGTAGTTTGCCCAGCGGAATTTGTATATGCAAAGTGATATATAAAGTGTTTAAAACAAGTTATGATCTTGCTTTAATAGAGGTTCAACTGGAGTGGGAGAGAATTACTTA
This sequence comes from Platycodon grandiflorus, assembly GCA_016624345.1. Classification (NCBI taxonomy): domain Eukaryota; kingdom Viridiplantae; phylum Streptophyta; class Magnoliopsida; order Asterales; family Campanulaceae; genus Platycodon; species Platycodon grandiflorus. The sequence continues at coordinate 38,442,305 of CM028362.1, forward strand.
TAGAGACGATCAAACACACATTCACAAATAAACAATTAAGATAAGTGCAGAAAAGAATAGAGTAAAGAGATAGAGAAATTGACATAATGATTTACAGTGGTTCGGATCTCTAATCCTACATCCACTCCTCACAGCTCTCTGGCTCTATGAGGCAATAGTCCACTATAAATCTCTTAATTATATAGATTATTAAGAGTCGAAGAAAACATCTCAATTCTTTCTCAACTAGTTGGCTCCAAAGGTTCTTTACACAAATCACAAAGAAATAAAGAATAGATTTTGTAAAATGAAATCTAGTCTTATAGAAGCGATGATAAAGATATTCTTGATAGCTTGATCTTCAATGAGCTTTGTGAGAGGTTTGAGCACTTTGTAAGAGCAATCTTCCTCTTGTATACTGAGTTATATGAATGGAACTTAGTATGTATGCGTAGAAACCCTAAATTCGTACACCTATATTATAATTGTCCAATAAATATTAACAATTACAAGTATCCAAAATACCTACACAAACGACAACAGACTAAAGACATAATGGAAGTACCTTTAAGGACTAACGTCAAGTCAAAAGTAAAGGAAAATGACAAAAGTTTCAAAGCTTGAAGTCCAGGGGCCAAAGTGCAAATAACTAAAAGTTAGAGTAGTAGGAGAAACTCCTATGGAGTGGCGCGCACCAAGGGAGTAGTTTTCAACCTCAAGTTGTGAGTAATTGCACAGGAAATTTCCAACAAAATATTAACCAAGATGTCTTTCTACAAGCTGGAGGATTGCTTGGGCATGAGAGTAATTATCCATCCTATATATATTCCCTCTCTGCCTTGAAAAAAAAGAGGGGAGAGATATCAATTAATCAAAAACCCGGCTCTCTGAAAATCGACCACCCACACTTTACATCAACCCAAGTCGAACAACGTTATGATCTAATTCTCCTAACTGGGATACGTTAGGTAGCCTTTTAGGAGGTTCGATCACCGATTGGCATGCTTTTTTTTTTTTAAGTATTGCCACTCTTTGCAAGTTTCTTGCACCACAACCTTCCCTTATAAGGTCACTACCTATAACAACATCCTGTTTCTTTCCCTAAAGAAACAAGAACTACGTAGGCAACCTCTAAAGAGGCTTGATCAACACACCACATTTTTCATGTCATTTATTACAGGCTCTTTTCTCTCCCCAGTAGAGGTCCGACCCTTGAAAGGCATACCTTTTTGTATTACCATATTTTTTACACCACCGCAATGCAATTGTTTTTTTGTTGCAAACTTCCCCACCGAAAGTCCAACCACCACATGGCGTACTTTGACATATTGCCACACCTCTTCATACTTGCATGCTCCCTGTGTTACCATGCTTTACATGTTTTATATACTCCCCATGTTGCCATGTTGCACATTGTCATGCTTCATACACTACATGTTATGCATGATATTAAGTTTTTTCCATATCCCCAGTAGGAGGCTCGATCGACAGAATACATTTGCATGTCATTTTCGTGCATACCTGTTTTCCTCGACTAGTTGCACCACAAGCATCCTTAAAAATTCCGAGCGGAGTTTTTTCCCACATGGTCATAAATGAGAGTTCTTCTCCCAAAAGAGTTCGAACTGAAGTCTTGACATCACATGTCACATTTTTTGTTGTTTCCCCATATGTAGGCTATACAACTGTTCTCCCCCCAAAGTCCGAACTACGGTTGATTTGAATCCTTCAGAATACGTGTTCAACCTCTGTCACAAGTACGTTTGGTCACATAACTCTGATGCCGAGTTAGACTACCCAATTATATCCCACCTTAGATTACAGGATACGTAGGTAACCCCTACGGGGCATAGCCAATATCGTTTTTCATACGAAGTAGGATGTCTATTTTGTCGACGACGCTCGCTTATTCCTAAGCTCCGTCGCCGAGGGGCTCTGTAGACACCCCAAATTCGTACACCTATATTATTACAATTGTTCGATAAATATTAATTTATTGGCAAAATGGACTAACACACTTTTACAAACAATTACAGGTATCTAAAATGCCTACGCAAACGACAATAGACTAAAGACATAACGGAAGTACCTCCAAGGACTAACGTCAAGTCAAAAGTCAAAGAAAATGATAAAAGTGTCAAAGCTTGAAGTCCAGGGGCCAAAGTACAAATAGCTAAAAGTCAGAGCAGTAGGAGAAACTCCTATGGAGCGGCGGGCACCAAGGGAGTAGTCTTCAACCTCACGCTGTGAGCAATTGCCCAAGCAATTTCTAACAAAATATCAACCAAGATGGCTTCTACAAGCTAGAGGATTGATTGGGCATGAGAGTAATCTATCCTATATATACTCCTTCTCTGCCTTGAAAAAAAATAGGAGAGAGAGAACAATTAATCAAAAAATCACATACACGCACAGTATACTCCCTCCTTCGTTCTTGAAGAACGACAACATCAAACACCCACACAACACACTCAAACACACACAAACAAAAACACAATAAGGCCTTATTTTCCTTGGAAGCAAGAGGAGCACAACAAACACGAATCAATAGCCTAGAACGTAACCTAATTTCTGTAAAACGACAGAAGGTAACAAACCTTCGGTTCGTTAGTTTTTACCGATTTAGACATGTAAATGAATTGAATTGGACTGCAAACATGTAAATAAACATGCTTGGTGTATTTAGCATACAAATATGTACAATTGCAGCGTCAAAAACCAAGTTTGAAACCTGTTTGATCATTTCAATTTTTATGGTGTTCATATCGATTTTTTAGTTCTTGGACTGTTTTCTTCAAATTAATCAATGGTTTAAGCTTCGAATTCATGTAAACTTAATCACATGTTGTTAGGTTAGATTTCCAGTATACATAGTATCAATTTCCATATCCAAAACAACATTTTCAAGCTTTAAATCAAGCTCTCTAGCCGCGGTCCGAAAACAAGGAAGGGAGAGGCTCCCTTGGTGCATTGCGCACTATAGGAGAGGTCCCCTTTGACCTCTGTTGCTTTGGGCCTCCACTGTGGAAGCCCATTTTCCTTTTTATTTTTTGTTTTATTTCCCTTTTAATTAGATTTTCAAGATTATATATATATATATATATATATATAACACAAAAAGAAATAATTTTGTTTAATTTTATTTTTGATGTTGTTTCTGTTAAATAAATATGTAAATAAAAAAACTGATTTATTTGTTTTTTCTTCTTTTCACCAAAATAATAATATGTATCTATTATTCCTCTCTCTTTTTTATCACATGAACAGGGACGCAAGTCCCGAAATTTTATCATTTATTTTATCACGTAACGTCCCATAACATTTATTAACAAGCATGCAATCATAGAGACCGAAAGGGCGAGTTGGGTGCCTAACACCTCCCCAACTCATAACTTAGCTCTCGAACCCACAATCTCAGTTTTTCTCTCATTTTCTTTATAAATGAGGGTGGCGACTCTGTGCTTTTATATAAATGTGTTTTGCACATTTATAACATTTTTTGGGAGTCCATAATGAGGCCCAAGTGTATTCCACGTACTTAAGTTAGACAAGTCGTTTTGGGATGTAACGATGGGCGGTGTCGAAACGGGGTTCTCACAGTTTAACTTGGTAAGCCTTGATGAATTCTATATGCGTTGTGTATATGCTATGTCTATGCTTGTGATGGTGCTCTTGTGTTCTTTGTTTTGCTCTTGCTCTTGCTCTTTATATAGGCAGCTTGATTGAGAACTAACTGGCCGTTGCTCAACGATTGGATTATCAACTTGTTTTATCCACTTGCATGCAATTTGGTCAGTCTACCCATTTTGCCACGTGCTTTACAGTATAGTTGTTACATCTTCATACAACAGTTACGTTATGCTATCTTAGCTGTTTCCATGTTATGAAATAGCTTAACAACTTTAACCTTCTTTGATGGTATACAACTCTTTTTACAATATTCCTATGCATAAAAGGGGTTTAATCTATCCAAATTAGCATCATCAAAGAACTAATCTAAACAAAGGTCCTAACATTTATTTTTTAATAAAGTATCCAATATTCTAAATTTTTGGTAGAAAAATGTCTTAATTATATTATTTTTTTGGATTATGGAACATGAGACGTGCGTCAAATACACAATAGACTAAACATTTTTATTGCGAAAAAATAAAAATCAAAGAAAATAACTACCTTATTTGTTGATGTGTTGAGAATCAAAAAGTAACTTGAAAATAAAACATATTACTCCACTTCAAATGGAAAGTGTTTAAAGGTTAATTATGGGGAAAATTATAAAAATGACCAACGTACTATCATTTAGTAACCGATTTCACCCCGTACTCCCAATATCCTAAAATTGACCAGTGTACTCACTATTTGAGTCCAATGTGGTCCCTCCCGTTAACTTTTCATCCAATTTTTTAATGGGACTGCTAACATAATTAACGGAACTAATTTATGAAGGGTATTTTTGTCCTTTCCTTTCAAATCCCACCACCCCCACCCACATACTCTCTCTTGCCTAAAAATTCACCCTCACCCACATACACTCTCTCCCTCTCTTTTTCACTCGAACAGTTTATAGTTTGATTTTTCAAAATTACATATTTGACATACATATAACTAATTATTAAAGAATAAAACTATAGGCATTAGCAATTTGAGCTTCGTTTCTTGATAAGTATAACAATGAATAAGAACTCATTTTGCAGCAAACAATTGAAACAAGCCCTAACCACAGTTTTGACTTCTTTTGACTCACATCGAGCTTCATCCATTAATTTATTGGACAAATAACTGCAATCAAATCAACGGAAGGAACTGAATCAGAAATAGCCTGGATTATAAACTCGCCCTTTGAAGCCGAAATCCTTGCAATGAGCGGCTTAGGACTCCCAACAAAGGAGTGGCGTCCGGCAATGTGATGGATGCCAGAAACTCGAGGAACGGGAGAGTCAAACTCAAGGCGGTCAATATAAACAAACTGGGTGAGCTGCAAGCAGTTGGTGATGATGAGATCTGTGTCGAGGTTGGAGAGAGAAACGAAGGTGGAGTTGAGGGAGTCGGAGAGTGAAACGTAGAAGCCGTGATTGGGCCAGAGATCAGAGCCGGCTAGAGCCGGTACGATTCCAATGACTTGGAGGAGAGGAAAGCGGTGGTCACCGGTGACACGTGCGGTGGAATTCATGGTTTGGAGGAGCTTCAGGAGAATTCCGGGTGTGAGCGACGTCATTTGATCTGGAATTGGGAAAATTGGGGTTCGAGAAATACGAAGATCTTTTGGAGAAAATTATTTGAGGCTGTTAAAAACAGAAATGTGACTGAGAAATCATGTCGAGAGTGTAGAATTTGAAGATGTTTGAGAAAGAGAGTGTGTGTGTGTGTGTGTGTGTGTGTGTGTGTTGTAAGAATTGGAATGAAATGACAAAAATACCCCTCATAAATTAGCTCTGTTAGCCACGTTAGCAGCCTCGTTAGAAAATTGGATGAAAAGTTAACGGGAGGGACCACATTGGACTCAAATAGTGAGTATACTGGTCAATTTTAGGATATTGGGAGTACGGGGTGAAATCGGTTACTAAATGATAGTACGTTGGTCATTTTTATAATTTTTTGGTTAATTATGTCCAAATATATATTATTTAAAGTAAAAATTAATAATGTAGTGAATAAGGCAAAGCTGTAATGAAAATTGGACATAGTACTCTTAAGTGTTAATTCGAACATAATTAATTGCCTTCAAGTAGTTGTAATTACTTTATCAACATTTTCTATTTGAAAATTTTTAAAAACATTTCTTTAGCCTAAGACTATATATTGGATAGAGAGAAGGCTAATTTATTAGTTCATATTTTGCAAATTATCTGTGCAATTTCAACGAGGTGGAAGTATATAAGTTGGGAAGGGCGATCAGAGAGTATATATTGGGTTAGGATTTTTCACAAGAATTATATAATTATTTGGTCCATTTGTTTTACGAAAACTATGCATTTTCACAAGAATTATATAATTATTTGGTCCCTTTACTTTACGAAAACTATGCGTTTAGTCCCCTCTCATCAAAAAAATTCATTCTGGTCACTCGATTTGCATTTCCTTATTAGATTCCCCCCTTTCACCATTATCGTTAGAATTTCTGTCTAATATTTTTTTAAATATCCAAAATACCCTTAATACATTAACTTCTGTGTAAATTATCTTATTTCTTGGGGGGTTAAGTGAAAACCTCTTTAATTTTAAATAGGGGATTATAATTATTTATTTCCATAACTGATCCATTTTCCAGCGCCGGCCGACAGAAAATCAGTTGCACCATTTTGAAATCTTTATCAGACCGATGATCTCTTGAACGGCCTCAACCTTAAGCTTGACACGTGGCAGACACACGGCATCAGAGGCGCCAGCTGGACATGTGCCGAGGAGGCCTACCCTCCTGTCAATATGACGACCTGGCAATCATACCATGTCAGGTCACTTGTTTTACCAGTATACTCTCCCAGCACGCTGACCACAGGGACCCACAGTGCGACCTGAAGACATCCTAGGCCGACCACATCAACATCGGGCGACCTGGATACATACCAGGACGACCTCGACCACATTAACATCGAGCGACGTGGATACATACCAGGCCGACCTCGATGTAACCCCTCTCAGCTCGGCAAAACAGAGTCCTTTATGGAATCACCTCTCACTTGGGAAGAGTCCTGCTACAACTCTATATACATCAAGTCCTAAGCAGACAAGGAAACATAATCCGAAAGACATGGGAATTGATCATATCTCTCCTATTCCGAAACCTTCTAGGATTATGGCTCATCTCCTTATAAATAAGCACCCTCACAGGCATCATAAGGTACATGTAAATTACTTGCTTGCAACATACTTTCTTAGCTTTATATCTCCTCTGAAGTATTGCTAATTCTCATGCCTGAGGGTTATCGTTGGGACAACCCAGCCCCCTTTACGGTGTTCTTTGTTGATCACAGGTTCAAAGCTACTTATACTTCAAAGGCAATCCCTGTAACACAAGCCGAAATCCTACTAGACTACACACGTGGATCAGACGTGGTCACCTTCAACCTTTTTTGCATGATCAGTTTGGTTTCGTTGCCGGGACCTAGAAGTTTTTCTGTGATTAATCATGACAACCTCTAAGCAAGTCTCTAAGAAGGCAGCTCTAGCAACGACCCCGGCCATGCCTATAGTCGTTCCGCCCACTGGCCATCCTCCTGAGCAAACTGAGAAGGAGTCACCTGCAGTGCCCTCATCAGGTCTCCCTCTTCATCAATACAGCCGAGCTCAAAAACTAGCTTGGGCAATGAGGAAAAAAGCGATGGACAAACAACCGACCCAACCCGCTAGAGGACCGGTTAGATTGAACTAGCTAGGATGGACAGACAGCGGGGACTCTAGAAACAGAGACGACCTCGTCATAATAGGAGATAGGCAGCCTCTCACATAACAAGAGATTGATCTCGCCGAGCTGGAGCACATAAGGAAGGAGAAAGCTTTCTTGAAGAAATAGAGAGAGCTAGAGATACGCGAGTACGAGCTATATCCCAAAAACTTTTCGACTAAGCAACTCAGCTACCAACCCTGAGTTCCAATCCTCACCTAGCCGACCACCACGATGGTCGACCTAGCAGAAAAGAGGTCAGGGATCTGTGGGCTTACAGTCACTACGGGGGGTCCAGGGCTGACGCTTCTAGGGTGAGTGCTAAAAATCGACTTGGGCAAAGAGTGGAAGAAAACCAAAGGCCAAGCGTCAAGGATCTCTTGGGAACCCCAGACAGAGAACGACCTAGGGGAAGCGTACACTCCAGGATGGGAACCAAAGCTCGAGATCCCAGTCTAGCCAAATCTTACAGATCCTCCCGAATCGAGCGCGACGAGGAGCGACCGCGGAGGCTGGAAGAAGCCCGCAGCTACAGGTCGAAATGTAAATCAATCCAGCACAGTACCTCCAGCAGCGATGCATCATCACACAAATACTCCAAGATCGACGGCCACGATCGCCGATTTAAAAGGAGGAGCATGAGCAGCGACCTAGAAGACGAGGTACTGCAAAAAATGAAGGAAAGAATGGAAGCCCTCGAAAGAGGAAAAGAGGGCAAGCTATCAAGGAATGTGACAGCAGCATTCTGCAGAAGGATCAAGGATACTCCTCCAAATCATCGCCTGAAGCTGCCATCCATAAAAAAACTACGTAGGAAACACGAATGCCCGGAGCAACGCGTCGAGCTTCAAGGCAAGGATGGGAGTGTGCACCAGGGATCTAGATCTATGGTGTATTGTGTACGTAAGCACGTTTGAGGAGGTCGTCCTCAACTGGTTTGAAGAGCTCGAAGAGGGGTCCATCAGAGATTGGTAAGACTTGAAAAAGGCCTTTCTAAAGAAATACTCATCGACAAGCGACCTTCCCAAAAAGAAATCTGACCTCTGTGGGATCAAGCAGCGAGCTGGAGAATCACTAGAGAGCTACCTGGATAGATTCAAACATGTCGCAGAAAAATTGTTGAACATCCCTGTTAGGTCCAAGGTTGCTCTATATAGGCTAGAAGGGGGTTGAATAGCCTATGTCCAATTTTTGAAATTGATTCAAAAATCTTACTTCACTAGGGATTTAAAAATTTTGCAGGCGGAAGTCTTGTGAAGCACAGACAAGTTGAGAATGGCTGATCTTGGCAGACAAGATCGCGGTTCTTAAGATTGGAAATCGGAAATTTAAAGCAACACAATCAAATCACAATCACACAAAAGAGACAGAATATTTAATATGGTTCACACTTATAAATAAGTGCTACGTCCACAACCAAAGTGGTCAACTTTGGATTTGAAAATCGTGTACTAAGTTTTTCCACTAGATATTTTACAAACTAAATCTCTAATGGATTGTGTACAAAAATTTTGTTGACCAAGTGTTTGTGTGGGAGAATTGATATCAATAAGATACAATTCTCGTGAGCTATGAAAAGCTAGGTGTTGCAATCAATGAAGAGCTTTAATGGACCGATCGTCTTAGAGTGAGGCTCTTCAAAGAAGGATGTACGAGATAGGACGTTTAAGCTTTAATGCACTTGAAGAGGATGAAGAAGATTCAGAGTTGTAGTTGTTGAAGTGTATTGAATGCAGCAATGGATTCTCCTTTTATATGCAGGAGGAAGCTAGGAGCCGTTGGTGGTCTTCTAATTTGAATTTAAGAGCAATTAATGCTCTAATCTGGTTGTTGACTCTGATAGGCCGACTGTAGCTTGCGATCTGTTTCCGACACTTTGCTAAAAATAGGCGGTGCTTGCAGGAGGAATGTCCTTTTCGAGTTGTATGCCAAGAATGGAAACCTTCATTGAATGCGTTTGCGGGTTAACGTTGCATCGAAGTCAATGAAGTCCACAAATTAGGACATGTCTTAGGCAGTTCTCTTATCGGACGTTCTTAAGGTTCTTCAACATTGCTGATGAAGCTTGGCCGATATGAGCTTGTCCGATATTCAAACGAAAGACTGCTGATGCATTGTTTGCCTATTGTGCAGAGGACGTCCGATGTCCTATAGGCTATCTTCTTCAAGGCTACTTACAATAAGCAATCCTAGGCTATTCAAGCTATGTCTAAGTACAAGTTGCCACTCTAACACACGCAGCCCATTAGTCACCTTGTCTTAGACTTAGGTTATGGATTCAAGCAAATCTAGGCTAAGATGCAACAATCTCCTCCTATTTGCTTGAGTCCATGACCCTACGAATACAATATCAGCTGACCATGTTCAAGTCTAGTAATAACATGCTTGTAAGATTGATATATTAAATAAGCATGCCCTAGATGAACTTACATAAAGGTCATTGTATTCAAGAATTACAAAGTGTTTACAAACAGAAATTAAGCATCGACACTTGTAATTAGACTGAATTTAAAGACATGCAGAATAGGCAGAATAGGCAATATAGGACATGTCTTTAAACCAGTGGTTTAAATTTCATGCACACACAGAATAAGCAGATCATAGTAAAGCATGAAAGTTTTAAAACATAGACATTGTTAATTAAACAGGTTGTTTAATTACAAAGTTTAGCAAAAAGATTATACAAAATATTATCGGCTGGTTCGAGAAGATGACCGAGATGATGCACGACCTTTGCCTTTGCCTGATGAAGATTGCCCATAGCCTCTTGATGCCCATTTAGAGTCAACAGCAGCCTTAAGTCTTGCAATTTCTTCGTTTGCTCGCTAGCTCTTCTTTAGTGTCCGCCAATTCGAGAGGAGAGCTCTTTGTTCTTCGCTGAGCGAGCATTATGCTCAATGAGCTTGGTCTGCTGATCATTGTTGAGTCTGGCCATCTCCTCCTTCATGGACGCAAGCGAGGCATCAATAAAGCCGAGGCGGTTCTCAGTAGTTTTGCGCTCCTTGCGATAGTAAGCCAAGTGCTTGGTCGTGAGAGTACGCGTCGCTCGCACGGAGGAGTGAACAGAGCGATTTGCCTGGCGTTGAGAGTGAAGCACAAGCTTGTAGCCAGCTTCAACCATGTCGATGACCTGCATCATCTTAGTGGCGAGGTTGTCCCAGTTGGTTTCGAAGATGGCAGATGTCTTGGAGGAAGAGGCTGAGATCTGGCTGGCAAGGGCAGCTTGGCTGGCTGAGATGGATCGTAGGCAGGCATCAAAAGCGGCCTTTGCACCCTTTGAAATCTCCATCACTTGAGTCATGCAGTCAGCCTGCACATGGGTGATGTGAGACTGATCTGCAGAGAGTTGGTGCAGGGCCTTGGTCAGGTCAACAGAGATGACCTCAAAATCCTTCAAAAATTTATGTACCGCCTCGGCAGATAGGTATCGACGAGTCGGGATGACTCGCCTGGAGGAGAGGATGGACCCGCCGAGGGGAAGGATGGTGGTGGCTTGGGTAGGAGAGGGAGGATGGCCGGGGAAGAGAGGAGTGGCTGGAGGAAGAGGTAGAATGGTGGTGGAGGAAATGGGAACATAGCGGTAGAAGGTGAAGGAAGGCTAGGAAAACGCGAGGAACAGGAAGAGCCTTTCTATGTAGATGACATAGGAAAGGGGTGAATAAAGAAGGGGAGGAGAAAAGGGGAAAGGCTAGGAGAAAGGAAGAGAATAGGGATGAGAGGGTTGAAGCCAAGGTAAGTGGTGACTACATCAATGAAGGTGTAGACCACGGGGTGAAGAAGGATGGAAGGATGGCGGATAATGGAGAAGACGGGGGTTTAGGCAGAGAGAGGAAGGGGAGATGTCCGATTTGGTAGGAAGGGGAAGGCCTAGGTCCTTATGGATTGCAACCCATTGGTTGAAGATCATAAGATCTTGAACCGCTGAGTTGTGGGAGAAAAAGAGTTGTGACCAGGCAGGAGGAAGAGGGTCATAGTAGGCACCCCATTGAAAGATGATTTCACCTGCAGACATAGGCTGACAGGGAAATCTCTTGGGGTAGTCAAGGGTGGCTAAGAAAGGGTCAGTGTCGGCATGGTTGGGTTTAGGCCTGCTGTCTCTGAAGGACAGCGAGCCGCGCCTCGGGTGTAGGTTGGTATAGGGGTTGGTTTTGAGGCGTTTGGGAGTAGGCGGATCGAAGAGGAGAGATAGGTCGTTTGGAGGATGGTGGTTGAGAGGTGTGGCGGTGAGATGTATGGCTCTTGTGTGGTGGTTGTTTGGATGGGAGCAGAGGGAGGAGGTGAGGAAGCGGTGAGGTGGTAGTGGTAGTAGGCATAGGTGGTGAAGGTGGAGGAGAAGTGGCGGATCAGCAGTTCCCGAGAAGTGCACCGCTTCTTGCACTCTTCTTATAACGTTTGCCATGTTTGGACTTAGTAGGAGTGGAAGAGGCGAAGCGAGTGGTGGAGATGATTTGGAGGGAACTCTGGTGGAGACACCGATGGAGAAACGGTGTGTGGAGACGGCGGTGCCTGGTGGTGTGGATGAGACCTTAGGAAGGCCAAATGATTCGTCGTGGGTAGGAGGGTTTGTTTGGTTTTGGGTTGGGAGGATTGGGAGGTAGGTTTAGAGGGTTTGGAGAGGTCACTGGTTGGAAGGATGATGTGTCCTTCTCAACAATGCCTTTGAAGCGGTTTCTGGTGCTTGAGTTTGGGAGTGAGAGAGGGAGAGTGTTTAGGCTTTTTGGATGGGGGTTCAGGCTCATATGGATCATGATCCGGCTCGAGGTCAAAATGTTCAGCAGCTCAGCCCAATAGGTGTAGGCTCCTCCTCCTCACAGTAACCCGGCGGTGTAGGTGACTTTCCTCTTACCCTTGCGGCTTGGGTAGAGGGCCACCAAGTAGCGTGCGGCAGCGGCGGGTGCACAGCAGCAGCAGCAGCGGCCTCACCGCGTTGGTTGTCCTTTGGCCATATCATCCCGATAGCGGGTGATGTTGTTGACCGTGAAGACGTAGGTGTTGGACACCTTGATGAGGTCGTCGCAGCGACCAGCTCATCAATCTCCTCATAACGTCGGAGGATGACATTAATAACCCTTACAAAGGGCCTCTTCATGGAAGGGTGAGCTTGGACTTCAAACGCTCGGGATAGCATTGAGAAGATAATTTTGGCCCGGTTGAGTTGCTTGCGAAGGACCACCGCTTTGGTCCACATCACCGTTGGGAGGTGAAGATGTCCCTCGAGCCATTTTTGAATAAGATGCTCTTGTCGAGCAGATGGCTGATATGATAGGGGTTTTCTGGGAAGAGGTTCCTGGACATCTCGGAGAACCTCTCTGGTTGGGCAGATCCCCTCATCATTTCCCAAGCAAGTGCCGATTCGGCATCGGTCAAGTCCAATTTGCCTTCAACAGCCAAGGATTTCTCCAACATCCTTGTAGGTCAACTTGATGTAGTGGCCTCGATGTAGCCCTTGATATAGCTTAAGTTGACGGCTCGAGGCATTAGCCGGAGGAGGAGAATCATCCTTGTATAGAATTCCTCGCCTAGATAGTTGTAGTGGGTGTCGTTGAGTTGGAACAGGGGAGAAGGCCACACTCACCAAATCTTTTAGAAGGCATCACCAGATGTGCTAATGATGGAGTCTCGGTCTATGGTCATCCCGGGATGATAGTTTGACCGGGAAGGATCCCGATTGGGAGCTCGGCAATGCAGCCCTGGTTGGCTTTGCAGGCGGCGGAAGATGAAGTGGTGGCAGCAGCCTTTGAGGATTTAGACTTTCCCTACATAATCGGCAGATGTGAGAACAGCATATATAGAAATCGGCAGATATGCAAGAATCAGCAGATAATCAAGAAATCAGCAGATATTAACATAAACAAGTACGTTCGATCAAAACCCAAAATATAGACAAATTGAACCAAAATATAAGAACAGTTCATCATCCGGGTTTTCAAATATCTACCGAGTTTGTCGATTCAAGCAAACAAACGATATAAACGAAAACATAGTACCACAGAATCTCTACAACACATTTTACACCCAAAAGCATGATTCAAGCAACAATCGCAATATACCACAGTTCATCAATGGTGGACAGTTTTAAAACCTTAAATTAGGTCAAAACAAGATCCTAAAACTGGATTTAAATGACTCAAGAAGGTGTAGAAATCCTTACCATTGATGATTTTAAGCTTGAAAACTTGAGAACTTTGTAGGTTTAAGAAGATTTGAATCGATTGTAGATTCGAAGGTAAAGAGGTTTTTGAAAGTTTGAAAATGGCGGTTATAGAGCAAGTGAAGAGTCACCGTACATTTGTCCTTTTATACCTCGACAGGCCAATAAATGATATTTGATAAAATTTGAAGTCCGCATTTATTACCCGATGAGTCACCGTACGTATGGCGCCCTTAAGTCTGCCTATATTATCAGTCCCCTATTTTATCGAAGACGCCGATGTGGAGATAGACACTTACCCAAGGTTGTCTATTTACTCGAGTTGAGATCGGCGATCACATAGGCTTTAATAACAGCAGTTTATGAAATAACTTAAAGATTTAGCTAGAAAGGATTAAGGATTGAGGTCAAGCATACCAAGCTCTCCTCTTAAATATGCAAACCTGGTTGAATCAAGTGGTTTTGTGAAGATGTCGCTACGATTCTCTGTAGGCACATATTGCATGCCGATGTTACCTTTTTCAACATGATCTTTAAGAAAGTGATATCTCACATCAATGTGCTTTGTTTTGGAGTGCATGACAGATTTTGAGAGACGAAATTGCGATGTGTTGTCACACATTATAGGACAATCATCGCTTTGATCTCATAGTCCACTAGTTCTTGTTTGATCCACAGCAATTGTGAGCAGCAGCTACCGGCTATGTATTCGCTTCGCTTGTTGAAGTTGAAACAGAGGTTTGCTTCTTCGGCCCATGAGACAAGTCTATTTCCTAAGAATTGACATGTCCCACTTGTGCTTTGTCAACCTTACATGCAGCAAAATCAGCATCGAATAGCCTATAAGATTAAAAGATGAATCTCTAGGATACCGATTCCCAAATTGGGAGTATCTATCGATATCCGATGATTCTTTTGATTGCTTGTAGGTGAGACTCCTTTGGATCAGCTTGAAACCTAGCACAAACACAAACAAAGAAACATGATATCGCCTACTAGCGCTAAGTATAAAAGTGAACCAATCATGCCTCAGAGAGTCATGTCCACTTTCTTGCCCTTCTCATCTTTGTCAAGATGGCGCTTAGTAGCCATAGGAGTGCCAAGTTTTGCATTCTCAAGACCAAATTTCTTGATGACATCCTTTGCATATTTGGCTTGATTGATGAAGATACCATTTGAACTTTGTTGAATTTGAAGACCAAGGAAAAAGTTGAGCTCTCCCATCATGCTCATCTCAAATTTACTCGCATAAGCTTTTCAAACCTTTTGCAAAGATTTTCATTAGTAGAACCAAAGATAATATCATCAACATATATTTGAACAAGTAAGGAATGACCTTTATGCTTCATAATGAAAAGAGTAGTGTCAATTTGACCTCTTACAAAGCCTTGAGATATCAAGAACTTTGAAAGGGTCTCATACCGTGCTCTTGGAGCTTGTTTAAGTCCATAAAGGGCTTTCCTTAGCTTGTAGACATCTTCTCTCCTTGAATGTCTATGAACCCGGTGGTTGCTCAACATAGACTTCTTCTTGAAGTTCTCCATTCGAAATGCACTCTTTACATCCATTTGATAAACTTTGAAGTCCTTGTAAGAGGCATAGGCCAAGAATAATCGATAGCCTCTAATCTTGCAACAGGGCAAATGTCTCATCATAGTCAATACCCTCCTCCCGTCCGTATCCTTGGGCTACCGCCTTGCCTTGTTTCTTGTAATGTTGCCGTTTTCATCCATTTTGTTTCGAAAACCCACTTTGTGCCAATAACGCTTGTCCTTTAGGCCTAGGGACTAGTGACCGACTTGGCATCTGTCAAATTGGTTTAGCTCTTCTTGCATAGCTTCCACCCACTTGGATCTTCCGAGCTTCATCAATCTTTTGGGTTCAATGTTAGATACAAATGCGTAGAATACATGCATTCGTTTCTTGAAGCTTGTCTAGTTTGAACACCAAAGATTAAGATCTCCAATGATTTGAGTGATAGGATGATCTTTTACTTCCCTAACTTCGCAGTTGAACTTGTCCTATTGTATCTAGAGTTGGATTCTTGAGAAGTAGAAGTAAGCAAGCTTGGTTTTCTAAAGGGTAGGTTAATTCCAAGGTAGGTTGTATGACTTCGGTGTGGAAGGCAAAGGGATTCGGGGTGTTCATTTGTTGGTTCGTTTGAGGATTCTAACAGTTGACTCTTGGAAGATCTTGTGAAGAAGGAGGATCGCAGATCTAGGATTAGGCCGTTCGCACTGCCTCATATTCATCGAATCATTAGTAACCTTAGGAGCCAAATGTGGCCCAATGAAATCAAATTCATCAAAAGAAACATGTACGATTCAACAACTTTAAGTGAAGTTTTATTGTAAACTCGTATGCTTTTGAAAATTTGGCATATCCTAAAAATTCCTTCATCACTTTTGGATTCAAACTTACCTCTATGTTCTCTACCATTGTAAAGAACATAGCATTTACAACCAAATATTTTAAAGAATCCAATGTTGGGAGTTTCGCCTCTCCATATTTCATATGGAGTTTTGTTATGAAATTTATTTATGATGGACCTGTTTTGTGTGAAGCAGGTGTTCACGGCCGCCCGAAATACATAGGCGCTTTGGCTTCAAGAATCATTGTCTTTCCCGCTTCAATGAGAGTTCTGTTCTTCCTTTCAACTCCATTTTGTTGAGGTGTGCCAACCGCAGAGAAATTGTGACCAATTCCATGGTCATCACAATATTTGGCCACACCATTGTTCTTGAACTCTGTTCCATTGTCTGATCTGACATCAGAGATATCATCCAGCTTCTGAGTCTGTAGTCTTCTGAAGAGTTCGAATGATGTCATATGCTTCATCTTTGGAGGACATCATTTCTACCCAAGTAAATCTTGAGTAATCATCAACTACCACAAGAGTATACTTGCGCCACCAAGACTTGTAGTAGTTACAGTCCAAACAGATCCATGTGCAAGAGCCGTAGAGGTCAGTTGTTGATAGGCAAGGCTTGCTTTTGAAGGAAGATTTATGTAGTTTGCCCGTTGACATGCTCGCGCAGACCGTGTGATTCAGCTGATATTTTAGGCAAACCGACAACTAGATTGTCTTTTGATAGCTTTTCCAGGTATTTGAAATTGAGATGACTAAGCCTTTTGTGCCACAACCAGCTGTTGTCAGTTGATGACCTAGCAACCAAGCAAAGATTTGATTTTCTTCCAACAAAGATTTAGGTCAACAAAGATAGACATTCCCTTTTGAATCCGTCAGATAGTTGAACATGTCTCATTGTCCTTTATGAGACATTGACTAGAGGAAAACCGACATGTTAGCCCTTTATCACGAATTGTGATATGCTTAGCGATTGTGCTTTAAACCTTCAACTAGAGAGACTTTGTTGATGGAGAGATTGCCTCGATTATACTTCCATAACCAATGGTCTTCCCTTTTGAGTTATCTCCAAATATGACCGAGGGACCTTTGCTTCAACAATGCTTGAAAGAAGATTTGGATCACCATCATATGCTTTGAGCATCCACTGTCTAGATACCATAGATCTTTCTCTTCTTCATTGACAACCATGAAGCATTCTGAAATATAGACATTTAAGAATATGGTCCCCTTTTATTTTTGGGTCCTCAAGGTTAGCAACCTTTTGGGATCCACACTTGTTTAACCTTTGGAGGAGTAAATCCTCTAGATTTAGGTGTGAATCTCGAAGGCATTCATGAATCTCATGACCATGGCATTTGCGAAAGAGCATTTGTGAAATCCTTCAACATGAGTAATGATTTCTTTTGAGGCTTCTTAATATCGCCAGCTTTGAATGATCTTTCTGCGATAATTGGCCTATAGGACTTAGGTGAAATGCCTTTTCTTGTTGATGTTAGGTTTACCATAGGTAGACCTTTATCAAAAGATTTTGTATTTACAGCACATGTCCTTTAAGCTTTTATCTGAATTCACTTCTTTTACCCTTTTATAGGCAGTGTTGGGATCGCAGCCTTGCCTTTGACAAATTTAATAGGTTTGAGCCGAGAATTCCTAGACTTGCTATTAGTCATCCCTGTTTTCTTAGGGTGACTAATGGCAGTTTTAGTTGCTCGACTCACTATTAGCAGAGTCATTGTCGCGATTGCTTTCTTTTGGACTTGTCTTTTGTGTTCTTGGGATAAACAAAAGGAACTTTGTTAAAGCCAAGTCCTTGCCTTTGGGAGACTCGCTGGTCATAAGAAACTCCTACAACCAATTCTTCAAAATCACTTCGAGATGTCTCATCCTTTTGAGAACTAGAAGAACTACCTACTTTGAACTCACTTTGGAAACCAATACCGCTTTGTCATCTAAAGTTTTCGGTTTGAGAGAATGGCATCAAAGTTTCCTTTAGAGTTATTCCAAGTATTGACAACCTTTTGAAGGTCATCTTTCTCGAATTTATCTTCTTGATGTGTTCAAGTAGGAAATCCACTTTTTCGATCAAAGCTTTGTTCTCTTTTTGCAATTTGATACTTTCAACTTGTTGTCTATCAAGATCTTTGATCTTAGACATCAAGGTTGATTTCTCGAGACGCTAGTTCATGCTTCTTGGCTAATTTCACATAGGCACTTTGAATTTTGAAAACTCTTCCAAAGATGTCTTTGTTAGCTTTGATGAGCTCTCCCTTTGATGGTTCATTGAGCTCATCATCATCATCACTTGTCATCTTGTTGAAATGGTAGTGACCTCACCGAATCATGTGGTGACTCCTGGCCATAAGGCATATGTTGGCTTCTTCAAAGAAAGTCACAAGAGTCATCCTCATCGTTGTCGTGTCACACCATGTAGGCAGATTGCTTTCATCAATGTCTTCACCACCATCCCTTTTTGTTTTTGAAATTTAGTTTCGGACGTTTCTTATAAAATTCATACTTTGGCTTTGGACATTTAGAGGCAAAATGGCCTGGTTTCCTACAGTTAAAACAAACTAGCTCATTATCCTTTTGATGGTCTCGATTTATAAGGAGCGAATTTTTTGGTTGGCTTGTTTTATAAGGAACGGCAGCTTTGTGAGAAGACCTATGTGATGATGGTTTATTAAACCTTTTGAAACGTTGATATTTCTTTACAAACATAGCAAAGGCTTCGTCGAAAGAATATCATCATCTTCACCGGATGTAGAAGGTGTTTCATCGGGTTTTGAACAGGGTTCGAGAGACATGGTGGTAAGGACAAGTTTTTAAAACTCTTTTCCATTTCTTGAGCTTGTTGGATCTCAAGCTCATAAACCGAAAGACTAGCATAAAGGTTTCTAAGAGTCAATTTGTTTAAATCTTTTGACTCTTTCATGGCGATGATTTTAACATGCCATAGACGCCTAGTGCATTTAGAAATCTCATGTTTATTTCTTTCTTTTCATACTTCTTTCCTAATGAATAGCAAGAGTTGACTACCTCATAGAATCTGTCATAGGCACTTCGCAGAGACTCTTTGGGATCCTTTTTGAAGGAGTCAAACTTCTGGATGCAGGTATATAATTTGTTGTTCTTTGTCTCGCCATCACCTTCAAGATATTCAAGGATGGCTTCCCACATCTCCTTTCTTTGTGTCCAAGTTGATAATCTGGCGATAAGTACTTATATCAACACACTGGTAATGATGTTGATGGCCTTTCCATCCGAGCATCATTCTTTCGTCTTCATCATCCCACTCTTCTTCGGCTTTGGTACTTCGGTGCAGCTTGGATCTACCGCGGCCAGTGTATTAGGCTTCATTGGAATTCTGGGTCCATCTGTGACACATTTCCACAAACGTTTATCAATTGAATTCATATGTCTTTTGACTTTATCTTTCCAGATGTCAAAGTGAACTTCATCCAAGACAGGACAATGGTTCACGTTTGAGGTTTCCAACATTTGGTGAGCAGCCATGATCTTTAATCTCTCAAGAGGTTAATCTTGGAAAAACTAGTTTTCAAAGAGTTAAGCTCGATACCAATTGTTAGGTCCAAGGTTGCTCTATATAGGCTAGAAGGGGGTTGAATAGCCTATGTCCAATTTTTGAAATTGATTCAAAAATCTTACTTCACTAGGGATTTAAAAATTTTGCGGGCGGAAGTCTTGTGAAGCACGGGACAAGTTGAGAATGGCGATCTTGGCGGACAAGATCGGCAGTTCTTGATTGGAAATCTGGAAATTTAAAGCAACACAATCAAATCACAATCACACAAAAAGAGAGAATATTTAATATGGTTCACACTTATAAATAAGTGCTACGTCCACAACCAAAGTGGTCAACTTTGGATTTGAAAATCGTGTACTAAGTTTTTCCACTAGATATTTTACAAACTAAATCTCTAATGGATTGTGTACAAAAATTTTGTTGACCAAGTGTTTGTGTGGGAGAATTGATATCAATAAGATACAATTCTCGTGAGCTATGAAAAGCTAGGTGTTGCAATCAATGAAGAGCTTTAATGGACTGATCGTCTTAGAGTGAGGCTCTTCAAAGAAGGATGTACGATAGGACGTTTAAGCTTTAATGCACTTGAAGAGGATGAAGAAGATTCGAGTTGTAGTTGTTGAAGTGTATTGAATGCAGCAATGGATTCTCCTTTTATATGCGGAGGAAGCTAGGAGCCGTTGGTGGTCTTCTAATTTGAATTTAAGAGCAATTAATGCTCTAATCGGTTGTTGACTCGATAGGCGACTGTAGCTTGCGATCTGTTTCCGACACTTTGCTAAAAATAGGCGGTGCGTGCTTGCAGGAGGAATGTCCTTTTCGAGTTGTATGCCAAGAATGGAAACCTTCATTGAATGCGTTTTGCAGTTAACGTTGCATCGAAGTCAATGAAGTCCACAAATTAGGACATGTCTTAGGCGGTTCTCTTATCGGACGTTCTTAAGGTTCTTCAACATTGCGATGAAGCTTGGCCGATATGAGCTTGTCCGATATTCAAACGAAAGATGGCGATGCATTGTTTGCCTATTGTGCGAAGGACGTCCGATGTCCTATAGGCTATCTTCTTCAAGGCTACTTACAATAAGCAATCCTAGGCTATTCAAGCTATGTCTAAGTACAAGTTGCCACTCTAACAGACACGCAGGCCCATTAGTCACCTTGTCTTAGACTTAGGTTATGGATTCAAGCAAATCTAGGCTAAGATGCAACAATCCCCGACAAAACCATAATGCCCTTCTTCCAAGCCGGGTGCCGATCTGCCAAGGTACTATCTGAAATCGGCATGCGACCACCTACTATTAGTGCGGAGATGTACACTGCCGTACAAAATATTGAGAATGTCGAGAAAACCCTGGCAGATCAAGAAAATGAGGACCATAAATCCCCGGGGACTCAGAAACAGAAGAACGAGGATAAGTCCGGGGACCAGAAGAAAGAGGGAAATGGCAGCGGAAATGGCAAAGGAAAGGGGAAGAACTAATGGGATAAGAAAGAGGAATTCTATACCCCCTTAAACACGAACAGGGAGCAGATTATGAATGTGCTTGGACAGGAAAACATGATTGGCTGACCTCCACCTCAGAGAGAGACTTCTAATTATCCTCGCAACCCCAACAAAAGGTGCGCCTACCACAATGGCATTAGGCACACCACCGAGGATTGCATTCAGCTGAAGAAAGAAATCCCGAAGCTGATCGACAGGGGGGAACTCAGGAGGTACGAACAGAGAGGTAGAGAAAGAAGAGAAAAACCAAGGGAGGCCCCGAGGACAAATGCCGACGAGGACAAGGTCCTGGTCAATACAATCACAGAGGAACGGTCGAGCATCACCAAGCTCAAGACGGCGATCAACAGTCTCAACCGTACTGTCAGCCCGCCTCAAGTTTGGGGAAAAAAAGGAATTACATTCCTACCTAGTGAGCTGGCCGCCAACCCCGCCGCTAAAGGGCACGCCTTGACTATTGAAGCAAAAATATTGGCAAAGGAAGGGTGAAGAGAGTACTGATCGACACAGGAGTGGGGAAAGATATTCTATTCTATAAATGCTTCCAAGTGATAGGATTGGGAAGCTCGTATTTAACTCCAAGTGGAATCATGCTAGAGGGCTTCACTGGACACAAGGTCGCTGTTAAGGGTACAGTCGACTTCAAGGTAGTCCTCGGTACCAAAGACAACTCCCGCACCGAGGTCATAACCTTTCTGGTCCTCGACATTCCCTCTCCATACAACGTCATTTTGGGCCTGCCAACTCAAACAAAGTTTGAAATGGTGATCTCTCCAGATCACCAGAGGATCAAATTCCCCACAGACAATGGGGACGGAGAGGTGAGGAATGATCCAAGAAACACACTGAACCACCTCCTCGAGGAAAAGAAAGCTGAGGAAGCTCGGCTTAAGGGGAAAAGAAAAATAACTTCGGTCCACGAAGAAGTCCACCACGTAGACAACTATGACAAAAGGCCGAAGTCAATAATAATCAAAGAAAGCTCGGAGACAAGCCCCTCTGATGACTGTGCGTAGCAATCAGCGCGGGCTGGCACCTCTAGCCCGCAGACAGAGGAAGACGGAGAAGACGATGTGCCCGACGTGTCCAGGATGGACGCCGTGCACACCGACTCGCTCCTGACCACCCAAACGCTCGAACAAAGGCTTCTCTCTACCTCGCGCCTCGACGAAGGCCCGGATGACGACCTGCCCGACGTGCCCACCTCGAACACCGAGCAGGCCGACTCATACCCGCCACCAACAAGGATGCGAAGAAGCCCAACAAAGTCGTCACAATAGAGAGCCTAGATCCAATGGATCAGCCAGAGATCCAGCCCCACAAAGATCTTGACGAGGTGGTCATCAACTTCGACTTCTCAGAACTAAAAATCAAGGTCGGGTTGGAAATTGATAAAGATGAAAGGGAAGTAATAATTGCATTCCTCTGGGAGAACAAGGACTTGTTTGCATGGATGACAGAGGACATGGAAGGAATCAACGAAGAGGTCGCTGTACACAAGCTAAATGTTGATCCAACCGTAACCCCTGTCCAACAACGACCTAGAATATTCTCTCCCAAAAAGCAAGCAGCGATAATGGAGGAAGTTGACAAGCTACTCAAAGCAAACATCATCGAGGAAGTCTTCTATCCGACCTAGATCGCGAACGTAGTAATGGTCAAGAAGACCAGTGGAAAGTGAAGAATGTGCGTCGACTTCACGGACCTGAACAAAGCTTGCCCCAAAGACTGGTACCTATTGCCGAGGATAGATCAGCTGGTGGACGTAATAGCGGGCCATAAGATACTCAAATATGCATATGGCTGGCCGACCAGGAGTTGACAGCCTTCCGAGCAGCAGGAGCCATCTATTGCTACAAAATGATGCCATTCGGGCTCAAAAATGCAGGGGCTACTTATCAACGAATGGTGAACAAGGTCTTTGGAGACCAGCTGGGAAGAAACGTGGAGGCCTATATCGACGACATGGTCATCAAAACAAAGCAAGCAAACCACGTCGACGACCAGAAAGAAACCTTCTCAAATCTTAAGAAAAATAAGATGAAGCTCAATCCAGCAAAATATGCTTTCGGAGTGAAGGCAGGCAAATTCCTGGGATACATGGTGAATGAGAGAGGTATTGAGGCCAACCCGAAAAAAATCCAAGCCCTTGTCGACATGAAATCTCCCAGCTCGATCAGAAAGGTACAGCGGCTGAATGGAAGAATCATGGCATTAGGGAGATTTCTAGCAAAGTCAGTAGAAAAGAGCCTTCCATTCTTAAAAACACTGAGAGGAAGCAAGATGTTCGCCTACAATGAAGAATGTGACAAAGCCTTTGCTGAGCTGAAAAACTATTTGGGCAGCCCGCCACTGCTGAAGAGCCCGATACCAGGGGAGCACCTCTACGTCTACCTCGCCGCCTCATGAGACACGGTTGTCGCCGCAGTCCTACTCAGAGAAAGAGACGCAGTCCAAAAGCCAATATACTACGTCTCCCACGCACTCACGGACGTAGAGACAATATACTTGAACGTGGAGAAGGTAGTACTGACCCTGATAATGGAAGCACGAAAGTTGACTCATTACTTCCAGGCTCATGCCTTAACGGTATACACCGACCTCCCGCTCAAGCAAATTCTTTACAAACCGGATATGGCTGAAAGAGTGTTGAAATGGTCAGTCGAGCTCTCAGGGTACGACATTACATATGAGCAACACAATGCAGTAAAAGCCCAAGTACTTGCAGACTTCATTGCTGAAACCTCGTTTATCAAAAAAGATCAAAGCCCGGCCACCACGCTGGCCGTGCCGAGCTTTTCGACAAACCCTCCCAGCCCGCCCAAACAAATAAAAATGACCAGCTCGTCACATTCTCGGCCAGCTCACTATTGGACCCTAAATGTTGATGGCTCGTCAAGCAAGGAAGGGAGCAGTGCAGGCTTATCCCTACACCCACCAGAGGGGGAACAATCAGCAAAGCACTACAGTTCAAGTTCCAAGCATCCAACAACCAGGCAGAATATGAAGCTTTAATAGCAAGACTAGAGCTCGCATTGGAACTAGAGGCCAGCCAGGTCGTCATCTTCAGTGACTCCTAGCTCGTCGTGAAGCAAGTTTGGGGGGAGTATAGGGCTAATCACCCCACATTGTTAAAATACTGCGAGCTTGCAAAGCGCCTATTGGAAAAATTCGAATACTGGGAGCTGAAATAGGTGGATAGGACAGAGAACACATGCGAGCTGATCACCTATCAAAGATTGCATCATCCAAAATCAGCGACCTCCCGCCAAATGTATGATTGAAAACCCTCGAGACACCATCAGTAAACAAGGAGGAAGTCATGCCCATCAACTCCACCGAAAGATGCTGGATAGATGAAATACATGATTATATTGAACAAGGAATACTACCTGGTGAAAAAGACTTGGCCTAGCTACTATGGAAAAGAGCAGCTTGCTACACAGTGATTGCTGGAGTACTATACAGAAGATCATTCACCAAGCCGTTGCTCAGATGTGTCCGACCAGAGATAGAGGAAGACCTCTTCGCTGAAGTCCATGAAGAAGTATGTGGAGGCCATCCAGGTGCAAGATCTCTAGCAGACAGGATTATCTTTCATGGCTATTACTAGCCGACCTTGCGGAGAGATGCGGAGACCTACGTGTAAAAGTGTGACAAGTGCCAGAGATTTGCTAATATCCCAAGACTGCCGTCAGTTCCTCAAACACCAGCGATCACAGCTTAGCCATTTGACATGTGGGGGGTCGACCTCATAGGGCCCTTTCCAAAGGCCAAAGGAGGCTGTGAGTTCCTAATAGTGGCAGTAGATTATTTCACAAAATGGGTAGAAACAAAACCATTGGCTACCATAACCGAGGAAAAGGTAATCAACTTCATAAATGATTACATTTGGTGCCGATTTGGCCTACCTCGAGCCATTATGTCCGTCCATGGCACCCAGTTTTCCACCAAGTTTACTGAAAGATGTGAGCTGATGAATATTAAGCATTGGAAGTCCTCGGTTGCTCGCCCTCAAGGAAACGGCCAGGCCGAAGTAGGGAACAAAAAATTCTCCATGCATTAAAAAAATCTAGACGAAAAGAAGGGAAAGTGGCTCGACGAGCTACCTATCGTACTCTTGGGGATTCACACTTCAGTCAGAGGCTCGACAGGAGAGACACCTTCACACTAGCATATAAATCAGAGGCAATGACACCAGTAGAGATGTGGCGCCCCGACCCGGATCTCTATACGAAATCCCAAGGTCGGGTCGCCAATACAACACGACAACAAGAAAAGCACGTGACGCAACCGCCCGTGCTTAACACAAAACACAACTAATCACCTGATAAACACAAGTATACGAACAATCTTTGGCGATAACAAGGCCGGAAAACAACTACCAACGACCACGAGTTATAACTCGGGAAAAGAGAACAACTATAACATAAACCTCGGCTACAACATGCCGGAACAACACATAACCACGAGCTAACGGCATGCTCGGGAAGGAACTAACTCAACAACACAACTGTACAAGAGCACGACATACATATGTCGGCCACCAAAAGAATATGTTTACAACTCCACAAATAAAACCCAAGTAAAGTTTATATAACTTTACATATCCATCGTCTTCACAAATTGAAAGTTTGTGATCGCTATAAGTCGCCGTACCAGAGGTCACACACCCTCTTCTGTTGGCCACAGTTGAGAAGTAGCCCCACTGTTATAGCAATACGCGTGACTTTGGCTTGCTAGTTGAACCCGATGGGATTAGTCGGGGACGTCGATACTACGTACACGAGTATCGAGGCACTACTGTTTGTTTGTGTAATGCAGGAGCTACACAAGGTTGAAGAAAGAGATATGATATTCTTCTCTAACGTGGTTTATGTACAAGCACTTATATGTTATCAAAGTGCTATGTAAATTGAATGATGGTATATCAAGTAAGATGGTATATGTTATGTTATGGTATATAAATGTTGATACCATGTTTTGTTAAATGTTTGAGCATCATGCCATGCCATTTAGTTGCATTAGTAACTTACTGTGTCATTATGACTCACTCCGTTATGTGTTTAATTATTTTTCCTTAGATCCAAGTCAACCCGGAAGTTCTCGGTGAGGCCGATAGTGGTTCGTTGGCTCGCGTATCGCCCACGTGGGGAATTCGAGGATCCCTATCTTAGTTATCTGTTTTCATTTTGGTAAGGACGATGGATATGTAAAGTTATATAAACTTTACTTGGGTTTTATTTGTGGAGTTGTAAACATATTCTTTTGGTGGCCGACATATGTATGTCGTGCTCTTATACAGTTGTGTTGTTGAGTTAGTTCCTTCCCGAGCATGCCGTTAGCTCGTGGTTATGTGTTGTTCCGGCATGTTGTAGCCGAGGTTTATGTTATAGTTGTTCTCTTTTCCCGAGTTATAACTCGTGGTCGTTGGTAGTTGTTTTTCGGCCTTGTTATCGCCAAAGATTGTTCGTATACTTGTGTTTATCAGGTGATTAGTTGTGTTTTGTGTTAAGCACGGGCGGTTGCGTCACGTGCTTTTCTTGTTGTCGTGTTGTATTGGCGACCCGACCTTGGGATTTCGTATAGAGATCCGGGTCGGGGCGCCACAGTTGGTATCAGAGCTTGTGTTAGCTATTCGCAGGATAGGTTCCATGGCCTAGGTGGGTGTGGTGTGTGTTATCGAGATTTTTAACGTCGAGTGTTTTATGTAGGTTGAAATGGTGCGGACTAGGTTCGGAGCGAGTTCTAGTAGGGTTGGTACTAGTACCGGAGGGAATGATGGGAGAGATGATGACGTGAATCGACCACAGAATGTCCCTCCTGGACAGGGCCAAGAGAACCCAAACACAAACATGACGGTGATGATGGGACGGATGATGGAACTCATGAACCAAATGACTGAAAGAATGAATGGGGGAGCAACGGCTACTCCGGAAGTTGAAGCTCCACAACCAGAGATTGAGGTACCACAGCCTGAGGCGAGGCCTAGGAATTATACTACCACTCTTGAGCGTTTCTTGAAGATGAAACCGCATGCATTTCTTGGAGAGCCGGATGCTACAAAAGCTGAATTATGGATCGAGCACATCATCAAGATATTTGCAGCCTTGGGTTGCAACGATGATGAGAAGGTGAACCTTGCAGTGTTCAAACTTGAGGGAGCGGCCGAGCACTGGTGGCAGGTATTACAGGGGAGCTGGGACTTGAGGGGAGAACCCCACAGTTGGCCCAATTTCTTGAGGGAGTTTAAGGCGCAGTACATTCCGGAGGTAGTTCGGGAAAGAAGAGAGAGAGAGTTCTACGACTTGGAGCAGGGCAGCATGACAGTGGCACAATATTCAGCTAGGTTCACCGAGTTGGCTCGATATTGTAGTCACTTGGTTCCTACGGAGGCAAAGAAGGCCCAGAAGTTCATAAAGGGCCTGAAGACTGAGTACAGGAAGCAATTACTATCCTTGCAGTTTGCTGATTATAGAGGTGCGGTGGATAGGGCTTATGGGATTGAGAGTGATATAGAGGAGCACCGGGGGAGGAATGTGAACAACCCTCCACAGGCATCGCAGAATCAGGGAAGAGGACAAGGTTCCGGTAATCGATATAGCGGTGGAAACAACAACCGCCGGGGGAGTCAAAAGAGAAGACAATCTGAGGGGCAACAATCTGGTGGGAGGAGTGTTAGTGCTGCATCTGTACAGAGCCCACGGGGTACTCCACAAATCTGTAGTTACTGTTCGAAACCGGGGCATTCCGAGGATAAGTGCTATAGCAAGACAGGGAATTGGTTGGGCCAATGCTTCTATTGCAAGGAGGTTGGTCATCAAAAGAGGGATTGTCCTAAGTTAAAGGGTGGTCAGGCTACGAGCGCTAGCGTACAGTCTAGTGGCACAAAGAGGGACAGTGATGGTAGACCTAAGGTCCAGGGTCGTGTTTTCGCACTCGATCAGCACGGTGTACCGGAGTCTACTTCAGTCATAGGAGGTAGCCTTTCTGTCTTCGGTAGTAAAGCTCGAGTTCTTATTGATCCCGGTTCATCACATTCATATGTTGCATCCCATTTTGTGAACAATTTGTGTGTGTTACCCCAACCTTTATCATTTGTGCTTGAGGTGTCTGCCCCGTTGGGGGAGCATATGTTGGCCTCGGATGTGTACCGAGCTTGTGATATACTTATAGGTGATCACACTTTGCATGCTGATTTGGTGGTGTTACCCATACGTGATTTTGATGTGATACTTGGCATGGATTGGTTATGTGCATACCATGCTTTGGTAGATTGTCATAGAAAGAAGGTTACTTTTTCTATGCCGGGTGTGCCTGAATTTGTGTTTGTGGGTGATGCTGTCACGAGTGGTTTGCATGTCATATCTGCATTAAAAGCTAGAAAATTATTATCGCATGGGTGTGCGGGTTATTTAGCGTGTGTGGTTGATAGAAGTATTGCTACTCCTGTTTTAGAAGAAGTTCCTGTGGTGTGTGAATTTTCGATGTGTTCTCTTCGATTATGCATTACCTGAGAGGAAATTGAGTTTTGTATTGAATTGTTGCCGGGACTACCCCGATTTCTAAAGCCCCATATAGAATGGCACCGGGAATTGAAGGAATTGAAAGAACAGTTGCAAGAATTGCTTGACAGGGAATTTATTAAACCAAGTGTGTCACCGTGGGGTGCACCGGTGTTGTTTGTTAGAAAGAAGGATGGTACGTTGAGATTGTGTATTGATTATAGGCAGTTGAATCAGGTAACAATCAAGAATAGGTACCCTTTACCTCACATTGATGATTTGTTTGACCAGTTACAAGGATCGGTGGTATACTCTAAGCTAGCTAGACTTGAGGAGTAGCTATCACCAGTTGAAGGTGCGAGCTGAAGATGTTTCCAAAACAGCTTTTCGCACAAGGTATGGCCACTATGAATTCGTGGTTATGCCATTTGGGTTGACAAATGCACCGGCAGTGTTCATGGACTTGATGAATAGGGTGTTCCATGAGTATTTGGACTGTTTTGTGGTAGTGTTCATTGACGACATCCTTGTGTACTCTAAATCTCGGGAGGAGCATGCGCAGCATTTGAGGTTGGTACTATCGGTGCTTCGGGAGAAGAAATTGTTTGCCAAGTTTAGCAAATGTGCTTTTTGGCTTGAGGAGGTTTCTTTTCTAGGGCATGTTGTTTCGAAAGATGGGATAGCAGTGGACCCGTCAAAGGTAGAAGCCGTGACGAATTGGAAGAGACCAACCTCAGTGACTGAGATCCGAAGTTTCTTGGGCTTGGCAGGGTACTATCGGAGATTCATTGAGGGGTTTTCAAAGATTGCGACTCCTATGACGAATCTAACAAAGAAAACAACACCGTTCGTTTGGGATGATAAGTGCGAAAATAGTTTTCAGGAGTTAAAGCGGAGGTTGACAACGGCTCTTGTGTTAACTTTACCGAACGGCGGGGATAACTTCATGATTTATAGCGATGCATCCAAGGAAGGTTTGGGATGTGTGCTTATGCAAAATGGGAAAGTTATAGCGTATGCTTCGAGGAAACTAAAGGATGCGGAACGAAACTATCCTACTCATGATCTTGAATTGGCGGCAATTATGTTTGCGTTGAACAAATGGAAACATTACCTTTACGGGGCAAGGTTTGAGGTCTTTACGGATCACAAGAGTTTAAAGTACCTTTTCTCGCAAAAGGAGTTGAATATGAGGCAACGCCGGTGGATGGAAAAGTTAAAGGACCACAATTGCACGATACTTTACCACCCGGGAAAGGCGAATGTAGTCGCGGATGCGTTGAGTAGGAAGGTATACATGTCGTGCATAATGGTTCAAGAATGGAGGACATTAGAGGGCTTGAGGGATTGGAATCCTTGTGAGACGGAACAGGGTGTCATTTTTGCAAATATCCGGGCTACTCCAGTTTTGTTACAACAAATTAGGGAAGCTCAAGTTAGTGACCCGGAGTTCGAGAAGTTGAGAGAACAATTAAATGAAGGTAAGGTACTTGACTTTACGATGAACAAGGATGACATCTTAACCTTTAGGGGGAGAGTTTGTGTTCCGTCGAATGAAACGGTGAAACGACAAGTACTTGATGAAGCCCATAAGGCTAAGTACACTATACATCCCGGGAGTACAAAAATGTATAGGGATTTGAAGAAGCAATTTTGGTGGAATGGTATGAAACGGGAGATAGCGGAATATGTATCTAGATGCTTGACATGTCAACAAGTGAAGGCTGAACATCAAAGGCCTGCAGGGTTACTACAACCATTGGAGATTCCGGAGTGGAAATGGGAGCACATTATGATGGATTTTGTGACGGGGTTGCCGCGTACTCGTCGGGGTTTTGACGCTGTTTGGGTTGTGGTGGATAGGCTAACTAAATCAGCTCATTTTATACCTATTGCAATGACCTACTCTTTGAATCAATTGGCGGCATTGTATATTCAAGAAATAGTGAGGCTACACGGAATTCCAGTTAGTGTTGTATCAGATCGGGACCCAAGGTTTACATCGAGATTTTGGGGAGCATTGCAAGAGGCTATGGGGACCAAGTTAAACTTTAGCACGACTTTTCACCCTCAGTCGGATGGGCAGTCGGAAAGACTAATTCAAGTACTTGAGGATATGCTACGTGCGTGTGCGGTAGATTTTAAAGGAAGTTGGGATTCACACTTACCTTTAGCGGAGTTTGCTTACAATAACAGCTTCCAGGC
The DNA here is from genome assembly GCA_016624345.1 of Platycodon grandiflorus. Classification (NCBI taxonomy): domain Eukaryota; kingdom Viridiplantae; phylum Streptophyta; class Magnoliopsida; order Asterales; family Campanulaceae; genus Platycodon; species Platycodon grandiflorus. Next base: position 38,472,945 of record CM028362.1, read on the forward strand.
GAGTATCGAGATGGCACCGTATGAAGCATTATATGGACGAAAATGTAGATCACCGATTTGTTGGGATGAAGTTGGTGAGGCTAAGATTTGGGGTTCAGAATTGGTGCAACAGTCGGTTGAGAGTGTGAGGATAATTTGGGATAGATTACTTACCGCTCAAAGCCGACAGAAAAGTTATGCGGATAACCGAAGAAGGGACCTCGAGTTTCAGGCAGGTGACTATGTATTCCTTAAGGTATCGCCGCGTAGGGGTACTAAGAGGTTTGTGAAGAAAGGGAAACTCTCGCCTAGATACATAGGGCCTTTTGAGATACTCGAAAGAGTTGGCACATTGGCCTATCGAATTGCATTGCCACCGTCTTTGTCGGAGATTCATAATGTGTTTCATGTGTCAATGCTCCGGAAATATATGAAAGATGAGTCTCACGTGTTGGGGTATGAGGAGATCGCATTCGAACCCGATTTGTCTTATGTAGAACATCCGGTAAGGATTCTCGACACAAAGGAGCAAATATTGAGGACTAAAAGGATTCCGCTTGTTAAGGTATTATGGAGAAACCACGAGATCGAAGAGGCTACGTGGGAGACCGAGGTTGAGATGCGAGAGAGATACCCTCATTTATTTGAAGGACTTGGTAAGGAATTTAGGGGCTAAATTCTTTTAAGGGGGAGAGGGTGTAATACCCTGAAATTTTCATACCTTATATGCTTGCATTGTTGTGTTATCATGCTTAATATAATTGTTTGATTTCATGTATAAACATGTTTGTTATGGTTTTGCTCTCTATTCACCCTCATTGAAGATGTTATGATGGAGTACATGTTAATGCATTAGCATGGTATGAATGCTTGTGATTTCTCTTAAGTTGGAAGTAATTGTTGTTAGCATTGCTACATGTTGTGTAGAAGGAGTTTTGGTTGAGTTTCAAGCATGATTTGAAGTTGATATCACCTTAGGGTGACTTGGGTACATTGTGGTATCATTTTGAAGTGTTTAGAAGGCATTTAGACTTGAACCAGACCCTATGCAGCCGCTTGATGCGAGCTTGCCAAAAATGCCAAGTTTCTGGATTTCATGCGGACGCATGAAGCGCCCGCATAGAAACCTATGCGACCGCATGAAGCCTAGCCCTTTCCTCGCACAGACTTTTTGGATTATAAGCGGCCGCGCGAGGCGACCGCATGGAACCTATGCGACCGCATGGGGCGGCCGCATAGCGACGAAATTCAGCTTATTGTTTGACTGAAAATTTAAATGGTTTGACTCTCCAATGTTGATCCTAGGGCTGAGATTTAAACTTACCTTTGACCTGTTGACCATATAAATACCCCCATCCTTGTGAGAGATAAGAAAACTCTCATTTGCTCACAAAGTCATCCATGGTTGCCTATAGACTAAGTGTGGGAGATAAAGGTGTATCTAGTGTGTGTGTGCTACATCTCCAAATCCAACCATCCAAATTGTAATCCAAGACCATCAATTTGTAGAGGCTGACTTGGAGACCAACATAGTGGGCTCAAACTTTTAATCTCTTAGTTGTCATCTTACAAGTAAGTTGCTAAACCCCCTTGTATGCTTAGAAAGTATTATACATGTTTGTTCTTAAATCTTACATGCATGACTTGAATGCAAGATGTTACTATGTTTAAATGATATATTGAGATATATAACATGTCTAAATGTTGGTTTGTTGAGTTGGATGATGTTGCATGTTAGTTTAAAGAGCTCAACTATGGAATATACTAAATAACATGTTAGAAATCTTTAAAGGGTGAAAATTGCATATAGCAATTATACCCAAATTTAGGAACTTTGTGAATTAACTCCAAAAGTGGATTTTTGGGAAAATTATAACTCTCCGAATCATTTGTTAAAGTACTACAAAAATTTGAGTTCATTTGGTATGGAATATGGTCCTCCGAGTATTTGATACTGGTATGTTAGAGACTTGTAAAGTAGCTCTAAATTTGTGGTTGATGGTTTTAAATAATATGTTGGATGATTATATGTTGTAGAAAAATATAATCTACTTGATGTAGCCAAGTTCACTACCTTTGAACTTGATGGTTGAATGCATAAGTTGAGTAAGTCACCTACTTGTGTGAGTTGTGTAAGTCCAGCTGGCGTCGTAGTTGTTTATGTCATGGTAGGACGACCTATCGTCTTCACAAATTGAAAGTTTGTGATCGCTATAAGTCGCCGTACCGGAGTTCACACACCCTCTTCTGTTGGCCACAGTTGAGAAGTAGCCCCACTGTTATAGCAATACGCGTGACTTTGGCTTGCTAGTTGAACCCGATGGGATTAGTCAGGGACGTCGATACTACGTACACGAGTATCGAGGCACTACTGTTTGTTTGTGTAATGCAGGAGCTACACAAGGTTGAAGAAAGAGATATGATATTCTTCTCTAACGTGGTTTATGTACAAGCACTTATATGTTATCAAAGTGCTATGTAAATTGAATGATGGTATATCAAGTAAGATGGTATATGTTATGTTATGGTATATAAATGTTGATACCATGTTTTGTTAAATGTTTGAGCATCATGCCATGCCATTTAGTTGCATTAGTAACTTACTGTGTCATTATGACTGACTCCGTTATGTGTTTAATTGTTTTTCCTTAGATCCAAGTCAACCCGAAAGTTCTCGGTGAGGCCGATAGTGGTTCGTTGGCTCGCGTATCGCCCACGTGGGGAATTCGAGGATCCCTATCTTAGTTATCTGTTTTCATTTTGGTAAGGACGATGGATATGTAAAGTTATATAAACTTTACTTGGGTTTTATTTGTGGAGTTGTAAACATATTCTTTTGGTGGCCGACATATGTATGTCGTGCTCTTGTACAGTTGTGTTGTTGAGTTAGTTCCTTCCCGAGCATGCCGTTAGCTCGTGGTTATGTGTTGTTCCGGCATGTTGTGGCCGAGGTTTATGTTATAGTTGTTCTCTTTTCCCGAGTTATAACTCGTGGTCGTTGGTAGTTGTTTTTCGGTCTTGTTATCGCCAAAGATTGTTCGTATACTTGTGTTTATCAGGTGATTAGTTGTGTTTTGTGTTAAGCACATGCGGTTGCGTCACGTGCTTTTCTTGTTGTCGTGTTGTATTGGCGACCCGACCTTGGGATTTCGTATAGAGATCCGGGTCAGGGCGCCACAAGAGATGGCTCTACCAGCCCTGAGGTTAGCCCACTTCGACGAGCTGGACAATAAAATAACTCGGTGGCTAGACCTCGACTACCTAGAGGAAAGAAGGTTAGAGGCAAGACTCAGGATGATCAACTACAAATAGTTCGCCAAGGCTCACCATGAAAAACGAGTTAGAATAAGATCCTTCAATGTCGGAGATTGGGTACTCAGAAAGATCGAGGTTACAGGCAGAAACGCTAGAAGAAACAAGCTATCTCCAAATTGGGAAGGACCATTCAAAGTGACGGGCATAATCAGAGAAGGGACGTATCGACTAGCTGAGTAGGATGGCACCCCGCTAAAAAACCCTTGGCATGCCGATCACTTGAAGAAAAACTATCACTAATGTAATACATTTCCAGAAATTATCAATAAAAGAAGAATTTCTCCAATCTTGCGTCTACCCCAAATTTACTTTCCTCAAGTTGTTCAAAGATTGCGACCAACTCTTCACCACGATGAAGAAGATAGTAAGCAGAAAGGCACCTTGACCACGTCGAGGTCAACTTACGACCTACTCTTCACCACGATGAAGAAGATCGTAAGCATAAAGGCACCTCGACCACGTCGAGGTCAACTTACGACCTACTCTTCACCACGATGAAGAAGATCGTAAGCATAAAGGCACCTCGACCACGTCGAGGTCAACTTACGACCTACTCTTCGCCGCGATGAAGAAGATCGTAAGCAGAAAGGCACCTCGACCACGTCGAGGTCAACTTACGACCTACTCTTCACCACGATAAAGAAGATCGTAAGTACAAAGGCACCTCAATCACATCAAGGTCAACCCACGACCTACTCTTTACCACAATGAAGAAGATCGTAAGAACAGAAAATACTTGTGCAAAAACACTAAGTAAAATAAGCAGACATGATTGAGCAAATAACTCATGCGTATATATACAAATCAAATTGTTTACAAGCCCGAACGAGCCAAAAATATAAACCAAAATACTGTTTGATTAGAGGGCACAACGGGCCAACTAGAGGTATACACGGCTTTCAGCCTCATGAATAGATCGGACATGCTCGTCCTGATTAGATTTGGCACCTTCGAATTCCTCCAACTTGAAGTCCCCATCAAAATCAACTTCATCACCGTCAGCCAAGACGTCAAGAAAAAAGGGAACATTATTGTCAAAAGAAGGGGGAGGGACCCAGGGCTCACGACCCAACTCGGCATCCTTTCTGCCGATCAACTCAAGCTCTTCGGGCTGATACGGCACGAGCTCGAGTCCCCGTCGAGCCAAGTCACCCTTTAAATCAGCACTCCCCCACCTAACCAGGTCGCGAAGAGGAGTGCCGCATACTGCCGCCACACACAAGATCTGAGCCTTGCCTTTGTCATAATAGGAAAGAATCTCGTCCATATAAGACGATCGCTTCCTAAACTCAGCAAAAGCGACACCCGGGCTCGCCGCCTTCCTCGCTTTAGCTAACAACCTCTCCAGCTCGCAAACCCTGCTCTCAAAATGCAACCATGTCTTGGTAAGCTCCCCCTGAGCGGTCAGAGCATCACCTTGGGCAGACTTCAGGTCAACGCGAAGCTTGGTTTGATCAACAACAGCCGTAGCAAGCTCCCCCCTCAGATGGCTGGCCTCTTTGGCAGCCCGACTGGCCTACTTGGCAACCCGGTTCGCCTCCTCAACCTTACTGGAAGCTAGGTCCTTACTCAACTTTATGTCATCCTGGCCCTTGACAACAACAATCTCGAGCTCAGCAACGCGGGCAAGGGCCCCCTCGAGTTTGACTTTACTGACGCTATCCTGCTTCTCTTTCTCGAGCTCTGCAATGCGCCTGGTGAACTCTCGCCTATCTTTTTGAGCCTGAGCAAGCATGTTCACAAACGACTTGATGCCAGCGGCGATCTGCCAAAGGAAAAATTAGTCAGAAAAAGAAGGCTATGAAAACAAGCAAGAGCGATTAAGTGAAAACAACTTACATGAGTAAGGTCGACCCCCAAGAAGCCAGCCAGGCGAGAAGGCGAGCAGTCATCAAAAGACTTACTCACCCCCTCATCAGCAATGTCGAGGATGACCTTCTTTCCTAATTCAAGGGACAGGGTTCCCGGACTCAACACAGGACTAGTTCGCAGGGGAGTAGCCAAGCTCAGAACAGAATGCACCTCGGGAGAGGGACTGGTCACACTATGTATACTCCCAACAGGAGCAGCTCGCCTAGTTACGTCAGGATTAGTAGGCTTAGTAGGCTCAGAGGACAGGACGACCTTAACAGGACCCGCGGGCACAGCGGCCTTTTCAGGCTCCTCGATCCATAATTTTTTGGCCGGTGCAGTGGCCGATGTGGACTGGGAGCGCTTTGCAGGAGCCCTCGAGCTCGACACCTTTTCCTTACCCTTATTTGTGGGCAATATTATTGTGGGGAGCACCTCGGCAGTCCCAGCCAAGGTCGCAGCAACGCGAGCTCAACACAACTGCTCAGACCTATCTGAGTTGGCCTGAGCCTGCCTACTCGAGCTCCTCCTTATGACATCCACATCCTCCATATCTGCAAATACAAAGAAAGGTCAGACACTTGCAAAATACGTGCATGAATATAAAGGGAAGAAATTCAAAGCAAATACAATTTTAACTCTGGAGGCAACCCTTTTCGGGATCCCTCTGGCAGCTCGGACAATGTTGGTTAAAAACAAGATCCTTATGGCGCAACCACCCCGGGAAACTCTCAAAAGGCGGGAAGGTGCACATTGGCTCGAGGCCATTAACCTTCAGGGGGGACAGCCCAACGATGACCAGCAGGTTCTCATCCTGGACTATACCCTTCCAGTCATAAAACCTGACCTGGGAGTTTCCCCGTACACCTAAGGGGGCTTCCAACGCCTGTTTGGCTGACCTATCATACTCGTCGAGCTCGGCATGGTGAATCAAAGAAAAGGGCTCCTCGGTCGGCACAACGAAGTTCCATCCAAGACAACTCTAGACCATAATAACCTTGTCGGCCCAGCCCGACACCTTCCTAGGGGGATCAGAGAACAACTTAACCCGGTAATTTTAGGTTTTGGCTTGAAAACGATTATTATTCCGATCGAGGTGGAAAAAATGGAAAAATAGGGTCAAGGTCAGCTCAAACCCCAGCACACGCATACTCGCGATAAAGCAGATAAGCACTCGCTTGGTGTTCCAGGTGAGATCGAAGGGGACAGTAGAGGTGACGTCAAGGAATTTGCAAATAAAAGGGTCCAAAGGAAAGCGAAGCCTCAGCTTGAAAAAGCTCAAATAAAATCCAACTCGGCCCCTCGAATCCCGCAGATCGGCCAGACCAAGCTCGGGATTAGGAACATTCCCACGATAATCCTCGAAGTTACAGGGATACTTCGACTGCTAGCTATTCAGGTCGGAGATAGTCATCTTGTTTTACCAGTCTCGAAAGGCACGCTTCACGGCACCGCCAGCATCAACATCTGACTTTGACTTTCTCTTCTTGCTCAAAGGAGCTCGCAGTACGTGACTGGCATCCAAGAATGAAGTTGATGATGCCGAGGTAGTAACCCTCGAAGGCCCTGCAACCTTGCTAGCCACTCGATTCTCATCAAAATACACGTATAGAAGCCCGGACATGGCAACATCGTACTTCTCGATGATCCTCATCAAAGTCCCGAAAGGTATATCATCAACCCTGTATGGATCGTCGACAGGGACGACCAGGCCATCCAGATTGGTACCCCAGGAGGTCAACAAATCTTTAGCTTCACTCGGCAAGATGACCTTCCAATCGTCATCCTCAGTCTTATAAATGGCATGACCTTTCTGCGACCTGGCAAACAGGGGACCTTCGTTGGCACGTTTATTCCTCATGTTCACAGAAAAAGAACACAAGGAGGATGAGCTCGTAGGGAGAATGGTTATGAAATGAGGAAACTACGACCTGGACAGACCAACCTAGGCAGATCGACCTGGATGAAAGCTACGGGACGAACAACACTCACCGAAACCCTAAAATTCAAACTCGCCGGAACCCTACTCAGAATCCGGCCAGTCACCAACAAAGGGATAAAACAGGCAAAAAACTTGAAACAGGCCACAAATAAAAAGAAATGGAGCAAGGATCAAGGGAAACTAGCCTAAAATCCTGAAGAGGCAAAGAAATACGGAAAGAAGGCTTGGAATCTAAAACTTTTTTGAAGTCGAAAAGATTGCCGAAAATCGCCTGGTCGTCGGAAAAGTTCGAACCTTCTGGTAAAATGAACATGGACAGTGGAACACTTACTTATATAGGGGACCCGGAGTTGCCGGGTCGACCCGAACTAAAACATACCGACCACGATACGACATCGTTTCGAGCAGAAGTGTCTACTGCCAAAATTCAAAAATTAAAAAGACGCGCCGTCTGACATCTCCGGACTATGCGTCAATTAAATGCGCACGTTTCCCAAAAAAAGTACAGCAGTCAAAAGTTGAACTAAAATCATGCGACCTCGCATAAAACAGTTCAACTCGACACTGTGCATATTTACTTCACACCTCGAGGATAAATCCTCTCCTTGAGAAGTAGGGCGCTACTGAATGACCTCAACCCTAAGCTTGACATGTGGCAGACACGCGGCATCAGAGGCGCCAGTTGGACATGTACCGAGATGGCATACCTTCCTGTCAATATGATGACCTGGCAATCATGCCACTTCAGGTCGCTTATTTCACCAGTATACTTTTCCAGAACGCTGACCACAGTGACCCACAGTGCGACCTGGAGACATCCCAAGCTGACCACATCAACATCGGGCGACCTGGATACGTACCAGACCGACCTCGACCACATTAACATCGAGCGACCTGGATACATACCAGGCCAACCTCGATGTAACCCCTCTCAGCTCGATAAAACAGAGTCCTTTACGGAATCACCTCTCGCCTGAAAAGAGTCCTGCTACAACTCTATATACATCAAGTCCTAAGAAGACAAGGAAACGTAATCCGAAAGACATGGGAATTGATCATATCTCTCCCATTCTGAAACCTTCTAGGATTATGGCTCATCTCCTTATAAATAAGCACCCTCACAGGCATCATAAGGTACATACAAATTACTTGCTTGCAACATACTTTCTTAGCTTTACATCTCCTCTAAAGTATTGCTAATTCTCACGCCTGAGGGTTATCGCTAGGGGTGTGCACGGGCCCAAAGCCCGGTATAAGCCCATTTGGTTGCGGGCTTCAATTTCAAAAGCCCAACATAGCGGGCTTTGTGCGGGCTTAAATCAACGGGCTTTTGCGAGCTTTAAACGGGCATTGGGCGGGCTCGGGCTTTGCGGGCTTACAAATTAAATGTTTTATTTTGAAAATTTTATACCTATTAAAGTTTGGGCTTTAAATTATTTTTAGCTCATCAATCTATCTCTGAAAAAAAAAAAACAAAACAAAACACAAATAAATCATTTAAGACAAAAACAAAAAACAAGACAGTTTACTCAACAATTTATTACTCTCTTTTTCAACTCAAACATTTTATTATGTAATATGAACTATGAAGAACAAAAGAAAAATAAAATAACAGGTCAAATTTCAAGTGTTTCTTCTTCTCAATCTAATTGATGGACACAAGTAAAGATCAAATATACACAATTTATAAATATTTACTCCAAAAATCAAAATCAACTATTGCACCTAACTTATACTTTTTCAAAACTATGCCGCTTTAACATTGAAGTGGATCAAAATAATTACAATAAATTAATAAACAGTACCAAAAAAATCCAACTATTGAAACTTTATTATTATAACAATCAAAAAGAATTACACTTTATATATACTTACTATAAAACGACGTAGTTTTGGTAAGAGATGGGCCGGGCTGGGCTTAACGGGCAGGAAGGATTGGAGAGCCCAGTCCATGCCCGAGACCGCGGGCTTTCACTTATCTAAGGCCCAGCACTATGTACTAGCCCACGGGCACGGGCTTTGCGGGCTGGGCATTGGCGGGCTCTGCGGGCTTGACGGGCCGATGGGCCGGTCTGCTCACCCCTAGTTATCGCTGGGACAACCCAGCCCCCCTTACGGTGTTCTTTGTTGATCACAGGTTCGAAGCTACTTATACTTCAAGGTCAATCCCTGTAACATGCCAGAATCCTACTAGACTACACATGTGGATCAGACGTGGTCACTTTCAACCTTCTTTGCGTGATCATCTCTTCCTTGAGTAAACTCACGAGGAGAGAGAAAGAGTTTATGGGTAGAAAGATCAAGATTAAAGCTCATTTGAGTAATGGAGAAGATCAGTACTGTGCAGGTTGGAATTCAACCTTTGAATTTAGACGGGGAAATTAAAAAAAGACAAAAAAAAACAAGCTTGAATCCAGACGATTCTCTCTCTCTCTATCTCTGTGTGAAATTAATTCAGCTTAACATACTTAATAGTTACAACAATTAGTACTTCACAATAGGGATGTTCATCGGTTCGGTTTTTGGGTTGTTCGGGTTGTTTAGTTTGGTTTGTTTGGTTTTTATTATTTCAACCTTAAAACCAAAAACCAAACCAAATCAAATAAAAAACCAAGAAACCAAACCAAATTCGAATTCGGTTTTCGATTTGGTTTGGTTCGTTTTCGATTTTAACCAAACAAATGTTAAAACTACAATCCAATTCAAAGTTTAAATATTCATCATTTAAAAACATCCAAAACATAGATTAAAACTTTAACAAAATTACATAATATCCCTAAAAATATAAAATTACACATACTTAGTGACTCGAATTTAAAGGAATTCTTGGATTCCACACATTAGTTTAGCCTTTCTTGTAACTAAACATCCGCGAAATTTGTTTGAGTTGTCACTTGTGTTATTTCTGCGACACATTACAATAATTATGGATATTAATAATTTATATAACTAATAATAATATATTTAATTTTATTATATTTTTTCTAATTCGGTTTTCGGTTTGAAAGGCAAAACCAAAAATCATATTAGAATTCGATTTTGCCAACCAAACCAAACCAAAAACCAAATTTAAATTTGGTTTCGGGTTGTTCGGTTCGGATGATCAATTTTTCGATTTGATTTTCAGATTAAACCAAATACTGAACACCCCTACTTCACAATAGCCAAAACATCTTTCCTCACCCTTCCCCCAAATTTTACACAGATAATATCCCAACCCATAACTACCTCAACACACATCACATTAACTACACAAATGATTAACCCATCAACAACTAGAGACATATTTCATAAACTCTGGATCCGACTCTAGACCCACCATCGTTTCTGGCGCCAACACCACCTCCAAATCAACACTATCACCGTCTTCTCTCCCTGGAAACGCCGAAATCTTGCCGTCAAACTTATTAGCACTCCCGTTCCGAACTGCCACGGGTTTTCCCCACCCAAAATTGTTGTCGTACATCGGGCTCCAAATTCTTGCCTTATCTCTCTTAACTCTTGGGTAAGAATAGAGCTGTCAAAGCGGTCCGGCAGGCCGGGCCAGCCCGCAGGCTGTTTAAACTCACTATTTGGCGGTGCGGTGTGGTGCGGGCTAAACCATTAAGGTTGCGGGCCTAAAATATGACAACCCAACTCAAATCGTTGCGGGTTGTGGATTAAATGAGCCAGCCCACCAAAAAAATAACACATTTTAAAAAATTAATATAATAATTATTATTTTTTGGGAGAATTAATATAATCATTATTAAACTAATAAGTGATCATTTTAACATAATAAACATTGAAAAAATGATGATTATCACAGATTATTCTCACATTCAAGTTTCAAGTCAATGGCTTGAAAAGGAAAGTAAACATTCAAAAAAATTTAGAATGAAAAAAGAAATAATTATTTTGAAAAGGAGTCTCAAAATATTGTAGAAGAAGAAAATGTGATGAAAGTTCTCATCATCAAATGTGTGTGACGCATTAGCTACTGGAAAAATCAAAGTCCTCGCCTATGTCTTTGGCGAAAACTTCTTTAGGGAGTGGTTCATTCTGACTCATTCAATTAGTTCTTCGTTCTTCCCATTCCCCCCGCTTCCTTTGTTCACTAGGGCCGGTCTTTCCTGCTGAATGAGAAAAGGCCATCCATCGATAACTGAAATTAGGCCTAAAGTCTTCTTTTTCTTTACATCGGCCTCACTGGAATAGTTCTGGCAAATTCTGGTCGTCGCTGTCGGTGAGGAAGGGAGAGAAGAGACGACAAGAGATGGCCGGAGAGAGGCTGCACCGGAGACGAAGACGCGTGCTCGAGACGGTGAAGAGAGTCGGTTCAGGGACACGGAGAGAGATGAGCCGTGAGTGAGGGTCGGTGGTCGTCTATGGCTGCGGCCATCGGCGTGTGGGTGGTTGTCACAGGCTGCGCCCCTGCGAGAGAGAATGAGAGAGGTGCGGACGTTCGGTGACCTAAGGTTGAGAGAGGATTTGAGATCTGAGAATTGATTTGAGATAAAGATTCTCTCTCCTCTATCCGCTCCTAATGTAACAGACACAAGGCTAGGGTTTTTTTTATTTTCCAAATTTCCAGTTTTGTCCTTGCTCCTTAAATTGGCAGGCCAACCTGCACCGCCCCGCCTTGGCCCGCAACCCGCGCAGGCTCAGCCCGTTTGACCCGTTTTTAAATGGTCCTATATTTTGTCAATCCAACCCGCCTATTTTGTGTAGCGGTCTGGGCTGTCCCAACGATTTAAAACCATTTTGACAGCTCTAGGTAAGAAGGGAGTAACTGATTTCTTTGTCTTCTATGTGTTGTCTCGAACAGATGTGGGGGCGTGTGTCAGTGGGTGTTTGAATATGGGTATTGATTTTGAACTAGGTTTTAATGTTTGATTTGGGTTTTGATTTCGGTCCGGGTTTTCATTTTGGATGTGGTAATAAAATCGGAGAAGATAATGGAGTGAACCATAGTGGAGGCGGCGCTTGTTGCTCCAATGGCGATTAGAAACATGGTTTCTTAAGAGAAAGAGAGTAAACAAACAACAGGCATTTAAATTCCGATGTCCGATAATGTAGTCCAACTGAATTTGCGCCGGCAAGTTGCCGTTAAAGGAAGCTTCAACTCTACGAAGATGGGTTGAATGAAGGATGAAATGGCTTTCGAAAGAGGGGGGAATATGATGTGAAGAATGGAGAGAAAGCTTGCTCAAGTTGAGTAGGGGTCACATAGGGGCCAAACTGGAGACAACCCAGCTGGAAAGAAATGTTGTAGGAAGAGAGTAATAATTGAGTATTTAATGTATGAAGGGTAGTTTGGGTATTTTATGATAAATTAGACGGAAAAGTTAACGTTAACTGTATGAAGGGAGAATTTTACAAGAAAATGTAAATTGAGTGACCAGAATAAATTTTTTAATAAAGGGAGACTAAACGCATAATTGTCATAAAATGGAGAGACCAAGTAGTAATATAATTCTTTTCACAATTCGAAGAATTGTTTCTATCTGCCCTTCGCCATAAATTATGATCTCATAACATCTTGTGAGCATTAACCATTATATTTGAAAATTAAATATAATAAATGAAAATTTTGGTTATTTATCGATAAATCAATATTGGTTTATATATTAGGCTATAATTTCGGTCAATTAATTATAGGCAATAGAAATCAATCACGATTGATACATATCAGTATGCATATAGCTGACCCTTGATAGCAGTTCCTTAATGGCCTTTGATACAAGAGAAATTGTAGTTGTAATAGAGTACTCATAGGAGAAATTATAGATCAATCCAGAATAAACATAGAAATACATGAATATTTAGCTAAAAAATTACATAATAATGAGTTAAACAGCATATTAATTCTCTCCATGAATGTGGAAATAACTTTCGGCTACTGCTTAGTGCAGTCAGTAGGCTTGAACGAAACCTGTTTGTTAACAAGATCATAACCAACCAAGAAATTCTCCTGTGATAAGTTCCCGAAAATTGCCAGATCATCAGTTGGAATCAGCGTTAAACAAACGAGTCCTTCCTCTACTTCCAAGAATGTACTAGTTGGTGGCAAGTCCAAATTTGCACCGGTGAAGCTAACAGTTATGGTTGGAGGATTAAGATCAGCCGTAGTGTTGTAGCAAAGGCTAAACAGTCCTTGTGGGTCAGGCGTCATTTTGGCCCCAATCGCTTGAATCAACTCCGACTCCAAACTGTTGTAAAAGTCTTGTGGCAGCAATGTCAACGTTGTGCCCGAGTCGATGATGATGTTACCTTCAACGACATCTTTCCTTTCTTGGTTCTTAGAAGTCTTGTAAGTGAAGCTCTTGTTTCCGATTTTGATGCCCTCCAAAGTGAGATAGTAATAAGTGTCTGGATCTTTGGTAACCAAAGGTGTTGAAACCACTCCAGGACCCGCAACAACTGCCTGTGAGCCGAAATTGATATGGCTTGTTACGTTGGAGCCTTTGAAAATAGGCACCAAGCAATATGAGAATTTCCCATTAACAGTGTCTTTCAGTTGCTTGACAATCGACAAAGGACCACCTCCTAGCCCGACAATGCCCGATATGGTCTCATTGAAACCGTCACTAATGTCATGGCCACAGCCAAATGCAACACTCTGAATTGAAACGGATTTACTGGTACTCGAGCCGAAGGTGAAGGTTTCCGAAGAGAGGTCGCCCTTGCTGTACGATTGATCGCCGTACGTCATAGTGTATAGGCATTTGTTTTGGTCGGAGCAGCTGGAATCGGACCCAATCAAGGCGGTGCATACGTTGGATTGGCAAGATAAGGGTTTGTAAGATGAAGAACTATTAGGGTTGAAGATAGGGGTGGCTGGGTTGTCGCAACATGGATTGCATCGAATCCAGGTGAGGTCACTTCCGGTGTCAGCAATGCCTAGGGTTTCAATGGGAGGGGTGCCTATGGAGATTTTCATGATGTATTCTCCTGGGATCGAATAGATTTGGGATTGGATGTCGCTGGTGGAAGAAGTCTTTCTCGAGGAGGCCCGAGAAATGGAACGACGAAATGCATTGGTGATGACATTCAGTCGAGTGTTGGATGGATTGTAGAGTGGGGAAAGGGGTGAGTCTCTGTGTATGAGATCTAAAGTGAAACCTCCTTGTTGGAAGAGAGTGTTTCTGGCTTCAATGAGGAAAGCCAATGAGAACAAGAAAGTTGACAAAATGGGGAGGAGAGAGAAAGTTGCCATGGTCATGACTAAGGTATATATAGAAAGGGGATTTGGGATATAATGAGATGGTAATGAAGGATAAGAAATGGGGTATTTATAAGAAAGGAGGAGAGAATGATAAAGGAATGTCAAAGAGGGAAGAGGGGGGTAATTGATTGTGAAAAATTAAGAAAATGAAAGTAGGTGCAGTTAATGAAGATTGTCTGCGGAATGATTCGGGATTTGATGGTTAGGCTTATTAAGGAATGTATGTTTATGAAAGTGAATAAATTGTGGGGATTAAATTCATAGCATGATTGTATGTTCGCAATGTACAGAGTCTAACTTTAGACTAAACGTGTTATCGAAGACGAACCTAAGACCTGTTACTTGAAAGCCTATAGTATCTTTCATCGTGTAGATAATATCGTGTTAGCTGATGTAGTAGCTAATGTGGTACAAAAAATTAAATTAAAAATTAAAATTAATACATCACATCAATTGCCACATTATTTGATTCAAAAAATTTGATACTCTTTAAGTACTCATAGCATTATTCATAATAATAATAAAAAGGGTGAGGTTATTTTCATTACAGTCTTTGTTTATCAAATACATCTCTAGGGGTGAAAGTGGTTCGGTTTGGTTCGCTTTGAGCCAAAACTTCAAATCGAACCACCCCCTAACGGTTTCACATATTTCAAACCGAACCGAACCGCCACAAACTTCAAACCGAACCGAACCGATCGGTTTGGTTCGGTTCCGCGGTTTAATTATTTAAATATTCTAAAAAAGAAAAAACTTTTAAATATCAAAAAAATACTTTTAACACAAACTAAATAATTAAAAGTAAAAAAATTAACTTTAAAATTACAATAATTCAATCAAAATGTAGGCAAACAACAATAATTTTTTTATTAAATTTAATTACTAATTACTAAATAATATATATATAAATAAAAAATAAAAATTAAATGGTGGTGGTTCGATTCGATTCGGTTTGGCACCAAAAACCGCAAACCAAACCAAACCACTTGGTTTATAAAATTTTCAAACCTAAACCGAACCGTCCTAACTCAAAATTGAACCAAACTGGCCGATTCGGTTCGATTCGGTGGTTCGACGGTTTGGACTTACACCCCTAAATTGTTACATTAAGCAAATGAATATATATTTGGATAAAACTACCCCTTCAATTTGTTTCCATATTAAATTGACTAATAAATTACTTTTTTTAATTACCTTCTAACATTACATTTAGTTCAAAACATCAATGAATAACATAGGTATTTTTTTTTAAATTTTCACAATTTTAAAAATTGCTTAATCAATTAAGCTTATGAAGTAATATTAAATAATAAAAAATTAATATTATAAGGAAATTTTGGTCTACCAAACTTTGAGAAAGTATGTGATTTTTTATTATTAAAATAAAAATTAATATTACAATTTTTTATTATTGAATAAATTTTAAGAAAATACTATTGTTTAAATTAAATTAATTTTTTTATTTTGTTAATAAAGTATCCAATACTTTCTAAATTTTTGGTGGACAAATGTATTAATTAAATTTTTTTTTTTGGATTAAGGAACACGAGACGCGAGTCATAAGCACAATTGACAAAGAAAATTTGTTACAAAAAATAAAAATTAAAGAAAATAACTACCTTATTTGTTGATGTGTTGAGAATTAAAAAGTAACGTGAAAATAAAACATCTTACTCCACTTCAAATGAAAAGTGTTTAAAGTTTAATTATGTCCAAATATATATTTATTTAAAGTAAACATTAATAATGTAGTGAATAAGCAAAAAATGTAATGAAAATAGCATCTCCTAATATAAATACTCTCTAAGTGTGAATTCCAACGTAATTAATTTCCCTCAAGTAGTTGTAATTACTTTATCAACATTTTCTATTTGAAATTTTTTAAAACATTTCTTTACCATAATACTATTGGATGGAGAGAAAGCTAATTTTTTAGTTCATATTTTTTTTCAATTATTTGTGCAATTTCAAGGAGGGGGAAGTATATAAGTTGGGAAGTGGGAGAGTATATATTGGGTTCGGATTTTTCACAATCCGAAGAATTGTTTCTATCTGCCCTAACTATTCTACAAGTTGGGAAGGGGGAGAGTTTCAAGGAGGGGGAAGTATATAAGAATTTTTTAAATAATGATCTCATAACATCGTGTGAGCATTAACTATTCTATAAGTTATAGACATCGGAGCTTTAATTTAATTTTAATATTAATTGATACATATTAGAAATGATTTTGAAAAAAAATTATCGTTATTGAATATAAGTGTTTGTTGACTTAATGTTTGACCAAAGTTAAGTACGGTAAATATATGCAAATTGGTGGTAGTTTATTATAATATTTTTATTTCAGATTAAGTGTTTTTTTATTAGTGGTCAATATATATATATTTTCGTTTTTATACATTTTTTAAGTATCCTTTAATGATTTGGTCAAAAAAAAAAGTATCCTTTAATGATATCAAATTGTTGAGTTTATTTATTTTTTATTTTCATCTCGCACTTAATAAAGATATTTTAGACATATATTTGAAGAATTTTTACAATATTAAAAATAAAATATCGACTTTAGGACATATATTGAATAAAGATAACATTTTTCTGAACAAATGAGAATTGTATAATTATTGAATATAATTATATTTCTTAAAATAAGTTTTGAAGATCATTCAATGATTAGAAAATGTTTAATTCGATACTATATTTACATATTTTTGATACACTATGAATGTGAAAAAGAAATTTACAAAAAAATATTTAAAAAGATTGATGAAATGATTTAGATTTTTGTTGATATGTATCACATATTATTGTCATTATTTTAGGACGTCTTAAATAAAAATGTGGGACCCATAATATGACATGGAGAGAGTAACATTTATAAAAATAAAAATTGGTTGATTTATATTATAAAATAATTTATAGAATAATTTAATATTTTTTTAAATCATTACATATAATATAATTGGTTGAGTTGGTTTAAGGTGTATATTCATATTTAATAGGATGTGGGCTCAAATCTCATTGACAACATTATATTGTTCAAAGTTTTTCTCATATTATAATTAGAAGAAGAGTAAAACCTATTACTAGTAGGTATAGTTATAGTCTAATGACTTAGAAATGAAAAGTCATCTCAATTAATTACTTGGAGGCTTGACAATTGAGAGAAATAAAAGGGCAAACTCCACAATTCGTCCCTGTACTTTTGGTATTTTTTTTGTATTCGTCCCTGTACCAAAATTTTTTTGAGATCATCCTTGTACCATGAACATTGAGCGTGATTAGTCCTTCCGTTAAATCTCGTTAACATTTTTCCGTTACGTGTTAATCACGTGAATTGCACGTGATTTTGCCCAAGGTAAAATTGACAATTCCTAGTCTCTCTCTTTCCTCTTTTCAATCTCAAATCTAATCTGGAGATTTACCATTTTCTCTCTCTTCCCTCAAATCCCAAAACCTAAAATCAAATTTTCATTCTCTCTCCTAAAAATCTAATCCACACAATGCTTAATGGATTACATGTAAAAACCATATTTTCAATGAAAACGAAGCTTCATGGTCTCGCTTCCCAATTTTAGTGCACATCACAACGAAGCTTCATGGTCTCGCTTCATGGATTTGTGCTTGAATCTTCCCACGATGCACATACCGTTTGATCGTTTCGCCGCCGGCGACCTTCAAGCTAGTCGGCTTCAAAAACTTTGTCCGCGTCAACCCCAAATTTCGCTGTCCACCGCTTCCACCATGTCGAGTTTTGGTGCTCCGACGTCACCAACACCTCTCGTCGCTTCTCATGGGGCCTCGGTATGCCAATCGTCGCCAAATCCGACCTCTCCACCGAAAACATGAACCACGCTTCTTACCTCTTCCGCTCCGGCCAGCTCCAGTTCCTCTTCACCGCTCCTTAAGCTCCCGCCATCGCCACTGATAACCACCGCATTGTATGGGCCTGGATTCTAAGACTTGAATTTGAACTTTTTTCAACAACAGAGGAGGGTTGAGAGGGATGGGGAATCGTTCCAGAAGACATCAAAGTCCAATGTGACTAACATTCTTTATTTTTCAGTAAGCTTTCTCTAGGAGGATATGCATGCCTCTAATCATTCTTTATTTTCTCCCACGTTTTCGTTGATGTTGAAGTGTGTTAAATGCTAATGCTTTTCCCGTCAAGAAGATATATTTTTATCCAAATGATAATGAGTTTGGTATATATGTTGAAAATGAAGACATCAAAGCCTCGAGATTGACTTCACGCAATGTAATATACGTTTTCGACTCAGATAATTTTTATTTTTATTTTTAAATTTATTTAAATAAAATGATGTTGATCTGGGTTTTGGGTTTTGATCTGGGTTCAACATTGGAATTTCAGACAGTGCTTTGATGTTCGCATTGGGTTTTGATGTTTGACTGATTTACCCTTCATCAAATGCACGTGATGAGACTTAACGGCCAAAAATAGACTGACTTAGACGGAAGAACCATTTGCGTTTAGCCTAACTAGTTCAGGAACCAGATGCGCTCATGAGGGACGAATACAAAAAAATGCAAAAAGTACAGGGACAAATTGTGGAGTTTGCCTGAAATAAAAAGGAAGGTGAGGTGGCATAATCATAGGCCTCCTCACCAACTTTAAATATATATATATATATATATATATATTTGAAAATTAAATCTAATAAATGAAAAGTTTGGTAATTTATCACTAAATCAATTGGTTTAGCAAAGACAGAACACTATTTTCTCACTCTCGAGTTAAAGTTAGTGAGAAAATCAACTTTCCGTTTGACTGGTGTTTGTACAGAGTTCAAAATAGAATTTTAGTCCTTTTTTTTTTTTTGGCAAAACTCATATTTGAGTCACCCAACTATCTACAAAATTGCAATTCGGTCATCACAAATTCAAAAATGTTATTCTTTCCACTGTATTATCTTTTTCTTGAAAGCGAGCCCATTTTTTGGATGGAGTTAGTTTAGCCGTTAAATTAAAGTAAAATATAAATTTTACTCATGTCTTCTTCATCTTCATCTTCCCCAATTAAGAAAAAACAAACCTTAACCCTAACTCAAATATACCACGCCGACGTAATTTAGTCAATTGACCTCAATCCACGTGTACCAAAGCAATTGGCTCAGTTGCCATCACTACTGGAAAACACGTATTTACTGTCGGAGAATTCCGACAGTAATTCAAAAATTCCGACAGTAAATACGTATTTTCTATCGGACGAGCTCCGACAGTTTCCGACAGTAAATCTTCGACGGTAATTATATTCCGACGATGTCGGACAAGGTCCGACGGTAATTGTCGGATCCTCCACGAATTACGTCGAAATTACTGTTGGATAGTCCGACAGTAATGACTGTCGGATCCTCCGACAGTAATTACTGTCCGAAATTACTGTTGGATATTCCGACAATTCTGTCGGATCATCCGACGATGTCGACACTTGAACAGGGCGGATGTATGTCGGAAATTCCGACGATAATTACTGTCGGATATTCCGTCAGTAAATAATTATTAAAATAATATATTAATTACTGTCGGAACTTCCGACAGTAATTTTTAATTAAAATAAAAAAAATAAAATTTGAAATTTAAAAATTTGTTATTTTTGCACGATATAACAATTATATATATACACAAATCACACACACACCACACCGCAACAAAACTAATTCAACAACTAAAAACATAAACTAAATTAAAATTAATATATATACAAATTAAAATATTAATACGACTAAAATAAATGTGTCTACTGTGGAGGGGGTCAAATATATTACGCCTAGTAGGTCGCGCCCCATAACCGGTCGTCCTGCTCTAGCTGCTCGGCTCGCCGCCGCATCGCCTCGTGCTCGCTGCGCCTCGTGCTCCGCATCCATTGTCGCGTCCGCGCCTCCTCTCTCCCTGCATCATTGTGCGTCTGCTGCACCTCTCGCCTCGCATTGCTGCTTCTTCTGCAACTGCTCGAGAGTCTGCGTCTTCTCGGCGAGGGGCACGCTCGTAGCCGACGGTTCCGAGCACCGAAGACGTGGTCGCCGAGGAAGAAGTCGATCCGCTGGTCTAAAGGCGCGGCGCCGTGGTCACCAAAGCCGTAGAGGCGATCTCCCTCTTCTTCCTTGACTCCGCGTGACCGAATGCCAAATGTCGGAGACAAATGGCGTCTGCACCTCGGGGGTCGTCCGGACAAGCCCTCGGCGACTGCGTGGACATAGAGTCCTTATAGGCTCTGTGTCACAAAAACATAAAAACATTAATATTAACATTTACCATTAACTAATAAACAAAATAGAATTAAAATATTTTAAGTAATACTTACAAATGCTCTCTCCGTCTCATCGACAAAGACAATCGGCGAATCGGCACCGGGAGGAGAGTGGTGTGGGTCGCAGCAAATAAATCAGTCATCGGTACCTCGGTACCGTAGTATTGATTCTACAAATATAATGAATTAAAATTAGCAAAGAACACATATTAAGCTATAACACGATCAACTTATAAGAAAACAATAAAAACAGCCTATATATACACTCAAACCCTACTAAGACACCTATTTGAACTCAATTCATTCTCATAACAACCTATTAAGACTCAAATCGTTATAAAATAGTCTATTGACCCTCAAACCCCTTCTAAAACAACTTATTTACACTCGAACCTTCAAAAACAATCTATTTGCACTCAAACCCTTCTAAAGCAACCTATTTAAACCGAAAAACCCTTTCATAAAGGCTTTTGTACACTCAAACCCTTCTAAAACAACCTATTTACACTTAAACCCTTCTAAAACAACCTAATTGTTACCAGTGCCCTGCTTTCAGCCATGGATTTCATAGCATCCACATGGCTACCCAACAAATCAATTTAAATCATAAGTAAAACAATAACATATAATATGTATGTTTTGAGGAATTCATAAAGGCCTATTGACATTCAAACCCTTCTCAAACAGCCTATTGACACTCAAACCCTTCTAAAACTACTCATTTACACCCAATCCCCTTCTAAAACAACCTAATTGTTACCGGTGCCCTGCTTTCAGCCATGGATTTCATAGCATCCACATGGCTACCCAACAAATCAATTTAAATCATAAGTAAAACAATAACATATAATATGTATGTTTTGAGGAATTCATAAAGGCCTATTTACACTCAAACCCTTATAAAATAGCCTATTGACACTCAAACCCTTCTAAAACAACCTAATTGTTACCGGTGCCGCTTTCGACCATGGATTTCATAGCATCCACATGGCTACCCAACAAATCAATTTAAATTATAAGTAAAACAATAACATATAATATGTATGTTACGAGGAATTCATAAAGGCCTATTTACACTCAAACCCTTCTAAAACACCTATTGACATTCAAACCCTTCTAAAACAGCCTATTGACATTCAAACCCTTCTAAAATAGTACATTTACACCCAATCCCCTTCTAAAACAACCTAATTGTTACCGGTGCCCTGCTTTCAGCCATGGATTTCATAGCATCCACATGGCTACCCAACAAATTAATTTAAAGCATAAGTAAGACAATAACATATAATATGTATGTTTTGATGAATTCATAAAGGCCTAATTTCACTCAAACCCTTCTAAAACTCTACATTTACACTCAAACCCCTTATAAAACAACATATTTGCACCGATCGGTGCCTGCCACCATGGATTTCATAGCATCCACATGGCTACCCAACAAAACAATTTAAAGCACCGCTAAAACAATTAAAGCATGTATTAATTAATTACAATACAACACATTAAAGTCCTTACCATGCGCAAGTGGTGCTCGGAGGTGTTGATCGACCCCGAGGTGTGCTTCACCCCTCCCCGTGCCGCTCGGCCTATTCGCTGTTGCGATCGGCGGCGGCTCTAGCGTCATCGGAATCCCAACCCTCGGTATACCCGTGAAAATGTTAAAATTGTTATAGAGATACAATATATAAAAAATCTCTCATCTATTTAAGGAATGAAATTAAATCAAGTATATTATTATAATGTACTTACGGCGCCGACATCATCGATGAAATTTGGAGCCCTCACCCTCCTCTCGATCCACGCCTTCTTCATGCCGTAAATCCGGTCGCGGAACTTCTTCGCGCACAAGAACCTAAACGCCTCATGCGCCTCGGCGTCGAGTGCGCAGCCAACAATAATGAAGCTGCAAGTTTAACCAATTTAAACATATTAATTATAAACTTTGATAAAAATTATTAAATTATTAAACATTAACATATTTTATATATCATTAGAATCCTTACCCTAAAATCATCCCACCACTGGTCTCGGGTCGCCGTAGGCACGCTAGAGTAATGTGGCCGACTCGTGCCTCATCTGTCGCAGAATACGTCCAAGGAAGCGGGTCGGATCGGGATACCCGCCGCAAACGACAAATATTAAACAAATATATTATACAAATATGCAATTAACATGTAACCAATGTCGTACAAGCATTAAAATTTTAAAGCGAAATATTATTACTTATCGCTTAAGGTTTGGAGATGGTAACGATAATCCGACCATCTTCGCGTGTCCATGATCTGAGTCGATGAGGACCCGGCCCGCTCATCGGCTCGTGGGGAGAGTCGGGTGCATCCTCGGGCCGATCCAAGTCGGGATCAGCTCCTCCTGCAGTACGTAGTGTACCGTAATGCAGGTAGAAGTCGGACCTTAGGTTTATTGGATTCAAGATGGGAGATCATTCAATTGAAGTACCTCTTTCATTCGCCGTGGAGCAATTACTAGATAAAATTTGTGTACGTCGTCGTTAATTATCTCTGCCGAATTAACAATATTTAAGAAGAGGAATTCTTGAAAGCATCCAAGGGCAACGGAGTTTTGTAATTCCCTATGTCGTTGATGACTCTCCATCGTTCATTGAAGCCTAAAAATATTCTTTGGTGAAAAGAGTTTTCGCACTTTGGGAGTGAGCTCACAAGGATTGCAAAGTATCCTTACACGGAGTTAAGACTAAGCTTTAACAAAACTTAGTAGCATCTCCGGCATAAGAATAGTTTTCAACCCTTTTGAGGTCAGTCCCAAGTGCCGAGAACTCTTCTTCACGAGCAATATTTGTAGGGATCTATGAAAGGACGGACAGCTATCAACGACATAAAGAATAGCATCTCCGTTGTCCTTGGATGCTTTCAAGAATTCCTCTTCTTAAATAAGCTTAATTCGGCGGCAGAGATAATTAACGACGACGTACACAAATTTTATCTAGTAATTGCTCCACGGCAAATGAAAGAGATACTTCAATTGAAGGATCTCCCATCTTGAATCCAATAAACCTACATTGATGTGGGAAATTTGGGACGATCAGCTTTAGATCTGGGAATGACGAGAATATAATGATAGATACTGATTTAGATAATATTTAGGGTTTAGGCATGGTTTAGGGTTTAGATATGATTTAGAATTTAGGGTTTAGATCGGGTTTAGGGGGTTTAGATAGGGTTTAGTGTTTATAGGGTAAAGAAACAAGCGAAATTCATTAATGAAAAATAATATCCTTTTGTTCTACCCGTCCATTCTTAAAGTTTGATAACTCTAAGAACCACCGAAGCGATCGGTGTCCAGATATTATAATTTATTAATGAATGATCATCGATGAAATATATGTTTAATTGATTTAAGTCAAAGTTGATTTCTTATATAGCTTACATCCTAATTTTCTAAAAACTTGATTTTTTTAAAGATAAATATATTTGATTAATTTTAACTGGATACGGTTTAGATATGGTTTAGGGTTGTTTAAGGGTCCAATTTAGGGTTTAGGTTGGGGTTTAGAATTTAAGGTTGTGATTAAGGGAAATTTATGAAACTTTATAGGGTAAAGAAACAAGCGAAATTCATTAATGAAAAATAATATCCTTTTGTTCTACCCGTCCATTCTTAAAGTTTGATAACTTTAAGAACCACCGCGGCGGTGTCCAGATATTATAATTTATTAATGAATGATCATCGATGAAATATATGTTTAATTGATTTAAGTCAAAGTTGATTTCTTATATAGCTTACATCCCATCATCGACAATATAAAAAGCTAACGGAATCCCAAGTTAACATGCTCGTGATGCACTATTCACGTCAATAAGTCACAAGGTCAACATAAATAATAATAAGAGTTTCGAACTCTAAATACATTCAACGGAACGGATCGGTATCATTGGATACCAATACCACATACTACACATGCTAGTCGAAACATAGAGTGTAACACACTCTCAATGATTACATTCCCTATTGGAGTCTTGGGTAGGTGCAGGAGGGTTCGGTGGGGTCACTTGCTCCACTCGGGGTGTCTCACCTAGGGCCACATTCAGTTGGTCCTCAAGTTCTCTCAGTTCTCGTAATGCGTGTCTGAGTTGAAATAAGATCGGATGCATAACTGACATCCTGGCAGTCTTCCTAGTTCGTGCCATCCTGCTACAGGCATACAATAGAGACATTAAATCTCTAAAGGGAAGTGAAACACATTAAGTGGTTCAACTAATGCATGGATATCAACATAATACTCTCAATGGAGAATATGTAATATCAACATATTAAACTTGAACAACCTAAGAAGTCTAAGAAGGAATTAGTTAAAAGTCTACTAGCATTTTAAATGAGTTTAAATTAGTTAAAAGTCTACTAGCATTATAAAAAAAAAACATACTACTACTACTACTACAACTACAAGTATGAAAAATGAATGAAGAATAAGAAAAAGACAATTGATTAACCAGGGAGGGGAAAGGGAGAAGTCTAGCTATACTCGAAAGAAGAAGAGATCAGTTCATACTTATTTATATTAATGGAACTCACATAGATTAGAAATGAAAAATGCGCATCTTTATACACTTACACTATGAGCAAATACATCAGCTAGTAATACTTCATAAGTTTGCCACCAAGTAAGCTAATCCTTATGGTGACATGGTACCAAAATAAAAGAAATATGAACAATATGCCTCAAAGATGTCATGATTTCACCAATAATCTCGTTTATAGTTTCTCCAATCCAAGAACTTTATTACCAGATGCAATACAAAGTAATCATTTGCTAATATATGCAAATTAAATACTAAGGACTAAATTTTAAGGGCGAATTCATATTGATTTGTCCCAGTTCATCTGCTAGAAGCCAGACTGCTAGAGGTGGAACTCAAATAAATAGACTGGGCCTTTACAATAAGTACTTGAAACCCATCATCAGTTCGAAACAAAGTGCAAACATATATAGGGACCAATTATAAATCAAGATTTGTTCCTCTGCGTTTCATGTATCGTCTTATCAATTAAAACAGCCTATCAATTTTCAACTTACTACCTCTTCAAACCCTTGAGTGACCCTCATTTATGTTAATCCTTTGTTAAATGCACCAGAAACTCTAATAAAGAAGAATCACATGCTAGCACTCAGGGACATAGTTACACTGAAGCAGGGGAAAAAATGACTTTGTTTCTTATAAGTCAACCAGAAGAACATAAATCAGAAGAACATAGAACATGAATAACTGTTATAAATCATCTTTGTTTCTTATAAGTCAACCAGAAGAACATAAAAGTTGAGATCTCATATCTATTTCACCGAGCGAGCCGAGAGTGAATTAAAAATTTATGATTCCAAAATAAATGAAAGAAAGTTAGGATGACCCGCAAGCATATTACAGCAGGAAACATAATCAGTTAAAAAACAAACCAAGAATTAGATCATTTCTGCTAATACACTACATGTGGATTTAGTATTATTGCTATCATTTCATCTAGAAGGCAACACCTCTACAGATGCACCTTTCAAAAATTAAAACCAAAAGAGGCAGAAAAGTTCATGATCAGGGCTCCTTTTCACAGTAACATAGCACGCCAGAGTTTGCTTCAAGCTTCTACCACTCTCCACTCTTTTAAAATGTATTGGTATGCAATTAGCATTCCATCAAATCCCCTCATTTATTTATCTAAAAGCTTGATAAATTCAGTCTTCTTTAATTCTTCCTTAAAGTCATTTCATTAATTTATACAGTGGTCGGGAGGATGCGTGCTTAGGACATGTGTCTCTAAGAATACGAATCTGTATTCACAACTTTGGCTATAACCAATTCAGAATCATGTTTTATTAGATAAGTGAGAGCATCAACAAGAAGAGCTGAATAAAGTTATGGGGGTTCAAATTTAATCTAATACAGAGTTTTTCAAATAATCATGATAGGCATAATATAGCACTCAGGATTTGCTTGTTCTAGGATAAGCAATAAGTCAAAAACGCCGAAAGGGAGGCAGACCTATGTTCCTAGGATGTACAAATAAAAAATGGAATCAGTTGGTGAGCAATACAAAGGTCTGACTACTTAACACGTCAAATGTCGAAATCGGAATACCTACAATTACAATTGGGTTACTCTTGATACCTAAATTCAGCAAAGTGAAAACCAAATTGAATCGCTAAACAGACATATTGCAAAGAGAATCAACAATAATAATAATAATTCATCTACAACATAAGCATGCAAAATCAAGCACTCAAGTAATCTATAACAAAGAGCAGCAATTTGAAAACACGACAATACGGTCCACACACATGTAAATATGACAATTAGAAGGCAGAGAACTGACATCAGCATGAGATTGTTGACTCTGCAAGCTAACAGAACGAATGGACCCCTTCAAAACGAAAGCAGGCCCAGGCACACCTCTCAAAAACTAATATACTAAGCTTTCAGAGCAAAGCCAAATAGAAAATCTACAAAAGAAGCGGCGCGTATCCTGGATATACTGACTACTGAGCCAGAAAAAAATAATGAATCGAGAGAGAGAGAAAGAGAGAGAGAGAAAGAGGGAGAAAAGCTTACCGGCGTGAAGAGTTGCTTGGAAGCGGGTAGGTGAAGATAAAACGGTGGTAGTGCGGCGCCGCGGAGGTAGTGCAGGGAGAGACCACGGCGGCGATGACGGCAAGCGACGACGGCGATGACGGCAAGCGACGACGGCGCAGGGGGGGGACGGCTGACTGAGGCGGAGACCACGGCTCGGCTGAAGCAAAAGAGAGAGAGAGATGTAGAGAGAGTGAGAGAGAGAGAGAGAGAGAGAGAGAGAGAGAGAGAGAGAGAGAGTAAACTGAGAAAGCTGGGGAGGGGGCTGTTCGATTTAGGGTTTTAATTTCAATTTACTGTCGGAGAACTCCGACAGAAATTCTCCGACAGAAATACTGTCGGAATTTTACTGTCGGAATCCGACAGTAATGTTAATCTCCAAAATTCTGACGATGCAAAAAAGAATATTCTTCGAATATTCCCTTATTTACTGTCGGAATATTACTGTCGGACTAGTCCGACAGTAATTACTGTCGGACGAAAAGGCATATTCTGAGAATATACCTATATTACTGTCGGATATTTACTGTCGGATTTTTTCCGACAGTAATATTTATCCCGCCAAAAAAATAACATTATTGTCGGAAATCCCGACAGTAATTGCCCAATCTCCGACAGTAATTACTGTCGGAAAATTCCGACAGTAATTAGCGTGTTTCTAGTAGTGCATTCTCCCGGTATCGTGCCTGAATCAAAGTATAAAGCGCAATCGATGAATCGAAGATTCGCAACTGAATTAAAATTAGGGTTTCAGACACAACTGAATAGTCCTTACAATTATAAAAAGGCAAGAACTCTTTCTCAACAATTCAAGAAAGTCAAGGGGGTAAGAAAAATAATCCAATTATATTTATCTCATTTTGGAAACACAATGTCATAACCACCGGTCTTCTCCATCACCTCTCCCTCCAACGAAACCCACAATCTGAAAATGACGAAAATTCAGATCTATGGAGGAACGCAAGATCTATGGTTGGGTTGCAAGGAATTGCTTGCCCCAAAAATTCTCCCTGGATTTTCTTGCAAAACGTTAATTGAGAGCACGTGAATTTCAAAAATCCCTAAATCAATTTCTCAATTTAGGGGTTTCAACGTTGACCATCAAGAGTGACTCCTCAGGCTTAGAACTGGAGTAACTCAAGAACACTGTCAAGTTCTTTTCCTTACTCTTGTAATCAATCCAAGTCGTAATTAAATCCCCACTCTTGAAATCAACCACAAGGTTAACCCATCGCCAAACGAGGTGGGATTGACGTTATTAATGGAGAAAGAAAATCTTGCGGAGAAAGCAGTGGTGGATGAATTGGAATTTGGAGTGGAGAATGGAACTGGGGAGTTGTAGACGTTGGTGCCAGAGCTAGAGAAGGGGACGCCGGATTCATGGGTGAGGCCGAAGACGCCGTTGCGAATGTTGGAGTCGCCGAGAAGGGTGAGGTTGCAGAGAGTTAAAGAGGGTATGTCGAAGGTGATGTTTTGGGAAGATGCTACAAATGGGTGCTGGGAGATGAAGATGATAGTAATTAATATGATTTTTTTTTCTTATTTTAATTATTAGATTATAAAAAAATATATCTTTTTCTTACTCATTGTTTAGGAGTCCACGTGCAAGACACATGCCACAACTAAAGGGCATTTCAGTCTTTTTACAGTATTTCATCCAACAAAATTAACGTTGTTCAATTTTTGAACCAAATTGACACTTTTTGTGAAGTACAGTTATTAAGGTGTGGAAAAAAAAAATTAGAGTAAGCTTAACGGACCTTTTGCAATAGTAGGATGACTAAATTGAGAATTAAGCCTTTTATGTTTGAAGTCATAGGTTTCGGGTACGAGTTATGGAAACGCACCTACGTCTAAACTGTCTAAACTTGGTGGGGAGAGTTTTATCACCGTTATGACCCTAACTACCCGACTCAAAGATTAGTTTTGAGCTTTCAGATCTTGGAATATACTTTGGAAAACCAAACAAAATTGGGTCGATACTTCTATTTTACTATCAAGCTGGGATCATTTGTAACCTTTGTTAGTGGTTTTCAGCGTTAACTTGTCCAAGCAAATGTGAGTTTTGGGGTTGACCCTTATGGCCATTTCTAATTAATGTTTGAGTTGAGTAGCTAGAGTCTAATAAACCAAATGATTAAACAAAGTAAAGAAACAAGAAATAATGATTAAACATAGAAGTACATGAATATTTAGCAAAAAAAATTACATAATAATGAGTTAAACAGCATATTAATTCTCTCCATGAATATGGAAATAACTTTTGGCTACTGCTTAGTGCAGTCAGTAGGCTTGAACGAAACCTGTTTGTTAACAAGATCATAACCAACCAAGAAATTCTCCTGTGACAAGTTCCCGAAAATTGCCAGATCATCAGTTGGAATCAGCGTTAAACAAACGAGCCCTTCCTCTACTTCCAAGAATGTACTAGTTGGCGGCAAATCCAAATCTGCACCGGTGAAGCTAATAGTTATGGTTGGAGGATTAAGATCAGCCGTAGTGTTGTAGCAAAGGCTAAACAGTCCTTGTGGGTCAGGCGTCGTTTCGGCCCCAATCGCTTGAATCAACTCCGACTCCAAACTGTTGTAAAAGTCTTGTGGCAGCAATGTCAACGTTGTGCCCGAGTCAATGATGATGTTACCTTCAACGACATCTTTCCTTTCTTGGTTCTTAGAAGCCTTGTAACTCAAGCTCTTGTTTCCGATTTTGATGCCCTCCAAAGTGAGATAGTAATAAGTTTCTGGACCTTTGGTAACCAAAGGTGTTGAAACCACTCCAGGACCCGCAACAACTGCCTGTGAGCCGAAATTGATATGGCTTGTTACGTTGGAGCCTTTGAAAATAGGCACCAAGCAATATGAGAATTTCCCATGAACAGTGTCTTTCAGTTGCTTGACAATCGACGAAGGACCACCTCCTAGCCCGACAATGCCCGATATGGTCTCATTGAAACCGTCACTAATCTCATGGCCACAGCCAAATGCAACACTCTGAATTGAAACGGATTTACCGGTACTCGAGCCGAAGGTGAAGGTTTCAGAAGAGAGGTCGCCCTTGCTGTACGACAGATCGCCGTACGTCATAGTGTATAGGCATTCGTTTTGGTCCGAGCAGCTGGAATCGGACCCACTCAAGGCGGTGCATATGCTGGATTGGCAAGATAAGGGTTTGTAAGATGAAGAACTATTAGGGTTGAAGATAGGGGTGGCTGGGTTGTCGCAATCGGTGCATGGATTGCATCGAATCCAGGTGAGGTCACTTCCAGTGTCGGCAATGCCTAGGGCTTTGACGGGTGGGGTGCCTATGGAGATTTTCATGATGTATTCTCCGGGGATCGAATAGATTTGGGATTGGATGTCGGTGGTGGAAGAAGTCTTTCTCGAGGAGGCACGGGAAATGGAACGACGAAATGCATTGGTGATGACGTCCCGTCGGCTGTTGGATGGATTGTGGAGTGGGGAAAGGGGTGAGTCTCTGTGTATGAGATCTGAAGTGAAACCTCCTTGATGGAATAAAGTGTTTCTGGCTTTAATGAGGAAAGCCAATGAGAACAAGAAAGTTGACAAAATGGGGAGGAGAGAGAAAGTTGCCATGGTTATGACTAAGGTTTAGGGAGAGAGTGGGGAGATTTGGGAGAGAATGAGATGGTAATGAAGGATATAAGAAATTGGTATTTATAAGAAAGGAATAGAGAATGAAAAATGAATGTCAAAGGGGGGACTTGATTGTGAAAAATCAGAAAATTAAAGGTCGATGCAGTTAATGAAGATTGTGAGCATGGAATTATTCGGGATATGAGTGATTTCGTAGGCTTATTAAGGAATGTATGCCTATGAGAGTGATAAATTGTGGGGATTTTTTTCATCGCATGATTGTTTGTTTGCAAGGTACAACGTACAAAGTTTGATTTTTGAATGAATGTGTTATCCGGCTCGAACCTAACTTGTTCGCAAGGTACACATACATAGTCTAGCTTTTGAATGAACGCGTTATCGGGTTTGAATATAACTTTATAATGAACTTGTACAAAATCTAACTTTAGAATGAACGTGTTATCGGGCTCGATCCTAATTCACCAACCTACATTGGTGAAAATAATAATAGTAAGTGTTAATTCCAACTTAATTAATTGATTGCCTTCAAGTAGTTGTAATTACTTTATCAAAAAATGTAATTGAAAAAGTTTAAAAACATTGTTATCATAATACTAATACTATTGGATGGAGAGAAGGCTATTTTCGTAGTTTCATATTTTGCAAATTATCCGTGAAATTTCAAGGAGGGGGAAGTATTGCTTTTATATATCTATCCTTGGCCATAAATTTATGACTAATAACATCTTGCGAGCATTTACTATTCTATTTGAAAATAAAATATAATTAATAAATGAAAAGTTTGGAAATTTATTACCAAATCAATATAGTTTTAGCAGAGACAACACATTATTTAAATATCCAAATAGATGCATGGAATCATATGTATAAATAAATTTCTTGATGTAAGGCCATTCAAGGAGGTCGGGATTTCGTTATTCTTGACTGGGATTTCATTTTCTTTTTTTTAAATTGTTGTATATAGTTTGGTTTCAATTGGAAATGTTCTTTTGGGACTTGAGACAGGATATACCCCCATGAGCTATTTGAGAGAGAAACAAATTTGGGGCCAAAATAGGGGCATTTTTGTCAGAAAAACTGTGGGGGAATGACTAACCTCAGCCAATTGGTGGGATGGTTAGAGCTTTTCTAATACAATCATTTGTTTAGTAAAAAATGCTAAATACTTGGAAAAAATATATTTTTCCAAAAAAAATCTTCTCCAATGTAAACCTCTAATGATAAGGTGGAGATGATGTGATATTTAGTTGGGAAGACATCCTCTACGTGATTCTCTACTTGGGTCACCTAGATATGTCTTTTCATCCACGTCATTAACTAAGAGTAGGAGTAATTTTTATTTTTTACTATTTATAATTAATTATAAAACAATATCACGTCTGAAAGAATGTTCTAAAAGAATTCTTGCATTGGAGCACGTTTAAAAAAAAAAAAAAAAAAACTCTCTATCTTTTAAATTTTTTGCCACATATGTGAAAGAGTTATTCTTATTTAAACATGTCACTTAGGAAAAACTAGATAATAACATTGGAGATGTTCTTAGCTTTCTATATATATATATTCTAGCATAATTCAAACTTTATACATTTTATATTCTAGCATCTCGTAGAAATTTATTATAATTAAGAAAATTATAGGATAACGTAGTACAACAATAACAATACGATTAATGATAACAAACTCCAAATAAAATTTGATATGTTTCATTTCGTGTGACTCATAACTTAATAACCCTGTAATTTGTATAACTCTAAATATTTGTTCTCTTATATTAAAAATAAATCACTATGCATCAAATCTATTAAAAGAATTATACTCCGTGACTTTTCTCATTCATTTTCTACCCATATATACACAAGAGATCACCTATCAAACCAACTCCCAATCACGGGATATACATCCCTATAATTGTGGGATTATGCTCAATTACCTATTACAAATTGATCTAATATAATCTACTATAAATAAATATATGTACCGAATATTTTACTAATTCTAACACTCCCCCACAGTCGAAACGGGAGGAAGACGGACGTTGAGACTGGTCCGAAAATCATTAAACAGAATGAGTGGTGGGCCTTTCGTAAATATATCTACAATCTGAAAACGGGACGGGACATGTAATACCCGAACTTGGCCACGTGCCACTTTTTCGCGAACAAAATGAATATCCATTTCAATGTGCTTAGTTCGCTGATGTTGTACTGGATTTCCTGAAAGATAAATGGCACTGACATTGTCGCAGTATACTAGAGTAGCTTTGTGAACTGGACAATGAAGTTCCAAGAGTAAATTTCGCAACCAGCAAGATTCCGAGACAACATTTGCTACACCCCTATACTCAGCCTCGGCGCTTGAACAGGAAAGAGTAGGCTGCCGTTTCGAGGACCAAGAAATCAAATTGTCACCCAAGAATACACAATACCCCGAAGTAGAACGGCGGGTATCCGGACACCCACCCCAATCGGCATCAGTGTAAGAGAAAAGAGTAGAAGTGGGAGAAGGAGTAAGCTGTAACCCAAGAGAAAGAGTACCCTGAAGGTATCGAATAATGTGTTTCAAGGCATTCATATGAGTCACCATAGGATTATGCATAAACAGACAAATCTGTTGAACTGCATAAGAGATATCGGGTCTCGTAAATGTGAGACACTGTAAGGCACCAGCAAGACTGCGATATAGGAATGGATCACTGAAGGGAACAGAGGAGTGGGCACTCAACTTGGATTTTGTGTCAACAGGAGTAGAAATAGGTTTGTAAGATGACATCCCAGCTCTATGAATAATGTCTTCCGTGTATTTGCGTTGAGAAATAAACAAGCCTTTAGCAGAGCGGACTACAGCTATGCCAAGAAAATAGCCTAGGAGACCCAAATCCTTCATAGCGAATTCCATGCTGAGACGAGAAATAATTGACTGACGAAGATAATCAGTTGAGGCAGTAAGAATAATATCATCAACATAAAGGAGCAGGTAAGCAGTCTGACCATTATGCATGGTGATAAATAAAGAGAGAGTTATCGGATCTACTGTTTTTAAAACCAATAGATGAGACAAAGTCGGCAAAACGCTTGTACCATGCCCGTGGGGCTTGTTTAAGCCCATATAGAGACTTCTTCAGCAAACAGACATGATCTGGATAACGAGAATCACGATAACCAATTGGCTGATGCATGTACACTGTTTCATGTAAATCTCCATGTACGAAAGCATTTTTTACATCAAGTTGATGTAATGCCCAATTTTTAGAAATGGCCAAGCTAAGAACAAGCCGAATTGTAGCCGGTTTAACCACTGGGCTAAACGTGTCACCACAATCCACACCAACCTGCTGTGTCTTGTCATCACCTACAAGACGGGCTTTATGCCTCTCAAAAGAACCATCAGATCGTGATTTATGAGAGAATAGCCACATAGAACGAATAACATTAATGTTCGGGGGACGAGGTACCAACACCCAAGTATTATTTGTAATAAGAGCATTAAATTCGTCATCCATAGCCATTTTCCAATTGGGGTCATGCACGAAGAGCAGACACTGGATTAGGCGAAATTGGAGACTTTGACACACTGGATTGGAAACAATATTTCGGGTTGGGTTTATAAATACCTGACTGACTGCGAGTAGTAGGATGATGAATATTTTGGTGTTGGACCAAAGAAAGTGTGGAGTCATTTGGCGCAACCAGTGGGGCAGCAGCCTGTAAAGGGGAGACCAGAACAGGACCAGAGGGCCCAAGGGAAGACCGGCCCATTTCAGAAGAACCAGGTGTAGGAGTAGCCGCTTGGGCCACAGGAGAATTGGCATGGACTGAAGACAAGTCTGGAATTTGGTTGGGCTGGACTAGACTAGTAATGGGGTCAGATTGGGCCGAGGAAAACTGATGAATGATGGTTGGGGAGAGACCAGTACTAAGAAAATCATATATGTGAGACGGAGAATTTTGAAGGGAAGAGAAAGGAAAACGTGACTCATCAAAAATTACATGCTGGCTCAAAATAACTTTCTTAGACATTAAATCATAACACATATAACCACGATGATGTTTCGGATATCCGAGAAACACACAAGGAGTAGAACGAGGTTGTAATTTGTGTATGGTGGAAGACGGACGGAGAGGATAACAAAGGCAACCAAACACCCGAAGATGAGCATACGAAGGAACCCTATTATATAGAATATGTAGGGGAGAGTAGTATGTTAAGTGTTTAATAGGGAGAATATTGAGTAAATATGTGGACATTTGGAGAGCATAATGCCACAAATTCGGAGGTAAAGATGCATGAACTAGGAGAGTCCGAGCCATATTATTTATGGTACGAAGTTTTCGTTCGGCTTTGCCATTTTGTGGGGATGTATAGGGACAAGATAATCTAAATGATAACCCATGTTTGTGAAAGAAGTCCCAAAACGACTTGCTGTCAAACTCCTGCCCATTGTCACACTGTATGGTTTTGATGTTACGTTCAAAATGAGTTCGAACATACGCACGAAACTGAAGAAAAGTTTCGAAAACTTGAGATTTATGTGATAATGGAAACGTCCATACAAAATTAGAATAATCATCTAGGAACACAAGATAATATCGATGACCTAACGAACTTAGGACGGGAGAAGTCCATAAATCACAATGCAAGATATCAAATGGCATAATAGTGGAAGAAGTTGAGTCACTAAAAGGCAATTTTATTTGTTTTCCAAGAACATAAGAGTGACAAACTTTAGAGACGTCACTATTATTACAACGAATAAAATTTCTAAGCTGAAGAGACTCAAAAACTGGAGCTCCGGGGTGACCTAAACGATCATGCCATAAACAAGAACTCGTTGCCACAAAAGATGAAGGAGGTGTAGTAGAAGACGACAAAGTTAAGGTGAATGGGTAGAGGTCCCCTTGACTATTATATCTCATAAGAAGAGCCCCCGTCCGAAAATCCTTCACAGAAAAACCAAACGGGTAAAATTCAACGGTGACGGAGTTATCACTAGTAAATTTACGAACGGAAATGAGATTTTTAACAATGAGCGGAGCATGAAGAACATTTTTTAATATGAAGGGAGGGGATAGAGAAGGTAAATTTGTATGACCGACACCCTTAATTGGAATACGGCTACCATTACCAACAATTATACCACTATTTTTAATGCTCGTATTAAAATAAGACTTCAGTGTACCTTGCTCCGAAGTCATGTGATTAGTCACTCCTGTGTCCATGTACCAGCTAGGATCCGGTGGATTGAGGGACATGGTATGAACTGCTGCATCAATATCTGTGGGAACAGAAGATGTAGAAGCTGCATAAACTTGCGGAGAACGATTGTTTTGAACTGGACGAGGACCAAGAAGACCTTGTTGAAAAGGAACAATTGGACCTTGCTGTTGAAACAATGGTCTAGCCCAAGTAGTAGTAGGATATGGACATGGTGGGATAGCCCAAGGCCACTGTTGTATGGGCGGCCAGCCAAAGTAAGCCGGGTTAGGCTGTTGGTGTTGCTGGAATCGGCTAGAGGTCCGGCCACTCCCACCGTTTCCACCATTGCTGGAATTCCGACCCCCAGAGTGCTGGTCGTCTTTCTGCCCTTTACTGTCTCCCCTATTTTTCTTGTTCCCCTTTCCATTCCCTTTCCGATTACCGCCCGACCCTCGGCTAGGACCACCATAGTCTGAAAACTGAATTGGAGACTCGAGAGGTTTGGGTTGAGACGCAACCATGACGGAATTAACAGAGATTGTTGCTTTCTTGGCAAGTCCAGATTCTTCTAAGATTAACATTGAGCAAGCTTGAG
This sequence comes from Platycodon grandiflorus, assembly GCA_016624345.1. Lineage (NCBI taxonomy): Eukaryota > Viridiplantae > Streptophyta > Magnoliopsida > Asterales > Campanulaceae > Platycodon > Platycodon grandiflorus. The sequence goes on from CM028362.1 coordinate 38,509,497, forward strand.
AGAATGAGGGTAGCGGGTCACGTTGTCGAATAAGAGTACCTACGCCATTGTAGGCCTCGGTGAGACCGGCTACCAACTGAAGAACCATTCGGCTGTCGGAGACCGGAGCACCCACATTTTTTAATTGATCCCCCAGTGATTTCAGTCTCTGACAGTAAGTCGAAACATTCGTGAACTCCTCCATTGTTGTAGACGAAAAATCTTGCTTAAGAGAGACTACCCGAGAATTTTTGTTGTCCTAAAAAATATCGCGTAGCCTCTCCCAAGCCTCTATTGCCTTAGCCCCTGGAACAAGGATGGTTTGAAGCAGATCATTCGATATTGTCGAATAAATCCACTTCAACACAATGGCATCCAACGTATCCCACAATTCTTGCTCGTCGTCATTAGTCGGAGCCGTCGCTTTGTCCAACTTAACTATATGGTGCAGAACTTTACAAGACTTGGCATGGTTGCGGAAGAGCTCCGCCCACATTGAGTATTGCACATTTTCTAACTCAAGAATGACGGGAACATCATTCTTAACATTAGAGACAGCAAAAGCGGGGTGAAAACCTTGCTTGGAAGAAGACATGGTGGATGCCTGAGTAAAAAGAAAGGAAGAAACGACAGACACACAGAATGAGAGAGACGAAGTTTAGATGATGCGGAAGCGAGAGAGATCGTATCCCTCTTGATACCATAAAAGAATTATACTCCGTGACTTTTCTCATTCATTTTCTACCCATATATACACAATAGATACACAAGAGATCACCTATCAAACCAACTCCCAATCACGGGATATACATCCCTATAATCGTGGGATTATGCTTAATTACATATTACAAATTGATCTAATATAATCTATTATAAATAAATATATGTACCGAATATTTTACTAATTCTAACATCTATCTTTACAAGTAGATTGATAAAGTGAACAAAAATACAGTGAAATTTTGATTTGCTTCTTCAATTATCCTGCTTTGAATGGAACAAAAATAAGGATGCCTATGAATTCAACACAATCATGACATGCATTGTATGATTTGTAAACCAAAATAAGGATGCCTATGAAGAGATATTAAAAGGGTTACAACCCGTAGGGTCGACCTGTTTAAACCGAAAAAATTAGGGTTAGGGTTAAAAAATTTCAGACCGTGTAAACATCCGGCCTAAACGGGCTAACCCTATAGGGCCGCGGGCTCACGGGCTGGCCCGCAGGCTGAGGGTAAAAGAGTAACTTTGAGTATTTGTTTGAAACCCTAGGCTTAAAGTCCTTAAGCTGCCGCAACAGCAAGCCCCAATTTGCAAGGTGCCAAACCAAGGTCTGATTTCTCTCTCACTCAGTCACTCTCCCTCTCGTCTCTCACTCTCTCTCCCTGAAGCCCATCACTCCGTCAAACCATAGTCCCGTCGGCCGTCTATGCAAGCCGCAACTCAGTCCGACTTTCCCTCTCTTAGTTCCACGACATTTCCTACAAGGCCTGATACTCTATTTCAACTTTTTTTATAATATGCTTTTGTCAACTCCACTCCGAACTACGGAGTTTATGAGATCCTGTTTGGTTGTTAGCTATAGCATTTCTTTTATCCAATATAATTAAACTCTGTGATGTGATCTCACTGAGGAATGGGCTTGAGAGTGACCAGATATGTTGTTATTGGCTGTATATGTGTGGTGTTGGAGTAGAGTAGTAGATATAATCTTGTTTTATGGCTCGCTCTGTGTTGTGTTCTTCCAGACTTGTTTTGGGGAGAATTGAAGGGCCGTTTAATTTCTCATTATAGTTTGTATCAATTACTATATTTATTATCTACTTGTTTGTGAGTCTTTGATTTAGTATTTCTTTGCAATTTTTTTGTTATACGTTAAAAATTTCGTCAATTGGAATTGGTCACATTTGGGGGACAATTGAGGATTGAAGTGAAAATAGCTATAGAAGTGGGCTGAGAAATAATTTAGTTTTTTTTTTTTTTTTTTTGGAGAATGTGATATATTTTATTTTTTAATCGTGGCCCGTTCAACCCGAAGACCGCTAGGGTTAGGGTTAGGTCCGTAATATCAGTCGCTCAAAAAAATTGGACCGTCTAACCCGAAGTCCGCTAGGGCTGGCCCTCGGTTTCGGGCTAGCCTGATTAACATCTCTGCCTATGAATTCAAATAATAGCTCAAGAAGTGTAAATAAACCAAAATAACATCATATTCCAGTTTTACATGGGGGAATAATGATGTAGGACAAGATTGGATTAGTTTTATTTTTAAGTTTGATTATTTTTATTTTTATTGTAATTTTTGGATTTATATTTAATAGGATAGTATTTGTATATTTAGAAGTAGATTCAGACATTTAATTGAGGTATTTAAGTCCTACTCTCTCCATTCCACGCAAAGAGTTTACGTTTAAAAAATTAAATTATTAAGGGATATATTAATTTCATTGGATTTGGTCATAATTACAAAAATACTTAAAAACTATCAAGATGATTACAACACAAGTGGAGGGTAAATATGAAAGATTATTAAAATTATAAGCATAATTTTTTGAAAGTAGACTCTTTAAGTGAAACATCCCAAAATAGTATAGTCGACTCTTTACCTTGGAACGGAGCGAGTATAAGGTTACTATATAGGTTAGACAATTTTTTTAGGGGGTTTTGACTTGTTTTCCAAGTATTCTAAGTCCTATAAAAATAGGATTTAATGTAATTCTGAATTTAATTTAATATATTCAATAAAATTAGAGTTTACTCTTTTGATCTGGTGGATGTAGGAAAAGAGTTTTAGGTTTTCTCGGAAATTAAATAATTACAACAGAAAAAGAGATGAAACAGAATTAAATTACAATTTAATTGAAGTGGAGACTTGTGTTGGACACAATCTCCGCAAGACGAAATTGCCAGATGCAACAACTTTTCAATCGATGTAGGCAGCACTTCAATACGCAGATTCTGGTGAACTAATCGGTGTTTCAGAACTTCCAAGACTCGAGAAGGAATTAATGCAACAATATGATAATTAGTGAGAAGGAATTAATGAAGCAATATGATAATTCTCATTAACAGATTATATGTTCAAGATTTGGGTGTAATGAACCAGAAAACCGGGGGGTCTATTTATGTATACTAAAGAGTTGTGGTGCAAAGTGCACTCTTTGCACCTCTAAAACGCCCATTGCGACATGCGCGCTCAGGCTCGGGCTCGGATGGTCGCAACTGCTTGTGCTAGCCGAAGGCTAGCCTAAAAGACACCACCAGGTTAGACCTTGGAAGAGAACACTTGAATGCTTCCTCCTGTAGTGAGTCATTTAATAAAAGGCATTTAATCACTTTTTTTATTCAATGTGGAATATGACTTTTCATATTTACATAACTCTTCAAATACCAATGTTAAGTTGCATACTTTAAGCATTAATATGTCATTCACCCGAAATTGATTTTGAGATAATAAATATACTAACTTAATCTACTCGAAATGTAGATTTCATTTTTATAACTTATTTCCATTTTCAATAAATGGAATCAAACTAGAAACTTGGTCAAACATTGGTCAAATACCAATTATTGAAACCAATTTCCAACAGTGGATTCCAGTTATCTCTTCCTAGTGGATTCTATCTTAAGGTTCAATCTGTTCAACCTTATATAGTTTTATATATTGATTAAAAATGTTCTAAAACAAGTAATTATGATCTTGTCTTAGATGAGGCTCAATATGAACAATGGTTTGGTGATAGGTTTGTTTGAATGTTAAACAGTGATCAAACAGTTAAACAAAGCAAAGCAAATATAAACGATTTTAAGGAATATAGAGAGATAGATACAAGAAAATTTTAGGTGATTCGGATCAATTTTATCCTACATATACCTTTCACATCCCTAGGTGAGGTAATAATCCACTATAGTTCCACAATATATAAAGGGAAAAGGTACATTCGAGCTACCAAATTTTTTGCAAAATTGCAGTCCGGCCACTGAAACTTTAAAACTACACTTTGGGCCACTGTACTTAAGTTCTGATGCATTCGTGCCCATTTTTTGATGGGCGTTAGAGTTTGCCGTTAAATTAATGTGAAATACCAATTTTACCCCTATCTTCATCTTCATCTTCTTCAGAAAATCTAAACTCAGTAGTATACCAAGTCGAGGCATGATCTCTTTTCTTTTCTCGCCTCAAATCATTCAATTTTCATTCCATTTTTGATGGAGAGATCTTGAAAACGTGAAGCCCTAAGCACCAGAATCCAACATTAGACAGAACACCTGACATAATTGAATGACAAACTAAAGATTCACAAGCAACTCAAGTGATTTTCGGATGAGAGCAACTCTAAGAACATATATATCATAAAAGCCAACTACCAAACTGAATTTAAGCCTTGGAAATGCACTCACACCCTATAAAGTGCCTTGCATTCATGCTTCTCTAACAAGAAGAAGCTGATGGTCGTGAAGAATGGAATGTAGAAAAGGTCAGCATCCTCCTGCTAATGAACTCGTACAACATTTTTCAAAAGTCGTTTAGATTCCGGAGCAATCAAATCAGCTCATAGACAATAGTGAATTGAATGCTGCACAATTGAAAAGAGCACCAAATTCACACTATGAGAAAAGCTACAAACGATTGAAATATACTTGGTGTTGATCATGCCATTCCGATCAATTATAGTACATATGTCATAACCCTAGATCTGCAACCTAGAATAACCCTAGATCTGAAACCCAATTCTCAATTTGAAATATGCAAATCCTAAAGAAATATTCTGGGTATTGTTCCTATATATAGAGTTGCAAAATCGAAAATGGAATGAAAATTGAATGATTTGAGTGAGAAAAGAAAAGAGATCATGCCTTGACTTGGTATACTACTGGGTTTTGATTTTCTGAAGAAGATGAAGATGAAGACAGGGGTAAAATTGGTATTTTACGTTATTTTAACGGCTGAACTAACGTCTGTCAAAAAATAGGCACGAATGCATCAGAACTTAAGTACAGTGGCCCATAGTGTAATTTTAAAGTTTTAGTGACAGGACTGCAATTTTACAAAAAAGTTCGGTGGCCCGGATGTACCTTTTTCCATATATAAATTATTGAAATAAGAAAATCTCTATTTTCCACTTCTAGTTGGATCTCCAACTAGAATGGTTTATGTTCTAAGGCACATATTGGTTGGTTGTGCTTCCTTGTATTGACTCTAGAAGTCTGATGGAAGTTCTTATGAAATTTCTTGATGCTTGATCCTTGATTAGAGAGATAACTGATTTAAAACAGTTATGTATGAGAATTCTTTAAGGTATATTTAGCAAGATTCTTCTTTTGTAATTCTGATCTCCAAAATAGTTGATCTCTTTTTTGTGTATGAATCTCTCATTGATGTAATATATCTCAATTCAGAAGGAAAACTCTTTTATTTTATTTTTTTTGTAAACAATTAAACTCAAATACTGATCGATCTCTTCTAATTAGGGGGCAATCTCTCTATTTTTAATACCCCTTGTGTTTGTTTAGTGCCACGTCTATGTTCTCTTGTTGTGCATCTATGATGCATTTGAGAGCTTTGAGATCTGAAGTATTTATAGTTTTTTGCAAATGATCGAAGAAACTAGTTGTTATGAATAACGGTTAGATTGCCAACTTGATGATGTGTAAGTTGCATAGCCCACTTGTGGTCCACTTGTCGTACAATTGTCAATCTTGTCTTTACGTCTCTTTGTTCCAATGATTGCTCGGAGACACGTGCTTGTGATCGTTCATAACTATTGAGAGATAAATGTTTGTGTTTACTGAAATAGTTAATTGTTGTTAAGGATAATTGTTTAAATGGAATGAAACAACTAACTACTTGGATCGAATCTTCTTGTGACAAAAACTCTTTTTACAATGATCCAACCAATTTTTTAGGATAATTCTAACCTAATTAGCATCATCAATATTTTAATCTATACAAAGGTCCTATCAATCTCCCTAGTTTTGATGATGCAGGTAGTTGAAACAGAAAATATGTGAAGGAGAGAATAATATTTTTCTATTTCCTTGCTTTACAAAAGTCACGGTACAAAGAATATATACAAGAAAAGTCTTGTTCTCCAAGAAGTCTATCCCTACCATACTATACAAATCCCTATAATTATGATAAGAAAATATTACCCTAACTTATTTATACTTATCTATACAAGGAAAGGATATGGACAAATAACTCATATCTCAACACCCCCCCTCAAGTTGGAGAGTGTAGATCACACACGCCCAACTTGCCAATCAAAATCTGAAATTGTCGCCCATCCAAAGCTTTTGTGAGAACATCGGCTAATTGAGCAGAAGTGTGAACTTTTTGAGTTGTGATGACACCTGTTTGAACAGCATCACGCACAAGGTGACAGTCAACTTCAATATGTTTTGTACGCTCGTGATGAACAGGGTTTTGAGCCATGTGCAAAGCGGACTGACTATCACATAGAAGTGTCATAGGAGACTTATGAAAAATACCAAAAGAACCGAGCAAACTATGAAGCCATTTAAGCTCACATGTAGCGTTAGCCATGGAACGATATTCAGCCTCAGCCGATGAACGAGCAATAGTGGTCTGCTTCTTGGTTTTCCAAGAAACCGGAGAATCACCAAGAAATACAAAGTAAGCAGTAAGGGACCGACGAGTGAGAGGGCAACTAGCCCAATCCGAGTCACAATAAGCACGTAGCTGTAGGGTAGAGGAGGAGCGTAGAAGAATACCCTGACTGGGATGGCCTTTAAGATACCTTACAACACGCAAAGCAGCATGCCAATGAGCTACTTTAGGACTGGTCATAAACTGTGCCAGAATGTGCACACTATAAGAGAGATCTGGACGCGTGATGGTGTGATAAATAAGACGTCCTACAAGACGCCTATAAGCCTCAGGATCCCATAAATCATCATCCGTAGTAAGAGCCAATCGATGATTCTGCTCCATAGGAGTATTAGCTGGACGAGCTCCAAGAAGTCCAGTCTCAGAAAGAATATCGAGCGCATACTTACGCTGAGAGAGAAAAATGCCATCCAGATGCGTTGCTACTTCAAGACCCAAAAAATATTTAAGACGACCAAGATCCTTCATGTGGAAGCATCTATGAAGATAGTCCTTGAAACAACCAATGGCCTTAGGATCATTACCACCAATGACCAAATCATCAACATAAACAAGGACATGTATCTCAACAGCAGAAGATTTAAATGAGAAAAGAGAATAGTCCGAACAGGACTGAATAAACCCATACTCCTTCAAAGCCATTGAAAGCTTTGCAAACCAACACCGAGGCGCCTGACGTAGACCATAAAGTGATTTCTTGAGTTTGCAAACTTTATCAGAGGAAGAAGCTGGATGGCCCAAAGGTATCTTCATATAAACATCTTCATGAAGATCGCCATGAAGGAAAGCATTATGAACATCCATCTGATGTAGTTCCCATCCACGAACTGCAGCAATGGAGAGAAATACTCGAACAGTCACCATCTTGATTGTTGGGGCAAAAGTTTCTGTATAATCAACCCCTTCAACCTGACGATTCCCCAAAATCACCAAACGAGCTTTGTAACGTTCAATGGACCCATCCGCATTGTACTTTATTTTATACACCCATTTGTTGCCAATCACTTTCTTGCCAATCGGCATGTCAACTAAATCCCACGTGCCATTTTGGTCAAGAGCCTCAAGCTCTTTGTTCATAGCCTCACACCACCGTGGGGATCTAACAGCTTCCCCATAATTCTTTGGCTCAACACCTGAATCAATAGCGGCCAGAAAGCATCTATGTGCAACAGAGAATTTAGTGCAATTAACAAAATGGGACAAAGGATAATGAGTACCTGAAGATTTTGACTGAGAAGGTGAACGTGATGGGGGGCTGACTTTAGCATTCAAGACATATTCTGTTGACGAATATCTTGTGGATGGCACCTTAGTACGCTGGCCTCGACCCAAAATTGCATCATCTGCAGGTTGGACAACATTTTCAAGAACCTGATCAACCGGTTGTGCAACCACTTGTTCTGGCAGTTGTTCAGACACATTGTCAGTCAAAGCACTGTCTGACAGTTGTGCACCCAGTTGTTCTGCCACTTGTTCCGTCAACTGGACTGGCAACTGTTCAAGGACCCGTTTTGTTACATTAAAAACCTCATCTTCACAAGAGTGGTGAGAAGAAAGCCTTTAAAAACCTCACTGCTGCGTACTCTTTCCTCCCTTACAACCATGGAGTATGCCTTATTAACGTTAGGCAATGGTTCTGAGTTCAGGATGGAGGACTTCACATTTTTAAACTTTGGTGTTTCTAGCCCCATAACAAATTGATGCACTCGTTCATCCTCACGTCGCTTGGTCAACAAGGCTCCGAGATTGCATCTGCAGCCACTACACGAACACGCAGGCAATGTCTCAAAATCATTGAGATCATCCCATAATTTTTTAATCCGGCCATAATATACAGCCACGCTTTCGTCTCTACCTTGTCTACAATTGGCTATATCCGCCTTGATTTGTTGAGTTCGTGGTCCATTCCCCACTGAAAATCTTTCCCTCAAATCTTCCCACAAAGTTTTCGCCTCCTCCGTATATGTCACGGTGGATCTCAATGATGGTTCAATGGTATTGAAAATCCATGAAACCACCATTGAGTTGACAGTCTTCCATTGGTCGATCTCGTCTGCTTCCTTTGGCATCTCGATCGTCCCATCAATAAATTCATGCTTCATCTTGGCACGCAACGATCCTTTGAACATGCGAGCCCATTCTTCATAATTATCACCCTTGAGTTGAACGTGGGTGATAATCTGCCCCGGGTTGTCACTTGTTGACAAGAAATAGGGTGAGCGCCTTTCATCTAAGGCTTTCTTCTCACCACTCTTACCTTCGTTTGTCACAACTGGCTCAACCATGCTTTGATACCAAGTTGAAACAGAAAATATGTGAAGGAGAGAATAATATTTTTCTATTTCCTTGCTTTACAAAAGTCACGGTACAAAGAATATATACAAGAAAAGTCTTGTTCTCCAAGAAGTCTATCCCTACCATACTATACAAATCCCTATAATTATGATAAGAAAATATTACCCTAACTTATTTATACTTATCTATACAAGGAAAGGATATGGACAAATAACTCATATCTCAACACAGGTCATGACAAAGTCCTTTTCAAAGATAGCCTTACAAACAATTTTTTTCTTTTAGGGTTTATATGAAAACGAAGGACTTGTGTTATTTGTACATTTTTTACTCACAACTGAAATTATAAAAGAATATTTGACTTTCTTTGTCACAAGGTACACAATTTTAGGTTTTTGTGAAAAAAACATCATAACAATTTTGTGTAAGATGGATCTATAGAGCAATAATCATCATAAGGAAATCAACAGAGAGATATATAGAGCAACATTTAATCACTAAGCAAGATAGGTGTTTTACAGACATAACTGTTTATAAGGAATAAAACAAAAATTCTTGATCTTTAGTCTTCATTAGCAGTGTTGGCAGGGTCATCAATGTCATCTTCCGGATCTCCATGGTCGGTGTCTATATTTGAAGGTCTTTCTTCAATTCTTGAATGTTGTCTAGGTAACAGTTGAGGAGGTACTTCAGCTAACATCTTGATCTTTTCTGGGTTACCAGAGGCATATAATAATAGTTTCTTATTCTATTCAAAACCTATACCAGGAATAACTTTGAAGAGATCACTCTCACAATTTACTAATTCAACCATATTTTTGAAGTTTCTCCACAAAGCTCTAGAGGCTCTAGAAATTTTTTCTAGGGGGTTGAGTACCTCTTGGAATCTGTGAAGATGGTTCATGGATTTTCTTGGTCTACTACCAAGTTTTGGCCACCATATGTGCCAATTGATTCAGTTTTTTCTTGGTCTACTACCAAGTTTGTTGGGGCCGCTCACTTTCTTCTTATAACCTACCTTCTTTTCCCCTCTTTGGCATGACCTGCGACTGCGAGAACATCATATACCTCATCCTAAAAGATGTAAAAGTTTTGTTTCAACATCTTGGACAAGGCTTTTTCAAAAAATGTTGTAATCAGATTTGGTAAACACTTCAGCTCTAAGACTTTCAAGAATGGCAATAGTAAGTGTAGGAGTAGGAAAATTGGAATTGAAGAAGGAATTGATGGAGAGGTCACAAGAGCATTAATTTTCCTAGGCTTAAAAGCCATTCTTGGGAACAAAGGCCCAAACCAAATTGAAGAAGGCAAAACTCTGTTAGCAGATTGATGAATAATATGAAATATCAAAATCTTTTTGGATAGAAGCTTCCATTAAATCATTCTACCCACATCAATGGCTTTCAACATTAAAAAACTCAGTGGTCAAATGAAACAATTGAGTAAAGGTTGAGCAATCAAGAAGAGAGGCCAAGAACTTTCCAAGAAGTGTAGAATAAGTTTCCTGCAATTATTCAGAATAAAATAATATTAAAAAATTAAAAAAGTACTCATCCGCCAATCAGAACGCCAACTTGCAGAATGGCAAGAAATTAGAGGGAAGGTTCATCAGCCATTCATAACATTAAAACAAAAGCACCCAAAAAATAAATTTAAAAAAGTAAAATAAATAAAGGCCAACTTGCAGAATGGTCACACACAATTACATCAATTACCAAGTCAATGGCGCCATCATCTTTGACCCAGAAGGTGTGGAAGCTTATCAAGAAGGAAGTCCAATTCTTCCATTTCCTCCCCTCTCTCCCAATATATATATAGCTGCTGCATCTTGGGTTCAGATCATAACTTGCTACTGCTCTCTACTGCTTCTTACAAACAAAGTCTCGATCGTCTTATTTCTTTAAATATTCTGTCATCCAATTTTGTTTGATTGAAAAATGGTGTGGGTTTTGGGATGCAAAGGAGAATCTGGGTTTTCAGCTAAATCCACAGCTGAGGATGTTACCAAAGGAGTTGATGGAACTGGCCTTACTGCCATTATTACAGGTCTGGGTTGAAATTTTTCATACTGTGTATTTTCTTTTTGCTGAATTTTATTGATTTCCCTGTCATTTTTTTGCCTTTCTTTTTCATTTTTCTTTGATGGTTATGTTTAATTATCAACAATGAAAACCTCATGTTCATGGTACGGATATATCAATATGGGAAGGTTGTTTAAAAATTTGTAAGCAGAGCATGAATATTATTGGTTCTTTCTGGCATTATGTCGAGCAGGTATTATTCAACTTTTTAAGTACCTGAAAATGTAATTGAAGTTAATAGATTTAATTTTGAATATATAATTATGATATTGAGAAATCACAATGACACAGATGGATTGTATTGAACAGTCCATTTGGACATATGATAACTCTGTTTTTCTTTTTTTGCTTGTATTTCTATTTAAATAAACAAACTGATTTCATTACTTAGTATTTACAGTAAATAAACTTTTTTTATATCAGATAGAATTTGAAAGTAATTTACATCCTAAAAGAGGCCTACATGTTTTCTGGAAGAGGTTTCAATGATAGCTTTTCCTAGTGCCATAGTCTTCGGTTATATTAATGGATTGTGTCATATTTGCTTGACCGGTTTTCAGTCTTCAACCTTCTTCTATCTTTTATTTTTTTTTCTTTGGCATTTGACCATACTGGCTAGACATATAGACCTGATAGAAATTTTATATTTGCCGAATTGAAGTGCTTATATTATGTATTTACATGATTTCATCAGGAGCTACAAGTGGTCTAGGCGCAGAAACTGCTCGTGTCCTTGCCTTGCGTGGTGTACATGTAGTTATGGCAATCAGAAACGTCGATGCCGCCAAAAAAGTAAAAGAAAGCATCCTAACAAAAACCCCCAATGCTAAAATTGATATTATGGAGTTAGATGTCAGCTCACAGGCATCAATAAGACGTTTTGCATCCGAATACGTTTCCTCTGGTCTTCCCCTGAACATCCTCGTGTAAGTGAACTATATGATGATATTGTGTTTAGCAGTGCATTAAAATCTTCCCTTTTCATAGATATATCGATCAGTTTAAGTTTTTGCCAGGACTAATTTGTTATCTTTGGTCTTCAGTCTAAATGCAGGGATTATGGGTGTTCCTTTCTCGCTCTCCAAAGACAAAATCGAGAGTCAATTTGCTACAAACCATCTAGGTATGTTTCTGTTACCAAAATGAAAAACTATTGTTCTTCAAACATGTGCTATAATGAACTTAAGTAAATCCTTTTTTTTTCTTTCAGGGAATTTCCTTTTGACCAATCTTCTGCTGGACACAATGAAAAGTACTGCACATAAAAGCCACAAAGAGGGAAGGATTGTTATTATTTCATCAGAGCTTTATACAATGACTTACAAGGGAGGAATTATGTTTGACAAATTAAATGACGAAAAAAGGTAAATGAGGGTCAAATTGTTATTGTATTTGAGGAAAATGAGGAAACTATATATGTGCTTCTGACTCATTAATATGTTTTACAGTTATTCAAGTCTCTCGGCTTATGGGCAATCAAAGCTCGCTAATACACTGCATGCTAACGAGCTGGCAAGACGCTTCAAGGTTGATTTCCTCTTCTTCATAAATTAATTTCCAACATATTAGGTCGTTATTTTTTATTGCAAGTCATCTATAGCTGTTAGACAGATATTCTATTTTTAAAAAAAATTATATATTTATATGTGTGTGTGTGTGTGTTTCATGTTGTCATGCATAACAGACTCTAATCTTGTAGTTTTGATTATTTTCCTAAAATTTGCAGGAAGAAGGGGTGAATATAACGGCTAATTCACTACATCCCGGAGTTATTCCAACCAATCTTGCCCGTCATTCAAATGTTATGGGAGGTACAACCTAAGTCTCTCTTACTTGCATTTGCATGTAATCAAAGATGTTAAGAAGCTTGTTGACTTGCTGCCAGTTGGTTTCATAACTAAAACACACTAGTCAAAATTTACTCTCTCAGAGAAAGCAAAACGTGTTGATGATAAACCTCATGAATGCATATACCATGTAATTATTTCATCGAATCATCAATTTTTTTCTCAACTATAGTATGGCAAAGGTTTAATTTGTTTATATGATACATTTAGTTTAATTGTAAAAGGACTCTGTTCTGGGACTTCCTGAACATGAAAGTAGGATTCAAAGACATTAATAAAAGGAATTCATGAAATTGAGAATTAATATAATTTGGTGTTAATGATGTTCTACCTTTCTTCACACAGTTGTCTTCCATGTGTTTCTCAAAGCATTCCTCAAGACCATTCCTCAGGTTGGTTATCTATCTTACAATTTTGTCCTTCAATACAAGGATCCTGATTAATCACTCTGGTTCTAGTTACAATGTTTCAAGGCATTATCCTTACCTATCATTCATTCGCTTTGGTTCCAGGGAGCTGCAACTACATGCTATCTGGCATTGAATCCAAAGGTTAACGGGGTTAGTGGTGAATATTTTGCCGACAGCAACATTGCCAAAAGGAACAAACAGGCTAAAGATCCAGAACTGGCCGAGAAATTGTGGGATTTCAGTTTGACCTTGACCAATTCCAAGTAGTGGGGTTTTTAACTCCATTTAGCGTCTCCTTGTAGTTATATGAAAAACTTTATGGAATGTATTTCATTTTGTGTGCATAATTTACAATATGAGTGTAATGTTTTGATGTATTGTATTTAGTACAAGGATTGGTTGAATATATAAAAATTTTTGTCGCATACCTTAATGAGTAATATATAGTTGAGAACCTCTTCAGATCGACACATGGAAACACTTTTCTTTTTCAATCTTCTACATGTTTTGAGAATTCCATGGCACCATATTACTTCATGGTAGAGATTCTGTTACTTCATGAAAAGTCCAAAAATGTTACTTCTTTCTTCCCAAAACAAGTGTTTGTGATTAACTTTACACATGTTCTAAAAAAAAGATTTAGCTCTATGTAATTTTCTTTCAATACACTAAAATTATTCCTTGGTGGTGTGAAATTAATAGAACCCTCTTCATTTTTCATCTCACAATAAATTAGGGTGTCATTGACAATTGATTTAAAAAAATCTTTCTAGAAGTGAAAAAAAAACACTTATTTTGAAACGTTCCAAAATAGATGTTTTGCAGCGGAAACAAACAATAATACAGAACAGTAAGAATAACGGAAAAGAAGAGATTGTTTTGCTTTGGTGAAAAAATGGCGTCCAATTCATTATTCCACCAAAAAGTGTGTGTGTGTGTGCGTGTGTGTGTGTGTATATATATATATATATATATATATATATATATATATATATATATATATATCCATAACCTGAGCGACTATGGGATTTGACCCATTGCATTACATACATTAATACAAAAAACAAAGCATCGAGCCATCCAATCCATCAATCTCCACCTTGGCAAGTATTCACTCATTAGAAGATACCTCGTACTCGAAACTGATTGTCCAACCATGGACCAAAAGGAGTTGCGGTTTTTTTTTTTTTTTTTTTTTTGTCTCTATTTTTACTTCACCATGCATGCTTTTTGCTTACGTCACCCTTGCGTGTTCTCAATCTAGTGGGCATCTCTCCTGCAATGTATTATTTGTCACACCCTTTTCTTTTTCCCAGGGTGGCCTTGCGAGTTTTTGACCTAGCAGGCATATCTTCGTCGCCTTTTTTGTTTTTGTATGTTTAAAAGGACTCTTCTAAGCCTCGATGAAAGTTCAGGAATACTTCGATACTTGAAAATCTTTTGACACCAATGAAATTGATAGCCTGACACTTATTTTGCGCGAGATGATGACGAGAAAGGGGAAAGCCCAAGCAATTGGGTGAGACTCGACTAGGATGAGAAAGGGGAAAGACTTGAGATATGTTCAATTTTCCCCATTTCTAATTAGCCATTAATCGCCTTATTATTGACTCCTCATTATTTTTGTATCTGATCTTTTGATGCTTTGGGTTGATTTAGTAACTTAGAAGGCAATCAATTATCATGATTAGAAGGCAACCACTTTGGAATGCTTTTGTCCATCCAACTGATTTGCTAATGCACGATTACTGATCTTGATTTCTAGGACTTGAAATTCAGCCCCAAGTCTTCTATTGATATCTTTCTTTTTAAACTGGTCAAAACATTATTCTTTCCACGATACCTTACCTACTTTAATATTTCAATTTTGAACGTTTATTGATTGGCGAGTCAATTTATCTACAAATGATTCATTATTTACTAATTCATTTTTATCATGTTTATTTATTAAGTTAATTCATATTTATTTGTAGGACTTGGCAATTTAGAGAATATTCAGAAATAAAACAATTTCATTAATGAAGGAAATACTGAATCCGACTATTCTAATGACTCAATAACATAAACTCAAAGACGTAAAGACTAAAGAAACTCAAATATTCAATATGTTTGTAGGCAAAATGATGACTCAAGAACAGACTCGATACATGGTCAAAACAACTTGCTAACTTGCTGAATACAGACTTTAGAAACTGGGAGGCTCAATATGAAGAGACTAACCCATAAAATAGGAAACGTGTGGGGCTTGATTGGGATATAGAAATGCAAAACGGATTCTACCCCACCTCCCCCCTCCCCCCCTCCTATCATGGATTTAACTAATTTGGTCATGGGTGTTTGATTATCTTACAAAAGTTATTGTGGGTATTTAATGGTTTGGTGGATTTGAAGGTAGGGTGGTGGTTATGGTGTTTAGAGATAATTGTAAGATGGAAGAAGATTATGGGTAGCAATTAGAGATAATTGTAAGATGAGACTGAACATTAGTTGGCGGCACAATTTTTTACGATACACAAAAACAGTATAATTTAATATAATTTTTGTGCATCGTAAGTAAAAAAATTAAAAAGGTTATTTATGCATCGTGTTGTGTTGCGATGCATAACATATTGTTTTGTGTTTTTTAAGGGCATACGGATATCATTTCGCAAAAAAATTATTATCTTTCAGTTTGAAATAATTATAGTGGACTTAAGCGGTTAAAAATTATTTAAAATGTACCGACCCAAATTTTACCCTTAAAAAAATGTTTTCAGGATATTGATGTTATGATTTAATATCTTTGTAATCTTTAGACTAATTTTGTGATTCTTTCTTACTTTATCACGAGATTCAAAAATCTCAAACCATCCAATCAAAGAATTCCAGTCAGGTTGGAACTTTTTTTCTGAATCCACCGGTTGGATCCTTAGTAAGTAGTGTATTATTCTTTTCAATTTACATTAATGAAGGCAAATGCTTAAGACTTAAGAAGAGATTAAGTTCAGCAAATTTGTTATATATAGTACTCCTCCCCATGATACAAGTAAAGGATTAATATATGTACTTTCCACATAATTAGAAATTAATGATGCGGTTTGAAGATACCATACCTAGCACGGACCACGTGGTCGGGCCACGTGGTGTTGGACTAGCTGAACTGGAGCTCGACACTGTTCCTAGATTCCCAAGTTCTCTCTTGAACACACAAGCCCACTCCAATTCTCCCAAACAACATCTCTTGCTTCAGCCCGCGTGATTGCTCCTCGAGCTGATAAGTTCGACTCTCTAGCATGACAAGCTCCCTAGCTGATAAACCCAAGTTCGGATATCTTCATTCTGGGGATCATGATCAAGTCAACGATTACGGCCGCATTCAATGTCAACCTGCCCCACCGTTATACAAGGGACCACTGATAGACTTCTCATTGGTTCACCAACAACCTTACTCCTAGCTGAAGGTACGGCCGTGAGATCTGCATAGGTTCCAAGGAAGATACAAATCTTCTCCTACAAGGCATCACATTTTCATAAATGCTCATCAATGGATTTGGCCGTGCTCTAAATGGTTATAAATGGTCATTTCATCGCCAACCCCCTGACATTTAGCAACCTCACTTGCACTCAACCAACATTCATTCGGTATAAATACAAGGTGATTGTCTTCATTTAAGAGCTAAATTCCATTTATTACTCTTCAACTACCAAAACTCTTAAAGCCTTCGGTGCATTTACTCCCAAGAGTAGCCTAAGGACTAACTGGAGACCATACTTCTCTCTCATTATACTCATTCTCTCACCGGTGAGTTTTAGCTGGATCACGTCTGGCTCCCTAACGGTGACTTCTTTGACATCTCAGGTATCATCCGGTGGACAAGTTCCAGTCAACACTTGCTTATTGAGGGCTGGGGCATCCTACCAATCAACTAGTTGCATACATAGACTTGACGTGATCACCTGAACAGATTTTGGCGTCTTCCCATTTAAATGTCATAACTTGCATCACTCCACTGCATTTATTAACGTTTTCAGTTAATAACACAACACTTTTCATTACTGTAGCATCGTAATAATAAACAAAATGTGGTCAAACATAACACCATCATTACAGAGTACTTTTCAAGGTTGGTGCGTTGACTTATAATCCTGCAAATTTCTCTCAATGGAATCAGCGTCCGTGAAACTCGCATTAATCAATCTACTTTTAAGCTCTTTGGATGGGCATTCTAGAACAAGTCTTCAAAGTTAAAAAGTATTAGTAGTATATGCTGTACTAATTATGATCTGAATGGTGAAAAAATTTGTGGCAGAAAAAAGAAAAAAAAAAAAAAAAAAGAAGCAAGTATGATGTAAAAATTTACATTTTGCGTTCACATTTTGACGAGATGAATCCAATTTGTGCTTAATTTTGGTCATTTCGTTTTTATATTGTCACAAATCTTAGGTACAAGCTTTCATGTAATACTTTATTTCAATTATAGAATATGTTTGTGTACTGTATAGAAAATGTTTTGGTTGAAAAGTATATATAATACTGAGAATAACATTTTCATACTTTTTATTAATGTGATGGTCGATTGTGCACATAACAGTACACGTTCTCATAGAAGATGTAACCACACCTACTCTATATAATATTTTCTCACAGACAAAACTCGCCGTTCATTGTTTAAATCTCTACACTGTCAGATAAAATGTGTTATTTTTTAAGTAATGATATAGAAAATTTTGTAAATTTAATCTAACAGTGTAGAGATCTAAGTAAATTTAATTAAACGATACTAACACTAAAGCTTGTAGGAATACTACAAGCTCGAGCACGTAATCTCTCCACTTAAAATAAATCATATGTTTCATTGGGCCTAACGACCTGGCTAAATAAATCTAACAATTTTACTTATCTTGTATTCGTGTCTATCGTGTAGTGCCCTGGTTTTAATTTAAGATCCGATAAGTTTATCGTATCGTGTTCGTGTTTGGGCTAGGCTTATCGTGTTGTGCTATTATCGTGACGGCCCGATAACAGCCCGACACGACCTATTTGCTGCTCCTAACTAGAAGACCAAGGAGAAAGAATTAAAGAGAAAAGATTGAATGAAACCAAAATAACTCAAATGTAATTGACTAAAATACCCCTCATGTTAATTGTACATACCAACTTCCGTTAACAATTTTAACTTTCATCCTTCCAAAGGTTTTACTTGTGACAAATTTAAACACGGGTATGTAGTTGAACAAATGTAGATCGGGCAGACAGAGTGACATTAGATGAATTCTTAGGGGTTAATTCATATTTTGGCCTAAAAACCAAGATTGGCAAGAAATGAGACGGAAGGTTCATCAGCCAAATAGCCAATCACAACATTAAAACAAAAGCACCCAAAAAATAAATTAAAATAAAAACAAAGGCCAACTTGCAGAATGGTCACACACAATTGACACGGTCTTTGAAAAGAGTTCAGTTCACATCAATTACAAAGTCAATGGCGACATCATCTTCGACCCAACAGGTGTGGAAGTCCAATTCTTCCATTTCCTCCCCTCTCCCAATATATATATATATATATATATATATATATATATAGCAGCTGCGTCTTGGGTTCAGATCATAACTTGCTATTGCTCTCTACTTCTTCTTACAAACTAGGTCCCGATCGTCTTATTTCTTTAAATATTCTGTCATCCAATTTTGTTTGATTGAAAAATGGTGTGGGTTTTGGGATGCAAAGGAGAATCTGGGTTTTCAGCTAAATCCACAGCTGAGGATGTTACCAAAGGAGTTGATGGAACTGGCCTTACTGCCATTATTACAGGTTTGGGTTGAAATTTATCATACTGTGTTTTTCCTTTTTGGTGAATTTTCTTGATTTCCTTGTCATTTTTTGCATTTCTTTTTCATTTTTCTTTTGTGGGTTTGTTTAATTATCTACAATGAAAGCCTCATTTTCATGGTACGGATATATCAATATGGGAAGGTTGTTCAAAAATTTGTAAGCAGAGCATGAAAATTATTGGTTCTTTGTGGCATTATGTCGAGCAGGTATTATTCAACTTTTTAAGTACCTGAAAATGTAATTGAAGTTAATAGATTTTAATTTTGAAGATATAATTATGCTATAATGAAATCCTAATGACACAGATGGATTGTATTGAACAACTGCTGAACTCATAAGAACCATTTGGACATATGATAGCTCTGTTTTTCTTTTTTGTTTGTATTTCTATTTAAATAACACAAACAAACTGATTTCATTACTTAGTATTTACAGTAAATAATTTTTTTTTATATCAGATAGAATTTGAAAGTAAGTTACATCCTAAAAGAGGCCTACATGTTTTCTGGAAGAGGTTTCAATGATAGCTTTTCCTACTGCCACAGTTTTCGGTTATATTAATGGATTGTGTCATATTTGCTTGACCGGTTTTCAGTCTTCAACCTTCTTCTATCTTTTTTTTTTATTTCTTTTTTATTTTCTTCTTTTATTTTTTTTCTTTGGCATTTGACCATACTGGCTAGACATATAGACCTGATAGAAATTTTATATTTGCCGAATTGAAGTGCTTATATTATGTATTTACATGATTTCATCAGGAGCTACAAGTGGTCTAGGCGCAGAAACTGCTCGTGTCCTTGCCTTGCGTGGTGTACATGTAGTTATGGCAATCAGAAACGTCGATACCGCCAAAAAAGTAAAAGAAAGCATCCTAATGAAAACCCCGAATGCTAAAATTGATATTATGGAGTTAGATGTCAGCTCACAGGCATCAATAAGACGTTTTGCATCCGAATACGTTTCCTCTGGTCTTCCCCTGAACATCCTCGTGTAAGTGAACTATATGATGATATTGAGTTTAGCAGTGCGTTAAAATCTTCCCTTTTCATAGATATATTGATCAGTTTAAGTTTTGCCAGGACTAAATTTGTTATCTTTGATCTTTAGTCTAAATGCAGGGATTATGGGTGTTCCTTTCTCGCTCTCCAAAGACAAAATCGAGAGTCAATTTGCTACAAACCATCTAGGTATGTTTCTGTTACCAAAATGAAAAACTATTGTTCTTCATACATGTGTTATAATGAGCTTAAGTTTTTTTCTTCTTTCAGGGAATTTCCTTTTGACCAATCTACTGCTGGACACAATGAAAAGTACTGCACATAAAAGCCACAAAGAGGGAAGGATTGTTATTATTTCATCAGAGCTTTATACAATGACTTACAAGGGAGGAATTATGTTTGACAAATTAAATGACGAAAAAAGGTAAAAGAGGACAAATTGTAATTGTATTAGAGGAAAATGAGGATACTATATATGTGTTTCTGACTCATTAATTTGATTTATAGTTATTCAAGTCTCTCGGCTTACGGGCAATCAAAGCTCGCTAATACACTGCATGCTAACGAGCTGGCAAGATGCTTCAAGGTTGATTTCTCTTCTTCATAAATTAATTTCAAACATATTAGGTCGTTATTTTTTATTGCAAGTCATCTATAGCTGTTAGACAGGTATTCTATTTTAATTTTTTTTTTAATTATATATACTTATTTGTGTGTGTGTGTGTGTGTTTCATGTTGTCATGCGTAACAGACTCTAATCTTGTACTTTTGATTCTTTTCCTAAAATTTGCAGGAAGAAGGGGTGAATATAACGGCTAATTCACTACATCCCGGAGTTATTCCAACCAATCTTGCCCGTCATTCAAATGTGATGGGAGGTACGACCTAAGACTCTATTACTTGCATTTGCATGTAATCAAAGATGTTAAGAAGCTTGTTGACTTGCTGCTAGTTGGTTTCATAACTAAAACAACACACTAGTCAAATTTACTCTCTCAGATAAAGCAAAACGTGTTGATGATAATAGGATTCAAAGACATTAATAAAAGAAATTTATGAAATTGAGAATTAATATAATTTGGTGTTAATGATGTTCTACCTTTCTTCACACAGTTGTCTTCCATGTGTTTCTCAAAGCATTCCTCAAGACCATTCCTCAGGTTGGTTATTCATCTTATAATCTTCTCCTTTCAATACTAGGATCCTGATTAATCACTTTGGTTCTATTTACAATGTTTCAAGGCATTATCCTTAACTATCATTCGCTTTGGTTCCAGGGAGCTGCAACTACATGCTATCTGGCATTGAATCCAAAGGTTAACGGGGTTAGTGGTGAATATTTTGCTGACAGCAACATTGCCAAAAGGAACAAACAGGCTAAAGATCCAGAACTGG
The DNA here is from genome assembly GCA_016624345.1 of Platycodon grandiflorus. Classification (NCBI taxonomy): domain Eukaryota; kingdom Viridiplantae; phylum Streptophyta; class Magnoliopsida; order Asterales; family Campanulaceae; genus Platycodon; species Platycodon grandiflorus. Next base: position 38,530,943 of record CM028362.1, read on the forward strand.
CCAAGAAATTGTGGGATTTCAGTTTGACATTGACCAATTTCAAGTAGCGGGGTTGTTAACTCCATTTAGTGTTCTCTTATGCCAAAAAAAAATTTCAAATGTGTTTCGTTTTGTTTGCATTATTTACGATACGAGTGTACTGTTTTGATGTAGTGTGTTTAGTACAACGATTGGTTGAATTCATGAAATTTTTTGTAACATACCTCAATGAGTAATATTTGAGAACCTCTTTATACACATGGCCACACTATTCTTTTGTAATCTTCTTCATTTTTTGAGAATTTCATGGCACCGTATTACTTTTAATCCTTGAATATGTCGTCGGGTAGATTCTGTTACTTCATGAAAAGTCCAAAAATGTTGCTCCCTCCTTCCCAAAATATGTATTTGTTATTAACTTTACAATGGTTTTAAGAAAAAGATTTAACTCTATGTAATTTTCTTTTAATACACTTAAATTATTCCTCAGTAGTGTGAAATTAATAAGACCGTATTCATTTTTCATCTCACAAAAATGAGGGTGTCATTGACAAACACTTTCAAAAATTGGCGAGGACCGCCAGGTTTTTAAGATATATGATAAAATGATTGTTGGAGTGGACGACCATGAACCAAAAGGAGTTGAGCTTTTTTTTTTTTTTTTTTTCTTTTTACATCATCCTGCCTTTTACCTAAATGCCCTTGCGTGGTCGATCTCAATCTAGTGGGCATCTCTCTTGCAATGTATTATTTGTCACACCGTTTTCTTTCTCCAAGGGAGGGCGGCCTTGCGGGTTTTTGATCTAGCGGGCATCTCTTTGGCGCCTTTTTTTGTTTTTGTATGTTTTAAAGGACTGCTCTAATTAAGCCTCGATGAAATTAAGTTTGGGAATACTTCAATACATGAAAACCTTTTGAGGCCAATGAAATTGATATATAGCATGAGTACTCTTATATATTTAATTTGCACGAGATTATGACGAGAAAGGGCTGGGGAAAGCCCATGCCATTGAATGAGACTCAACGAGGATGATGAGTGTGTGTAAATGTATTGACTATATTTTAAGACACCTGAGTCTAAGAAAAGAAGTAGTAAAATAAAAGACTCGAGATATGGTCAATTTTCCCCATTTCTAATTAGCCATGCATTAATTAATCGCGTTAATTATTATGGACTCTTGTTCAATTTTTGTATATTTTGGTGCTTTTGGTTGATTCGGTAACTTAGCATGCATGCAATTGCCTACGTTCTCAGTCTCAGGCTTACTTCATTAATTATATATAGATATTGTTAGTTCTGACTGATTTGATGACGATATATTTAATCAAGAGTTAATTACGTTCTTGGATTTGACTGCGATTGACTGATGATCCTGGATTGGATTGGATTGGATTGGATTGTGTGAATGACCAACTAATTGCTGAAAAGCTGCTTGGCGGACTGAACACCGGCCCAAAAGATTATCTTAGATTAGCATCTTTAGAGAATTGCTCGAGAGAGGCCATGACTTAGTTATTTGCATGAGATTGCTAATGATTTACTTTTCTTTTTTATTATTTTCTTGGTGCAAATTTACCCTTTCTTTACCTAGGCCAATTAACCTTTTGGGTTCTCAACCTATCTCGCTTTCTTTTTTTTGCAGGCTTAATTTAAGCCGTCGTTTCGGGTTTTCAATCTACTGAGCTTCATTTTCACGTTTACTTTTTTCTTCTTTTTTGAACTCTCTCTCTCTCTCTCTCTCTCTCTCTCTCTCTCTCTCTCTCTCTCTCTCTCAGCTACGGGTTGGGTATGCAACCCGGCCCTTTTCGTACGGGGTATTTTTCTAGCTTGTAGGGTACGTACAACCACTTTGGAATGCTTTCTTTTGTCCATTGATCATTCTTTGTTAAAATGTAAGACAAATATGGGATTAATTTCTTTCTTTTCTTCTTGTTTATTGATGCACCCGTAGCCATATATATACAAGCATGAATCGGAGTTTTGCCGCAAGTTATGCTTGACGGCAATTACAAAGCTATGACAAAGCTTCTACCTAAAATACTCCAATCTGTAATTACAAAGAATATATACATACTAGAAATAGAGATCTATTTATTTTAGGAAAATATATACGCTAACACCCCCTCAAGTTGGAGCATGGAGATTCGAAATGCCCAACTTGACGAGAAGGTGGTCGAACTGGTGGCGCCCAAGAGCTTTAGTGAGGATATCGGCCAACTGCTGAGATGAAGACACGTAGGCGGTGGAGATGATATTGGAGCGAAGGGCGTCACGGATGAAATGACAGTCGGTCTCGATGTGTTTGGTGCGCTCATGAAAAACTGGGTTGTGAGCGATGTGCAGCGCAGATTGGCTATCACAGAAAATGCGCATCGGCTTTGGATGATCAACGCCGAGGGATGCCAAGAGACCTTTGAGCCATTTTAATTCACAAGTGGTCGCAGCAATAGAGCGATATTCGGCCTCAGCCGAAGAACGAGATCGTGGGTTGTTTCTTGGTTTTCCAAGAAATTGGAGAACCGCCAAGAAACACGAAATAGGTGTTAAGGAACGACGAGATAAAGGGCAACTTGCCCAATCAGCATCACAATAAGCCGTTAAATGCAATTCGAATCGATTTGAGCGTAATGCCTTGACCAGATTGGATTTTAAATAACGCACCACACGCAAAGCTGCCTCCCAATGAGCCAGACAGGGCTTCTGCATGAATTGGGCAAGGATATGAACGGAATAAGATAACTCCGGACGAGTGATAGTCAAATAAATAAGACGACCGACAAGACGGCGATATCGCTCCGGAGAACTCATCACATCATCGTTGACAAGAGCTAGACGATGATTTTGTTCCATGGGAGTGCCAGCGGGCTTGGAACCCAAGAGACTGTCTCGAAAGAATATCCAAGTGCATATTTGCGCCGACATAAGAAAATACCGGAGGGTTACGTGCAACTTCCAAGCCTAAGAAAAACTTGAGTGGACCCGTGTCTTTCATGTGAAAGCAGGATTGTAAATATTTCTTGAAACGAAGAATGGCGGTAGAGTCATTACCACCAATAACTAGGTCATCAACATAAATCGAATCGTGAGATGAACAGACCCCACGAAACCGAATAAGGAGTAATCCGAAGTAGATTCTTGGAAGCCATAATCGGTGAGAGACGATGCAAGCTTTGCAAACCAGCGAAGCTGACGTAGACCATACAAGGACTTGCGCGACGACAAGCCATGCCAAAGATCGATTTCCCAAAACCAGGAGGGAATTTCATATAGACCTCTTCATCAAGATCGCCGTGCAAGAATGCATTATGAACATCCATCTGATGTAATTCCCAATTCTTTACGGCCGCCACAGCGAGAAAAGTGCGAACGGTAACCAACTTAGCTGTAGGTGCAAAGGTTTCGTTAAAATCCAAACCTTCGACCTGATGGTTACCAAAAATCACCAAGCGAGCTTTATAACGCTCAATGGAGCCATCAGCATTGTGTTTGATTTTGTAAACCCATTTGCTCCCAAGTGCCTTCTTTCCTGGGGGCAAACGTTCAACAGTCCAGGTACCATTATTCTCTAGGGCCTGAACCTCAAGTGCCATAGCTTCACGCCAATGAGGGTGTCGCATGGCCTCGCCGGCCGGAAGGCTCCGTTCTGCAGTGATAGCTGCCAAAAATTTGCGATGCGAGACAGAAAATTTATCAAAATTCACAAAGTGCGCTATAGGATAAGGCGTACCTGAGGAGACTGACGGAGATGGGTGAATAGACGAGGAACTGAGATGGACTGTATGTATAACATGATCCTTTAGTCGGACCGAAGGAAACTTTGTGCGCGCCGCGAATAGATGAAGACAAGTGTGAATCTGTCATAGGGGTGATTCGCCACCGGAGGTGATTCCACTATCGGAGGGTTGATGATGTCAGAATTTGGTGGTGCAGCAATAGGCTGTGATGAATCGGGGGTAGCCGATATATCAAGATTGTGCTGTGCAACAGATTGCGGCTGCGGATTAGAGGAAGAAAGAGGAGGCACTGGTTCCTCCTCTGCAGCAGCAGGAAACCAAGACATGTCATCAGTCTCAGGCGATGCAGTTGGAGCAGGGTCAAGACTAGGAGGAGCCGGATGCGAGAATGGAAAACTGTTCTCAATAAAGACAACGTCACGGGAATTAAAAAATTGACCAGTTTCCAAATCATACAATCGCCAACCCTTTTTACCGTAGGGGTAACCAATAAAAACACATCGGCGACTCCTACTAGCAAACTTGTCCCTATCTCGATTGAGATTTTTCGCATAGCAAAGGCATCCGAAAACTCGTAAGTGGGTGATGTTAGGAGGTCGACCAAACAGCACCTCATAGGGTGTCTTCCCTTTCAGAATTGCTGTAGGAGTCCGATTAATCAAATGACCAGCAGTGAGAATACATTCGCCCCAGAACTGAATAGGCAAGCTAGCTTGGAACCGTAGTGCTCGACCCACATTTAAGATGTGTCGATGCTTGCGTTCAACCCGCCCATTTTGTTGTGGCGTCCCAACCATAGAGGTTTCATGCACAATACCACGCTCAGCAAAATAGGAAGCCAGGCAAGTAAATTCTGTCCCATTATCACTGCGAACAACTTTCACTTGTTTGTTGAACTGGCGTTCGGTGAAAGCTAAAAAATTTGTAAGTATACGGGGAGCTTCATCCTTTCCTTTCAACAAATAAACCCAAACGGCCCGGGAAAAATCATCAACAATTGTTAAAAACGATGTTGCCCCACAAAACGTGGCCTCTCTATATGCACCCCATAAATCACAATGAATTAAATCAAAAATAGCATGAGTCTTATTTGAACTTGGAACAAAAGGAGCCCGGGTTTGTTTTGCTCGAAAACATACATCGCAATGTTCATGCTCTTTATTGTCAAAACTAGAATGTAACTGAGAAAATGTCTTTACTACCCGCATGGATGGATGTCCTAACCTGCGGTGCCATAAATCCGCAGTACATAAACCACTTGTCTTGTTTGCTCGAACCGAAAAATCCTCCTTTGCAACATACAGTCCCTCGCGTTCTTCACCCATTCCAATCAGCATCCTCGAAGTGCGGTCCTGTATAACACACATACGATCAGTGAAAGTCAAGATATACTTTCTATCACGTGCTAATTGAGAGACAGAAATCAAATTGCAAGTGAGTTTGGGCACATATAAAACGTGTGTGAGCCATAATTTGCCCAAAAGTATATTGCCCTCCTTCGTTGCTAGAACTTGATCTCCATTCGGTAGCCAAACAGGACACGGAGAAATATCCGTGATAGTAACAAAAGATGCAAGGACACCGCTCATATGATGTGTAGCGCCTGTATCATAAATCCATTGCGTCTTACCGGACAACCGAGCATTGGTGTGTGAAGTCCAAAGAGATTTCAAAGTCGCCCAATCTTCAAGACTCGATTATCCATCCCGAGTTTGTCCGCATCGTGAAGTCCAGATTCTGTTGTGGAGGTAGAACCGCTGCCTGTTACTTGAGTGGTGTTCACCCGAGCTGCACCACCCCGTCCAGCACCCATTGGAGTAACACGACCCTGTTGAGTGCCACGTCCCTTACCGCGACCTTGCTGTCCGTTACCCCACCAGTCAGGATAGCCATGAAGGCGGTAACAACTGTCAACCGTATGGCCAGATTTGTGGCAATGAGAGCAAGCCAGTCCGCCTTCATCCTTGTGGGCTCCCTTTGAAATTTTATTTCCTGTTGTCTTCACAGAGAAGCTCATGGCTTCATTGGTGCGCTCAGGAGGGCCCTTTGTCATGGTTTGCACTGTTCTTGTTCCATAACCCGCGAGTACGTGCGATACATGTTGGGGAGCGGGTCTGTGGCAATGATGTTAGAGCGAACAGTGCAAAAATTGTTGTCATCGAGCCCCATAAGAAACTGGTGCACACGTTCTTCTTCAGCCCTTTTTTCGAGTTTTTCGTTAAGATTACATTTACACCCATTGCAAGAACACATGGGCATAGGATCATAATCTGTGAGGTCATCCCAAATCTTCTTAATTCTAGCGTAATAACTCATAACAGGATCACCATTCGTTTGCAACTCGCCACTTCGGTCTTCAATCGGTGCACACGAGCCCCATTACGAACTGAAAATCTTTGTTTAATATCGTCCCACAATTCCTTAGCCGTATCCCTGTAAGAAATCGTGGAACGCAAACCAGGTTCTATGGTGTTAAAAATCCATGAAATGAGCATGGAATTTACCGTATCCCAGTCTTCAGATTCTGCCGAGTCTTCCTCCGGTTCTGCGATGGTACCATCGATGAAACCTTTCTTCTTTTTCGCCCTCAACGAAGTCCCGATCGCCTTCGCCCATTCTTCGTAGTTGGATCCTTTCAACCGAGTATGGGTAATCGAAGTCCGGATGGTCGTTGGGTGCGAGTGCGAACGGCGAGATGGCCTTCTTTCCTTCCTTCACACCGCTACCCCCATTAGCACCATCAACAGGTTCAGCCATGGCGATCGTTGGGTTTAGGGTCGTCTATGTTTTGGCTTTGATACCATGTTAAAATGTAAGACAAATATGGGATTAATTTCTTTCTTTTCTTGCTGTTTATTGATGCACCCGTAGCCATATATATACAAGCATGAACTGGAGTTTTGCCGCAAGTTATGCTTGACGGCAATTACAAAGCTATGACAAAGCTTCTACCTAAAATACTCCAATCTGTAATTACAGCAATATATACATACTAGAAATAGAGATCTATTTATTTTAGGAAAATATATACGCTAACACTTTCTTTTGTCCATTGATCATTCTTTGCTTCAAACTTTGGTTCATCATGAGATTCTTCCTTTTACAATGGTTTTCTTTTCCTTTTTTTTTTTTTTGAACTTCCTTGCCTAATATCAAGATTGACTCATTTCTAATGCACGACTTGATTTCTAGGACTTGAAATTCAGCCCCCAAGTCTTCTATTGATAGTTTTCTTTTTAAACTATCAAAATGTTACTCCTTCCACGGCCTTACCTACTTTATTATTTCAATTTTGATCATTTAGTAATTGGCGAGTCAATTTATTTTCAAATGATTCATTATTACCTAATTCGTTTTTATGATGTTTATAGATTAAGTTAATTCATTTTTTTTTTTTAATTTTTGGAGGACGTGGCAATTTAGAGGATATTCTAAAATAAACAACTTCATTAATGACGGAATTATCCTGACTATATATTCTAATGACCTAGTAACATGAGCTTAATGACGTAAAGGCTAAAGAAACTCAACTATTCAATATGTTTGTAGGCCAAAGAATGACTCAAGAACTCGAACAGAACAGACTAAGTACGTACCTGGTCAAAACAAGTTGTTGGATACATGCTTTAAGCACTCGAAGGCACAATATGAAAAGTGTCTGTAGGGCTTCTCCCCCCTATATCATGGATTTAACTAATTTGATCATGGGTGTTTTATTATCTCACTAAAGTTATTATGTGTGTTTAATGATTTGGTGGGATTGAAGGTGAGGTGGTGGTTATGGTGTTCGTAGATAATTGTTGGGTGGAGGAAGACCAAGGAGATGAATAAAACAGGAAGGAAGGAATCAAATCAAAATAACTAAAATGAAAGTGACTAAAATACCCCTGGCATGAATTGTACATACCAACTTCCATTAACAATTTTAACTTTCATCCTCCCGAAGGTTTTACTTGTGAAAAATTTAAACATGAGGTATGTAGTTGAACGAAGAGTGACATCATATGAATACTTGGGGGTTATTCATATTTTGTTTGGCATAAAAAACAAGATTGGCAAGAAATGAGAAGGAAGGTTCATAAGTCAATCACAACATTAAAACAAAAGCCCCGAAATAATAAATTAAAATAAATAAAGGCCAACTTGCAGAATGGTCACACACACAATTAACATCAATTACCAAGTCAATGGCGCCATCATCTTTGACCCAGAAGCTGTGGAAGCTTCTGAAGACGGAAGTCCAATTCTTCCATTTCCTCCCCTCTCCCCTGTAGTCCTATATATATCTATATATATATAGCTGCTGCATCTTGGGTTCAGATCATAACTTGCTATTGCTCTCTACTGCTTCTTACAAACTAGGTCTCGATCGTCTTATTTCTTTAAATATTCTATCATCCAATTTTGTTTGATTGAAAAAATGGTGTGGGTTTTGGGATGCAAAGGAGAATCTGGGTTTTCAGCTAAATCCACAGCTGAGGATGTTACCAAAGGAGTTGATGGAACTGGCCTTACTGCCATTATTACAGGTCTGCGTTGAAAATTTTCGTACTGTGTTTTTTCTTTTTGGTGAATTTTCTCGATTTCCCTGTCATTTTTTTGCATTTCTTTTTCATTTTTCTTTGATGGGTTTGTTTAATTATCAATACGGGAATATATTAGAGAGTTTCTAAACAGAGCATGAAAATTATCGGTTCTTTGTGTCATTAAGTCGAGCAGGTTTTATTCAACTTTTTAAGTACCTAGCAATCTTTCCCATGTAAGGGCAACCTGAAAATCTAATTGAAGTTAATAGATTTAATTTTGAAGATAGAATTATGCTATTGAGAAATCCCATTGACACATGGATTGTAATGAACAACTGCTGGACTCATAAGAACCATTTGGACATATGATAGCTCTGTTTTTTCTTTTTCTTTTTTTCTTTTTTTGTTTGTATTTCTATTTAAATAACACAAACAAACTGATTTCATTACTTAGTATTTACAGTAAATAATTTTTTATATTAGATATAAATGTTTTCTTGAAGAGCTTTTGATGATAGCTTTTCCTAGTGCCATAGTCTTCGGTTATATTAATGGATTTTGCTTGACCGGTTTTCAGTCTTCACCCTTCCTCTATCTTTCTTTTTTTGTTTATTTTCTTCTTTTTTATTTTTTCTTTGGCATTTGACGATGCTGGCAAGACATATAGACGTGATAGAAATTTGTATTTACCGAATTGAAGTGCTTATATTATGTATTTACATGATTTCATCAGGAGCTACAAGTGGTCTAGGCGCAGAAACTGCTCGTGTCCTGGCCTTGCGTGGTGTACATGTAGTTATGGCTATCAGAAACGTCGATGCTGCCAAAAAAGTAAAAGAAAGCATCCTAACGAAAACCCCCAATGCTAAAATTGATATTATGGAGTTAGATGTCAGCTCACAGGCATCAATAAGACGTTTTGCATCTGAATACATTTCCTCTGGTCTTCCCCTGAACATCCTTGTGTAAGTGAACTATATGATAATACTGAGTTTAGCAGTGCCTTACCAATGTTATAATCTTTTTAAAAATGTATGCATTACATCCACTTCATAGATATTAATATATCGATCAGTTTAAGTTAGATCTTGCCCGGACTAAATTTGTTATCTTCGGTCTTAAGTCTAAATGCAGGGATTATGGGTGTTCCTTTCTCGCTCTCCAAAGACAAAATCGAGAGTCAATTTGCTACAAACCATCTAGGTATGTTTCTGTTACCAAAATGAAAAACTATTGTTCTTCAAACATGTGCTATAATGAGCTTAAGTAAATCTTTTTTTTTCTTTCAGGTAATTTCCTTTTGACCAATCTTCTGCTGGATACCATGAAAAGTACTGCCCATAAAAGCCACAAAGAGGGAAGGATTGTTATTATTTCATCAGAGCTTTATACAATGACTTACAAGGGAGGAATTATGTTTGACAAATTAAATGACGAAAAGAGGTAAAAGAGGGACATACTATTATTTCATTTGTGGAAAATGAGTAACTGTATCTGTTTGTCTGACTCCGTGAATATATTTTACAGTTATTCAAGTCTTTCAGCTTATGGGCAATCAAAGCTCGCTAATACACTGCACGCAAACGAGCTAGCAAGGCGCTTCAAGGTAAATATTCTCTTCTTCAAGCAACCATCTGTTTTTTATTTTCAATATATGATTCTTAGATCATTTTCATGTTGTCATGCCCAGCAGAATCTGATATTGTACTTTTGATTCTTTTCCGAAATTTGCAGGAAGACGGGGTGAATATAACCGCTAATTCACTACATCCCGGAGTTATTCCCACCAATCTTGCCCGTCATTCAAATGTGATGGGAGGTACAACCTAAGACTTTTTTTTACCTGCATTTGCACGTAATCAAAGATGTTATCACAGATAAAAATCAACACATTTTGACGAATAATGCATGGATACATATATCAAGTTATGATTTTTCTCAACTTAAATATGATAAAGGTTTAATCTTTTTGTATGATACTTTTGTTTACTTGTAAACAGACTCTGTTTTGGGACTTCATGAACATGATTAATAGGATTCTAAGACATTAATAAAAGAAATCCTGGAAATTAAGAATTAATATAATTTGGTGTTAATGATGTTCTACCTTTCTTCACACAGTTGTCTTTCATGTGTTTCTCAAAGCATTCCTCAAGACCATTCCTCAGGTTGGTTCTCTATCTTACAATCTTGTCCTTCAATACAAGGATCCTGAGTAATCACTTTGGTTCTCTTTACAATGTTTCAAGGCATTATCCTTAACTATCATTCGCTTTGGTTCCAGGGAGCTGCAACGACATGCTATCTGGCATTGAATCCAAAGGTTAATGGGGTTAGTGGTGAATATTTTGCTGACAGCAACATCGCCAAAAGGAACAAACAGGCTAAAGATCCAGAACTGGCCAAGAAATTGTGGGATTTCAGTTTGACCTTGACCAATTCCAAGTAACTGGGCTGTTAACTCCATTTAGAGTTCTCTTTGTTGCTTTATGCTAAAAATTTGTCGAATGTATTTCATTTTGTGTGCATTACAAATTACAATACGAGTGTACTGTAATGATGTAGTGTGTTTAGTACAAGGATTGGTTGAATATATGATTTTTTTTTTTTTTGTAACAAACCTCAATGAGTAATAGCTGCCAACCTCTTTATACTAGGGGTGTTCATGGTTCAGTCAAGTCCATTTTTTCCAAAAAAGAGAGAAAATCAGAAGCAAACCAATTCTCCGGTTTTAAAAAAATTCAGAACCAAAATCAAACAAAAATGTATGAGAATCAATACTTTAGTCCAACTCGTATTTGTCCGATCGTTGACATTTTTTAGTTCCGAGAGGCTTAACCTTTTCAATTTTTTGAGCCTTATGACATTAGCCTTATATTTTCTATTATACCACTACACAAATAATAAAATCTAATACCTAATACAAAGATTAAAAAGCAATCAATAATTGTAACGTTGAGAATACTAACCCGTTCACAAAAGTAAAAAAAACAATAAAGATAGTGCATTCAAGAATTTAAAAAGTTGGAGTCATAGCATTACAATTTCAGTTGAAGAGACTCCTGTTTTTGTTGTTGAACTTGATGGCAAAAATATAACTTAACAATTTATACTTAGGGTAAGGGTTAGAAATTAAATTTATTCAAATATTAATTTTTAATATATATATATATATATAATATATTGGTCTGGTCCAATTCTAAAAGGTTTCATATGTTTTAAAACTGAGACGAAATCAATTGGCCAGTTCTACTAAAATTCAGGACCGCAACCAAACCATAAGTATTGATTTGGTCCAATTTTACTGGTTCGGTTCGGTTCTATTAGTACGGTCAGATTTGGAAAATAATTCGTACAGCACTACTTTAATCGGCCACATTATTCTTTTGCAATCTTCTTCATGTTTGAGAATTTCACGGCAGCTTATTACTTTTAATCCTTGAATATGTTGTCGGGTAAATTCTTATACTTCATGAAATGTCCAAAAATGTTACTCCCTCCTTCTCAAAACAAGTGTTTGTTATTAACTTTAAACAGGTTTTAAGAAAGAGATTCTTCTAATACACTCAAATTATCCTCAATGGTGTGAAATCAATAATAACCTTTTCATGTTTCATCTCACAATAAAATGAAGGTGTCATAGACAATTGTTTCAAAAATCTTTCCAAAAATAAAAAAGAAACAGGTTCCAATATATTATTTTGGTACGAAAGAAATCCTTATTTTGGCCTTTCACTTTGGCTTACTCTCACTCTCACTCTCTCTCTCTCTCTCTCTCTCTCTCTCTCTCTCTCTCTCTCTCTCTCTCTCTCACTCTACCTTGTCTTTTGCCTATATCACCCTTGAGTGTTCTCAATCTAGTGGGCATGATCTCTTTTGCAATGTATAATTTGTCACAACCTTTTTCTTTTTCCCAGGCCAGCCTTGCGGGTTTTTCACCTAGCGGGCACCTCTTTGACGCATTTTTTGTTTTTAAATGTTTAAAAAACTCTTCTAAGCCTTCTATTGATAGCTTTCTTTTTAAGCCGTTAAAACATTACTCTTTGATACCTTACATGTTTTATTATTTCAATTTTGATCGTTTATTAATTTGCAAGTCCATATATCTTCGTCAAATGATTCATTATTAACTACTCTCTCCGTTCCGAGTAAAGAGTCTATGTTTGAAAGTCAGTTTTTTTAAGAAAAATTTGATATTCTAAAAATACCCTTTGCAAGTTCCAAAAATATTTATCCCTAATTTTTTTAAATTCCCACATATAGCTTCTAAAGCTTACAGTCCAAATCAGGTCCAACTCCAAAGGTGAGTCCATAACCTGTTCGGATTCACCCATTTCATCACCGTCAACGGCAGAATCTCAGTCGTCAAGATCATCATCGGAAGCGGAGAGGGGAGAGAAAAGTATAGCAGAGCACCCGGAGGTTATCCGGACGGAGAAGCATCACTCGTCGAACAAGTCGGTGGCAGGCGGAGGTGTGATTATTGGTGGGCTTGTGATTGCCATATTAACCAATTTCAAATTATAAATTACCAATATATAGAAAATCATAAATTAGAACAAGTATTTACAGAAAATCATAATGGAGAAGCTCAGCTAGGTATCGAACAATTAGTTATTCACCAACAAATCACAAGAAACATAAAATGATAAACATCAACTATCTACGAAGCGTATCTCGTACACAGAGGAAGGAATACAAATAAAATTAATTATCGGGGCGGAGTTACTTACCTTTAGAGAGAGATCGATGTTGGAGCAACGCATTCCGATTAAACGCTGCAAGTACTTCACCTCGGCGGTGACATCAGCCGTGTTCATCCGAACCTTCACAATTTCCGGTGTTGGTGTATAATCCTTGGACTAGTTTCCAAATTGAATGCCACTTTTCCTTCCTCCGCTAGGTTTTCGTCACTATATATTATTATATACCCTTCTTCATATTCATATTAACCAATTTCAAATTATAAAAGAGGATCGTTATTCACACCCCTATTATCTCCAAGTACACCCCTTTAATTATTACCGAATTGTCATTACAAATTTTGACATATTTACCCTTATTTATACTAAGTACACCCTGTAATCTCTAAGTACACCCTCACACCCTTAACTCTTTCCACAATACACATTCAACCATTACACTTTCACTCTCATATCTTCCAAATCTCTCTCTAAAGTCTAAACCATAAACCTCCAAATCATCTACATTGTTAAAAAACACAACCATAGAGCATAAGAATTGAGGTAACTGCATTAGGCCCTCCATAATCAATAAATCTAATATTTTTAAACCAATAGATAATATAATAGAACCATCAATGGTTATTGAGAGAAAGTAGCCATTGAAAACTCCACTTTATTAGGCCATGAGGGAAAGTTTCAACGAAAATAAACTCTTTCATTTATGAAGTTATAACGGCTAGTGAAAATGAAAAGTTTACGTCGTTTTAGAATTAGAAAAAAAAAATTCCAAATCAACCAAACTCATTAATTAGAATTGATTTAATTTAGAGTTCCAAAAAAAAGATAACCACTTCTCTGCAATAAAATTCGGCACCTAAAAGATAAAAAGAGCAACAACAAAAAAAATTGTTGAAGCATACCACGTTCTGCCATATAAGAATAAAAGGGTTCAGAGAAATATTCTTTTCCATTGTCAATTCTCAAAATTCGTAGGGGAACATTAAATCAGGTTTGAATTTCAGTACAAAATTGTAGAATACAGAGAATAACTCATTCTTATTTATAACTAAATATAACCAAGTGACTCGAATGATCAACAAAGGTTACAAGAGAGAATTGCAAAAATAGTCTTATACTATTTCACGAATTTCAAATTAAACCTCTTTTTCTTTTGACATATTTAACCTCCGCGTAAAACTGAAATTTCAATTAAACATTTCGTCTATATGGTGTTAGAAACCCTAACAGAAATCTGACACGGCATCAATGTGGAGTCCTACGTGGCATGCATTTGGCGCGAGTTGCACCCTGATTTCCCTCCATTTTGCTTGGAGGTAATTGTAAGAAACTTTGTATTACTTCACAAATTTTAAATTAAACTTTTTTTTTCTTTCAATAGTAACTTTATTGGGTATTTATATATGTGGGGTGCGTGTTGTCCCTCTATAGGATCTATATTCCTTATCCTTATGACAATAGTAATACAGAAAGGATAGATAATCAACACTTAATCACTGTAAAATTATTTTAGCCAAAACAGTAAATATAAAAATTAGTTGATCGAGAATATTGAGTTTGCACGGCAGAATTTGTATTTGCGAAAGTGATATAAGTGTTCAAAACTATTTATGATCTTATTTTGCTATAAAAACAGCCAGGAATTTGATATGAGAGAGGTTAGCTATTTCTAATGAGGTTAGCTGTTTTGAAGATGTTAAGTGTTGACACATAGACAACTAAGTAATATGCAATCATTCATAAATGAAATAAGCAATAAATAAAGAGTAAGGGATAGAGAAACTGACACAATGATTTAAAGTGGTTCGGATTTCAATATCCTACGTCTACTGTCCTCAAAACCCTCTGGCTCTCTGAGACAATAATCCACTATAATTCTCTTAATTATATAGATTATTAAGGTCGAAGAAAATATCTCAATTTCTTCTGGCTTGCCAGCTAAGTTCTCTACACAATACACAAGGTACACAAAGATAAAAGAAAAGCTTCTGTTGGATTGACTCTGGCTAGTCTCATAGAAGCAAACTTGTAGATCTTTGTTGATCGATTTCTTGGATGCTTGAGCAGTCTTTGACAACTCTCGGTATACTGAGGTTGATGAATATGACTGATACTCAGTATTGGCTTGACGAAATGTGAGAAATATGATTTCAATCTATGTAGTTGTTATTTTGTGTGCTGCTCTGTGTGTGTTCTCTCTATTTTTTCTTCATTTGAGATGTCTTTTATATAGGCAGTAGATTGAAATAGATGGTCGTTGCTCAACAGTTGGATTTGCAACTTGTTCATCCACTTGTTTAAATATGTGCAGTTGCCAGCTTGATATATCTGTGTCTTACAAGAGAATGTTTGTCTCACAGTTTCTTGATGTTGCACTAATTAGGGTTTCTCTTGTGTAGAAGCCTCTTTGAATGTCTTTATTGCCCTTCAATATGATCGTCGAGTGCTAAGCAGGTCAATCATAACTGCTAGGTTTTGAGCTAAACAGTTATGTTCTTCAATCTTAGTTGTTTTCATACTGTGAAACAAAAAAATAACGATGATCATATCTTTTGATATAAAACTATTTTTACATAATTTCTAATCATAAATGGGGTTTAATCTAACATATTGGCATCATCAAAACAAATTATCTAAACAAAGGTCCTAACAATATACGTCTTTCATCTTACTAGCTCCATTAAAATTCCAAATTAACGCAAACCTTTCCATTCTCTTTTCTATGCATGCATGCATATAACAGATCGAACAAAATAAGATAGACTGATTCTAAGGAATATTTGCAGATTAATATTTAAATATGTACTTCTATTGTCATATATATTCTCACCTTTACCTTTAATTATTTTCTTTAATTTGAAGCAGATCACAGGAGTTACTTAATTTCATGTGACAACTAGGAAAGACAAATCATGAATATCAGTGTGATTTTCTTCTTTGACAAGTTGTTTGTGACCTCTTTACTATTCTCTCTCTCTCTCTCTCTCTCTCTCTCTCTCTCTCTCTCTCTCTCTCTCTTTCTTTTTATTTTTTAACAATAACGTGGTTTGTTCGAGCCAGTTTATACATATCTAGCATTCTAAAGAGCATCCCAAACCCCACGGTTAATATATATATATTTGACAATTACATCTCAAATACTGACAACAAAATAACCTCAATTGACACTCGCGCTAATATTACTCATAAGGAAAATGATATATTTGGTTTACAGATTTGATTTCCTTCCAACAGTATAGTGTTGTACAATACAACTACTGATTCATTGAGAAATTATAACATACAAGACCTTGCTACTTACTATAAACCAAATATGTAAATAAAATACATTAATTACTCTAGCATTATTCTAATTTACTGTCGGGTGTAAGGCAGTTTATGTGAGTGGGAGTGTGCAACTGTGGGGGCGCATGAAAATGCATGGGGTCTACAAGATTCACGTGAGCTGCTTGAGCTGTCTGGATCCCTTTTCCTTTGTCATAGATAGGCATAGGTGTAGCGACCCGGGCCCACTAGGAGACACCGCAGCCGCTAGTGACCCCAACGGGCGTCACACCTAGCCCGACCTCTGAGAGTATCGCAACCAGGCCTCACAGTCTTCCCATGCCTAGTCATGGGTTTTGCCTTCCCCCACACTCGAACCCCTGACCTCTAGGTAAGGTACAAAGGCCTTTAAATGTGAGTGTGAGTAGGGGTGTAAATGGTTCGGTTTGGTTCGGTTTATGACAAAACCATGAACCGAACCGCCTCCTAACGGTTTCATTTTTTTAAAACCGAACCGAACCATTCAGTTTGGTTTGGTTTGGTTTGGTTCGGTTTTATGGTTTAAAGTAATTTATTTTTCAAATATTGAAAAAGAAGAAGACAAGGTCAATTTTCAAATATTGAAAAAGAAAAAGAAAGTTGAGACTAATTTTGTAAGGTCGAAAGAGATTTTACGATGGTTGAGTGAAAATTTTAGTTCTATGAGGTGTGAGAATAAATGTCAGAGAGGTGAAAGGGAGAGGCGCTGGCGGGGTGAGAGGGACAACGGTGGACTAATGGTGAGGCGCGATATTGCGTTGAGGTGAAAGAAAAAGAGAGAGAGTTGAAAGACCAAGGCGTGCGATTACCATCTTTACTCTTAGATTTTTCTAGATCTCGGTATAAAATTTTCAAGAGAAATCAATGACTATTAATAATAAAAATATTATATATATATATATATAACGGTTTGGTTTGGTTCGGTTTGACCCCTAAAACCACAAACCAAACCGAACCGATTGGTTTATAAACTTTCAAAACCGTGACCGAACCACCCTAATCTAAAACCAAACCAAACCGCTCGGTTTGGTTTGGTTCGGTTCGGTTTCGCGGTTCGGCGGTTTATATTTACATCCCTAAGTGTGAGTACCAATTGAGCTAGGTAGCTCAATTGGTACTCACACTCACATTTAAAGGCCTTTGTACCTTACCTAGAGGTCAGAGGTTCGAGTGTGGGGAAGGCAAAAACCCATGACTAGGCATGGGAAGACCTGTGACTAGTGATGTTGCTGGGGAGGACCTAGGCTGGGACCCACAGGGCTTGGTACGGTGAACCCCGGTCACTACAATAGGAGTGCACATTATGTATCATGATTTCAGTACCCTCTCGTGGCTAAAATGAAAGATTATGAAAATTGTAAGCATAATTTTTAAAAAATAGACTTTTTAAATGAAATATCACAAAATAGTATAATTGACACTTTGTATGGAACGGAGGAGTAGGTCCTTGCACATTTTTAGACTTCTCATAAAGTAACAGAATATACCTGACAACATATTCAAGAATAAAAAATTACTGGTACCATCAAATTCTCTAAACGTAAAGAAGATAGTAGTTCGAAAATAGTGTGGCCGTGCGTAAATAGAAGTTTGTGACTATTATTATTGAGATGTGTTACAACGTATTCCTATATTCTACCAACCCTAGTACTAAATATTACAACAAAACAATACACTCCTCTCATAAATTATACACACAAAATGAAACAGTACACTCTTATCGTAAATTATGCACACAAAATGAAACACCCTCGACAATTTTTTTTTTTTTTTTGTAAAGCTACATAGTGAACCCTAAATGGAGTTCACAACCCCGTTACTTGGAATTGGTCAAGGTCAAACTGAAATCCCACAATTTCTTGGCCAGCTCTGAATCTTTAGCCTGTTTGTTCCTTTTGGCAATGTTGCTGTCGGCAAAATACTCACCACTAACCCCGTTAACCTTTGGATTCAATGCCAGATAGCATGTAGTTGCAGCTCCCTGGAACAAAAGCGAACGATAGTTAAGGATAATGCCTTGAAACATTGTAAAGAGAACCAAAGTGATTAATCAGGATCCTTGTATTGAAAGGACAAGATTGCAAGATAGATAACCAACCTGAGGAATGGTCTTGAGGAATGCTTTGAGAAACACATGGAAGACAACTGTGTCAAAAAGGTAGAACATCATTAACACCAAGTTATAATAATTCTCAATTTCCTGAATTTCTTTTATTAATGTCTTTGAATCCTATTTTCATGTTCAGGAAGTCCAAGAACAGAGCCTGTTTACAAGTAAACTAACGTATCATACAAAAAGATTAGACCTTTACCATATTTAAGTTGAGAAACAAACAAGGACGATTGGATTAAATCATACTTGATATATGTATTCAGTTATTCGTCAAAATGTTTTGATTTTATCTGACAGAGTAAATTTGGACTCTCGTGTCTTATTTATGAAACCAATTGGCAGCAATTCAACTAGCTTTATAACATCTTTGATTACATGCAAATGCAAGTAAAAAAGTTTTAGGTCGTACCTCCCATCACATTTGAATGACGGGCAAGATTGGTTGGAATAACTCCGGGATGTAGTGAATTAGCAGTTATATTCACCCCTTCTTCCTGCAAATTTTGGAAAAAGAATCAAAAGTACAACATCAGTTTCTGCTGGGCATGACAACATGAAAATTATCTAAAAATCATATGTTGAAAAGAAAAAAAAATAGTTGCGTGAAGAAGAGGAAATTTACCTTGAAGCGCCTTGCTAGCTCGTTCGCGTGCAGTGTATTAGCGAGCTTTGATTGCCCATAAGCTGATAGACTTGAATAACTGTAAAATATATTCACGGAGTCAGACAAACAGATATAGTTACTCATTTTCCTTAAATGCAATAACAGTTTGTCCCTCTTTTACCTCTTTTCGTCATTTAATTTGTCAAACATAATTCCTCCCTTGTAAGTCATTGTATAAAGCTCTGATGAAATAATAACAATCCTTCCCTCTTTGTGGCTTTTATGTGCAGTGCTTTTCATGGTGTCCAGCAGAAGATTGGTCAAAAGAAAATTCCCTGAAAGAAAAAAAAAGGATTTACTTAAAGCTCATTATAGCACATGTTTGAAGAACAATGGTTTTTCATTTTGGTAACAGAAACATACCTAGATGGTTTGTAGCAAATTGACTCTCGATTTTGTCTTTGGAGAGCGAGAAAGGAACACCCATAATCCCTGCATTCAGACTTAAGACCGAATATAACAAATTTAGTCCTCGCAAGATCTAACTTAAACTGATGGATATATCTATAAAATGGATGTAATGCATACATTTTTAAGTCAGATTATAACGCCCTGCTAAACTCAATATCATCATATAGTACACTTACACAAGGATGTTCAGGGGAAGACCAGAGGAAATGTATTCGGATGCAAAACGTCTTATTGATGCCTGTGAGCTGACATCTAACTCCATTATATCAATTCTAGCATTGGGGGTTTTTGTTAGGATGCTTTCTTTTACTTTTTTAGCGGCATCAACGTTCCTGATAGCCATAACTACATGTACACCACGCAAGGCAAGGACACGAGCAGTTTCTGCGCCTAGACCACTTGTAGCTCCTGAAGAAATCATGTAAATACATAATATAAGCACTTCAATTTGGCAAATACAAAATTTCTATCACAGTCTATATGTCTTGCCAGCATCCTCAAATGCCAAAGAAAAAAATAAAAAAGAAAAAAGAAAGAAAAGATAGAAGAAGGTTGAAGACCAGTGAAGAAAATATGACACAATCGATTAATATAACCAAAGACTATGGCACTAGGAAAATCTATTATCAAAACCTCATCCAGAAAACATTTAGGCCTCTTCCATGATGTAAATTACTTACAAATTCTATCTGATATGCAAAATCTTATTTACTGTTAAATACTAAGTAACAAAATCAGTTTGTTTGTGTTGTTTAAATAAAAAATAAAAACAAACAAAAAACAGAGCAATCATATGTCCTAATGGTTCTTATGAATTCAGCAGTTGTTCAATACAATCCATCTGTGTCTTTGGGATTTTTCAATAGCATAATCAGGTTGCTCTTAACATTGAAAGATCGCTAGGTACTTAAAAATGTTGAATATAACCTGCCCGACGTAATGCGACAAAGAGCCCAATAATTTTCATGCGCTGTTTACAAATTTTTAAACAACCTTCCATATTGATATATCCGTACCATGAAAATAACAAACCAATCAAAGAAAAATGAAAAAGAAATGCAAAAAAAGACAGGGAAATAGAGAAAAAGAAAAAAACAGAGTATGAAAAATTTCAACGCAGACCTGTAATAATGGCAGTAAGGCCAGTTCCATCAACTCCTTTGGTAACATCCTCAGCTGTGGATTTAGCTGAAAACCCAGATTCACCTTTACATCCCAAAACCCACACCATTTTTTAATCAAATAAAATTGGATGACAGAATATTCAAAGAAAAAAGACGATCGAGGAGACTTAGTTTGTAAGAAGCAGTAGAGAGCAATAGCAAGTTATGATCTGAACCCAAGATAGAGCAGTTCTATATATAGGAGGACTAGAGGGGAGAGAGCGGAGGAAATGGAAGAATTGGACTTCCATCATAAGCTTCCACACCTGCTGGGTCAAAGACGATGGCGCCATTGACTTGGTTGATCTCAACTGAACTCTTTTTCAAAGACCGTGTCTACTGTTTCTAAGACCGTGTCTACTGTTTGCGACCATTCTGCAAGTTGCCCCTTTTTTTTGTTTTTTGTTTTCTTGCAAAGTGTTTAATGTTGTGATTGGCTGAACATTCACTCTCATTTGACTTGCCAATCTTGGTCAAAATATGAGATACCCCCTCAAGTATTCATCAAATTTCACTCTACACGGCCCGATCTACATTTGTTCAACTTATATATCAAATTTGTCTCAAGTGAAACATTAGGTAGGATGGAAGTTAGAATTGTTAATGGAAGTTGCTATGTACAATTCACGTGAGGGGTATTTGAGTCACTTTCATTTTAGTTACTAGTTATAGATTCCGTGTTCAACACGGGTGTAATTTGACTTTGAAATTAATTGATAAATTTTATAAGTATTTTTATAAAAAAAATATTATTATGTGTCGACTTAATGTATGATAAAAGTTAAGTATTTTCAATATATGTAAATTAATGGTCATTTAGAACATTATTTTGTTTTAAAATAAGTATTTTTTTTATTAATTTTTATTCATGTACGAGTAAATAAGGGTTAGTCTCTTCATATCGAACAACTTGTTTTGACTAGGTATTGCGTTTGTTCTTTAGTCATTCTTTTGCCTACAAACATATTGAATAGTTGAGTTTTGTTAGTCTTTATGTCTTTGAGCTCTTGTCATTGAGTCATTAGTATAGTCAGATTCAGTAATTCCTTCATTAATGAATTGTTTTATTTCCGAATACCCTCTAAATTGTCAACTCCTCCAAAAAAAAAATGAATTAACTTAATAAATCAACATGAAAAAAATGAATTAGTTAATAATGAATCATTTGAAGATAAATTGACTCGCCAATTAACAAATAATTAAAATTGAAATAATAAAGGAGGTAACGTATTGTGGAAAGAGTAATGTCATGAATACTAGTTTAGAAGGAAGACTTGGGGCTGACTTTGAAGTCCTAGAAATTAAGATCTGTAATCGTGCATCGGCAAGAGTCAAGATATTAGCCAAGAAAGTCAACCCCCCCCAAAAAAATGAATAAGAAATGAAAAGTAAATCATAAGCACTCTCAAGCAATTAATTCACCAAGTCATCATCAAAGTCCGAAATTCATATCCTTAAGGGGTGACCTAGTGGTAGAGCTGGGGTTTCACAAAGTGTGAGGTATCAGGTTCCATCCCTTTTCATGCCCCCTTAGGATATAAAAAAAAAAAGAGTCCAAAATTCACACAATCTAATCCAGGATGATCGGTCAATTGAAGTCAATTCCAAGAACACTTGACTAAATCGTAATCAAATCAGTCAGCCACTCAACCAAACTGATAGTAACTATAAGAAGTGAGCCTTAGACTGAGAGTCTCATACAAAGGAAAGCAGATTAAGCTTGTTGGCATGCTATTGACTAGCTTTCTCATCATAACTAGCCAAGAAATGGCTCAAACCAACCAGAAGCACCAAAAGATACAAAAATGAAGAAGAGTCGATGGCTAATTAGAAATGGGGAAAATCAAATATATCTCGAGTCTTTTATTTTCGTTATTTTCTTAGACTCCGATCTCTTAAGTATCGTCGAGTCTGATCCAATAGCATGGGATTTCCCCTTTCTTGCATAATCTCACACAAATAAGTGTCATGTTATCAATTTCATTGGTGTCGAAAGATTTTCAAGTATTGAAGTATTCCTAAACTTTCATCGAGGCTTAGAAGAGTCCTTTTAAACATACAAAAACAAAATTGTGCCAAAGAGATGCCCGCTAGGTCAAATACCCGCAAGCTAGGCCGACCTGGGAAAAAGAAAAAGGTGTGACAAATAATACATTGCAAAAGAGATGCTCAACAGATTGAGAACACGAAAGGGTGATATAGGCAAAAGACAAGGTAAAGTAAAAAAAAAAAAAAAAGATAACAAACCTCAACTCCTTTTGGTCTTTGGTTAGAGAGACTAGCAATCATTTTATTATATATCTTAAAAAGCTGGGGTTTTCACCATTTTTGATCCAAAGAAGTAGATTGAAGAAGTGTCTAATAAAGGATAAAGGGTCAAACTTCACGTCAAGTAGAGTAATATGCTTGCAAGTCTTACTAGTGCTTTGAATTTGCAAGTACTCCAAGCTAAAGTGAAAGACAAAAATTAAGATTTCTTCCGTCCTAAAATAAGTGTTTATATTCTATTTTGGAACGTTTCTAAACAAGTGTTTCTGTTTCATTTTTAGAATGATTTTTTGAAACAATTGCCTATGACACTCTCATTTATTGAGAGATGAAAAATGAAAAGAGTCTTATTGATTTCACACGACTGAGGAATAATTTGAGTGTATTAAATGAAAATTATACAAAGTTATATCTCTTTCTTAAAACTCATGTAAAGTTAATAACAAACATTATTTTGGGAAGGAGGGAGTAACAATTTTGGATTTTTCATGAGGCAACATAATCTACCTGACAACATATTCAAGGATTAAAAGTAATACAGTATTGTGAAATGTGAGAACAGAAGATTTTGGTTGGTTTCTCACTTGCTGAGAAAGACCACAAAAAGGTTTTATTTATAGTGTTTACAATATCATTTACAGCCTAAGATTATGCTTAATTTACAACCTAAGTTTATGCTTAATTTACAGCCTTAATTTGAGCAAGGTGTACACCTATTTATATTTTAAAAGGTCTCTAATTGTGGCGTAGATCACTGATCCTTAACATGCCCCCTCGATGCAAGCGGGTGATCCTGAACAGTGAGCTTGCAGCGTAGAAGATGGAATCGATCCTTGCTGAAGCTTTTAGTAAATACATCAGCCACACAATCCTTAGAGGAAACAAAACGGACATCAAGCAGGCCTTGTTGAACACGTTCACGGACAAAGGGATAGTCTATTTCAATATGCTTTGTCCGGCCATGAAACACTGGGTTCATGGTTAGATAAGTGACGCCAAGGTTGTCACACCATAGAACAGGTGGTGTACGAATTTGTAAATGTAGTTCTCGAAGCAAGTTTTCAATCCACATAAGTTCGGTCGTGGCAATGGCAAGACCCCGATATTCAGCCTCCGTGCTTGAACGAGAGACTGTGCGTTGCTTACGAGAGCTCCATGAGATGATATTTGGACCCAAGAATACACAATACCCACTTGTAGAGCGACGATCAATAGAGTCACCAGCCCAGTCAGCATCAGTGTAGGCAGTGAAGTTGATGCGTATAGAGGGAGCTGGTTGTAGTTACAGACCATAAGTGGAAGTATTTTTGAGATACCGCAAAATTCGTTTGACGAGGAGAAGATGACTAGTGGTAGGGCGATGCATGAATTGGCATACTTTGTTGACAGAGAATGCTAGCTCCGGGCGAGTGAGGAGTAGATATTGCAGACCACCGACAAGGCTGCGATAGTGGGTTGGATCAGGTAATGGAGTGCCATTTTGAGGATTTAGATCACTCGAAGTACTAAGAGGAGTAGAACATGGCTTGGCACCATTCATGTTGGCACGATGAAGTAAATCCTCAATATAACGGCGTTGGGACAAGAAAAGTCCTGTAGAGAGTCGGGTGGCCTCAACACCCAAGAAGAATGATAACGGTCCTAGGTCCTTCAGAGCAAACTCCTTATGTAATGTATCAATAAGAGTTTGCAAACAAGCCATGCTAGAGCCCGTGAGAATGATATCATCGACATAAACCAAAAGGTAAATGATACCTTCTTTCGTATGTCAAAGAAATAGAGATGTGTCACAACGAGAGATGATGAATCCAAGCTGTTGAAGAAAGAGACTGAGGGAATGATACCAGGCTCTTGGAGCCTGTTTGAGGCCATAGAGAGAGCGATGGAGCTTGCAAACATGATCTGGAAAAGTCTGGTTGACGTAACCAGGAGGTTGTTTCATGTACACGTCTTCCAGTAAAAAGCCATTAAAGAAAGCATTTTGGATATCCAGTTGATGAATAGGCCATGAGTAGGAGAGAGCCAATGTAAGAACAACTCGAATAGTACATGGTTTGATAACCAGACTGAACGTTTCACCATAGTCAATACCTACTTTTTGATTGAAGCCCTTGGCGACTAATCTGGCCTTATAACGGTCGATAGTTCCATCAGCTTTGCGTTTTATACGAAAAACCCGTTTACAGCCAACGAGATTCAGCTGAGGAGAAGAGGGAACCAAAGACCAGGTTTCATTCTTTAAAAGAGCATGATATTCATCATCCATCGCTTTACGCCGGTTTGGGTCACTTTTGGCCTGTGAATAACAACTCGGTTCAAAAAGATCAACAGTGAGTTGAGTATGTTTGGAAGCGAGTAAAGCCTTAGGTTTGTAGATGCCAGCCTTGCCACGAGTGATCATAGGGTGGACATTGGTGATGGTAGGTGTAGGTAGGGAAGTAGGAGGTGGGTTAGGGGTTGGTTGGGGTGCCTCAGGAACTGGGGTAAGTGGAGCAGGAAGTGAGGTGGATGATGGGTTTAGTTCAGAAGGTGATAGGGTGGTTATGGGTTCGGCAGGGGCAGGGGTTAGTGTATTGGGATCAGGTTGAGATGCAGAGGAAGGTGGGCTTGGTGACTCAGTAGAGGTAGACTCAAACAGGTTTGGCTCAAATGGTTCGGCGATGGTAGGATTTGAAAGGGTGGGTTTAGGTAGGCTAGTACGAGAGACAGAAAAATATGGGGAGGTAGATGTTACCTGTGTTGGCGGCATGGAGGGAGGTACGTCGGAAGCAGCAGCAAAGGGAAAAGACTCTTCCACGAAGACAACGTGTCTGGACCAGTAGACATGTTTGGTGGGTATATGATAACATTTGTAGCCTTTTCGAGAAGAGTCATAACCAAGAAAGACACATGTGGATGAGCGAGGTTCAAGTTTGTTAGAACGATACGCCCGTAAATGTGGAAAACATAAGCACCCAAAAGTGCGAAGTGAGAGATAATCTGGAGTTTTATGAAAGAGGAGTTCATAGGGAGATTTAACACCGGTTGGAGAGGACGGAACCCGGTTCATAAGAAAGCAGGCAGTGGAGAAAGCATCATACCAAAAAGAAGGGGGGATGTTGGCCATAGACATTAAGGTAAGACCAGTTTCAACTATATGACGATGTCTACGTTCAATCAAGCCATTTTGAGCAGAGGTGTGAGGGCATGTAAAACGGTGATGGGTACCATTTTGTTGGAGAATATTGCTGAATGGGCGATATTCCCCTCCATTGTCACTTTGGAAAATTTTAATTTTAGTGTTGAATAAATTTTCGACATGTGTGGAGAACATTTTGAATATAGGGAGCGCATCATCTTTGGTATGCATAGGATAAATCCATGTAAAACGACTAAATGCATCAATAAAGATAATGTAGTAACGAAAGCCCTCATTAGATAAAACAGGGGAAGAACCCCAAATGTCAGAAACAATTTGTTAGGTCCGAGGGTTGCTCAGTGTATAGGCTAGAGGGGGGGGTGAATAGCCTATACTGTATGTAATAAAAATTTCATCCAATTTTTAACTTTTAAAAAATTTAGGAGTAGATGAAATGATTAATACAAGTGTATCATCTTCCTTATTGTAACTGCTTAGCCGAAGTTAGAAACATAGGACATCCTAGATCAGCAGATGTAGATCATGGACATTCTGAATCAGTAGATATGAAACATGCAGTTGGAAGATATATGTTGAACTTAGCTGATGGAAATGAGTTTGAGCAGCGGAAGAATAAACAGCATAAGTTTAACAATTTTGATTAAAGCAACTGTATAGATTTGATATGAAAGAGAACTTGACAGTTGACTATAATCTGTATTAGATGCATCATTTACTTTCCTTAAACAGATTGCACATGATAAAGCAAATTATACACGAAAGAGAAATCAAGGCTGAATGTAACAAATATATATATTATATTAAAATTCAGCAGAGGTTTGCTCAAAGGCAAACATGCTTAGTACATCAACCTAGACTCTCTATCCTAGCAATCTCCTTAGGAAAAAGAAGGAGAAATGAAGAAAGCGAAATCAAATATATCGAAAATACATTAGAAGATGTACTTAATATTTATTAAGACATCTTCCTGTAGTTTCAACTTGATATATTTGTTGTGAGAAGAGAATATTAGGAGTTGTTCAAATAACAAATATTTGAACAACTGAGTGCTAAGCACTCGACCAACAATGATGACACCTTATTGCACAATCGGCACAGCTTATAATGTAGTATAAGTCGCCGATATGAATGCAACTGGACATGTAAGTTCGCTCTTCATCGGACATCTTCAAGCTTGATCCGCTTCAACGATCGTAAGATACTTGGTCTCTTTCTTGGATGATGAAGTTGAGGCCACTGAAGAGACTGAGTTCTTCGAAGGAAGAAGAACTCAAATCAACAACAAGGTTGTTGATCAAGCAGAGCTTCTCAGCTTTTGGATTTTCTTCTCTCTCTCTCACAAAGTGTTTGTTCTTACACTTGTGATTTCTCACTCTAAAGGAGTGGTTCTGGATTGAAGAAATGAAAATCAATACCACAACCTTTTCAAGCATAAGCAAACACAGTTTGTGTGTTCTAGTGCTTGTGCTCTCTCTTTTGTGCTCTTGTATCCATTGGAAATGAGAATGAGAGTCTTCTTATATAGCTGGAGAAGAAGAGATGACCGTTGGTGTAGTGAATAGGTTTATGCCCGTTGGTGATCTGAATCTCATAATGTAGCAGAGTACATCTTTGGATTTGTTGGGCAAGGGCCTTCAGTTAGGTTTAAGTCTTGAAGATGGTTCGTGAGACAGGCTGACTGATTTGGACGTGTCGAGCTTAGCCTGGATGCAGCTGATTGATGTGGACGTATCATTGCTTTGACTGTAGTGCAGCGTCCTGTGTTTGGCCTTTTCTGGAAATGAAGCTTTGAAGACCGCGAACACTATTCTGAAGAGGAAATGTCTATTGGATAAACGTGAAGGTGCAGACATCGATGCGTATCTTGGATTTGTCAGACAGATCTTGTAACGGATCTATTTTGGCTTGAAGTGCGTTGAGTAACGACCGATGTATCTCGTGATCTTACAGTTTCTCGGCTTGTTCGATGAGGATTTGGCCGATTCGAGATCGCCATTATAGAACTGCGATGTAGAAACCGCGATGGTCACGATGTTCCTCTTGAGTAAATAGCTTCTCTGCAGTTGCTCGATGAAGTGCTTTGGCGGATACGAGAATCTGCCGATATAGAACTGCGATTTAGAGATGGCTATTTAGGCGATCATAGCGAAGGGAAATGTCGCTAGTGAGACATCTGCCGATAGTCACGTCACCGGCAATTTGAAGAGCTTGATTCATATGAAGGTTTGTCATCATTCGGTAGGACAAAGACTCGGATATGTACAAAGACTTCCTAGTCTAATGACCTATGCATTGTTTCAACAAGTCTGCCACACTAACCGCGCACCCTTTTAGCCACTTGTGAAACATGCGTTGTAATGGGAACAAGCAAATCACGTGTTGGAATATGCATACATATATATCACTGATTTACGGCATATTCCTAACAATCTCCTCCTATTTGCTTGGGACCATTACTACAATTGACTTATACATATAGCTCTTTAAAGCGCTTGTTCAATCCTTAGTAATAACATGCCACTACCGAATATTCGGTTTATATCAAGGCATGCCCTAGGTTGAACTTACAAGCGATAGCGTATGTATAGTCACCTATTGCTAAGTATTTACGACTCAATAATTGAAAGAACAAATACGAAGCAATGACTGAAGTGATTGTTTAGGCAAATGATAATATTGCCTTAAGAGTGTGTTTCTTGCATCGGATGATCTGAAGAATGTTGCTCAAGCAAGAAGTAGAAAGTATAAGTAACTTGTTATCTAGTTCTTAATCGAATTGATTAAGCATCTTCATCTAGTCAGCGTATTATAATAGTCATATAGTATTTTGCTGTATGGGTAGATACACAATCTTACAACAATTCTACAAGTTGTCTATCTCTCCTCCTTAATATTTGTTTATCTCTCCTCCTTATTATTTGTTTATCTCTCCTCCTTATTATTTGTTTATCTCTCCTCCTTACAAGTTCAGGGAGGGCATTACAACTTCACAATCTCTCCTCCTTAATGAATATTGTTCTCAATAGTGTTAATCCTACTATAGTTTCTTAAGGCCTAACTTCCTTCATAATCACTTGGGGCTATTACTTCCTTATTATAATCTCTCCTCCTTAATGGTTCATTGATTATTTGCAATTTTCACAATCTCTCCTTCTTTCCTCCTTACTAGTTTTCTCTCCTTCTTACTAGTTGGGGTTATTACTACTCCACACATTACTACTTCACAATTACTTGGGGCCATTACAACTTCACAATCTCTCCTCCTTAATGGCCACAAGTTAAAGATAGATTGATAGTTACCAATTAAATTATGGAGTATTAGAAACTAAATATGAGAGAGAACATGCTTATGGTAATTCATAAGGTATGAATTTTGACAGGTAGAGGGAAGGAAGATTGGTCTTGTTAAATGCTGTCTTTTTAGAAATGCCGAAGTGATTTGCTGGATGTAATTCTGCAGAGAATATAGACCGTATCGAGTAAATACAGTTACTTGTCATATTCACAGACTCTTAGTGTGCAGATGGCTTATGATACACAATTTTCATGTATGAGATATACATAATAGGATATCGAGGTTAGAAATTGTGTTTCCATTGCTTGTAAGAAGATTTTACAAGAATGTAGAGTGACAAGCTTTATTTTGTAATAGAAGTATCAAATAGGGTAAGCTGTTTAATTAGTGATACCAATTGGTGAGTAGTAAATCATTCAAAATAGTCTCTGATACCAGTCTTATGCTGACTTTTGTTAGATGCATGAGATATTCATCTAAAGCATGAGATGTAAGGTTTGCCTACGAGGCATTGCTGAAGTTCATTACGAAAGTAAACTGCAGGCATGAACGAGTATGTACCAGGACAAATTTTGAATACTTAACTCAAAAGAAAATGGCAAGAGTGGATAAACAGATGTTCTCAAAATTAAACACATTACCTATTTATCATAATAAAACAAAAGAGGATTAGATTGAGAAAACAGAGACCTAGCTAGTCAACCTAATGAGGTAGAGTTAAAGAATGAAGGTCTGCGATTCTAATCGAAGGGAACATTGACCGAATTTGACGAATGGGCGTTCTTTGGTTGAAGCTCTTCCCGAGATGAGGATTGCTCAAGGTGAGCATTTGAGGCGATGGGAGCAGGGGCAGTAGTAGCGGTACTTTCTCTTGTGGGAATCCAAGGGATGAAATTTGATACGTTGTTCCTGGGGTCTCGAAGACGATTCCTTACACGACGAGAGATTCGACGAGGTCGTTGAATCACTTGAGGAAGAGGAGTGGCAAGAAGGACCATCATACGATGACGCCATTCGGTGTGGGAGATGGGTCGATGAGGAGGACTAGCGATTTGGTGAACACATGATGCAAATGACTCTATTTGTGGAGAAATTTTGAGGTACGCAGAGTCGGTTCTTTGTTTTGGAGCGATACCAATTTTATACAACTTTTTGAATTTTTGAGAAGATGAAAGGGTTTCTTGATTAGAGGAATGGGAAAAGACATTTTGGAGGCTTAAAGAAGTGAGTGCATTTAATGACATAGTAATGATAGTCTGATTTGGGATTATGTCATCATGCTTAGTGTAATTATGGCTAGTACATAGGCAGTCTAGAGGATATTAATATTATTTTCAAACAGAAGTTTAAAAAAATATAATCGATTAATTTAATTGCCTTTATTGTGGTATTAATGGGTACAACCGCTCTAGAAATAATATGGTTATTTTACTTCAAGCGAATTGTTTGAGTAAAAATAGAACGACATTGGTTGTTTAAGAACGAATTGGGGACAAAATAACTTGACCAAGCCATATGGCACAGTTGTACATGACACAAATGTGGAAGTTTTTAGAGAAGTGTGTCTTAAGATTGTCTGATATCAATCTTGAAGTTTGATACCAATTTTGAGAGATTTGATGAGTCTTTTAATGAATGAAGACACTATCAGCAGGTTGTATTTGGTATTTGCTAAAGTAGGAACTGCGATATCAATTGTTATGTCTATTGGTAGTGTGATTAATATCGGCTAAGGTAATGACTGATACCAATTGAATAGACTCTATTTATAATGGACATCAATCTATTTAGGATTAATAAAGCTTAGTAAGAACATTAAATAGATTAAGTATGTGAAATATGGAATGTGTACCTGAAGTGATGTCCGTTCTTCTTTCTGTCCAACAGATCTAGGTCATTTACATCAAAAGAAGAGATCTGCAGACTAGAATTGATCTGAAGAGAGTGAGACGTAGCCTATATACAGCAGGGGTCATATCGGCTGTTCACTCCTGAGGAAGGACTTAATATTTGAAAATATTAGTCTTCCCAAGAATTCTTGAATGTCGACTATCTTGAGGATAGGTCGAGTTACTAGAGATTTTTAACTACATCCTTTTGACAAAGAATCTCATGATAAGGTGTAGCGAGTGTTTTGAATTCAATCGTATACCAATTAGTGTTGAGCCATTATAATGGGAACAACTAATCAAGCCTTTATAACTACAATCTCATAAGGTACATAAGATTTTGTAGTTGTCGTAACTAAGAACACAAAGTGCTGTTGAATTGTCTTGAAAGGTTCGATTTAGCAGACACCGTTGTTCAAAGCAGATTTACTAATAATCTTGACCTTTTAATCATGAAGGATAGAGATTGAGTAATAGCAGATTCCTTGATAGGTTGACATGAAGGTCATGAATACCGCCTATTTGTTAAGAGACTATAGGTTTTGAACTTGAATTTACTCATTGTGAAAAGATTAAATTCTGAAAGGCAATTATCATGGTGTCTAAGGATGAAAGTTAAGCAGTAGTAGAAGACCATAACTTGATGTAGCAGATTGTTCAAGAATGGTTTGCTGATGGGATGTCAGCAGAGTTTGTGTCTCGGTAGAGTGATCATTTCATTAAGAACAATTCTTTTAATCACCAGAATAAAATGGAGATAATTAAAGAATAATAAGTTTGATCAACACACTTTAACACATTAGTTCATGCTATCAAAGGAATGCACAAGTAGATAAGCATGAGAAAAAGTTGCGAGCTTGTATTCAATAATCCAAGTAGTTTTACACATTATGTTGCAAGGATCACCGATTACAAGAACAATACAACTGGATTTTTTTTGACTAGATTACATGAGAAAGATACATAATGATTCAATTTACGTAAGAGATACATGTTACAAATTTGTGTCCTATAGGTCCTAATCCTAGACATTAGATGAGGAGTCATTGGTCAAGGATTTAGAAGGAGTTGGATGATAGGAAGATGGCCGTGTTCCCTTTTTGATTTCCTCCAACTCTCGGGGGAGGCAGAACATCTTCACTTCTTCGGGTCATTATGAGAGCACCGAAGGGTGATGGCCGTCAAAGATGTACTGCTTGGCCCATGAATCCCCTTTGATATTCACAGGGACTTATGGTCGTTGTTAGCAGTTCGTCATCTTTGTCAATTCCATATTAGCTACTTAATTCAGCGAGCGAATTATCCGCATCGGCCATCTTTGAGGTGATGGTCGGCATACCTACATATAACCGAAGACTTGTTGCACATGGCAATATGTTAAATGTTTTCCAAACATTTGACATTTCTTTTCGGATCTTTTCGTGAAGTTCAAGTATGCAAGCGAGACTTCCAAAAGTGGAATGAGTATGTGCTAATTGATTTTCCCAGTGATTCATCTCAGACATTTTAGAGTATCAATGAGATTGATAGCTAAAAGTTAGAAGAGAGAATGAAATCACTTTTCGGCATTAATTGATGGTTTTCTATCTTACTTTTAAAACTAATTGACTAAAAGAGTTCTTAAGTGTTCGACAATCATGGTTTGCGGATATAAATCATGCTTGATGGCAAACTTCTATGATTATCGGACGAGACAAAAGAAGATCTTTTTATCAATTGTTTTCTCAACAATACTGTGGAACCATAATTAATGATTTCTGGTATACAAGACTTGATGCAATTTCTCTCATGTTTGGTAACTGTGAATAAGAAGGGATCTTTAGAAAATGATTTTCACAGCTTATGAATGATATTGAAAATATATTTTTGAGAGAAATTTAGATCAGCTCTTGTGAAGCAACAGAAATAAAATCGAAACAACTTTGAATGAATATGAAGAAATCATACCCAGTTGTTGAGGAATTGTCTTGATCCAATCTTAGGACTTGGGTTTAGTAACATTTGTGAGATTTTGAATCATTGAATTGTAACTAGTGTAATCTATAGGCAGTTTGTGAGTTTTGTCACAGTAGAGATTGAATGAAGAAGGAGCTCTACTTATACTCACGGAGGTTAGACTGAAGGATACTCAATAATGAAGCATTACTGTTGAGTTGTCCTTCTGATCACGCCTTGCAGGATAGGTGTGAAGTCTAGATATTCTCAAGATTCTTGGTAAGGATTGATGTTGACTGTCTTGTCGTTTTCCAAGATTTTGAAAATAGTCTTAACTTTAATCGAAGCGATCAAACTTCGAAAAGTGTGCCTCCACCTTTAATAGACTTGAGAGAGTAGGTCTTAAAGGGTTTTTACTTCTATAAGTCAGCACATACAACCGAGCTTATGAAGTGTTGGTTGGATGTGGAAATTCAGCCAACTACGGGGTTTTCGAAAAACATTTGAAACCACTGATAAGAAAAATGCCGATTTGTTTTTGAAAACCATTTGCATAAAACAAATCATACAATCAATGTATATTAATAAAAGTGCGGTATGACAAAGTTATTATGCATTGTTGTCGATGATATGTATGAGCATATTAGTTCAAAGACATGAGCACAGTCATTAGAAAGCAAATAGCTAACTGTTTGTATAGGCATGAGAGAGGGTCTTTATCAACTCCTTTGGACTTATCGCAGATTTTTCACTTCATTGTTGTAAAGTCCAGCGGTGAAGATTTTGACCTTGAGTGAGTGAAGGACATGAGTGAATTCTCATGAGTGATCGCGATCCTTCATGAATCGCGGCCATGTTACTATCTCGATGGAGAGAGATGTTGCATGATTGACCTTTTCGTCATATGAGTTCCCGCCCAAAGTACTCATAGAGAAAATTAGCAACATTTATGAGCTAAAGATAGCTCTAGTAATCCAATAATACAAATGAGACTTAATAAGCATGACAAAAGAATAATTATTCAAAATACACTTATAAGTGTAACCCAAAGTGTTAAGAAATTAGAGTGGGGTTACTTCCTCATTAAACTCTTTGAACGCGTCTGCTCATAGTCGTTGAAGCACCGGTTCTAATACGAGCATAGGTTCTTTGAGTGTATTCTTGCTCGGTGAGGCTTTTCATTGAAGGAAGACAAATTCATCATTGATGTCCTTAGGCCAAGAACTTACAATCTCGGTGATTTTGAAGATGACATATCTTTGATTTCCTTTGAATTTCCTTTGAAACTCTTCTTATTTCCTCTGCTCTAAACTTTTATAAAAAGTTTTCTTGAGAAGGTGTTGGATTGGAACAATCGTTAGCCTTATGTCAAGAGAGCATGTTTTTGGAAGGGATTCTAAGTAATTCATCTATCAAATATGAGTTTAACCCATTTGCCAAAGAAGATACCAAGATTTAAGAACAGATTTATGAAACATGCATAATCCTTAGCAAGTCAACCTTCACTATAATACTTCTCTTCACAATATCAATGTAATTCGATATATGATAAATTTTCTTATAGTGAACACATTGTCATCACAATACTCTTTCTCACATGTTTTTGAAAACAAAATTTATTTTGATTTGAAGATGGTTTTCAAAAGGCTTTCGGATTCTCGGTCAAAAGGTTTTTGTGGATAAAAGATTTTGAAAAGACTCTTTTGACTATGCATCTAATCGAGGCAGGATCTAAACTCTCGGGTTATTAAGCCCGAAATAAGGTTTGCGAGTACGCTCGATACCAATTGTTAGGTCCGAGGGTTGCTCGGTGTATAGGCTAGAGGGGGTGAATAGCCTATACTTGTATGTAATAAAAATTTCATCCAATTTTTAACATTTAAAAATTTAGGAGTAGATGAAATGATTAATACAAGTGTATCATCTTCCTTATTGTAACTTAGCCGAAGTTAGAAACATAGGACATCCTAGATCGCAGATGTAGATCATGGACATTCGAATCGCAGATATGAAACATGCGGTTGGAAGATATATGTTGAACTTAGGCGATGGAAATGAGTTTGAGCGGCGGAAGAATAAACAAAGATAAGTTTAACAATTTAGATTAAAGTAATGTAAAGATTTGATATGAAAGAGAACTTGACAGTTGACTATAATCTGTATTAGATGCATCATTTACTTTCCTTAAACAGATTGCACATGATAAAGCAAATTATACAAGAAAGAGAAATCAAGGCTGAATGTAACAAATATATATATTATATTAAAATTCAGCAGAGGTTTGCTCAAAGGCAAACATGCTTAGTACATCAACCTAGACTCTCTATCCTAGCAATCTCCTTAGGAAAAAGAAGGAGAAATGAAGAAAGCGAAATCAAATATATCGAAAATACATTAGAAGATGTACTTAATATTTATTAAGACATCTTCCGTAGTTTCAACTTGATATATTTGTTGTGAGAAGAGAATATTAGGAGTTGTTCAAATAGCAAATATTTGAACAACCGAGTGCTAAGCACTCGACCAACAATGATGACACCTTATTGCACAATCGGCACGACTTATAATGTAGTATAAGTCCGCCGATATGAATGCAATCTGACATGTAAGTTCGGCTCTTCATCGGACATCTTCAAGCTTGATCCGCTTCAACGACGTAAGATACTTGGTCTCTTTCTTGGATGATGAAGTTGAGGCCATCAAGAGACCGAGTTCTTCGAAGGAAGAAGAACTCAAATCAACAACAAGGTTGTTGATCAAGCGAGCTTCTCGGCTTTTGGATTTTCTTCTCTCTCTCTCACAAAGTGTTTGTTCTTACACTTGTGATTTCTCACTCTAAAGGAGTGGTTCGGATTGAAGAAATGAAGATCAATACCACAACCTTTTCAAGCATAAGCAAACACGGTTTGTGTGTTCTAGTGCTTGTGCTCTCTCTTTGTGCTCTTGTATCCATTGGAAATGAGAATGAGAGTCTTCTTATATAGCCGGAGAAGAAGAGATGACCGTTGGTGTATTGAATAGGTTTATGCCCGTTGGTGATCGAATCTCATAATGTAGCAGTACATCTTTGGATTTGTTGGGCAAAGACCTTCGCTTAGGTTTAAGTCTTGAAGATGGTTCGTGACACAGCCGGATTTAGACGTGTCGAGCTTAGCCTGGATGCGGTGATTGATGTGGACGTATCATTGCTTTGATAGTGCGGCGTCCGTGTTTGGCCTTTTCTCGAAATGAAGCTTTGAAGACCGCGAACACTATTCGAGGAGGAAATGTCTATTGGATAAACGTGAAGGTGCGACATCGATGCGTATCTTGGATTTGTCGACAGATCTTGTAACGGATCTATTTTGGCTTGAAGTGCGTTGAGTAACGACCGATGTATCTCGTGATCTTACGGTTTCTCGGCGGTTGTTCGATGAGGATTTGGCCGATTCGAGATCCGCCATTATAGAACCGCGATGTAGAAACCGCCGATGGTCACGATGTTCCTCTTGAATAAATAGCTTCTCTGCAGTTGCTCGATGAAGTGCTTTGGCGGATACGAGAATCTGCCGATATAGAACTGCGATTTAGAGATGGCTATTTAGGCATCATAGTGAAGGAAATGTCGCTAGTGAGACATCTCGATAGTCACGTCACCGGCAATTTGAAGAGCTTGATTCATATGAAGGTTTGTCATCATTCGGTAGGACAAAGACTCGGATATGTACAAAGACTTCCTAGTCTAATGACCTATGCATTGTTTCAACAAGCCGCCACACTAACCGCACGCACCCTTTTAGCCACTTGTGAAACATGCGTTGTAATGGGAACAAGCAAATCACCGTGTTGGAATATGCATACATATATATCAGCTGATTTACAGGCATATTCCTAACACAATTAAGTCTAATGGATTTTCATAAACTGTAGTACTAGGATGAAAAGGGAGTTTATGGCTTTTGTTTTCCAAACAAGCTTGACAAAAGGTAAATTTAGAATGAGAAACAGAAGTTGATGGTGGGATACTACGGTTTTGACAAATCAAAGATAGGGTGCCCTAATCTATGATGCCAAGATTGTAGACGGTTCGTTCACCAACTAGAGTCGTGACAGCGAAGAATTAGGAAGAAGGTAATAGAGTCCATCCCTAAGTGTGCCCTGAAGTACTGGCCTCCCTGTTTGCCGATCCTTCACAACACAACCAAAGTCAAAAAATTCAAAAGAGACATTATTATCTTGACAAAAACGAGAAACAGATAGGAGATTTCGATCAAGATGTGGAACACAGAGAACATGGGAAAGATGGAACTTACGGGTAGAGGTAGATAAGAAGGACGAACCAGTGTGAGAGATGGGCATGCTAGAGCTGCTGGCAACTTTGACCTGATCGGGACCAGTGTACTCAGCTTGGTTTTGAAGATTGGTGATGGAGTGTGTCATGTGATTGGATGCGCCACTATCTGGGAGCCAATCATAGGTGTAGACAGAATTAGTATTTGTGGCATAGGCGGTGGGCACAGCGGAGGACGATTCGAAGGGCGAGGGCCCTTCTTTGGTGGTTGTTTGCGTGGAGGTTTAAAGGTTTTATCAAACCTCTTGAAACAGTCCTGGCAAGAGTGATACGGCTTTTCACAAAGTTGACATATGATGGCTGGATTCCCATTTGCAGTGGTGGAAGTATCATGGCCACGTGAAGGAAACACCTTGGCAGTATGTGCTTGAGGCTGAGACAAAATAGACTTGTTAACATTACCAAGATGACGTTCATAAGTAATTAAATAAGAATCAAAATCTTCAATGGACCAAGAAGACATAGTAGCGGTTAAAGTGGCATAAACAGATTCATAGGATGAGTCCAGGCCATCTAGAATACAATGACGGAGTTCCATATCAGAAATTTCATGGCCAGCAGCGGCGAGGGAGTCAGCAAGGGTCTTGGCGTGATCAAGGAAATCGCTCATGGATGAGTTGCCCTTTTTGATATGCTGGAGTTCACGCTTAATGTGAAGGATATTAGACTCAGTTTTGGAGGCGAAAGTACGTTCCAGAACTGACTAGGCAGTAGCAGAAGATGAACATTTTGCAACTTTGGCTAATATAGGCGCGGTAAGAGAAGAGAGAAGCCAACCCAATAATAGTTTGTCCAAAAGAATCCAGTTGATGGAGTTGAGATTGGGAGATCCGTCTGAGTTAGTTGTCGGTGGACAGATGCAAGACCCTGTGACAAAGCGTTCAAGGTTGTATCCTTGCAAATACGGCAGTAATTGTGCCTTCCAAAAAATAAAATTGGATCGATCAAGTTTTACCGTGATTGCGTTGTGCAATTGGTCAAAAGGAATTGAAGAAGGAGGTGGAATAGCAGCGGCAACCATAGTGGTTGTAGCGGTAGTGGTAGAGGCTCCAGTCGACATAAGGAAGGGAAGAAACAGAGGAAAAAAAATTTTAAATTATAGGATTTGGTTGCTCTGATACCATGCGAGAACAGAAGATTTTGGTTGGTTTCTCACTTGCTGAGAAAGACCACAAAAAGGTTTTATTTATAGTGTTTACAATATCATTTACAGCCTAAGATTATGCTTAATTTACAGCCTAAGTTTATGCTTAATTTACAGCCTTAATTTGAGCAAGGTGTACAGCTATTTATATTTTAAAAGGTCTCTAATTGTGGCGTAGATCACTGATCCTTAACATGAAACTCTCAAAACATGAAAAATATTGGAAAAGAAAAGTGTGGCCGTGTGCATAAAGAGGTTCTCAACTATTATTACTCATTGGGGTGTTACAAAAAATTTCATATATTCAACCAATCCTTGTATTAAACACACTACATCAAAACAGTACACTCGTATCGTAAATTATGCACACAATATGAAACACATTCGACAAATTTTTTGCATAAAGCTACAAAGAAAATGCTAAATGGAGTTGACAACCCCATTACTTGGAATTGGTCAAGGTCAAACTGAAATCCCACAATTTCTTGGCCAGTTCTGGATCTTTAGCCTGTTTGTTCCTTTTGGCGATGTTGCTGTCGGCAAAATATTCACCGCTAACCCCGTTAACCTTTGGATTCAATGCCAGATAGCATGTAGTTGCAGCTCCCTGGAACCAAAGCGAATGACAGTTAAGGATAATGCCTTGATACATTTTAACTAGAACCAAATTGATTAATCAGGATCCTTGTATTAAAGGACAAGATTGTAAGATAGATAACCAACCTGAGGAATGGTCTTCAGGAATGCTTTGAGAAACACATGGAAGACAACTGTGTGAAGAAAGGTAGAACATCATTAACACCAAATTATATTAATTCTTAATTTCCTGGATTTCTTTTATTAATGTCTTAGAATCCTATTAATCATGTTCAGGAAGTCCCAAAACAGAGTCTGTTTACAAGTAAACAAAAGTATCATACAAAAAGATTAAACCTTTACCATATTTAAGTTGAGAAAAATCATGACTATCAATATGTATCCATGCATTATTCGTCAAAATGAGTTGATTTTATCTACGATAACATCTTTGATTACGTGCAAATGCAAGTAAAAAAGTCTTAGGTTGTACCTCCCATCACATTTGAATGACGGGCAAGATTGGTTGGAATAACTCCGGGATGTAGTGAATTAGCAGTTATATTCACCCCTTCTTCCTGCAAATTTCGAAAAGAATCAAAAGTACAACATCGATTCTCGGGCATGACAACATGAAAATTATCTAAGAATCATATATTGAAAATAAAAAACAGATAGTTGCTTGAAGAAGAGAAAATTTACCTTGAAGCGCCTTGCTAGCTCGTTTGCGTGCAGTGTATTAGCGAGCTTTGATTGCCCATAAGCTGAAAGACTTGAATAACTGTAAAATATATTCACGGAGTCAGACAAACAGATACAGTTACTCATTTTCCACAAATGAAATAACAGTATGTCCCTCTTTTACCTCTTTTCGTCATTTAATTTGTCAAACATAATTCCTCCCTTGTAAGTCATTGTATAAAGCTCTGATGAAATAATAACAATCCTTCCCTCTTTGTGGCTTTTATGGGCAGTACTTTTCATGGTATCCAGCAGAAGATTGGTCAAAAGGAAATTACCTGAAAGAAAAAAAAAAAGATTTACTTAAGCTCATTATAACACATGTTTGAAGAACAATAGTTTTTCATTTTGGTAACAGAAACATACCTAGATGGTTTGTAGCAAATTGGCTCTCGATTTTGTCTTTGGAGAGCGAGAAAGGAACACCCATAATCCCTGCATTTAGACTTAAGACCAAAGATAACAAATTTAGTCCTGGCAAGATCTAACTTAAACTGATCGATATATCTATGAAAAGGATGTAATGCATCCATTTGAAGGATGATTATAACGCACTGCTAAACTCAATATCATCATATAGTTCACTTACACAAGGATGTTGAGGGGAAGACCATAGGAAATGTATTCGGATGCAAAACGTCTTATTGATGTCTGTGAGCTGACATCTAACTCCATAATATCAATTTTAGCATTCGGGGTTTTCGTTAGGATGCTTTCTTTTACTTTTTTGGCGGCATCGACGTTTCTGATTGCCATAACTACATGTACACCACGCAAGGCAAGGACACGAGCAGTTTCTGCGCCTAGACCACTTGTAGCTCCTGAAATCACATGTCAATACATAAGCACCTCAATATGGCAAACACAACATTTCAATTAAGTCTTTATGTCTTGCCAACGCAGTCAAATGCCAAAAAGAAAAAAGAAAGAACAAAAGAACAAAAAGATAGAAGAGGTTGAACGCTAGTCAAGCAAATATGACACAATCGATTAATACAACCGAAGACTATGGCACTAGGAAAAGCTATTATCAAAACCTCTTCGAGAAAACATTTAGGCCTCTTTGATGATGTAAATTACTTACAAATTTTATCTGATATGCAAAGTCTTATTTACTGTAAATACTAAGTAATGAAATCAATTTGTTTGTGTTATTTAAATAAAAAAATACAAACAAACAAAAAACAGAGCAATCATGTCCTAATGGTTCTTATGAGTTCATCAGTTGTTCAATACAATCCATCTGTGTCTTTGGGATTTCTCAATAGCATATTTATGTCGTCAAAATTAATCTACTAACTTGAAATACATTTTCAGTTTCCCTTACATGGGAAAGATTGGTAGGTACTTAAAAAGTTGAATATGCCCTGCTCGACGTAATGCCACAAAGAGCCCAATAAATCATGCTCTGTTCACAAACTTTTAAACAATCTTCCCAATTCCCATATTGATATATCCGTACCATGAAAATGAGGCTTTCATTGTAGATAATTAAATAAACCCATCGAAGAAAAATGTAAAAGAAATGCAAAAAATGACAGAGAAATCAAGAAATTTCAACAAAAAGAAAAAACACAGTATGAAAAATTTCAGCCCAGACCTGTAATAATGGCAGTAAGGCCAGTTCCATCAACTCCTTTGGTAACATCCTCAGCTGTGGATTTAGCTGAAAACCCAGATTCTCCTTTGCACCCCAAAACCCACACCATTTTTAAATCAAACAATATTGGATGACAGAATACTCAAAAAAAAAATAAGACGATCGAGACTTTGTTTGTAAGAAGCGCAGTAGAGAGCAAAGCAAGTTATGATCTGAACCCAATATGCAGCAGCAATATATATATATATATAGGGAGAGAGGGGAGGGAATGGAAGAATTGGACTTCCATCTTCATAAGCTTCTACACCT
Organism: Platycodon grandiflorus; assembly: GCA_016624345.1. Lineage (NCBI taxonomy): Eukaryota > Viridiplantae > Streptophyta > Magnoliopsida > Asterales > Campanulaceae > Platycodon > Platycodon grandiflorus. The sequence continues at coordinate 38,572,766 of CM028362.1, forward strand.
GTTGGGTCAAAGATGAAGGCGCCATTGACTTGGTAATTGATGTCAACTGAACTCTTTCATAGACCCTGTCAATTGTGTGTGACCATCTGCAAGTTGGCCTTTGTTTTTATTTTTATTTTTTTAAATTTTGGGTTCTCAACCTAGCTGGTTTTCTTTCTTTTTTTTTTTTTTTTTTGTGAGCATGAATTTATTTTTTGTTTCGGCCGTCCTTTCTGCTTTTTAACTAGCGAGCTTCATTTTCACATTGAATTTTCTCTTCTTCTGTTTTGAACTCTCGAATCTACGGGTTATGCAACCTTTATTTTTGTGGCATGTAGGGTACGATCACTTTGGAACGCTTTTGTCCATCGATTGTTCTTTGTTCAAACTTTGGTATTCTTTATTTTTCTTTTTTTAAATAAAAATATTTATTTTAATTACCTTAAACTTTCAATTTGTACAACTTCATCCTTTTAATCTTACTTAACGGACCAGACTCTTATGGTATCGAACGGAGGGACTTCTGACGTGCGAAATTACCCTACTTTGGTCGATAGCATGCATTTCTACAGTATTTTCAGATTTTACCTTAGTAAAGGGACGGCTGGTGCATTTAACCCTTTGCTTTTCATTTTTTTTCTTGGTGCACACCCTTTCTTTACCTAGGCCGATTGTTTTGGTTGTCAACATAGCTAGCTTTTTTTTTTTTTTTTTTGTGGATGGCTTTAATTTTTGTCCAGGCCATCCTCTCTACTTTTCAATCTAGCGAGCTTCATTTTCACATTTATTTTTCTTCTTCTTAGAGTTCAAAACTATGGGGTACAACCCCTCTTCCTTGGAGTAGATGGCATGAGCAGCCCCTTTATTTTTCTAGCATGCAGGGTACAACCACCACTTTAGAATGCTTTTGTCCGTCGATCATTCTTAATTTGGTTCAAACTTTGGTTCACGAGATTCTTCATTTTACAGTGTTTTCTTTTTCTTTTTTTTTTTTTTTGGGACTTTCTTGGCTAATATCTAGATTGATTCATTTACCAACGAGCTCTAGCTTCTCTTAACGGAGAGGTCGAGTGTTCAAGTCTCACCAGAGACGACACCCTGGTACTTAAAAAGGTCGGGTGTTTAAGCCTCACCAGAGGCACCGTTATTATTCAAACCTCACCAAAGGCCCATTTAATACTAACAGAGAGGTTGAGTGTTCAAACCCTACACCCTAACCACCCTAGTACTTCAATACTCTCAGTGGAGAGGCGGGTGTTCAAACAATTTGTTCTAGCCACACCAAATGCATCATATAGTCTTAATTGTAGCCTTTCAAGGCATTAAATAATAATAATAAGGGTTGGATAAGGTCTATGTCCCCTTGAAAAAAGAAAAAAAAATGGATTGATTCATTTGCTGATACACGATTACCGATCTTGATTTTTTAGGACTTGAAATTCAGCCCCAAGTGTTCTATTGATTGCTTTCTTTTTAAATTGGTCAAAACATTACTCTTTCCACGATACCGTACCTGCTTTATTATTTCAATTTTGATCGTTTATTAATTGGCGAGTTGATTTATCTTCAAATGATTCATTATTAACTTAACTAATTCATTTTTATCATGTTAGTTTCTTAAGTTAATTCATATATTTTTTTAAATTAGGACCTGGCAATTAGTGGATATTTGAAAATAAACCAATTTCACTAATGAAGAAATTATTGAATCTAACTGTTCTAATGAATCAATAACATCATCTTAAAGACATAAAGACTAAAGAAACTCAATTATTCAATAAGTTTGTAGGCAAAATGATGACTAAAGAAAAGACTAAATATCTCGTCAAAACAACTTGTTGGCTTCGGGCTTTAGAAACTCGAAGGTCCAATATGAACTTAGAATAGGAAATTTTTGGGGCTTAATCCTCGATTGATTGGGATATAAAAATGCAAAATGGGTTTCTCCCCTACTTCTTCCTCCCCCCCCCTTTCCCCTTCCTCTTAGCTAATTTGGTCATGGGTGTTTGATTTGGCGGGTTTAAAGGTGAGGTTGTGGTTATGGTGTTCAGAAATGTGGTATATATCAAGTACAACATTTTAACCTGATTGTTGTTTTATATGACCTTTGACCAAAAATTGATACAAACTTCTCAAAACACCCTCAAGGCCCTCAAAACCTAACTAACCTATCATTCATCCCTCACTCACCGTCTTCATCACAGCGCACGCCCTCTGCCTTCCACCTTCCGCCCTCCGCCTCCATTGCAGCGCCGTCGAGGTAACTCTCTCTCTCTCTCTCTCTCTCTCTCTCTCTCTCTCTCTCTCTTCTTTTACATATATACTGTCTCCCTTGTTTCTTCTTTTCTCATGCATATACTACCTCCATTGTTCGTCGAACGGCTCGTTGAACGACTCACGAACAACCCTAGTGTCATTTGAACAAACCCTAGGGTCGTTCAAACAACTCTTGAACGACCCTAATGCCGTTTGAACAAACCCTAGTGTCGTTCGAACGACCTATATGAGTTGTTTTTAAAAAAATGGGTATTTTGGGGTTTTTAAATAAAGAGTAGCCTTAAAAGATGTTTTGGAGTAAGTGAGGCCATATAAAAATTTTGAGGGTTTGACTGGGCCATTTATGAAGAAACCCCGTTCAGAAATAATTGTTTCGTGGAGGAAGACCAAGGAAAAGAATAATAGAGGAAGGATTGAATCAAACCAAAATAACTAAAATGAAAGTAACTAAATTACCAAAGAGGAAGGATTGAATCAAATCAAAATAACTAAAATGAAAGTGACTAAAATACCCCTCACGCGAATTACACATACCAACTTCGGTTAGCTAACTTTCATCTTACCGAAGGTTTCACTTGAGTCGACAAATTCTAACATGAGGTACTGTGTAAATTAAACGAATGTAGATTGGGTCGAGTAGATTGAATGATGCAGAACAAGTGTCGAACATGTTTCTGACTAGGATGGAGGGTTCAAAGAGTTTTCGGAAGAAAGAAAATTGAAGGGTGCAAAGTGTCAATTTTGAAAAGATGTTCTAATAGAAATCATTAGTTTGACGCGTTTGTCTTCAGAGTACATAACTTTCGCGTTCGGATCAACCACGGGGCCCGTCGCATATCAAATCAAAGCTCTCGATGACACCTACAAGACTAACGCGGTGTAACCCATGACTCGCACGTTTTAAGGCCAAAAAATGTTATTTAAGTAGTGTTATGAGGCTCGGAAGAGTTTTAGTCAGTTTTTTTTGCAATTTTTAGTTTAATATTTTTTTCTTAGGGTTTGAATTTTTTTAGGGTATAAATACAAACACAATTGAAGTTAGCTTTTCAATATTAATATTTTTCTTCCTACATAAGCTTTGTGTGCGGAACTCTAAGCCATCGTAGGCTTGTTTGTTAGGAATTTCTTGTGGTAAGAGTTTTTGTTGTTGATTTTCGCTGCGTCAATGAATTTGATGAATTCTTGAGGATAATTCATAATTTGGCCTAAAAAACAAGATTGGCAAGTCAAATGAAAGGGAATGTTCATCAGCCAATATATTTATTTTTTTTCCTTCATATTCTTTGTGTGTGGAACTCTAAGCCATCGTAGGCTTGTTTGTTAAGAATTTCTCGTGGTAAGAGTTTTTGTTGTTGATTCATTTGAGGGAATGTTCATATATATATATATATATGGAGAAGTATTTAATGGTTACTTTTTTATTTAACCATCAATGGTTACTCTCATTATCAATCATTGGATCAAAAATTAAAGGTTGAGATTTAATGCATTAAATGACTCACCTACTTGCATTAATTACATTTTCCAACTAACCATTAAATCTCAACCTTTAATTTTTGATCCAATGATTGATAATGAGGGTAACCATTGATGGTTAAATAAAAAAATAACCATTAAATACTCCCGCATATATATATATATATATATATATATATATATATATATATATATATATATATATATATATGTATTCAATGGTTACTTCAAAATTTAACCATCAATGGTTACTATCATATATATAACCATTGATGGTTAAATTTAAGAACTATCAATACTCCTCCATATATATATATATATATATATATATATATATATATAAATATAAAGACCAACTTGCAGAATGGTCACACACAGTAGACACGGTCATTGGAAAGAGTTCAGTTGACATCAATTTCCAAGTCAATGGCGCCATCATCTTTGACCCAGCTGGTGTGGAAGCTTATGAAGATGAAAGTCCAATTCTTCCATTTCCTCCCCTCTCTCCTATATATATATATATATATATATATATATATATATATATATTGCTGCTGCATCTTGGGTTCAGATCATAACTTGCTATTGCTCTCTACTACTTCTTACAAACAAAGTCTTGATCGTTTTATTTCTTTGAATATTCTGTCATCCAATTTTGTTTGATTTAAAAATGGTGTGGGTTTTGGGATGCAAAGGGGAATCTGGGTTTTCAGCTAAATCCACAGCTGAGGATGTTACCAAAGGAGTTGATGGAACTGGCCTTACTGCCATTATTACAGGTCTGGGTTGAAATTTTTCATACTGTGTTTTTTCTTTTTGTTGAATTTTCTTGATTTTCCTGTAATTTTTTGCATTTCTTTTTCATTTTTCTTTGATGGGTTTGTTTAATTATCAACAATGAAAGCCTCATTTTCATGGTAAGGATATATCATAATGGGAAGGTTGTTAAAAGTTTGTAAGCAGAGCATGAAAACTATTGAGCTCTTTGTGGCATTACGTCGAGCTGGTTATATTCAACTTTTTAAATACCTAGCGATCTTTCAATGTTAAGGGCAGCCATAAAATGTAATGGAAGTTAGTAGCTTAATTTTGAAGATATAATTATGCTATTGAGAAATCCCAAAGACAGATGGATTGTTGAACAACTGCTGAACTCGTAAGGACCATTTCAACATATGATTGCTCTTTTTTTTCTTTTTTTATTTGTTTGTATTTTTTTAAAAATAACACAAACAAACTGATTTCATTACTTAGTATTTACAGTGAATAAAACCTCGCATATCAGATAGAATATGAAAGTAATTTACATAGAAGAGCTTTTGATGATAGCTTTTCCTAGTGCTATAGTCTTCCGCTATTTTAATCGATTGTGTCATATTTGCTTGACCGGTCTCAACCTTCTTCTATCTTTTTTTTATTTATTATTTTCTTCTTTTTTATTTTTTCTTTGGCATTTGACGATGCTGGCAAGACATACAGACGTGATAGAAATTTTGTATTTGCCGAATTGAAGTGCTTATATTATGTATTTACATGATTTCATCAGGAGCTACAAGTGGTCTAGGCGCAGAAACTGCTCGTGTCCTTGCCTTACGTGGTGTACATGTAGTTATGGCTATCAGGAACGTTGATGCTGCCAAAAAAGTAAAAGAAAGCATCCTAATGAAAACCCCCAATGCTAAAATTGATATTATGGAGTTAGATGTCAGCTCACAGGCATCAATAAGACGTTTTGCATCTGAATACATTTCCTCTGGTCTTCCCCTGAACATCCTTGTGTAAGTGAACTATACGATGATATTGAGTTTAGCAGTGCGTTACCAATGTTATAATCTTTTTAAAAATGTATGCATTACATCCATTTCATAGATATATCGATCAGTTTAAGTTAGATCTTGCCCGGACTAAATTTGTTATCTTCGGTCTTGAAGTCTAAATGCAGGGATTATGGGTGTTCCTTTCTCGCTCTCCAAAGACAAAATCGAGAGTCAATTTGCTACAAACCATCTAGGTATGTTTCTGTTACCAAAATGAAAAACTGTTGTTCTTCAAACATGTGCTATAATGAGCTTAAGTAAATCCCTTCTTTTTTTTCTTTCAGGTAATTTTCTTTTGACCAATCTTCTGCTGGACACTATGAAAAGTACTGCACATAAAAGCCACAAAGAGGGAAGGATTGTTATAATTTCATCAGAGCTTTATACAATGACTTACAAGGGAGGAATTATGTTTGACAAATTAAATGACGAAAAGAGGTAAAAGAGAGACAAATTGTTATTGTATTAGAGGAAAATGAGGAAACTATATCTGTGTTTCTGACTCATTAATATGTTTTACAGTTATTCAAGTCTCTCGGCTTACGGGCAATCAAAGCTCGCTAATACACTGCATGCTAACGAGCTAGCAAGACGCTTCAAGGTTGATTTCCTCTTCTTCATAAATTAATTTCCAACATATTAGGTCGTTATTTATTATTGCAAGTCATCTATAGCTGTTATACAGATACTCTATTTTTATTTATATACTATTCGGAGATAGTTTTCATGTTGTCATGCTTAACAGACTCTAATCTCTTACATTTGTTTCTTTTCCTACAATTTGCAGGAAGAAGGGGTGAATATAACTGCTAATTCACTACATCCCGGAGTTATTCCAACCAATCTTGCCCGTCATTCAAATGTGATGGGAGGTACAACCTAGGACTCTCTTACTTGCATTTGCATGTAATCAAAGATGTTAAGAAAAGCTAGTTGACTTGCTGCCAATTGGTTTTATAAATAAAACACACTAGTCAAAATTTACCCTCTCAGATATAGCAAAACGTGTTGATGATAAACCTCATGAATACATTTAACAAGTATGATTTCATTGAATCCTCGATTTTTTTTCTCAACTATAATATGGCAAAGGTTTAATTTGTTTATATGATACATTAGTTTAATTGTAAAAGGACTATGTTCTGGGACTTCCTGAACATGAAAATAGGATTCAAAGACATTAATAAAAGAAATTCATGAAATCGAGAATTAATATAATTTGATGTTAATGATGTTCTATCTTTCTTCACACAGTTGTCTTCCATGTGTTTCTCAAAGCATTCCTCAAGACCATTCCTCAGGTTGGTTATCTATCTTACAATCTTGTGCTTTCAATACAAGGATCCTGACTAATCACTTTGGTTCTATTTACAATGTTTCAAGGCATTATCCTTAACTGTCATTCGCTTTGGTTCCAGGGAGCTGCAACTACATGCTATCTGGCATTAAATCCAAAGGTTAACGGGGTTAGTGGTGAATATTTTGCCGATAGCAACATCGCCAAAAGGAACAAACAGGCTAAAGATCCAGAACTGGCCAAGAAATTGTGGGATTTCAGTTTGACCTTGACCAATTCCAAGTAATGGGGTTGTTAAGTCCATTTAGAGTTCTCTATTTAGCTTTATGCCAAAAATTTGTCGAATGTGTTTCATTTTGTGTGCATTTATGATACGAGTGTATTGTAATGATGTAGTGTGTTTAGTACAAGGATTGGTTGAATATATGAATTTTGTTGTAACATACCTCAATGAGTAATAGCTGCGAAGCTCTTTATACACATGGCCACACTATTCTTTTGCAATCTTCTTCATGTTTTGAGAATGTCACGTCACCGTATTACTTTTAATCCTTAAATATGTTGTCTGGTAGATTCTGTTACTTTATGAAAAGTCCAAAAATGTTACTCTTTCCTACCCAAAATAAGTGTTTGTTTTTAAGAAATAAATAATTTTTTTAATACACTCAAATTATTCCAGAGTGGTGTGAAATCAGTAAGACCCTTTTTCATCTTTCATCTCACAATAAAAGAGGGTGACATAGACAATTGCTTTAAAAATCTTTCTAAAAATGAAAAAGAAACACTCATTTAGAAACGTTACACGTACATTACTCTACTTAACGTGAAGTTTAACCCTTTATCATTTATTGGCCACTTCTTAAATCTATTTTTGTAGCAACCTTTTCAACTCACGTAGATATACACCTGAATCAATTGGATCAAAAATGGTGAAGACCCCCCCCCCCCAGTTGAAGTTTCTCTCTCTCTCTCTCTCTCTCTCTCTCTCTCTCTCTTCTTTTTTACTTCACCTTGTCTTTTGCCTATATCACCCTTGCGTGTTCTCAATCTATTGGGCATGATCTCTTTTGCAATTTATAATTTGTCACTACTTTTTCTTTTTCCCAGGCCCGCTAGACATGTCCAAACGGTTCGAACCGCGGTTCCAAAACCGCCGACAACAAACCGTAACCGAACCGACAAATCACGGTTACGGTTCGGTTCGAACAAGCCGGTTCCTTCCTTCCAAAACCGTAATTTTTAATTATTTTTAATATTTTTTATAATTTTTAAAAAAGATTTCATCTTAAAACTTTGTACAAAGCATTTTTTAAATTTTTGAAGCTTTGTAAACTTTTTATTTTTGAAATTATAGAGTAAATAAGGCAATTTCAAAATTAAAAATTTAAATTTTGGCGATTTTTCACGGTTTGGAATCGGCGGTTCCGGTTTTCGGTTCCAAACCGGCGGTTCACGGTTTTGAAAAATTGAAAACCGAAACCGAACCGTGTAACCGGCGGTTCCGGTTCAGGGACGGTTCCGGTTCCTCACGGTTCCGGTTTATGCGATTTTTTTGGCGGTTCGGTTCCGGTTCGAACCGCCGGTTCCGAACCGTTTGGGCATGTCTAAGGCCCGCCTTGCGGCTTTTTGACCTAGCGGCCATCTCTTTGGCGCCTTTTATTTGTTTTTGTATGTTTAAAAGGACTCTTCTAAGTCTAGATGAACGTTCGGGAATACTTGAAAAATCTTTTGACACCAATGAAATTTATAGGATGACACTTATTGCGCGAGATTATGAGGAGAAAGGGGAAAGCCCATGTTATTGGATGAGACTCGATGAGTATGATGACTCTTTTTCAAAAGTAAAAATAAGTAACAACAATTTACTCGACGACGAGTATGATGACTTTTTTTCAAAAGTAAAAATAATTAACAACAATTTACTCGACGAGGATGATGATTTTTAATATCTTATTTTATATATATATATATATATATATATATATATATATATATATATATATATAACCCTATTTATGTTCAATAGACAAGTATGCCCCTACTATAATATATACGGATTTGCAACCCCCTCGTCTTAGGCTACCTCTCGTACTGCGTTATGCCCAATATGGTAGGGCTAAACACAGCATTTTTGGTTTAGAGCCGTATCAATGCTGCGTTTTAATACACAGCATTTAGAAAAATCTGGTCACATTCTTAACGCTCATAATTGGATCGAGCATTACGTTTATAATGCAATACTCCTCTCTTATTGTCTGTTTGACTTTTTTGGTTAAACAGACATTTTTAAATTTGATATATATTTTTACTTTTTCAAAAACTATGATTTTGGAAAAAGTAAAAATATACGTCAAATTTGCATTTGAAAATGTCCGTTTAACCAAAAAGTCAAACAGACAATAATTTCGACGGAGGTAGTATATGTTATTACATATCAACCAGTATAAAAACATTTCACCCCTAATTATTCTCTCTCCTCTCCTCTCCTTGTATCTCTCTCCACTGCACAATTTAGACTTTATTTAATTTTAAATGCTATATTAATTTGGACAAGATAAGTATGTTCAACAATATTTTTAATAAAAATTTTGTTAAATAATTATATTTGATATTTTTAATTTAAATCTACTATTACTTAACTAGTACTTCTATTACTATAAATTTAAAAGTCCATACGTATTAAATTAGAAGCAAAACATGTTGTTTATAAAAGGTAAAATATTTGTCATTGTTGACAAATACTCTAATTATATAAATAGTTTTTTGAAATAGTATTCAAACACATTAACAAGAAAAAAGTTCCGTTTTTCCAAAAACTGCATTTGAAAAGCACTGCACCAACCAAACGGGCTCTTAGACGGTTATGCTTTCCACTTTCCACTGAAGGTGTAACAAAGTGGGACTAGGGTTTGTAAAATCCTATGAATGAAGTTAGATTCTTGCATGACAAAGCGAGGAATCAAGATGAGGTTGGCATGTATATATGCTATAGAAACGGAAAGAAAGAGAAGTGGGATCGATGGAAGATTGAAGTCGATGATGAAAGATTTATGTAGAGGACTTGAGAATGGTGTAATTAGAAAAGCAAATAATAAGGTAGACTAGGGCCTTAAAAAACATATAGCTATATTTACCACTTAATCTGTTCAATTAGCTCATCACTGTGTAAAGTCAATAAAAGACACTTATTTTCAAACAGAACGAGTAGCACTTTTGGACTTCTCACGAAGTAACAGAATATACCTGACAACATATTTAAGAATTAAAAATTACTGGTACCATCAAATTCTCTAGACGTGAAGAAGATTGCAGTTCGAGAATAGTGTGGCCGTGTCGTGTGTATAAAGAAGTTTGTGACTATTATTATTGAAGATATGTTACAATGAATATATAAAAACCACTAATGTTTATTGCAGATATGTTACAACAAATTCCTATATTCTACCAACCCTAGTACTAAATATTAAACAAAACAGTACACTCCTCTCGTAAATTATACACAAAATGAAATAGTACACTCGTATAGTAAATTATGCACACAAAATGAAACACATTCGACAAATTTTTTTTATAATGCTACAAAGAGAACGCTAAATGGAGTTCACAACCCCGTTACTTGGAATTGGTCAAGGTCAAACTGAAATCCCACAATTTCTTGGCCAGCTCAGAATCTTTAGCCTGTTTGTTCCTTTTGGCGATGTTGCTGTCGGCAAAATATTCACCACTAACCCCATTAACCTTTGGATTCAATGCCAGATAGCATGTAGTTGCAGCTCCCTGGAACCAAAGCGAATGACAGTTAAGGATAATGCCTTGAAACATTTTAAATAGAACAAAAGTGATTGATCAGGATCCTTGTATTGAAGGACAAGATTGTAAGATAGATAACCAACCTGAGGAATGGTTTTGAGGAATGCTTTGAGAAACACATGGAAGACAACTGTGTGAAGAAAATATAACATCATTAACACCAAATTATATTAATTCTCAATTTCCTGAATTTCTTTTATTAATGTCTTTGAATCCTATTTTCATGTTCAGGAAGTCCCAGAACAGAGTCTGTTTACAAGTAAGCTAACATTTCATACAAAAAGATTAAACCTTTAGCATATTTAAGTTGAGAAAAAACCAAGAACGATTGTATGAAACCATACTTGATTTATGTATTCAGTTATTCGTCAAAATGTTTTGATTTTGTCTGAGAGAGTAAATTTGGACACTCATACCAATTGGCAGCAATTCAAAAGCTTTATAACATCTTTTTGATTATATGCAAATGCAAGTAAAGGAGTTTTAGGTTGTACCTCCCATCACATTTGAATGACGGGCAAGATTGGTTGGAATAACTCCGGGATGTAGTGAATTAGCAGTAATATTCACCCCTTCTTCCTGCAAATTTTGGAAAAGAATCAAAAGTACAACATCAGATTCTGCTGGGCATGACAACATGAAAATTATCTAAGAATCATATATTGAAAATAAAAAAATAAAAAAAGATACTTGATTGAAGATGAGGAAATTTACCTTGAAGCGCCTTGCTAGCTCGTTCGCGTGCAGTGTATTAGCGAGCTTCGATTGCCCGTAAGCTGAGAGACTTGAATAACTGTAAAATATATCACGGAGTCAAACAAACGGATATAGTAACTCATTTTCCTTGAATGCAATAACAGTTTGTCCCTCTTTTACCTCTTTTCGTCATTTAATTTGTCAAACATAATTCCTCCCTTGTAAGTCATTGTATAAAGCTCTGATGAAATAATAACAATCCTTCCCTCTTTGTGGCTTTTATGTGCAGTACTTTTCATTGTGTCCAGCAGAAGATTGGTCAAAAGGAAATTCCCTGAAAGAAAAAAAAAGATTTACTTGAAGCTCATTATTGCACATGTTTGAAGAACAATAGTTTTTCATTTTGGCAACAGAAACATACCTAGATGGTTTGTAGCAAATTGACTCTCGATTTTGTCTTTGGAGAGCGAGAAAGGAACACCCATAATCCCTGCATTTAGACTTAAAACCGAAGATAACAAATTTAGTCCTGGCAAGATCTAACCTAAACTAATTGATATATCTATGAAATGGATGTAAGGCATTCACTTACACAAGGATGTTCAGGGGAAGACCAGAGGAAACATATTCGGCTGCAAAACGTCTTATTGATGCCTGTGAGCTGACATCTAACTCCATAATATCAATTTTAGCATTGGGTGTTTTCGTTAGGATGCTTTCTTTTACTTTTTTGGCGGCATCGACGTTTCTGATTGCCATAACTACATGTACACCACGCAAGGCAAGGACACGAGCAGTTTCTGCGCCTAGACCACTTGTAGCTCCTGATGAAATCATGTAAATACATAATATAAGCACTTGAATTCAGCAAATACAAAATTTCTATCACGTCTATATGTCTAGTGCCAAAGAAAAAAAAAAGAAGAAAATAAACAAAACAAAAAAAAAAAATAGAAGAAGGTTGAAGACTGAAGACCGGTCAAGCAAATATGACACAATCGATATAGGAAAAGCTATCATTGAAACCTCTTCCAGAAAACATTTTGGTCTCTTTTAGGTTGTAAATTACTTTCAAATTCTATCTGATATGAAAATTTTTATTTACTGTAAATACTAAGTAATTGAATCAGTTTGTTTGTGTTATTTAACAAGAATACAAACAAAAACAAAAACAAAAAAACAGAGCTATCATATGTCCAAATGGTTCTTACGAGTCCAGCAGTTGTTCATTACAATCCATCTGTGTCATTGGGACTTTTCAATAGCATATATCTTCAAAATTAATCTACAAACTTCAATTACATTTTCAGGTTGCCCTTACATGGGAAAGTTTGATAGGTACTTAAAAATTTGAATATAACCTGCTCGACGTAATGTCACGAAGAACCCAATAATTTTCATGCTCTGTTTACAAGCTCTATAACAATCTTCCCTTATTGATATATCCGTACCATGAAAAAGAGACTTTCATTGTTGTAATTAAACAAACCCATCAAAGAAAAATGAAAAAGAAATGCAAAAATATGACAGGGAAATCAAGAAAATTCACCAAAAAGAAAAAACAGTATGAAAAGTTCAACCCAAACCTGTAATAATGGCAGTAAGGCCAGTTCCATCAACTCCTTTGGTAACATCCTCAGCAGTGGATTTAGCTGAAAACCCAGATTCTCCTTTGCATCCCAAAACCCACACCATTTTTGAATCAAATAAAATTGGATGACAGAATATTCAAAGAAATAAGACGATCGAGGAGACTTAGTTTGTAAGAAGCAGTAGAGAGCAATAGCAAGTTATGATCTGAACCCAAGGTGCAGCAGCTATATATATACATAGGACTGAAGGGGAGAGAGGGGACGAAAAGGAAGAATTGGACTTCCATTTTCATAAGCTTCCACACCTTCTGGTCAAAGATGATGGCGGCATTGACTTGGTGATTGATGCCAACTAAACACTTTCCGAATCCCGTGTTAATTGTGTGCGACCATTATGCCAGTTGGCCATTATTTTTAAAAAAACTAGCTGTTTTTTTTTTTTTTAAATATCAATTTGGTCACTTACTTTTCCCAAAATTTATTATTCTCATTGTCTTTCTTTTTTTTTACGCTTTGATCACTCTACTTCATCAGGAGAATCAATAAGCTCAGTCAATCAATGAGTTTATTGATTGAAAAAAAAGTTAAGTAAAGTGATTAAAGTGTAAAAATAATAATAAAGTGAGCTTATTAAATTTTTTAGAAAAGTAGAGTGGCAAAATTGGTATTTAAGCCTTTTTTTTTTCTTATTTCTTTTGCGAGCATGAATTTAATTTTTTTGGCCGCCCTTTCTGTTGCCTTTATTTTTTTTTTTTTGGGTTCACGGCCTAGCTGTTTTTTTTTTCTTTTTTTCTTTTTTCTTTTGTGAACATGAATTTAATTTTTTTTGTAGGCGGCGCCTTTCTGTTTTTTAATCTAGCAAGCTCCATTTTCACATTTAATTTTGGCTTAAATATCAATTTGGTCACTCTACTTTCACCCAAAATTCATTAAGCTCACTTTACTATTTATTTTCACACTTTAATCACTTTACTTTGACTTTTTCAATCAATAAGCTCATTGATTGAGTGAGCTTATTGATTCTCCACTTCAAGTAGAGTGATTAAAGTGTGAAAAAAGAAAGTCGGTGACCTTAATGAATTTTGTGTGAAAGTAGAGTGACCAAATTGGTATTTAAGCCTTTAATTTTCTCTTCTTCAATTTTGAACTCTAATTATGAATATATGTTGGTAGTGGTATATTTTTTTTAATTATATTCATAAAATTTCATGAATGAAAATTTTGGATTGGATCAGATATTTAGTGGGATATATCAACTAATAATAGATTCGAATATAGATTAACATACGTTTGATCCATCGAATTAATGGATCGGATCGAATTGACTATATACGATTTCGGATCGAATTCGGATATAACTATATTCGATGCATATCCGATCCAGGCCTACTCAAAACTATGGGGTCTGCAACCCCTCTTTCTTGGAGTAGATGACATCAGCACCTCTCTTTTTTTCTTTTTTGGCATGTAGGGTAGAACCACTTTGGAATGCTTTTGTCCATTGATCGTTCTTTGGTTCATGATATTCTACATTTTACAGTGTTTTTCTTTTCATTTTTGCTTGGGATTTTCTTGGCTAATATTTAGATTGATTCATTTGCTGATGCATGATTACTGATCTTGATTTCTAGGACTTGAAATTAGCCCCAAGTGTTTTATTGATAGCTTTCTTTTTAAACCAGCAAAACATTGCTCTTTTCACGATACCTTACCTTCTTTATTATTTCAATTTTTTTGACCGTTTATCAATTGGCTAGTCGATTTATATTCAAATGATTCATCATTATTCTAATTTGTTTTTATCATGTTGATTTGTTAAGTTAATTCGTAATATTTTTTGTAGGACCTCGCAATTTAGAGGATAAGCGAAAATCATTAATGAAGGAATTACTGAATTTGACTATTCTAATGACTCAATAACATGAGCTCAAATACGTAAAGACCAAAGAAACTCATCAATTCAATATGTTTGTAATAGTTTTTAGAAGCCAGAACCAATATAAGGGGATTGGACTTACATGCCAGAGACTGGAGCTATATGCCAGAAAAATAAATGACGTGTCTTGGCAACCCAACACTTAGGCCTAAAGCGAACTTTAAAGTGATACATTTTTTAAGCGAATAATTAAATTTTATAAAAATTATTATATTATTATTTAAAATTTATCTTTTGTGCTTTTTGGGATGCAAAATTATTTATTAAATTATTGTATTCAATTTCATTTAACAATTTTTTTTCAGTCAGTAATAAAGCTAGTCCACTTAAAGAGAGATTAGTAAAGAGATGTCATTTTTCATTTTGTAAAGTAATCATAGAAAACAAGTTTGATAAAGAGAGTATCGATTTTTTTTTTTAAAGAACCTTCTAGCCCTAATTTTTGGTTTTCTTTTTCTCAACAAAAGCATGAAGAACGCAGATAGTTTCCATTAAAATAATAAAACATAACTAGGTTTTTTTATCTCAAGTTTTAATTCATCATAATCTACATGACTATGCATGTGATTCGTTAGTTTGTCGCTCCAGAGTTAGTGATGTAATTACAGGCATTGTCACAAGGGGTTGGGATGAAAAAATTGAGATAAAATGTTCCATCCTAATATTGCCATTTTCCATTCTTCAGCTTTCCAACAAGAAAGGCTGTTTATGCAATGTGCCCCTTGCATATGGAGAAGACTAGTTATTGGCTTCAACTTAAAAGGGATTTGTACAACTCATGTACCAAAGCTATAGAGCTGTTTGTAAGATTGTTTCTTATTATTAGAAATTTTAAATCAAAATCAAGTAAAAGACTTGAGGAAACATTTCAGGTAATTAAAACAAAGAAGGTCGCAATAATAAGCCGAACATTATTTGATTATTCTCATTTCACTAGGACTCGTAAAGCGAAATAATTTTATGTTCTCATGCATGACTCATTCAGTTGTACTGAATCTAACAGGTATCGGGGATTGTCACACCACAGGTATGGGCAACATCTCGGGCTCCAGGGGAGTTGACATAAGGCCTGAGAGCCGGGTCATTGATGTATTGACAGAAGCAATGCTCTTGCTCTTGCAGCCCATTGCAACAAGCTTCTGTTGGGCGTGTCCTGAACGTTATGGCTCGGAGGCATGAGCTCAGCTCTATTGGATTGCAAGGAGCCGCACTCGTCTCGTGGGCCGTGCCGAGGAGCAGAAGCACCACCACAAACAGAGAAGCAACAAGAGACTCCTTCTTCATCATCTTCAACAATGGTACCAAGAGAGGGAGAGAGGTAGAACTGTATAGAGGGTTGCATTGTGTGACAGATTTGCTTCACAATTTATAGGTGCTGAGTTGAGGGTAGATGAGAGGGTTGTTTTAGGTGATGACAATTGAATGAGCTAATTCTAGGGCCCAGCCCATGAAATATGACTTCACCTCAACTTTCTGTTGGGCAACAAGATCACTAATTTAAGTTTCATTTGGTTATTGCCTTATGTGGGCTGCTGCGCTGGCCTTATCTACTGTCAGAAAACCATTATCTTCGCTAAATATCGAAGCTAAAATGTAGGAAAAATGATAAATTTGAGAAGGGTAATGATCCACAAAGTAAAAAATTGATTATGAATTTTAAAGTCCACACATATGGCACAAAGAGATCCACTCTCCTCTTCCTCTCTCTTTCTCTTTCTAACCAAAACACTTGGATCTCCTTGTGCCACATGTGTGAACTTTAAAATTCATGATCAATTTTTTACTATGTATCATTACTCATTTGATAAAGAGAGTATAAAATATTAACATTATTATAATAATGAGTTATTATGTGGATGAGATAAAAATACGTGAAGTGAGTAATGAGTGAGGAAAACGTAGTCTTTGTGCAACTGCCGACTTAGTCATTTGTACATGTTGAGAATGAGATGGCTCGATTACCCAGGCAAGAGGGAACTGGTCAGGGCAGGAAGTAGGACTTGATTGGACCTCAGCCCCCTGCAGTATAGACTATTCGGGATTTTGGATATCATGCGGCCGCATAGGGCGTCCGCATGGAACACTGGATTTTAAGCGTCCGCGTAAGGATTCTGGAAACCATGCGGCCGCATAATGCGTCCGCATGGAAATCTTGCAAATCGTATGCGGCCGCATAGCGACGGGTTTCAGGGTTTCTATTGTATTCATATAAATAGTTGTATACCTAGAACGTTTAAAAGTGTGAGCTTCTAATAAAATTTCGACAGTCTGTTGGCCCCAATCTCTCTCTTCTTTGTGATTGATCCTATTATACTCTGTTAATTTGTTTCTTCACGCACAACAGTACAATTGACTCTTAACATTTAAAAAAAAAATTTTAATCAGTAGTAATTTTTTTTTCTTTAGGAGGCCTAAAGCCCTAGCCCTTGGCCGACCGTGGCAGGTGTTGATGCCATCTACTTAAAAAAGGGGTTGAATACTCCATAGTTTCGAGGTTCAAAACAGAAGAGAAAATTAAATGTGAAAATGAGGCTCGCTAGATTAAAAAACAGAAAAAATTCATGCACACACACTAAAAGAATAAAAAAAAACAGCTAGACAGAGACCCCAAAAATTAAAAGAAAAATTAAAAATAAAGGCCAACTTGCAGAATGGTCACACACAATTCACACAGGGTCTTTGAAAGAGTTCAATTGACATCAATTACTAAGTCAATGGCGCCATCATCTTTGACCCAACAAGTGTGGAAGCTTATGAAAATGGAAGTCCAATTCTTCCATTTCCTCCCCTCTCTCCTAATATATATATATATAACTGCTGCATCTTGGGTTCAGATCATAACTTGCTATTGCTCTCTACTGCTTCTTACAAACCTGGTCTATCGTCTTATTTATTTGAATATTCTGTCATCCAATTTTATTTGATTCAATAATGGTGTGGGTTTTGGGATGCAAAGGAAAATCTGGGTTTTCAGCTAATTCTACAGCTGAGGATGTTACCAAAGGAGTTGATGGAACTGGCCTTACTGCCATTATTACAGGTCTGGGTTGAAATTTTTCATACTGTGTTTTTTCTTTTTGTTGAATTTTCTCGATTTCCCTGTCATTTTTTTTGCATTCTTTTTCATTTTTCTTTGATGGGTTTGTTTACTCAACAATGAAAGCCTCATTTTCATGGTACGGATATGTCGATACGGGAAGCTTGGTATAGCGTTTGTAAACAGGGCATGAAAATTAGTGGTTCTTTCTGGCATTACGTCGAGCAGGTTATATTCAACTTTTTAAGTACCTAGCACTCTCTCCCATGTAAGGGCAACTTGAAAATGTTATTGAAGTTAGTAGATTAATTTTGAAGATATAATTATGCATTGAAAAATCCCAATGACACAGATGGATTGTATTGAACAACTGCTGAACTAATAAGAACCATTAGGACATATGATTGCTCTGTTTTTTGTTAATTTTTTGTTTTTTTGTTAGTATTTTTTTTAAATAACACAAACAAACTGATTTCATTACTTAGTATTTACCGTAAATAATTTTTTTTTTATATCAGATAGAATTTGAAAGTAATTTACATCCTAAAAGAGGCCTAAATGTTTTCTGGAAGAGGTTTCAATGATAGATTTTCCTAGTGCCATAGTCTTCGGTTATATTAATCGACTGTATCATATTTGCTTGACCAGTCTTCGGTCTTCAACCTTCTTTCATTTTATTTTATTTTTTATTTTCTTCTACTTTTTTTTTTTTTTGGCATTTGACGATGCTGGCAAGACATATAACCTTGATAGAATATTGAAGTACTTATATTATGTATTTACTTGATTTCAGGAGCTACGAGTGGTCTAGGCGCAGAAACTGCTCGTGTCCTTGCCTTGCGTGGTGTACATGTAGTTATGGCAATCAGAAACGTCGATGCCGCCAAAAAAGTAAAAGAAAGCATCCTAAGGAAAACTCCCAATGCTAAAATTGATATAATGGAGTTAGATGTCAGCTCACAGGCATCAATAAGACGTTTTGCATCCGAATACATTTCCTCTGGTCTTCCCCTGAACATCCTTGTGTAAGTGAACTATACGATGATATTGAGTTTAGCAGTGCGTTACCAATGTTATAATCTTCCTTAAAATGTATGCATTACATCCATTTCATAGATATATCGATCAGTTTAAGTTAGATCTTGCCCGGACTAAATTTGTTATCTTCGGTCTTCAGTCTAAATGCAGGGATAATGGGTGTTCCTTTCTCGCTCTCCAAAGACAACATTGAGAGTCAATTTGCTACAAACCATCTAGGTATGTTTCTGTTACCAAAATGAAAAACTATTGTTCTTCAAACATTTTCTATAATGAGTGTAAGTAAATTATTTTTTTCTTGCAGGGAATTTCCTTTTGACCAATCTTCTGATGGACACCATGAAAAGTACTGCACATAAAAGCCACAAGGAGGGAAGGATTGTTATAATTTCATCAGAGCTTTATACAATGACTTACAAGGGAGGAATTATGTTTGACAAATTAAATGATGAAAAGAGGTAAAAGACAAACAAATTGTTATTGTATTAGAGGAAAATGAGGAAACTATATCTGTGTTTCTGACTCATTAATATGTTTTACAGTTATTCAAGTCTCTCGGCTTACGGGCAATCAAAGCTTGCTAATACACTGCATGCTAATGAGCTGGCAAGACGCTTCAAGGTTGATTTCCTCTTCTTCATAAATTAATTTCCAACATATTAGGTCGTTATTTATTATTGCAAGTCATTTATAGCTGTTAGACAGATACTCTATTTTTTTATATATTATTAGGGGATAGTTTTCATGTTGTCATGTTTAACAGACCCTAATCTTTTACTTTTGATTCTTTTCCTACAATTTGCAGGAAGAAGGGGTGAATATAACGGCCAACTCACTACATCCCGGAGTTATTCCAACCAATCTTGCCCGTCATTCAAATGTGATGGGAGGTACAACCTAAGACTCTCTTACTTGCATTTGCATGTAATCAACGATGTTAAGAAGCTAGTTGATTTGCTGCCAATTGGTTTCATAAATAAAACACACTAGTCAAAATTTACTCTCTCGGATAAAGCAAAATGTGTTGATGATAAACCTCATGATTACATTTACCAAGTAATGATTTCATTGAATCCTCGATTTTTTTTTCTCAACTATAATATGGCAAAGGTTTAATTTGTTTATATGATACATTAGTTTAATTGTAAAAGGACCCTGTTCTGGGACTTCCTGAACATGAAAATAGGATTCAAAGACAATAATAAAAGAAATTCACGTAATTAAGAATTAATATAATTTGGTGTTAATGATGTTCTACCTTTCTTCACACAGTTGTCTTCCATGTGTTTCTCAAGGCATTCCTCAAGACCATTCCTCAGGTTGGTTATCTATCTTACAATCTTGTCCTTTCAATACTAGGATCCTGATTAATCACTTTGGTTCTATTTACAATGTTTCAAGACATTATCCTTAACTATCATTCGCTTTGGTTCCAGGGAGCTGCAACTACATGCTATCTGGCATTGAATCCAAAGGTTAACGGGGTTAGTGGTGAATATTTTGCTGACAGCAACATTGCCAAAAGGAACAAACAAGCTAAAGATCCAGAACTGGCCAAGAAATTGTGGGATTTCAGTTTGACATTGACCAATTCCAAGTAGCGGGGTTGTTAACTCCATTTAGCGTTCTCTTTCCAGCTTTATGCCAAAAAAATTTCGAATGTGTTTCGTTTTGTATGCATAATTTACGATACGAGTGTACTGTTTTGATGTAGTGTGTTTAGTACAAGGATTGGTTGAATTTATGAATTTTTTTTGTAACTTACCTCAATGAGTAATAGTTGTGAACATATTTATACACACGGTCACACTATTCTTCTGCAATCTTCTTCGTGCTTTGAGAATTTCATGTCACCGTATTACTTTTAATCCTTAAATATGTTGTCCGGTAGATTCTATTACTTCATAAAAGTCCAAAAATATTACTCTCTCCTTCCCAAAATAAGTGTTTGTTATTAACTTTCCATGGCTTTTAAGCAAGAGATTTAACTCTATAATTTTCTTTTAATACACTCAAATTATTCCTCTGTGAAATCAATAAGACCCTTTTCTTTTTTCATCTCACAATAAATGAGGGCGACGTAGAAAATTGCTTTAAATATCTTTCTAAAATTGAAAAAGAAACACTTATTTAGAAACGTTACAAAATAGACTATAAACACTTAGTTTGGGACGGAATAAATCTTAATTTTGGTCTTTCACTTTAGCTTTGAGTACTTGCAAATTCAAAGAACTAAAATCTACTTGATTCGATAACTTGACGTGAAGTTTAACCCTTTATCCTTTATTGACCACTTCTTAAATCTACTTTTGTAGCAACTTTTTCAACAAACGTAATTGGATCAAAAATGGCGAAGACCCCAGCCTTTTAAGATAAATGATAAAATGATTGCCTACATCGACCTTGTGATCTAATGGGCATCTCTTTCGCAATGTATAATTTGTCACAACCTTTTTGAAGATATCAAAATATACTGCAATCACGTGGCACGAGGCCTGACACTTGGCTTAGCTGATCTGGAGCTCGGAATACTCCTCCGACGTCACGGGCTTCAGCTCGAGCTCGGGGATTGCACTAGCGCTTCAAGTCATCTTTCTCCCTAGCTCACGCAGCCATATCCCGAGCTTCTGAGCCCAATCCCGGAGGTTGCTGACCCCGAGATCAACATAAAGTCAACATTTGCTACCGCATTTAATGTCAACCTGCTCCAACGACTTTCCTAGTATCACTGACAACCTTTCATTGGTCCACATCAACCTACTACCTATTTGAAGGTATACGGCCAGGAAGATCTGCATTTGTCTCAAGGAAAAGACAAATCTTTTCCTTAAATGCCCATCACTTCACCTGAATGTTGTTCAATGGCTTTGACGGTGCCCATAAATAGGCACTTCCTCACCAATCCCGAGCTGACATCTTGCAACCCCACTTGCATCCAACCAACATTCCTCCAGTATAAATATAAGGTGATTGTCTTCATTTATTGCCTAAATGACATTTACTACTCCTCAACTACCATTTTCAATAAAACCGGTAGTGCATTTATGCTTAAGAGTTCACCTGAGGACTGAACGGACACCAATATTTCCCATCCTCCATACTCACACTCACACCGGAGGGCTTTAGCCAGACCATGTCCGGCTTCCTAACGGTGGTTTCATTTAGTATCTCAGGTATCATCCGGTAAACAAGTTCCAGCTACGCTTGCTTTTTGAGAGCCGGGGCATCCTATCACTTTTCTTTTTACCAAGCCGGCCTTGCAGGCTTTTGACCAAGCAGGCATCTCTTTGGCGCCTTTTTTTGTTTTTGTATGTTTCAAAGACTCTTCTAAGCCTCAATGACAGTTTGGGAATACTTCAATACTTGAAAATATTTTGACGCTTGTTAATTAAATTGATAGCATGACACTTATTTGCACGAGATTATGACTAGAAAGGGGAAGGTCCATGTTATTGGATGAGAGTCGACGAAGATGATGACTATAAATGAATTGACTATATTTAAGACATCGAAGTTTAAGAAAATAACTAAGATAAAAGGCTCAATATATGTTCCATTTTCCTCATTTCTAATTAGCCACTAATCGCCTTATTATGGACTCTTCTTCATTTTTGTATCTTTTGGTGCTTTGGGTTGATTCGATAACTTAGCACACAATCACTTATCTCGGTTTGATCCAATTCTTGGCTAGTTATGATGAGAGAGCTAGTCAAGAACATGCCAACAAGCTTAATCTGCTTATCTTTGTATGAGACCGAACCAAAAGGTTGCCTACGTTCTTAGTTTGAGGCTAACTTCGAGCCCGTTTGGTGTAGCGTTTTGAAAACGCAGTGTTTTAAAAACACAGCGTTTCTAAAGCGCAGATTATTTAAAACGCGACTTTTTTCTTTATAAATGCGTTTGAGATATTATGTCAAAACGCTGCGTTTTAAAATCTGCGTTTTGGGAAAAAGCTAGGAATTCTAGCGTTTTAAAACGCAGCTGCGTTTTGAAAACGCAGCTTTTTACCGCAACATTGAAACGCTAAATTAAGGAATAAGCTGCGTTTTAACCTTGCGCTTTGGCCAAAACGCGCGAACAAACGGGCTCTTCATTATAGTTACAATTAGTTTGGCTGACTGATTAATTTGATGACGATTAAATCAAGAGTTCTTGGATTTGACTGCGATTGACCGATCCAGTATTCGATTGTGTGAATTTCGAACTTTGATAAATGACCAACGAATTTCTGAAGAGATGCTTGGTGGACTGAACACTGGCCCAAATGATTGCTTTAGAGAATTGCTCGAGAGAGGCCATGACTTAGTGATTGAATTGCTTGAGATAGCTGATGATTAATTACTTTTCATTTTTTTTCCATGTGCACACCCTTTCTTTACCTAGGCCAACCTTTTGAATTCTAAACCTAGTTGGCTTTCTTTTATTGTGCATGGCTTTAATTTTTGTTTAGTCTGTTCTTTAGTCATTTGCTGATGCACAATCTTGATTTCTAGGACTTGAAATTCAACACCAAGTCTTCTATTGATAGCTTTTTTTTTTTTTTAAACTGTTGAAACATTGCTCTTTCTACGATACCTTACCTACTTTATTATTTCAATTTTGATTGTTTATTAATTGGCGAGTCATGACTTCAAATGATTCATTAAAAACTAATTTGTTTTTACCATGTTGATTTATTAAGTTAATTCTTTTTTTTTTTTAGGGCGTGACAATATAGAGGATATTCAGAAATAAAATAATTTCATTAATTAAGGAATCACTGAGTTTCACTATTCTAATGACTCAATAACATGAGCTCAAAAACGTAAAGACTAAAGAAACTTAGCTATTCAATATGTTTGAAGGCAAAAGGATAATTTAAGAACAAACTCAATACGTACCTAGTCAAAACAACTTGTTGTATACATTACAGGCTTTAAAAACTGGAAGGCCCAATATGAAGCAACTTGTTGTATACGTAAAATGAAAGTGACTAAAATACCCCTTACATGAATAATCCATACCAACTTCCGTTAACAATTCTAACTTCCATCCTGCCGAAGGTTTTACTTGAGACAAATTTAAACATGAAGTATGCAAATTAAACGAACGTAGATTGGGCTGGTAGAGTGAAATTTGATGAATGTTTGGGGGTAATTCATATTTTGGCCTAAAACACAAGATTGGTAATCACAAACGCAATGCCACACACAATTGACACGGGCTTTGAAAAGAGTTTAGTTGACATCATCAATTACCAAGTCAATGCCGCCATCATCTTTGACCCAGAAGGTGTGGAAGCTTCTGAAGATGGAAGTCCAATTCTTCCATTTCCTCCCCTCTCTCCCCTCTAGTCCTATGTATATATATATAGCTGCTCTATCTTGGGTTCAGATCATAACTTGCTATTGCTCTCTACTGCTTCTTACAAACTAAGTCTCCTCGATCGTCTGTTTTCTTTGAATATTCTGTCATCCAATTTTGTTTGATTGAAAAATGGTGTGGGTTTTGGGATGCAAAGGTGAATCTGGGTTTTCAGCTAAATCCACAGCTGAGGATGTTACCAAAGGAGTTGATGGAACTGGCCTTACTGCCATTATTACAGGTCTGGGTTGAAATTTTTCATACTGTGTTTTTTCTTTTTGTTGAATTTTCTTGATTTCCCTGTCATTTTTTTGCATTTCTTTTTCATTTTTCTTTGATTGGTTTGTTTAATTATCAACAATGAAAGCCTCTTTCCAATGGTACGGATATATCAATACGGGAAAATTGTAGTGTTTGTAAACAGGGCATGAAAATTATTGGTTCTTTGTCGCATTAGGTCGAGCAGGTTATTTTTAACTTTTTAAGTACCTAGCAATCTTTCCCATGTAAGGGCAACCTGAAAATGTAATTGAAGTTAGTAGATTAATTTTGAAGATATAGTTATGTTATTGAGAAATCCCAATGATACAGATGGATTATATTGAACAACTGCTGAACTCATAAGAACCATTTGGACATGATTCCTCTGTTTCTTTTTTAATAACACAAACTAACTTGTTTCAGTACTTAGTATTTACGGTAAATAAAACAGATAGAATTTGAAAGTAATTTACATCCTAAAAGAGGCCTAAATGTTTTCCAGAAGAGGTTTTGACGATAGCTTTTCCTAGTGCCAGTCTTCCGCTATTTTAATCGATTGTGTCATTTTTGCTTGACCGGTCTTCAACCTTTTTCTATCTTTTTTCTTTCGTTTATTTTCTTCTTTTTAATTTTTTCTTTGGCAATTGACGATGCTGCCAAGACATATAGACTTGTTAGAAATTTTGGGTTTGCCTTATTGAAGTGCTTATATTATGTTACATGATTTCAGGAGCTACAAGTGGTCTAGGCGCAGAAACTGCTCGTGTCCTTGCCTTGCGTGGTGTACATGTAGTTATGGCAATCAGAAACGTCGATGCCGCCAAAAAAGTAAAAGAAAGCATCCTAACGAAAACTCCCAATGCTAAAATTAATATTATGGAGTTAGATGTCAGCTCACAGGCATCAATAAGACGTTTTGCATCCGAATACATTTCCTCTGGTCTTCCCCTGAACATCCTTGTGTAAGTGAACTATATGATGATATTGAGTTTAGCAGTGCGTTATAATCATCCTTCAAATGTATGCATTACATCCTTTTCATAGATATATCGATCAGTTTAAGTTAGATCTTGCCAGGACTAAATTTGTTATCTTTGGCCTTAAGTCTAAATGCAGGGATTATGGGTGTTCCTTTCTCGCTCTCCAAAGACAAAATCGAGAGTCAATTTGCTACAAACCATCTAGGTATGTTTCTGTTACCAAAATGAAAAACTATTGTTCTTCAAACATGTGCTATAATGAGCTTAAGTAAATCTTCTTTTTTTTTCTTTCAGGTAATTTCCTTTTGACCAATCTTCTGTTGGATACCATGAAAAGTACTGCCCATAAAAGCCACAAAGAGGGAAGGATTGTTATTATTTCATCAGAGCTTTATACAATGACTTACAAGGGAGGAATTATGTTTGACAAATTAAATGACGAAAAGAGGTAAAAGAGGGACATACTATAATTATTTTATTTGTGGAAAATGAGTAACTGTATCTGTTTGTCTGACTCGTGAATATATTTTACAGTTATTCAAGTCTTTCAGCTTATGGGCAATCAAAGCTCGCTAATACACTGCACGCAAACGAGCTAGCAAGGCGCTTCAAGGTAAATTTTCTCTTCTTCAAGCAACTATCTGTTTTTTATTTTCAATATATGATTCTTACATAATTTTCATGTTGTCATGCCCAGCAGAATCTGATGTTGTACTTTTGATTCTTTTCCGAAATTTGCAGGAAGAAGGGGTGAATATAACTGCTAATTCACTACATCCCGGAGTTATTCCAACCAATCTTGCCCGTCATTCAAACGTGATGGGAGGTACAACCTAAGACTTTTTTTACTTGCATTTGCACGTAATCAAAGATGTTATCATAGATAAAATCAACACATTTTTGACGAATAATGCATGGATACATATATCAAGTTATGATTTTTCTCAACTTAAATATGGTAAAAGTTTAATCTTTTTGTATGATACTTTTGTTTACTTGTAAACAGAATCTGTTTTGGGACTTCCTGAACATGATTAATAGGATTCTAAGACATTAATAAAAGAAATCCAGGAAATTAAGAATTAATATAATTTGGTGTTAATGATGTTCTACCTTTCTTCACACAGTTGTCTTCCATGTGTTTCTCAAAGCATTCCTGAAGACCATTCCTCAGGTTGGTTATCTATCTTACAATCTTGTCCTTTAATACAAGGATCCTTATTAATCAATTTGGTTCTAGTTAAAATGTATCAAGGCATTATCCTTAACTGTCATTTGCTTTGGTTCCAGGGAGCTGCAACTACATGCTATCTGGCATTGAATCCAAAGGTTAACGGGGTTAGTGGTGAATATTTTGCCGATAGCAACATCGCCAAAAGGAACAAACAGGCTAAAGATCCAGAACTGGCCAAGAAATTGTGGGATTTCAGTTTGACCTTGACCAATTCCAAGTAATGGGGTTGTCAACTCCATTTAGCATTTTCTTTGTAGCTTTATGCAAAAAATTTGTCGAATATGTTTCATATTGTGTGCATAATTTACAATACGAGTGTACTGTTTTGAGGTAGTGTGTTTAATACAAGGATTGGTTAAATATATGAAATTTTTTGTAACACCCCAATGAGTAATAATAGTTGAGAACCTCTTTATGCACACGGCCACACTTTTCTTTTGCAATATTTTTCATGTTTTGAGAGTTTCACAATACTGTATTACTTTTAATCCTTGAATATGTTGTCAGGTAGATTATGTTGCCTCATGAAAAATCCAAAATTGTTACTCCCTCCTTCCCAAAATAATGTTTGTTATTAACTTTACACGAGTTTTAAGAAAGAGATATAACTTTGTATAATTTTCATTTAATACACTCAAATTATTCCTCAGTCGTGTGAAATCAATAAGACTCTTTTCATTTTTCATCTCTCAATAAATGAGTGTCATAGGCAATTGTTTCAAAAAATCATTCTAAAAATGAAACAAAAACACTTGTTTAGAAACGTTCCAAAATAGAATATAAATACTTATTTTAGGACGGAAGAAATCTTAATTTTTGTCTTTCACTTTAGCTTGGAGTACTTGCAAATTCAAAGCACTAGTAAGACTTGCAAGCATATTACTCTACTTGACGTGAAGTTTGACCCTTTATCCTTTATTGGACACTTCTTCAATCTACTTCTTTGGATCAAAAATGGTGAAAACCCCAACTTTTTAAGATATATTATAAAATGATTGCTAGAGTGTCTAACCAAAGACCAAAAGGAGTTGAGGTTTGTTATCCTTTTTTTTTTTTTTTTTACTTAACCTTGTCTTTTGCCTATATTGCCCTTTCGTGTTCTCAATCTGGTGAGCATCTCTTTTGCAATGTCTTATTTGTCACACCCTTTTCTTTTTCCCAGACCGGCCTTGCGGGTATTTGACCTAGCGGGCATCTCTTTGGCGCAATTTTGTTTTTGTATGTTTAAAAGGACTCTTCTAAGCCTCGATGAAAGTTCAAGAACACTTCAATACTTGAAAATCTTTTGACACCAATGAAATTGATAACATGACACTTAATTGTGTGAGATTATGCAAGAAAGGGGAAATCCCATGCTATTAGATCAGACTCGACGATACTTAAGAGATCGGAGTCTAAGAAAATAACTAAAATAAAAGACTCGAGATATATTTGATTTTCCCCATAATTAGCCATCGACTCTTCTTCATTTTTGTATCTTTTGGTGCTTCTGGTTGGTTTGAGCCATTTCTTGGCTAGTTATGATGAGAAAGCTAATCAATAGCATGCCAACAAGCTTAATCTGCTTTCCTTTGTATGAGACAGTAGAGTAGATACAATGGAGTTTCTTTGGAGGAGCTTGGAGGGAGCATTGCATCCAACGGAGTTTCTTTCAAGGAGCTTAATTGGGATAAAGCAAAATGGGTAGCAACTTAAGCTCCGGGAGCTTAGAAGGAGCTTTGCCACCAAAACAGCTCAAAACGACGTCATATTGAGCTCAAAATCATCAAAACGACATTGTTTTTCTTGGCTGTCAGTATGGAGTAGCTTTGTAAGCCTTTCCACGTGTCGCAAGCATGTGGCTCGGTTTATTTTTTTTTCCCTTTACTTTTCACGGCCAATTTTCAGCCAAATAAAATGTTTTTTTGTTTTTTTTTTTTTGAATTAAAGTACAACTTTTTAGCTATAAATAGAGACTTGTTTTGTTGAATTTGGACATCCGAGCAATTTTCTACAAATTTTCAAATTTTCTTCCTATTTTCCTCATTCTCTCTCTTCAAATCATATTTTAAAGCCATTTAAGGTATTTAAGCTTAGTTTATTGCTAATATTATTATTTTTAGTTAAATATTATAATTATCAATATTGCTATTATAATTTAACTATTAGTATTAATGTCAATATTATAGTTATCAATATTGCTATTATAATTTAATTATTAGTATTACTGTCAATATTATAGTTATCAATATTGCTATTCGAAAATATTAATTTAACAAATATCAAATTAAAATTGCATAAACAAAATAATAAACAAGAATAAAGATATTAAATTAATGGAGATAAAAATGGTAGTGTATGTAAAAATATTGGAGTTTGTGCCACCATTGAAAGGAGTTTTTAATTGAGTAGCTAATGGGTAGCTTTAAGGGTATTTTTGTAATAAAATTGGTTGAAAATGGTGGGAAGCTCCCCTTAAGCTCCCCACCCATTGTACATGGTCAGGTTGCCTACGTTCTCAGTTAGAGATGTTAAACGGGCTAACCCTAGCGGTTTCGGGTCAACCCTAACGGGTTGTGGCCCTAACGGGCTGCTGGCTAAACGGTTCAATTTTTTCGAGCCACTAATATTGCAGACCTAACCCTAGCGGGTTTCGGGCTAAACGGGCCACTATCGGGCCACGATTAAAGATATAGTATAACAATATTTTGAAATGGTGAATCGATAAACCATTTATAACTTTGATAGTTTCTTATGTTTTTCAAAAGAAATATAAACTAGACATTTTTTTACATCGCTGTGTTATAATTTTCAACTTGTTTTTCTCAAAATAAATAATGTAATAGCTCTACTTAGCAGTTCTTTCCAAAATTTTTGTTTATATTTCAATATTTATTCACAAGTACACAAAGAAGACATGTAGTGCAAAGGATAAATGTGTTTGACTTTGGATTAAAA
Source organism: Platycodon grandiflorus (assembly GCA_016624345.1). Lineage (NCBI taxonomy): Eukaryota > Viridiplantae > Streptophyta > Magnoliopsida > Asterales > Campanulaceae > Platycodon > Platycodon grandiflorus. The sequence continues at coordinate 38,602,476 of CM028362.1, forward strand.
GGTTGTTGGTTTTATTCTGATGGTAGTTGTTTTACGTATTTCCTAAAATTTTTACGGCCTAATTAATATTACGCGGGCTGGCGAGCCAACCCTGAAACCTGACGGGCTAGCCCTAACGGGCCAGCCCTAAAAAGCCCTAATTTTAAACGGGCCAAAAATATTGAGCCCTAACCCTATTTTTTTTATTTAAACGGGCCAACCCTACGGGCAATGGCCCTTTTAACATCTCTATACTCAGTCTAAAGCTCACTTCTTATAGTTACTATCAGTTTGGTTGAGTGGCTGACTGATTTGATGACGATTTAGTCAAGTGTTCTTGGAATTGACTTCAATTGACTGATCATCCTGGATTAGATTGTGTGAATTTTGGACTTTTTTTTTTTATATCCTAAGGGGGCATGAAAAAGGATGGAACCTGATACCTCATACTTTGTGAAACCTCAGTTCTACCACTAGGTCACCCCTTAAAGAGATATATTTTTTGGACTTTGATGATGACTTAGTGAATGAATTGCTTGAGAGTGCTTATGATTTACTTTTCATTTCTTTTTCATTTTTTTTGGGAGGGGGGGGGTTAACTTTCTTGACTAATATCTTGACTCTTGCCGAAGCACGATTACAGATCTTAATTTCTAGGACTTGAAAGTCAACCCCAAGTTTCCTTTTAAACTAGTACTCATGACATTACTCTTTCCACGATACCTTAACTCCTTTATTATTTCAATTTTAATCGTTTGTTAATTGGCGAGTCAATTTATCTTCAAATGATTCATTATGAACTAATTCATTTTTATCATGTTGATTTATTAAGTTAATTCATTTTTTTTTTTGGAGGAGTTGACAATTTAGAGGGTATTCGGAAATAAAACAATTCATTAATGAAGGAATTACTGAATCTGACTATACTAATGACTCAATGACAAGAGCTCAAAGACATAAAGACTAACAAAACTCAACTATTCAATATGTTTGTAGGCAAAAGAATGACTAAAGAACAAACGCAATACCTAGTCAAAACAAGTTGTTCAATATGAAGAGACTAACCCTTATTTACTCGAATAAAAATTAATAAAAAAATACTTATTTTAAAACAAAAGTAATGTTCTAAATGACCATTAATTTACATATATTGAAAATACTTAACTTTTATCATACATTAAGTCGACACAATAATATTTTTTTTATAAAAATACTTATAAAATGTATCAATTAATTTCAAAGTCAAATTACACCCGTGTTGAACACGGAATTTATAACTAGTAACTAAAATGAAAGTGACTCAAATACCCCTCACGTGAATTGTACATAGCAACTTCCATTAACAATTCTAACTTCCATCTTATCTAATGTTTCACTTGAGACAAATTTGATATATAAGTTGAACAAATGTAGATCGGGCCGTGTAGAGTGAAATTTGATGAATACTTGAGACTAATGACTCAATGACAAGAGTTCAAAGACATAAAGACTAACAAAACTCAACTATTCAATATGTTTGTAGGCAAAAGAATGACTAAAGAACAAACGCAATACCTAGTCAAAACAAGTTGTTCGATATGAAGAGACTAACCCTTATTTACTCGTACACGAATAAAAATTAATAAAGAAAATACTTATTTTAAAACAAAAGTAATGTTCTAAATGACCATTAATTTACATATATTGAAAATAATTAACTTTTATCATACATTAAGTCGACACATAATAATATTTTTTTTATAAAAATACTTATAAAATGTATCAATTAATTTCAAAGTCAAATTACACCCGTGTTGCTAGTAACTAAAATGAAAGTGACTCAAATACCCCTCACGTGAATTGTAATTTGTACATAGCAACTTCCATTAACAATTCTAACTTCCATCCTACCTAATGTTTCACTTGAGACAAATTTGATATATAAGTTGAACAAATGTAGATCGGGCCATGTAGAGTGAAATTTGATGAATACTTGAGGGGGTATCTCATATTTTGACCAAGATTGGCAAGTCAAATGAGAGTGAATGTTCAGCCAATCACAACATTAAACACTTTGCAGATGGTCGCAAACAGTAGACACGGTCTTAGAAAGAGCGGTCTTAGAAACAGTAGACACTGTCTTTGAAAAAGACTTCAGTTGAGATCAACCAAGTCAATGGCGCCATCGTCTTTGACCCAGCAGGTGTAGAAGCTTATGATGGAAGTCCAATTCTTCCATTTCCTCCGCTCTCTCCCCTGTAGTCCTCCTATATATAGAACTGCTCTATCTTGGGTTCAGATCATAACTTGCTATTGCTCTCTACTGCTTCTTACAAACTAAGTCTCCTCGATCGTCTTATTTCTTTGAATATTCTGTCATCCAATTTTATTTGATTCAAAAATGGTGTGGGTTTTGGGATGTAAAGGAGAATCTGGGTTTTCAGCTAAATCCACAGCTGAGGATGTTACCAAAGGAGTTGATGGAACTGGCCTTACTGCCATTATTACAGGTCTGCGTTGAAATTTTTCATACTCTGTTTTTTTCTTTTTGAATTTTCTCTATTTCCCTGTCTTTTTTTGCATTTCTTTTTCATTTTTCTTTGATTGGTTTGTTATTTTCATGGTGCGGATATATCAATATGAAAGGTCGTTTAAAAATTTGTAAACAGCGCATGAAAATTATTGGGCTCTTTGTGGCATTACGTCGTTTTTAAGTACCTAGCGATCTTTCAATCTTAAGAGCAACCTGAAAATGTAATTGAAGTTAGTAGATTAATTTTGAAAATAAAATTATGCTATTGAAAAATCCCAAAGACACAGATGGATTGTATTGAACAACTGCTGAATTCATAAGAACCATTAGGACATATGATTGCTCTGTTTTTTGTTTGTTTTTATTTTTTATTTAAACAACACAAACAAACTGATTTCGTTACTTAGTATTTACAGTAAATAAGATTTTGCATATCAGATAGAATTTGTAAGTAATTTACATCATGAAAGAGGCCTAAATGTTTTCTGGATGAGGTTTTGATAATAGCTTTTCCTAGTGCCATAGTCTTTGGTTATATTAATCGATTGTGTCATATTTTCTTCACTGGTCTTCAACCTTCTTCTATCTTTTCGTTCTTTTGCTATTTCTTTTTTCTTTTTGGCGTTTGACAGTGTTGGCAAGACATGTAGACACAATAGAAATGTTGTGTTTGCCTTATTGAGTTGCTTATGTATTTACATGTGATTTCAGGAGCTACAAGTGGTCTAGGCGCAGAAACTGCTCGTGTCCTTGCCTTGCGTGGTGTACATGTAGTTATGGCTATCAGGAACGTTGATGCCGCTAAAAAAGTAAAAGAAAGCATCCTAACAAAAACCCCCAATGCTAGAATTGATATAATGGAGTTAGATGTCAGCTCACAGGCATCAATAAGACGTTTTGCATCCGAATACATTTCCTCTGGTCTTCCCCTGAACATCCTTGTGTAAGTGTACTATATGATGATATTGAGCTTAGCAGGGCATTATAATCTGCCTTAAAATGTATGCATTACATCCATTTTATAGATATATCGATCAGTTTAAGTTAGATCTTACCCGGACTAAATTTGTTATATTCGGTCTTAAGTCTGAATGCAGGGATTATGGGTGTTCCTTTCTCGCTCTCCAAAGACAAAATCGAGAGTCAATTTGCTACAAACCATCTAGGTATGTTTCTGTTACCAAAATGAAAAACCATTGTTCTTCAAACATGTGCTATAATGAACTTTAAGTAAATCCTTTTTTTTCTTTCAGGGAATTTTCTTTTGACCAATCTTCTGCTGGACACCATGAAAAGCACTGCACATAAAAGCCACAAAGAGGGAAGGATTGTTATTATTTCATCAGAGCTTTATACAATGACTTACAAGGGAGGAATTATGTTTGACAAATTAAATGACGAAAAGAGGTAAAAGAGAGACAAACTGTTATTTCATTTGTGGAAAATGAGTAACTATATCTGTTTGTCTCACTCCGTGAATATATTTTACAGTTATTCAAGTCTATCAGCTTACGGGCAATCAAAGCTCGCTAATACACTGCACGCGAACGAGCTAGCAAGGCGCTTCAAGGTAAATTTCCTCTTCTTCAAGTAACTATTTTTTTTTTTTCAACATATGATTTTTAGATAATTTTCATGTTGTCATGCCCAGCAGAAACTGATGTTGTACTTTTGATTCTTTTTCCAAAATTTGCAGGAAGAAGGGGTGAATATAACTGCTAATTCACTACATCCCGGAGTTATTCCAACCAATCTTGCCCGTCATTCAAATGTGATGGGAGGTACGACCTAAAACTTTTTTACTTGCATTTGCATGTAATCAAAGATGTTATATTATAATGCTAGTTGAATTGCTGTCAATTGGTTTCGTAAATAAGACACGAGAGTCCAAATTTACTCTCTCAGATAAAATCAAAACATTTTGACGAATAGCTGAATACATATATCAAGTATGATTTCATCCAATCGTCCTTGTTTGTTTCTCAACTTAAATATGGTAAAGGTCTAATCTTTTTGTATGATACGTTAGTTTACTTGTAAACAGGCTCTGTTCTTGGACTTCCTGAACATGAAAATAGGATTCAAAGACATTAATAAATGAAATTCAGGAAATTGAGAATTATTATAACTTGGTGTTAATGATGTTCTACCTTTTTGACACAGTTGTCTTCCATGTGTTTCTCAAAGCATTCCTCAAGACCATTCCTCAGGTTGGTTATCTATCTTACAATCTTGTCCTTTCAACCCTAGGATCCTGATTAATCACTTTGGTTCTGTTTACAATGTTTCAAGGCATTATCCTTAACTATCGTTCGCTTTTGTTCCAGGGAGCTGCAACTACATGCTATCTGGCATTGAATCCAAAGGTTAACGGGGTTAGTGGTGAGTATTTTGCCGACAGCAACATTGCCAAAAGGAACAAACAGGCTAAAGATTCAGAGCTGGCCAAGAAATTGTGGGATTTCAGTTTGACCTTGACCAATTCCAAGTAATGGGGTTGTGAACTCCATTTAGTGTTCTCTTTGTAGCTTTATAACAAAATTTTGTCGATTGTGTTTCATTTTGTGTGCATAATTTACGATACGAATGTACTGTTTCATTTTGTGTGAATAATTTACGAGACGAGTGTACTGTTTGGTGTAGTATTTAGTACTAGGGTTGGTAGAATATAAGAATTTGTTGTAACATATCAGCAATAAACAATAAACTTGGTGGTTTTTATATATTCGTTGTAAACTTCTTTATTACGCACGGCCACACTATTCTCAAACTCCAATCTCGAACTGTTTTGGTGTACATATTTATTGACTTTTCACGGGTTATAAGTAAGAGGTTGATGAATGTAATACTCCTTTAATACCGCGAGGAGTCATTCGGTAGTTAGACATTGATAAACATTATTATTAATCGCGTTTGTATAAGTGCCCTCTTTCCTTATTATTTCCTTTTCTAATTATACCATTCTCAGGTGACTCCAATCTTCCATCGATCCCACTTCTCTTTCTTTCAGTTTCTATAGCATATAGGATTCAAATCTTCTATCCCATTTCATGTCACATTCCCTGTTCCATTGAATCATAGCCCTACATGTGTCATATAGGATTCAAATCTTTTATTCTATTTCCTATCACATTTCATGTCCTATTGAATCATAGCCCGTTTGGTGCAGTGTTTTTAAAATGCAACTTTTTTAAAACTCAATTTTTTTCTTGTAAATGTATTTGGTGTCATTTTAAAAAGTTATTTTTGTTATCTAGAGTATTTGTCAACAATGACGATTTAACCTTTGTTAAACATGTTTTGCTGCTAATTTAATACATATAAACCATTAAATATATAGTAATAGAAGCACTTGTTAAGTAATAGTAAATTTAAATTAAAAAATATCAAGTATAATTATTTTAACAAAAAATTTATCAAAAAATATTGTTAAACATACTTATGTAGAGCCCGTTTGTTCGCGCGTTTTGGCCAAAACGCAGGTTAAACGCAGCTTATTCCTTAACTTAGCGTTTCAATTCCGGTAGAAAACGCCGCGTTTTCAAACGCACTGCGTTTTAAAACGCCGGAATTACTAGCTTTTCCCAAAACGCAGATTTTAAAACGCAGAGGGAATAAAAAGCGTTTTGACATAATATCCCAAACGCATTTATAAAGAAAAAAGCTGCGTTTTAAATAATCTGCGTTTTAGAAACACTGCGTTTTTAAAACACTGCGTTTTCAAAATGCTACACCAAACGGGCTCGTAGTCCAAAATAAAACATTTAACATTAAATAAAGTCTAAAGTGGGCAATGGAGAGGGATTCAAGGAGAGGAGAGAAAATTTTGGGCTCAAATGTTTTTATACCGGTTGATATGTACATCCTAAGGTTAATATAGGAAAACACTTTTGACTCTAGCGTTTTCTTCTACCGCTCCAATTTCGAGTGATAAAAATGCGGCTAGGAGGTTCTAAGCGTTGCGTATTACTCCTTCTGTTCCAACCAAATAGTCCACTATACTATTTTGAGATGTTTCACTTAAAGAATTCACTTTCAAAAAATTATGCTTACAATTTGCATAATTATTCATCTTTATTATTCACTTGTGTTGTAATCATATTGGTTGTGCTTAAATATTTTTGTAATTATGATCAAATCCAAAGACATTAATATATTCCTTAATAATTAGACTTTTTAAACGTGAACTCTTTGCGTAGAACGGAAGGCGTAAAACGCAACATTGATACAGCTCTAAACCGAAAACGCTACGTTTAGCCCTAGTGTTTTGGGCATGAGGTACGAGAATTTAGCCTAAAACGAGGGGTTGTAAAACTATAAATATTACAGTAGGGGCATACTTGTCTATTGTACATAAATAGGGTTATATGTATGTGTGTGTGTGTGTCACCAAACTCTATTGGCGTTATGGCTTCTTAATAAAATTTTGTTTTGCCTTACTTTGAACATGGTGTTATAGCACCCCAAACACAATTTTGTATTTCCTTTTATTTGGAATCATCAATTGATTTGTGATTGTTGACCCCTGCGAGTCGACTAAATTGAACGAAGGGGTCCATGGTGAGACCTTGTACTGTTTACGTTACTATCATGTCAGTTTCGTATTTTGCAATCTTTGTAAATACTCCCTCCATTTCAAGCATAGAGTCCACTATTCTATTTTGAGATGTTCATAAAAAATTCACTTTTAAGAATTATGACTACAATCTTTATAATTTTATAACTTTACCCTTTATATGTAATATAAACATATTACCTATATTCAAGCTACTTTATTGTAATTATGACCAATTTAAATGATATTTATATTCAAGCTTTCTCCGATATGCTTCATCACTCTTCTTGCGTTGAAACACCTCGTCAGCATGTAGTGGCCTAAAGAAAGAATAGACATCTATTAGAAGTTACTCGGGCTCTTCTATTTGAGATGAAGGTTCCTCAGATATTTTGGGGTGATACTGTTAGCCACGGCATGCCTTCTTCTGTTTTGGCCTGAAATTCGCCACAGTTCATAAAATCTTTCCATCATCTGATAGAGCATCCAACTACCACAGTTCCTAAAACCTTTCCAAATATGGCAATTCTATCCCCAGAGCCGTCGCCACCTAAACCATTCACACTATGTTTTGATCTAAAGGACGTCCAAAGCTTTCTATGTGAGGGATTAGACACGAGGGCATCTGGTGGATGAGGGGGAACGAAAGAGAAAAATGAAAAATCTATTAGTTTGACCTTGACTAGACCCTCTTATATGTGGGTGTTTGGAAGTAAATGCAATTTTGTGGAGTATTATTCAATCCTTTCCTTATAGGTGAACGGTATGGATTTTGGGTTGATTGCATTTCAAATTGAAGTTCACTATTGTGAACAAAAAACAAATAACTACCACTGTAACGAGATTGACTAAAATTTCTATTAGAAAAATGCTAACTTCTGACATAAACTAAGCTATAATATTTTCATGAAACTCCAATAACACCACTGACTCTGGAAAGTTTTACAAAGATATGTGATGTTGCTGACCATAAGAAAAACAAAGCAATCAATAAACAGTTGAAGTTTGAAAAGAGATACTTATAAACTTAGTGCTGACCCAATAGAAACTGAAGAAGTTCCAAATGCCTGTATAGTTGAAACTTCGTGTATGAGTACCCGATCTATCGAATTTACCATTTGCTTGAAGAGGTACGTACATTTGAGCTTCCTTCCGATAGACGGTTATTATTCACCAGACCTTCCCTGACTAGGAATGAATATCTGGCCAACTGCTTCAAGAGGGGAGACACTCCAGCTCTCAACATGCCTAACAATCTGAAAGGAAATTCATCTCAAACCCATCATGTTTCTAGCTGTCAACAAGAAGGAAAAACATGTCATCGATTTTCTTACTTTATATTGATTGTCCAAATCATACACTGTACTCCCATCAATAGAAATGAGAGGCTTCCATGGCAGTTTGAGGTAAGTCCTGTAGATTGGCCGGACAAAGAAGAGAGTAATTAGGATTATTCTGTAACTGATGTTATACATGAATGTACATGCTTGATAGATTATTCACATGCGTAAATCATCTCTCTTAACCAAATTACAGGGAAATACTCCCAAAGGAGACGAAAAAATTCAGGCACCAAAAAGAAGAGATGAACTGACTTGCAGACGATTCTGCAGAGTCCCACTAAGTAAGGCTTACTTGAACATGGCAAAGAAATGTGAGACAATAGTCAAGCACCTTAGTTTCCATGACGCCAATACATATTCTGTCTGGCAATTGAGGACCTGCAGCAGATCTCGTTATCAGGCACTAATAGTGGAATCTGCTCATATGTACAGCTTCTTTGAATAAAAAATTATGAGGCTCGTGCATTATATGTTGAGGGATCTCCTACAATATGATTGACTTCTAAATCGTCATTAGAACATATTACAAGTATGGCTTAATTGTGATATCTCAGCAGTGGCGCCTATATTGACATCCTTAAATTGGAACAACTGAAAGGTTTATACTTGATTATCCAAACAAGAAGTAATATTTAAGTTTTTTTAGAAAAAAGATTATTTAAAAAATAATTTTCCCACAAGATGATTATTTAAGAGTTGCCTAATCCATGATGCCTTAATATGAAGAGGTTCTTACATGTTGATTAGCCGTGTATGATTATTGTAAATGACGTCATTAGTAAAGATGGTAACTATAAACTCCAAGGGGTGGAAGAAATGGGAAGGGCACTCTAGGCAAAGACCTTGAGGAACTTGGTTCCAATCCCCATACCAAGGGTCCATACTTATCTATTCAAAAAAATGAAGTAAAGATGGTAACTATAAAGGCACTCATCGTGAGGACATGTATTAAATATTGCTTTGTCTAATGATGCCTAGCACTGAAACAGTTTTTTACATTTAAGATAAAGAGGAATGTATATGATACTAACCGAATAGGACACTTGTACTTTTTGTTTTTACTAAAGAGTATTAGGATAATTCCAAACCTTGATAGAACGTGCCCCATCTATATAATTGACTTGGTTGCAACGTGCAAGGGACAGACTGAAAAGGAATGACATATAGCTTATTTGCAGTGGCGAAGCCACAGCCAAGCAAAAGGGGTTAGCTGACCCCCTTTGGCTTTGAAACAATGAGATATTAAATCCTTCAATTTAGAAAAAATGACTTTTTCCAACTAAAAAATTTGTTATGAGAATACTAAGTTTATGGGCTTTCTAAGTATTGGGCCAAAGTATACTTGGCTATGTCTTAGAATGAGATTATGAAAAACAATTGTTCACTTACCAAATTATGTCTTTCTTCTCTATCGGTACTCTCTCCTTTTTGGCTCTCTCTCTCTCCTTTTTCTCTAACTGCTGCGTATACATTTACATGGTATCACAGCTTTAAGCAACTGATACACAGCATGAAGAGAGTCGGCTCCGTCATTCGAAGCCGGCTTCCATGCACGACCTATGTCGACGTACATAATTGAGAGTGAATGATTGTTTGATAGATGAAGCGATGCTGGTCGGATGCAAGGTCTGAGATCAGGGGTGAGCTCGGACTAGGGAGGCGATCTCACCAGAAGGATTCGCCGGCGAAAGAAATTCGGGTATTGACATCATGTGACGGGAAGGGTGACGCGTGTGGAATATTTTTGAACCCTAGCTAGCAGATTCCATGTGGATTTTGCATTTGCGATGTATTTGGGTAATTTTTTTTTGTAAGTAAGATATAATATAAACAGAGAGCGACAAAACAGGTGTCACATCCTTTGTACACAGGGAGTATACTCAAAAGAATTAAAAAGTACTAAAGTTGTCCACGAACTCTACAAAAGAATTAGCCGAAGACCCATCAACATCCATGCAACAAAAAAACAGCAACTGAAGAATAGAATTCTTCAAGACAGATATAGGCCTTTCCTCATTGTCAAAAACTCTACGGTTCCTTTCCCTCCAAATAGCCAAGCACACTCCCAAGGGAATAACTTCCCAAATAAAGTCCCTTCTTCTGTGTGTGAACAAAGACCAGCATCGAAAAGGGCCCTTGATTGTACCAGGCATTATTACCCAAGACAGATTAAAATGCCTGAAAAACATGTTCCATAGCTCACTCGCCACCAGACAATGGAGCAAGAGATGGTTAACACTCTCCCCATCCCCTTTACACATGAAACACAGTTCACATGAATTTTACTCCGCCTCCATAAATTATCCCCCGTAAGAATAGCTTCGTTGACCGCCTCCCACACAAAAAAAAGCAAGCAACTCTAATCGGAGCCTTGGTCTTCCAAATTGCTTTCCAAGAAAAGTGACCTCTCTCAAGGTTCCCAATACTACAAAAATAAGATCTGACCGAAAAAAATTTGCTCTTGGAGCACCCCTAAATAACCCTATCTTCGCAATTTATGTCAATATGCTGCGAATACAACAAATCGGATAGATGAACAAAAGCCTCCACTTCCCAGTCCTGAAATTTTCTTCTAAAAACAGGATTCCAAATAACCCTCTCATTCTCAAAAGAAAGGAAAGAAATGACCTTGGCATTCTTATCAATAGCAATGTTGAAAAGAGAGGGGTAAGCTCTCCACAACTCCAAATCCCCACACCACTTGTCTTTCCAGAAATTAATAGTCGCCCCACTGCCAATTTCAAAAGAGATATTACGCGTAAACACGTCCCAACCTTTCCTTATCCCTTTCCAAACACTCACCCCATAAGTCATAGAGATCTCATTCGGGCACCAAAAGTGATTGCCATCCCCGTACTTAGCTAACCACAACTCTCCGCCAAAGAGCTTTCCTCTTAGTCAAATACCTCCATAACCATTTGCCCATCGAAGCCTTATTCACCCTTCTCAGATTCTTAATGCCTAGACATCCTTCTTTGAGACTCACACAAACCTTGTCCCACTTGACCAAGTGATATTTTCGATCCGCCATTGAGCCTTACCACAAAGAATCCCTTTCTAGCTTTTCTAATCTCTAACGCACTGAAGTTGGAAGGACGAATAAAGACATGAAATAATTAGGCAAAGTGGAGAGGGTGCTTTTGATGAGAGTGAGACGACCCGCCTTAGAAAGATACTGCTTCTGCCAACCACCCAAACGTCGTTGGAATCTCTCAATCACCAGATTTCAAATGAGTGCGCTCTTAGAGAGAGCTCCTAACGGTAAACCCAGATAAGAAGTCGGAAGATGAGCAACCTTACAACCAAAAAAAAAAACAGCTATACAATGTTCCCCACGTTCCCGACCGGAAAAATTTCACTCTTAGATATATTAATTCGTAGCCCCAAAACTGCATGAAAGAACAACACCACCATCCATAAGAAGCCTAACTGATCATTTTCCCCTTTGAAGCCACGAAAAAAGCCTCCCGCAATAGCTCTATCCATCATTAAGCTCAAAGCCTCCATAACAAGGATGAAAAGGAAGGGGGAAAGAGGATCTCCCTGGCGAAGGCCCCTAGAACTAGCAAAGAAACCCGCAGGCCATCGATCATCACCGAAAAACGCACCGAGGAGATATAAAATAAAATCCACTTCTTCCACCTATCCCCAAAGGCCATCCTATTTAACAAATAAATAAGAAAATCTCAGTTTACATAATCATTAGCTTTCTCGATATCCAATTTACGGAGCAACCCGAGCACACCGTTTCTCAATCTGTCATCCACAATTTTGTTAGCAATAAATGATGCATCAATAATTTTGCGCTCCCCTGTAAAAGCATGTTGCGACTCCAAAATAACCTTACCCACCACCTTTCTCAAATGGATTGAAAGCACCTTAGCATTGAATTTGTAAACACCTCCAATGAGACTAATGGGCCTATAATCCTTGAAATCAGACGCATTTTTCTTCTTCGGAATCAACGAGATGAACGAGGCATTAAATTTTTTTCAAAAGACTTATGCAAATGAAAAAAAGTGAAAAACCTCCGTGATGTCAACCTTAATAATCTCCCAACAATGCCGGAAAAAGGCCATAGAAAAGCCATCGCTGCCCGGCGCTTTGTCTCCATTCATGCTACGTAGGGCTGCCCCTACTTCCTCCTCAGAAAAAGACGCCTCCAAAAAGGACCTATCCTCTTGATTTAAAGAAATAAAACCAAGACCATCCAACTGAGGGTGCTAAGCACCATAGTCAGAATACAATCTATGATAAAAACCACAATTCCATCCTTAATTGCAGATTTGTCCTCCAACAAGACCCCCTCTATGGAGATATTATGAATTCGGCTCGCCCTCTTGTTAGCATTCGCAATCCGATGAAAGAATTTGGTATTTTTATCCCCTTCCTTGAGCCATTGCACCCGCGATTTCTGTCTCCAGCAAATTTCCTCGTTAATTAACAATCTGCCTCCTTTCTGCGAATGATATCCTCCTTAGGCAACACCCCATAGGCTTCTTAGGCAACACCCCGAATGTCTTCCATAACTTGAGCCTCACATCTATCTTACCAAAAACTTCCTTATTTTTGGGTAATTGCGATCGGCAATTAGTAGACAACCTTGGTTTGTGGTTATGGTTTTATAGCCTGGTGTGTAGGTTTTGACAGTACCATGGATTTCTGAAACTTTTTAACAAAATAAGACAAACATCGTTAGTTATCTGACACATGTGGACAGAGTCCGTATTGTATTGATAAAAGTAGAATAAACAAGGGTCTGTTTGATAGATTTGTTAACTTAGAGGCCTTATTTGACAAATTGGTTAGCTTGGAGGGCTTGATTGATAGATTGGTTAATTTAGAGGGTATTTTTTGACATATTGAGTTGTTTGATTGTTCGGTTTAGATACTCTTTGTTAAGGGAAATTATCGGACCTTGTATAGGACAGAGATGGTCAAGGTTGATAAAGGTTAATGGTCTTCATGGTGGTAATGAAGGACCTAGCATGCGCTACAGTTGTGGAGAACAAGGACATTTTAGAAATCGGCGTCCTAAATCTTTTTATCAGTATCACTATCGTCCACAACTTGTGCATGCAGTTTCATTGATAGTTGAGGCTATCTCTTCGCCAAGGATACGTACATTTGTTATGAGTACGGAGGAGTATGCTAAGTTCACATAATACCAGAATTCTCAAGAGTCTTCTTCTTCTTCTAAACGACTCTAGCCAAATACATCTGTAGCATATGTTTCTGCGTCATTGAGACAATGGATCATTTGACTCAGGGCCACACATCACATGACCGGAGACCCAAATATGTTATCCGCCTACAAGTCCTCCAATAACTATACTAGTGTTACTCTAGCTATGGTTCATCCTCCACAATCCAAGGTAGCTAAGGGTGAGCAAATCGGCCCAACAACCTGTGTAGCCTGTGTGGCCCGCTATAGCCCAGCCCCTAGAGCTGTGGAATAGTGTCGGGCCCTAAAAGTCATGAATGCCCATGGGCTCAGGCTATACCGAGCCCTGAATATTTTCAGCCCATTATGCCCAGCCCAGCCCATGTAAAATACTACGTTGTTTTACCCTATTATATTTATATATAGGTATCAAATGATTTCCCACAAAACCTACCCCTATTTGAGTCACCGTTTCAGCCTTCACTTCATCCCTTCACCGTCGGTTCCCACACGCTGAAATAGCGAAACCTCTAGCCAATCATCTCTCCATTATTCCCAACACAACCCCGAGTCGTATTCATCACCTCTCTCCATTTGTACGTGCAGATGACATAGTGTGTTTATACGAGGACGACTATAGTCCAAAAGAAGACTATTATATAGTGGTAATGTAACTTTTTCTCTCTAACACTAATGGTAGGACTTTGAGTAATAGTGCACCCCTAAATTATCATGTATTTGCTCATCTTTTTGTGTTCGCAGCGTAGTCTCTTACCTTGGTCAGCACCAACAAAGAAAAAAAAAATCAAAGAATAAAAATAAAAACTCTTTTCAATTTTTGGTGGTACTGAAATGATCTTACTTTAAAGAAGGAAAAGAACAACAAAGGAAAAATAAAAAAGGTTTTTCACTTGCAACTCGTGTTTCTTCAAAGTCAAAAAGGGGGAAAAAAAATTAATTGGAAATCACGCCCCGAGAACAATTATTACTCGTAGTATAAATATACAAGGCATATATAGTAGAAAACTTTTGTATGTAATTACTTCCAAATTAAATCAAATCATAATTTTCTCAATGTCTTATGACACTAGCCACAGTTTATGTCTAGTTAAAGCCCAAAGCTTGCAGGGAATTGGTAAGCCTGAGCCCGCGTAAAGCCCACCAATTTATGCCCGCATGAAACCTGCTATGTTGGGCTTTTGAAATTAAAGCTCACAGCTTAATGGGCTCATACCGGGCTTTGCCAAAGCCCGCAGGCATTGGGCCTGTGCACACCCCTAAAGGAAGCGGTAGTGCCAATGTTACACCTTTGTCACTATCATCTGTTTTATACTTACCAAAGTTTCCTTTCAACTTGATGTCTGTTAGTCAAATTACAAGGGCATTTAATTGTTGTGTCTCACTTTTTCTCGGATATTGCCTTTTCAGAACTTGTTGACATGGAAGATTATTGGAAAAGGGAGTGTATCTGCTTGATGAAGTCGTTGCTGCTCGTCCTAGTGTGGCATAGTTGCATATCCCAGTAATTTGTCCCCTTTCCAACTGAATTTTCGTTACAGCCAGGTTGTGTCCTCAGTTAGAGTCTTTCTCTAGTTTACCTCGTGAGTAGTCTCAGTTTTCTAAGTGCTATCAAGTGTCATATCCTCTTAGAGTTAATAAAATAGCTAAGTCCCTATTTGGGTTGGTTCATAGTGATGTTTGGGGTCCGTGTCCTGTTAAGTCCAAAACTGGCCAGTTCTCAACAGTTCCATTAATATCCTCTGGCTCCCAACAAAACTAAAGCAGAGATGTCATTAAAAACTACTACGTTTAGTTTGTCTTGAAGACAAAACCCCATTATAAATTCAAGCTAATATAAGTTACTATTGTTTTTCTAAATTTTTTCTTTGGTTTCAAAAACATGGTGTTGCATTTACATATCATACAATATATATATACAGACACACACAGAGACAGATATATATATGTATATATATATATGTATGTATATATATATATGTATATGTATATATATATATATATATATATTTTATAATGTATTTGTAGAATGTGAGTGTCCCTGAGGGTGTGATGTGTGCTGGGTATAATGCTTGGCGTAACACGTCTATATCAAAGAACTTCAAAAGAGTAAAGGTCAGGGTGGAAGTCAAGACTGACAGGTAAAGAGAAAGAGGGCAAAGACTGAATACTCACTAGCTCCGATGTGTGCTGGGTATAATGCTTGGTGTGACACGTCTATATCAAAGAACCTCAAAAGAGTAAAGGTCGGGGTGGAAGTCAAGACTAATCAGGTAAAGAGAAAGAGGGTAAAGGCTGAATACTCACTGGCTCCATATTATCAAAAATAATCCTCTCCCTCAAATGAGGTTTATGGCCTCTATTTATAATGAATATGGGATGACACAGGGAATATTCCAAGATTCTCTGTGAGGTGTCATCATCCTATTGAACATCCAATGGTCATAGGACACGTGTCCCATAAGTGGGGACCACAATCAGCTCTTTCTCTCTTTGGTAATCAGGTCACACGCGTCGCACGTGCATAATAACATACGTGTACAACGGGTGAGACTTTCTCTTGACCTCAGCCGTCAAACCAATAACCCTCGAGATTCCCAAGAACCGGCCCGTTCTTTTGGGGGTCCAGGGACCCCGGGCCAGCCGTTACACTTAGCGTAGATCCCCCGATAGTGTCCTAAGCCGTGTCATCCCTGAAGGATGTAAGTGCTAATGGTAAATTATTGCCCTTTACCTGAGGCATAAAGTTATTTCCTTGGAACCCTAATATTCGGGGATCTGGGCTCCCAGGCCAACTGGATCTCATAGGGTCAGGCAAGAAGTTCTCCTGACCGAGCGTTTAGGCCCTTGGCCAACTTGCTCACGGAGACTATTAACAAAGCCAGGGTGCGGCCGTGGAGACTCGAGTGTTACTACCCTTAGGCTAAAGCACTCAATCTCGGCCCCCCTTTAGGCTATCACCCAGAGCCTAGTACGTTTTCGTACGGTAGGTCTTAGTTCGGGGAAGACTAGGTAATTACGTAGCAAATACCTAGAGTGATATGGCACAACCCCTACTACAGTATTTATTTAGATACAAAAGTCAAAATGCATTGTTAAAAAGTTAAGACCTTCAAAACAAGACTCTTTTTTTGGATGGTGGATGTACTGAGTATGGCTTCTATGAAGCTGCAAACTTTTTACTGACATGGAGACTATCTGAATTCACCAAAATTAGACAGCAAAATTTTAGGGAAAAAGAATACCTTTTCAATACTTCGTAACGAGATTGATGGATTCTCAAAGAACGGGACAAGCAGTTTCAAGTTGCGTGAATACAGATCCTTACCTGAATAAGTGACACCCAATTAGAAAATTACTTTTGCGTATATGAAGATAACATGCAATATAAGCTTTGAAAAACAATAAGGAAGCAAAGTATAAGAAACACACGTCTTTTTACCTTTAAACTTAATAGTTGGATCTTCAAAGATACAATCTTCTGCATAAATTGCAGAAGTGAAAATTCCTAGATCCAATGAAAATAATATTTTCAGTTCACATTGGCTAACCATGTAAATAGCACAACAGTATAAACTGACGCGAAGCAGTAATGCAAATAAAAGCAGATATTTCTCCAAGCAGTTGACGTCCACCGGTCATTCTGATAATTATAAGGGAGTAGTCCTTCAAGAAGGAACAAGTTAGTTAACATCTTCATGTACACGTAAAGAAAAAACAAACAAACAAACACCTTAGTTTCATAACAGACTCTTGTAGGAGTCATTAGGAAACTTAGGTGGCATTTGGTGCATGGAATAAAACCGAAGGGAATGGAATGGTCAACAGGAATGAATTCCATAGGAGTGGGAATGGGAATGAAAATGGTCAACTTTCCTCTTTGGTCTGCACAGAATGGAATGGAATGTCCATTCCACTCTGAAGTGATTTTATGTTTGGTACGTGGAAAAATTGATGGAAATGGAATGAAACCCAAACAATAATTTACCTGATAAATGAGTATTTTACTCATTTATTCGGTGTCTTTTAGGCTTATCGTTTGCTAATACTCGAGGATTTTGTCGCCAAACAATAGTTTTTAGTGTTGTTTTGTAGTTTCATGGGTTAAAGGGGTCAGGCATGCAAATTCGGATGATTTTGGAGTTAATTTGGAAGTCGAGGGGCCTCTGTACAAATCTTGGATCAATTGATATTCTGAACACTTAAGTTATGACTGCAGGTGAGAGCTCAAGAAATATATTGCATGAAATCCAAGTAACAGAAATAGCTCAGCTCGGGGAAAACAGATCAATATATCTACAAAAACATGTTATAGTTAAATCAGAAGGGTTTCGAAACTTCATAGCATAAACATTAATAAGATTAATCAAGAAACATTACATATGGCAAATTAACTCCTACTCTTTACTAGCTAACAGCTATTCTTAAACATCAATAAGTTGTTCTTTTACTTCTGCATCCCCATGGCAGAGGCTTCTCATCCTATGAAAACGAAAAAAGAATGCGAAAAGGTACCTGTAACAAAATAGGCATTCTCATAGTCTGACTTTAGGATCATTACAATATCATCAATGCCTGAAACAGCTGGTCCATCTTCAAGTTCATAAGACGCCAATCTGCAAATTGCTATGAAAAATAATGATATTAAGGAGCTGGACATAGTGGCCATTACAGTGATTTGCATATAATGCTTGGAGCCTCCCCTAAATGCTTGGTATATAAACTTGTCTTCAAAATTTACTCTGCAATACTATTTTCTTTAAGATATGAATGCACTACTAAGTTTCAGAAACTAAATATTTCAGGAAAGATCATAAACAGCCGGATGAAGTAGAAGTTGTCCCACGGGCCGATCACCCCATGTCACTGTATTGATGTGGTGTGCGACACCAATGCCCTAATAATCCTTGGGTCCAGTGGTTGTAAAGTTTTTATAACCAGCTTAGATTTAAGGCGTTACTTATCCCCATACCAAGGGGTCATATTTATCTATCAAAAAAAATATAAGGCGTTACTTTGTTTTGATTGGGGAAATAATCCCACCATGCTCATATGTCTTAATGTTAAATATTATGTTACATGTTCTACTGAATTTTCCCATATGTACTCTCATGATCTACACTTATCACATTTAGCCCAAAGGACGGAACCTTTTTCACAATGAATGATTATTCTAGCAAAACCATAAGCGCAATCAGGGAAGCTTAACTAAAATTAGGATCATGGAAAAGAAATTTAAAAATATAGAGGTATAGTAGAAGAATTGTCTTCTACCAAAATGATCAAAAGAAAATAAATTATAAATGTTCTCTATTGTTGTTGAATTCAGAATATTTGTTACTCCCTCCATCTCAAAATAAGTGTCCCCTTTTTTATTTTGTGACATCACAAAATAAGTGTCCCCTTTCCCTTTTCAGAAAGATTTTAAAACTCAAATGTCCATAATACCCTTTTAATAGTGAGATAAAGAAAATATGACTCCCGTTGATTTGATACCGCTAAAACATATTTTGAGGGCATTACAGGAAAATTGCATGTAACCAAATACTTTCTTAAAATCCGTGTAAAGTCAATATGGGGCACTTAGTTTGAGACGGAGGGAGTACAACTCAGAAATAGAAGAAAATGCTGACAATTTTGCTTGATAAATAAATGAGGATAAAAGCAGGTCCAGTTTGAGAGGTGCTGCAGATGCAACCCATCATTATAAGCAATAGTCATCTTAAACTGGACGACTAGCATAGTTAAACCTCATATTTTGTATATATGAAACTGGAAAAACAAAATTTTATCACTAAATACAGGCATCTCATCATGATCTGAAAATTGCATGTAATAAGATATTTTGGCTGTACCTTCAAAATGAACTCAAGATGATTAAGTTTTGTACAAAAAGAACTGTTGGAGACAATGGCTTATCCAGGGGGATGAGTCGCTAACAAATGTAGCATAAGGATTGATCGGATGTTGCAGATACTTTTTTCACTAAGACGTTACCAACAGGATTGATTTTAATTCGAAGAAAGGCTGCTGTTAGGAATATGCCTGTGAAACAGCTGTTATATAGATTTGCATATTCCAACACAGTGATTTACTTGTTCCCATTACAATGCATGTTTCACAAGTGGCTAAAAGGGCTGCGTACCGGTTAGCGTGGCAACTTGCTGAAACAATACATAGGTCATTAGACTAGAAAGTCTTTGTACATGTCCGAGTTTTTGTCCTACCATCTTGTGATGACCTTTCATATAAATTAGCTCTACTAGCACCAGCAACGTCTCATCAGCAGACGTCTTACCAGCAGTGTGTTATCAGCAGTCTCCACTTCAGCAGTCATACTACGGCAGATCCTAGTAACAGCCATGTTCTCTTCAAGTTATGCTGATAAATATAAAGAGGAACATCGATCGTTCTCCAAGCTCCGGTGTCTGCAAAGATTCTAAATAGATCCGTTACAGGTCTTCCCGACAGCTTAAAGATACGCATTGATAACTGAGCTCTTACGCTAAACCTCTGTATATTTCCTCTTTTGTGTATGATCCCAATTTTCAAGGCGCTATTCATCAAAAGATCGGTCACAGCACACTTTTGAACAAACAGGCCTGCATGTCACATCTCTATCAATCGGCTTAAATCACGGACAAACTTCAAGACAAAGCTTACATGAAGGTCTTTACCCAACAGTTCTTAAGATGCACTCTGATACATTGATGATCTAACTCTCCAACGGGTAAAAATCTATTCAAATCTTCAAACAGTCCCCTTTGCTTCTTCACCTATAAAAGAAACCTCACAACCCTCATCCTTGTGTGTGAAGTGAATGAAGCGTGTAAAGACATACGCAGATCGTGAGAACACAAAGAGTGGAAAAAACACAAGTGTAAGAACAAACACTTTGTGGGAGAGTAATCTGAAATTCCTAAGGCAAAGAAGCTCAGCTTAATCAAGAACTCCTTTTTTGATTTGAGTTCTTTCTTCCTTCGAAAGACACAATCTCTTCAGCAGCTATATTTCAAATTCATAGTCAGAGACTAAGCATCCTGCCTACTATTGAAGACTGACCGAGCTTGAAGTTGTCCGATGAAGAACCAGAGCCTAATAATCTATTTTGCATTCATATCAGCAGACTTGTACTACATTATAAGGGTTGTCGATTGTGCAATAAATTGTCATTACATTTGGCCGAGTGCTTTGCACTCAGTTGTTTAAATACTTGTTATTTGAACAACTCATAATATCCTCTTCTCACATCCGCCTCGCCTTTACCCTGCCATGTACTTTCCCTAAGGTACTTGACGAGAGTTAAAAGATGAAGGTTGGTTATAAGTCTTCCCAGCATCCCAATTTTACTTTCCTTCTTTTTCGGGGAGATTGCTAGGTTAAAGAGTCTAGGTTGATGTACTAAACAAGTTTTCCTTCAAGCAAACCTCTGCTGAATTTTAATATAAAAATATATTTTTTTACATTTAGCATTTACTTATCTTTCCAGTAATATACGTTTTCATATATTGTGCAATCTGGTTATGGAAAGTAATTATTGCATCTAATGAAGAATTAAACCAGCTGTTGTAATGTACTTATACTAATTTATGCACAGCCAATTTAATCTTCTATGTTATACATTTGCTGCTATTTATTCCGCTGCCCTACTCATTCATTTTAGCAAATGTTATAACTTCAATTTTCTAGCAAACATTCAGGTCTTCAGTAACAAGTTGATAAGGACTGCTGATGGAAAACTGCTGAAGCATGTAAATTGTTTTCAATAGAAAACTGTTGAATCATGACTGCTGTTTTTCATATTAGCAGAGTTATTTAAAGAAAATTGACTTGACCTTTTATACTCTTCATCCCTTTTCTTTAATGTTTTTCAAATTAATGGATGAATTTTTAATAAAGGTCATATAGGCTATTCCCCCCCCCTAGCCTATATCCTGAGCATATCAACATGGACGTAACAGATGCACCATTGATCCTCCCATCCATCCTCCTGACGATACTCACTCTTACTAGCCCTTAATGCAAGTCCGCAAGGATCTGCGTACAGGACTCAGCCAAGATGGGTAGGTCTTCTGAATGTCTATGGCAACCTTGCGACTGTGAGGATGGAATAGAAACTCGACTTTCATTTAATCTTTCTTCTTGGAGAGTCGCTTTTTGAAAAGTCAAATATCTTAACAAAATAACACAAATCCCATTTGTGTCCTAATTTACTTTGTTTTTGGTTTTTTTTTCTTTTGATAAGAAACAATAGAAGATTTTGTTAATAAGAGGGAATCAGGGAATATCCAAAAGGATGGACTGAATTACAGACTCAGCAGCTTCCTCCATCCACGTAATAAAATCCAGAACAAAGAGCGTCCATGCTTAGCTAACTCATGTGCCACTTAGTTTCCAATCCTTCTAGCTAAGGAGAAATTACATGATTGCAAAGACGGAGAAAGTCGCCTAGCATCTGAAACAATATTCTCAATTCAAGAGCAGTCCTCCAACATGCTGTCAATACCTGATACGATACAGTCACCTCCCAAAACCCAAAGTCGAAAGCGAATTGCATAGCTTCAACCACAGTGATTGTCTCATCAACGAGCCCCACAGGAGACTTAGAAACCTATTTTTGACAACCCATCCATAAAGTCACATCACTATTCTTCATGATACCCACAGCTTGCATGTCCACAAAAGCTGCACCATCAAAATTTACCTAAACTTTCCCAAGGCTGGGGAACCAGGTAAGGAGATTTTATTTGTTCCTGGCAAACTAGTTTCTTATTGATGTATGATGATGTTGATCCGTATCTACTAATTAAAAATAATACAACTCAACTTAGCCTTAGTCCCAATCTGATGCAGGGACAAATCTAAGGGCAGCCCGAATACCATGCCACAGATTATCTCGAGGCCCAATCTCTATATTCTGCAATATAGTTGCAATATAGTTGCCAGTTTAATAATAATATTTAGTAATTAGGGATTATATTTAAGAATTAATGATTAGGTACTACTTTTAGAATGCTTCTCTCTTTATTGGTTTAGTATCTAGGGTTAGTCTTTTCTTGAGAAATAAGTCATCTAAATATTCTTGTAATAGTATAAATAGCTAGGAAATCAATTAATAAAATAGTCTTGATATTATTCATATTTTCTCATAACACTTGGCGTGTTCTTGGGTGATTGATTCCCCATTAAATCAAGCATCGAGGCTTGGACGAGTGAATTAATCCTCGTTTAGTGATCTACGCTCTTTGTTTAGCGAAAATCAAGCCCTATCAAAGGCATCTGGAAGGAACCCAGGGTTTTATCCCTTTTGCTGCAGATTGATTTGGGTTTCCCCTATCTTTCCTGCATCAGTCATCTTCTTCGATCTAGAATGCTTCTCTCTTTACTGGTTTAGTATCTAGGGTAAGTCTTTCTTTGGGAAATAAGTCATCTAGAATATTCTTAGAATAGTATAAATAGCTAGGAAATCAATTAATAAAACAGTCTTGATATTATTCATATTTTCTCATAACACTTAGCGTGTTCTTGGGTGATTCATTCCCCATTAAATCAACCATCGAGGCTTGGACGAGTGAATTAATCCTCGTTTACTGATCTACGCTCTTTGTTTAGCGGAAATCAGCCCCTATCAAAGGCATCCGGAAGGAACCTAGGGTTTTATCCCTTTTGCTGTAGATGGCGACATGAATCCTTCTATGCCATTCAGCTCGATCCAAAGCAAGGTCATCACAAATATATAAAATTATCAAGTTCTGGTTCCCATGTGACAAATGATTTGTCAGCCATAACTGACTAACAGTTTACTTCAGGGGCAGTTTCCTCATTCTATCATTTCTCATTCCATTCCCTTTCCTGTTCACACGAATGAAACCTCTTGACAAAATGTAATGCCCCTTAATTGCCCCCCACCCACCTGCACCCCTAATTCGCACACCAAATGAGCACGTATCCATTCCATGTCCATTCCCACACCAGTTCCATTATTACAATTATCGTTCCCGCCAAACAATCAAAACACTACAAACTAATTCATTAACCCAGATGGATCTCATCGACTTCACCCCCAACAAACGTTTCCACTATCCATTGGAATCATGTGATTACGTCAGAATTTGCATCCAACAGAACTGAAATTCTAGTCATGCACTCTAAATCAAATTCAAATCCAACAAAACCCCAGAAGTGTCCAATAATACTACTATCATGCTCTAAACAATTCACACATATATGCAAACTACATGAAGTTGAAATCGAAATCAAAAGGGCCTAAATACTAACAAATATACAACACTACTTACTTATTATCAGTAGGGCTGGAGGATGAGAAGAGTCTTAGGAACTCTGTAGCTCCGCTAACTGCAACCCTCAAGAGCTGCGGCGTCCGTTTATCTTCCTTGTTGGAATCGGGAGCACCGGAGCAGCACCGTAATCTATCAACTCTCTGCTATAAAGAAAAAAAAGACAATTGTTTACTGTTTCTTTGATGTGCAAAAATGGTCATTTTATTTCGATTCATTTTAAAACAAATTTCGTTCTATAATAGTTCAAAAACATGGAAAAGAATCAACGATCGATTCACGAAACAAAGCTACACTTACCCTGCGATTGTGAGGTAGAAGCAGCGCCAATGGTAATCGGCAGTGGCACAAAGTCCCCGCCATCTCTCTCTCTGTCTCTCTGTCTCTCTCTCTCTCTCTCTCTCTCTCTCTCTCCTGTGTCTCTCTCTCTCTCTCGCTCACTCCCTCTATCTACTGTTTAAATTTTGATTTAATCTGAAGCCGAACCTCACAAATATTTGAGGTTTCGTTAATTTTCTCAAATGGAGTATTTTTTGTATTTAGTTTGAAAAAATAAAATTATAACCTTTAAAATAGAATCAACTGTTTTTTTTAACTCTGTTATTGTCTAAGGAATTCTTAGACAGTAACAGAATCAAAAAAGCTTGATAATCTTAATAAGAATCATCAATTTGATCTTCGTATTACTAAGATTGCAAATGGCACCTTTCTACTACTAAATTATTGGTAAATGGACATAAATTGATAATGCTTGTTCGATATTTAGTGGATTTTAGCGGACTTTGTTGACGCGATATTTATAGGAGTGATTTGATAGTTTGAGTGGAAAATAGATGATAAAATAATAATCTTTAATAAAGTAAATGATTTCTTTTTTCTCTTATTATTTCTCTTTTTTGTTTTTATGTACATGTATACATACTTATGATTTATTTCAAGATAGTGTTACTCTCTCCGTCCCTAAATTATTGTCTTTCTTTTTTTTTTGTCCGTCCCAAAATAATTATCTTATTTAAAAATTTTCATTTTTAGGATATCACTTTTACCATTTTACCCTTACTTTTTTCCCTACTTTAATTATGGGCCACATACACATGGGCATTAAAGAAAATGACACATTATACCAATATTAATAATCAAGTCAATTATTTTTTCTTAATCCGTATGCCAAGTCAAACAAGACAATAATTAAAGGACGGATGGAGTATTACTTTTACTTTCACTTTTTTCGTTCAGTTATTATTGCAAAAAGAGATGAAAGCTGAAAAAACTATTTAAAATAAAACAATAATACAAAAAGGAAACTGCATATGTTATTAAAAATTATTATCTTACCATTTATTTTCCACCTACACTTTCAAGTGTCTTTACAAATAAATAGTTTTACACGACATATATCTTTTTTAATTAAATTATATTTAAGCAAAACAAAGAGGAAAAACAAAATTAAGAGAATAAATATCGGAAATGTAATGTTGGAGGCAATTACTTAAATAAAAATACATCATTATATCGATAATATTATAGATTCTAAAAAATCATTAATTTCTTTATACATTGTAGGAAATAATAATTCTTGTGAATAATGGCATAGCATTTTCCATTGATTGGAGTACATATTTATAGGGTTACAATACTTGGGTTACAAGTTAACCTAATACCATAAGGTTTAGGAGAAGAGTTACAATACAAGGTAACTAGGAGACCTAACTAATAGAGAAGAATATACCAAATATAATTACACACATATGGTAATAGAGATACAACAATATGGACAGGATATTATTCTCTTATATGCCCCCGCAAGTTGGACCCCCGAGAGGAGAGGTCAATCTTGAGTAGAAGATGGTGAAAGCGAGCGCGAGGAAGCGGCTTGGTGAGGGCATCAGCGAGTTGGTCAGTCGAGGAGACGTGAGATACCCGTAAAATACTGTCTTGGACTTGTTACCGGATAAAATGATAATCGAGAGCAACATGCTTCATGCAAGAATGAAACACTGGGTTGGAGCAGAGATTTGTAGCGCCGACATTATCACAATAGATGACCGGTTGGCGCAAGGAGGTGACGCCGAGCTCACCGAGAAAAGAGGTGACCCAGCGTACTTCAGCAGCTGTTGCAGCAACAACTCGGTACTCGACTTCAGTTGAGGAGCGAGCAATTGTACGCTGCTTTTTCGAGCTCTAGGAGATGGGGTTACGACCAAGATACACTATGTAAGCACTCGTGGAAGTAAAATCATCCTTGTTTCCCGCCCAGTCTGTCACGACCCGACCCAAGATCCTATATGGTATCTCGTCCGGTTCGTGAGACGGGACACAAAATGCACAAATTCAAAATCACTTTTCATGCAAAAACCCTGTAATGCATGTGTACGTTTATTTGAAAACCAAAACAATGTATCACGGCACACAAAGGCCGGAAACAATCACATAACATAACCACAAATAACCCACAACCCACGAGCTAAGAGGCTCGGGACCATATATATAACATCATCAGAGTGCGCGGAAATGTAAAGATAAGTAACATTTACAAAAGCCTGACAACCATGTCGGCATCTACAAAGGAATATTGAATGAAACAACAAGTACGGGACTTCTACCCAACTTTACAATGTTTAAGTAACAAATGTACCCTCGGCCTCACCAAAAGAAAATACCAAGGCTCTTAGAGTACTACCAAAAGACTGACCGACGAATACACCGGGCAACGAACGATCACTGAGGGTTTCTTGCAGGCTCGGGATCTAAGGAAAACAATAAACAATGGACGGGGTGAGTTATAAAACTCAATAAGCTACTAATGCAACAATATGGCATGCGAGATGCAAACGGTAATAAGAATTGCATATAACATAGTTGACATAATGTAATCATATCCAACCATCATCACATCAAGTAGTTCATAACATAAGTCACGGAGCATACAACTCACGTAGGTGCGGTATATAACACATATAAAAGGATACCGTCGAGGTACACCTCCGACATACCAACTTCCAACCAACCAACCAATAATACCAATGAAGAAACCGTTGATGTCGTACCCGATCATCGAACCAATTATCAAAACCAAAGGTGAACCGTTTACCGTATCCACGTCGACGTGAAGACTCGGTCCCCAACGACCCGAGAAACAATCACGGTATAGCTTACCAAGGTCGCGTTTATTCCATACAACACTTAGCGCTATAACCCCTACCGTGGCCAACGGTAGGGCAAGGCCCATGTATTGGCCTTCGGCTATTACGTAGCCCGGCTCACGCAATAACCGAGCCAATACACCTCCAACAAATATGCCATGGACTTAACAAATGCTCAAGTAGATGTTTACTCGACACATTAAACCAATCAACCAAATGTTCAAGTAGGTGTTTACTAAACATTAAATAAAAGGGTTATACTCCAAAGTAGGGAGTATAACGACCATAATAACATCCTACTAATGTGTGCCATAACATGCCAATATCAAATCCAACACAATACCATTTACGTGTATCGCACAACCAATCGCCCAACGGGTCTCTCGAGCATCAAAAGGGCTCACAAAACTCACACGTGGTCACATTCATCATCAAACCCTAATCGACTCCGTTAGAGTCATTTTTTGATTACTAATATTGTCGAGTTACGAATGTGGTCTTGCACTTTAATCCTAGCACATTAACGCCCAAATTCGAGTTCCCAACAACAAAATACAAGCTACATCATATTTCAAAATCCCAAACTACATTCCATAGCAAAATCACATGTTCACATTTCTAGCATGGTAACTCTACTCACTTGGAGTTTGAAATGTCATAGGAGACATAAAAGATGAAGAAGAGGGGGTAGTAGCTTACTTCTTGTCGGAAAAAGCGAAGAAAACGGAAAGTTAATCGGTGGGAAAGCTTCCTCTAGTCGAGACCTTCGCAACGGTATGCTCGGATCGTCGAGATTCCTTCCCAATCTCAAGATACCTCTACTTTCTCACTCTAAACCCTCTCTACTCTCTCTCTATGTTCTTGTGTCTCTTGGTGGAAAGGGAGGAAGAAATGGAAGAGTTTAAACACTCTTTAATGTTTTAAGTGGTCAAAAATGGAGGGGAATCCGGCTGGGTGACGTGGCAGCCTGAGGGCCACTCAATATTCAAGTTTTGGAAAATTTTAAACTTTCTCGGATAAGCTGGATCGGGGCAGAGCGATCGCTTTGTCCCTTCCCAGGGCGATCGCTTTGGGTTCTGATGTAAAGGCGATCGCTTTGTAAACTTACAGGGCGATCGCTCTGTTCCCTGGTTGAAGGGCGATCGCTCTGTTCATTAACAGGGCGATCGCTTGTGTCCATGACTATAAACTCTTCGGAAAGTCTCGAAACACTTCCAAAATGACCCTAAGTCTAAGGGAAGGCTCTAAACACTCGAGAAAGGTTCTCGAAAAGTCCGAAAACGACGCTAAGGATTCAAGGTACCTCGTGCAACACAACCACAAGAATCAAGCGATGATTTAAAGCATATAAAATGCAAGGAATGCAACACGAACATGCTAATGTCATATACAACATGCTCAAGAAATGTTCATAGTGTTATTCTATGTGTCACGTGCAACATCCGTGAGTGATATAAATGACGTGTAAGATGCAAAATGAAGCGGGCGTTACATTCTCACCCCCTTAGAATAAATTCGTCCGCGAATTTTACTTACCGACTCCATCAAACAACGCGGGGTATTTCTCGCGCATCTCCTGCTCAGTCTCCCAAGTGGCCTCCTCGACATTGTGATTCCTCCACAACACTTTCACGAGGGGTTTAGTCTTTGTCCTTAATACTTGTTCTTTTGTGTCCAAGATTCGTACCGGTTGCTCAACATACGAAAGATCGGGTGTCAAATCCACCGGCTCATACTCCAACACATGTGAGGCATCCGTCAAATACTTCCTCAACATCGACACGTGAAATACATCATGAATACCTGACATCGATGGCGGCAATGCAAGTCTATACGCCAACTTCCCAATCCTTTCCAAGATCTCAAACGGTCCAATAAACCTCGGGGCCAATTTTCCTTTCTTACCAAACCTCTTAACCCCAATTCGAGGTGAAACCTTCAAAAACACGTGATCGCCAACCTCAAATTCAAGATCCCTACGTCTATTGTCGGCATAACTCTTCTGTCTACTCTGAGCCATTTTCAATCTTTCCCGAATAACTTTCACACTTTCCGCCGATTCATGCACCATCTCTGGACCCCACAACTTCGCCTCACCAACTTCATCCCAACAAATAGGAGAACAACACTTCCTAACATAAAGTGCCTCATACGGAGCCATCTCAATACTCGACTGATAACTGTTATTGTAGGCGAACTCGATCAATGGCACATGCGAATCCCAAGTCCCCTTAAAGTCCATCGAGCAAGCTCTCAACATATCCTCAAGTATTTGAATCGTTCTCTCGGATTGTCCATCGGTCTGCGGGTGAAACGCTGTACTCAAGTTTAATTTCGTCCCCAAAGCATTCTGAAGTGACTGCCAAAACCGAGAAGTGAACCGTGGATCCCTGTCCGATACAATGCTCACCGGCACCCCATGCAACCTCACAATCTCCTGAATATACAACGAAGCAAGCTTCTCTAACGAATCCGAAATCGCAATGGGAAGAAAATGGGCCGACTTAGTTAATCTATCGACAATAACCCAAACTGCATCATGACCTCGTCGAGTCCTCGGTAACCCTGTCACAAAATCCATTGCAATATTCTCCCATTTCCATTCCGGAATTTCCAAGGGTTGCAACAGTCCAGCTGGCCTCTGATGTTCTGCCTTAATCCGTTGGCACGTCAAACACTTCGACACAAATTCGGCAATTTTCTTTTTCATTCCATTCCACCAAAAATTCTTCTTTAAATCCCGATACATTTTGGTACTCCCAGGGTGAATTGTATATTTAGACTTATGGGCTTCATCTAACACTTGTCGTTTCACTTCTTCAGTCGCCGGTACACAAACTCTACCCCGAAATGTCAAAATACCGTCACTATTCTTAACAAAATCCGGGGTCTTACCCTCATCTAATCCATCAATCAATTTATTCAATTCCGGATCACTTTCTTGAGTTTCCTTGATCCGTTGAAACAACACCAGAGTAGCCCGAATGTTAGCAAAAATCACCCCATGGCTAGATTCACTAGGACCCCAATCACGAATGTCCTCTAGCATCTTCCATTCTCTAGTCATCAAACAGGAGACATACGCTTTCCTACTTAGTGCATCTGCCACCACGTTGGCCTTTCCCGGGTGATAAAGTATAGTACAGTCGTGATCCTTCAACCGTTCCATCCACCTTCGCTGTCGATTATTTAGCTCCTTTTGCGAAAATAAATACTTAAGACTCTTATGATCGGTGAACACCTCAAATTTAGCCCCATACAAATAATGCTTCCATTTATGAAGAGCAAAAATAATCGCAGCCAACTCGAGATCGTGTGTCGGGTAGTTCTGTTCATACTGTGTCAACTTCCGTGAAGCATAAGCAATGACCCTTCCATTCTGCATCAAAACACAACCCAAACCTTCCTTCGAAGCATCGCTATAAATCACAAACCCATCATGTCCATTCGGCAATGCTAAGATGGGAGCCGTAGTCAACTTCTCCTTTAATTCCCGAAAACTCGCCTCACATTTATCATTCCACACAAACGACTTATTCTTTTGAGTCAAAGTCGTTAAAGGGGTTGCAATCTTAGAAAATCCCTCTATAAACCTCCGATAATAACCCGCTAACCCCAAGAAACTCCGAATCTCCGTCACCGTCTCGGGTCTCTTCCAACTTACCACCGCCTCGATTTTCGTCGGGTCAACTGAAATCCCCTTGCCTGAAACTACATGACCCAAAAATGTCACCTCCTCCAACCAAAATGCACACTTACTGAACTTAGCATACAACTTCTTCTCCCTCAAAACTGTCAATACAATCCTTAAGTGTTTCTCATGCTCCTCCCGAGACTTCGAGTACACCAAAATGTCGTCGATGAAGACAACCACAAAACAATCAAGATACGGCAAAAACACCCTATTCATCAAATCCATAAACACCGCGGGTGCATTAGTCAACCCAAAGGGCATAACCACAAATTCAAAATGCCCGTATCTAGTCCTAAATGCTGTCTTAGGAATATCCTCCTTCCTAACCTTCAACTGATGGTAGCCACTCCTAAGGTCAAGCTTGGAGTACACTACGGAACCTCGAAGCTGATCAAACAAATCGTCAATGTGTGGGAGAGGGTATTTATTCTTAATGGTAACCTGATTCAACTCCCGGTAGTCGATACATAACCTCAATGAACCGTCCTTCTTCCTCACAAACAACACCGGTGCACCCCAAGGCGATACACTCGGTTTAATGAAACCCCGATCAAGCAACTCTTGCAATCGTATCTTCAATTCCTTCACTCGGCCGCGCCATGCGATACGGTGCTTTCGATATCGGCGCGGTACCCGGTAACAACTCAATACAGAATTCCAACTCTCTATCAGGAGGCAATTCATAGTCATCGGAAAAGACATCCAGAAATTCACGGACAACCTCAACATCATCCAACTCAACCACCCTTTTAGATTTATCCACTACACAAGCCAAATACCCCGAACAACCACGAGATAGCAACTTACGGGCTTTCAAAGCCGAAATAAGGCGAACTCCACCCATGCACTTATCACCAACAAACACAAAAGACGACAGATTTGGCATATCAAAAGTGACAAACTTCTTACGACAATCAACCACGGCATGGTGTGCATGCAACCAATCCATCCCCAAAATCACATCAAAATCCCGTATAGGCAAAACAACCAATTCAGCAGGTAAATGGTGGCCATCAACAATAACATCACAATCATGATAAACATCCGAAGCTACTTGGCACTCTCCCATCGGGGTAGACACCTCAAGCACATACGGCAATGATTCAGGCATGGTATGCAAATGACAGGCAAAATGCGATGCGATGTATGAATGAGATGATCCTGGGTCTATGAGAACTCGGGCTTTAACACTAGAGACGAATAAGGTACCTCCTATGACGTTGGTGGCTTCGGGCACCCTATTCTGGTCTAGGGCGAAGACTCGACCCTGGACTCTAGGACGACCCTCGTTGTCCCTCTTAACGCCTGCATTAGGCTGCGCACCCCCTAGTGGGACCCCTTTATTTCTTGGGCAATCCCTCTGAAAGTGCGTGCCATCACCACAAAGGACACACTTCCCCTGTTTCTTCCAACATCTATCCTCCGTATGACCAGTCCTCGAACAAAAGTTACAAGTCATCCCCTGGGCCCGCTGCCCCTGTGCAGTGTTTCCTCGATTTCCTGTTCTCTGCTGATTCTGTCCTCCCCTACGGTTGTCATTTCCCCCTTTACTGTCGGTCCCCCGGTCATTCCGATTCCTCCACCTTGACTGCCCCGATTGTTGAGTACCACTATTATTTCCCCGCTGATTCCCACTGGTATTTCCCTGTTTAGTACGGTGCTCCTCAATGTCATGCTCGATTCGGTAGGCCTTATCCACTGCTCTCTGGTAGTTTGTCAACTCGAGTGGTATGAGTTGCTTCCGATACTCAGTCCTCAACCCTTTCACAAACCGGTAAACCTTCTTTTCCTCTGTCGGTAGTAAATGTGTGCAGTATCGGGATAACTCAGTAAACTTGGCGGAATACTGAGCTACCGATAGACTCCCTTGCTCCAACCCAAGAAATTCTACTTCCTTCCTCGCTTGAATCACATCCGGAACAAACTGGTTTCGAAACCGTTGCAAGAAGAGATCCCACGTCCTCACTGTCTGATCTTGTACCCAACTAGCTTCCAATACTTTCCACCAATGTTCCGCTGCATCCTCAAGCTTGAACGTAGCGAACTTGATCTTTTCCTCATCAGTGCATCCCAATGCTGCAAAGACCTTCTCCGTCGACTCAATCCACCTCTCGGCCTTCTCCGGATCCGGCTCACCATTGAAGCTCCTCGGTTTCATCTTCAAAAACCTTTCCAATCTGCGATCATTGTCCCCGACTCCTCCGGCCGGTTGCACTACTCGTTGACCACCCACTTGACCCTGTCCATCCATAGCCTGTCGATTCATGTCCATAGTCTGTCGGTTCATCTCCATCATTGTTTGCATAAAACCTTGCATGGTGTGCATGAAGGCCTCGTTCTGATTCATAGGATTCTCTGACGACTGTCCGGTAGCTTGGTTAGGAGATGGGTTCGGTCCGGTTCGACGAGTATCCCTTTCGGCCTCCGTGGCCCTACTAGATCCCGCTCCATTTCGAGTCTCAACCATAATTGTTCACCTGCAACAAACACTCGTCGTTAACGACTCAGACACACTCAACCAACCCCCAACTAAGCCAAGGATACCAAATCCCAGCGAGCTAACTTATGCTCTGATACCAACTGTCACGACCCGACCCAAGATCCTATATGGTATCTCGTCCGGTTCGTGAGACGGGACACAAAATGCACAAATTCAAAATCACTTTTCATGCAAAAACCCTGTAATGCATGTGTACGTTTATTTGAAAACCAAAACAATGTATCACGGCACACAAAGGCCGGAAACAATCACATAACATAACCACAAATAACCCACAACCACAAGAATCAAGCGATGATTTAAAGCATATAAAATGCAAGGAATGCAACACGAACATGCTAATGTCATATACAACATGCTCAAGAAATGTTCATAGTGTTATTCTATGTGTCACGTGCAACATCCGTGAGTGATATGAATGACGTGTAAGATGCAAAATGAAGCGGGCGTTACACAGTCGGCATTTGTGAACGCATGGAGATCGAGAGCCGACCGGCGATGAAGAAATATGCCATGATCAATGGTGCCACTGAGATAGCGAAGCAGCCGCTTGGTGGCGAGTCAATGATCCGAGGTGGGCCTATGCATAAATTGAGAGAACTTGTTGACAACATAGGCAATGTCCGGGCGGGTGAGAGATAGATACTGAAGACTCCGAATCACCGCTCAGAACTCGGTAGGGTCAGTCAGGGCCGTGCCCGACTGAAGGGTGAACACCGGGGAGGTTGCTAGGGGTGTTGCCACCGGACGAGCATCAGACATACCAGTGCGAGAAAGGAGGTTGGCTATGTAACCTCGTTGAGAGAGGAGAAGCCCAGTAGACCGAGGAACCACTTCCACACCGAGGAAGTAGTGAAGGTCACCGAGGTCTTTGAGCGAGAATTGAGCAGCGAGAATAGTGATGAAGGCCTGGACTGCCTTGGTATTGATGCCGGTGATGATGATGTCATCAACATAGACGAGCAACAGAAAAGTGATGCCATCCTTGTTGAAGATGAATAAGGAAGTATCAGCCACTGAGTTCGTGAAGCGAGCACCGAGGAGAAACTGACTAAGTTCGTTGTACCATGCTCGGGGAGCATGCTTGAGACTGTAGATAGCTTTTCGTAGGCGACACATATGTTACAGGTGATCAGTGCCGACGAAGCCTTGAGGTTGAGCCATGAAGACTTCCTCTATGAGGGTTCCCTGCAAGAAGGCATTGTTGACATCAAGTTGACGAAGATCCCATCCACGGCTGATCGCAAGAGAGAGGATGAGGAGAACCGTGGTGGGGTTGACCACCGGGCTGAAGGTCTCATGGTAGTCAACTCCTGGTCGTTGATGGAATCCTTTGGCAACCAAGCGAGCTTTGTACCTGTTAATCTTGCCATCAGCAGATCGTTTAATCCGAAAAATCCATTTACAGCCAACAATATTAAGGACCCCTGTGGGAGGAACTTGTTCCCAAGTACCACATTTGAGGAGGGCATCATATTCCTCAGACATGGCATGTTGCCACCTACTGTCTTTGAGGGCCTGAGTTACACATGTTGGTTCAAGGTCGGTGTTTAGTTGGGCCGAGAGACAGAGTTTATTTATGGGTTTGTGGATGTTGTTTCGGGAGCGGGTAATAATGGGTGAGGTGCGAGCTGCAACCTGGGGTGTAGGTGGGAAAGAAAGGTTGATGTTAGGTGGGGCGACCTGCAAGGATTCGGTAAGATCAGGGGTAGCTGTATCGGGCACCGAGGTTAGTTGAGGCGAGGTTGCGGGATGAGCATCAGTCAGGTCGCTACAAGGACTATCTGCCGATGATGTGTGTGAAGCCGTGATGATATCATGGGGTGGTAACCAGGTAGTGCGGGTTGACTCGTCAAGTCGGGGAAGATTCAGCTCGACCTGAGTCATAAAAAACTCAGACTCGACAAACCAAACATAGCGAGAGACGAAGAGCTTTACGCTAGTCGGGTCATAACAGATATATGCACTCTGGGTGAGGAGTACCCTAGGAAGACACATGGAGTCGAGCGAGGATCGAACATGTGAGTGGTGTATGGTCGCAGCCAGGGATAGCAAAGACATCCAAATGCTCGAAGTTTTAAGTAGTTGGGGCCTGACCCGAAGAGTTTAAGGTAGGGAGAGAGCATCTAGAGTATGGGAGTAGGAAGACGATTTATGAGATAGGTAGCTATGAGGAAGGCATACGACCAGAAGGTGAGGGGAAGAGCGGCTTTGGATAGTAGAGAGAGACCGGTTTCAACAATGTGTCGATGTCGACGTTCAGAAAAGCCATTGTGCTCGGGCGTGTGGGGGGACGAGGTGAGGTGCGAGATGCCATTAGTGGCGAGGTATGTGGCCAGGCCGGTGGTTTTGGCGAGACCAATATACTCGCCACCATTGTCCGAGTATAGGATGACGATCTTGTGTTTGAAGTGGTTTTCGACTAGGGCTTGAAAGCGAGGAAAGATAGATGCAACATCGGATTTCCTCTTTAAAGGGTAGAGCCAGATGTAATGTGTGTAATGATCGACGAAGATCACATAGTATTTGAAGCCATCAAATGAGTGAATAGGCGAGGTCCAAACATCAGAATAAATAATTTGAAAGGGGTGGGTGGACACAATAGTAGATAAAGTAAAAGGAAGTTTGTGACTTTTATTGCTTAAACACGCATTAAAAAAGGATGACTTATTTCGAGAATGCTCGAGAGCAAAACTAGACTCTATATGACTTTAGATTTGGGCAGAGGGATGACCAAGTCTATGATGCCAGTCAGGAGCGGACACTCTTGAACTCACAAATGCAGTGGGGTGACACGGTGGGGTTGAGCTCGGCCATTCATACACACCATCCTTAAATTGTCCTTCTAGCAGCGAGTTCCCTGTCTGTAAATCCTTCACACGAAAAGAAGTAGGTAAGAATTCAATAGATGCATTATTAGATGTGCAGAATTGAGAGATAGAGATGAGGTTTCTTTGCATGCTAGGGACAAACAGAACATTATGTAATTGAAAGGTGTGTGAGGGTGTGTGGAGAGAGGTAGAATCAGTATTGGCAATATGTAACCCAGTGTCATCACCAATAACCATGTTATCAGGGCCCGAGTATAGAGTGTGGAGAGAGAGATTGTCGAGGTCAGTCGTGACATGGTGGGAAGCACCACTGTCGAGGCGCCAGCTCGGAGTGGTGTTGCCCGAGGTTGTGGCTATGTTTGCGACCGCGCGCTGAATGGCGAGGCCGGAACAAGCTGAAAGCTGGGGCATTGAGTGACCGTGTGACCTTGCTGACGGCAGCCTTGACATTTGACGAGGTAAGGTCGCTATTGCGAGGACCAGAGTTGCCCGACTGCGGATGCCGAGGAGGCTATGCGGGCTGCTAGTGGCGAGGATATTAAGGAGACCCATGTTGCTTGGTCGTCACGGTATTAGCCGTGGCGGGGTAGGGAGTGGAGGCGGGGTGGGATTGCTTCAATACTAGCTCATGGGTGATGAGTTTCTCATGAAGCTCATCAAAAGGGATAGGAGTATCCCATCCTTCAACTACATCGGTGACATGTTGATAGTCATCATCCAGGCCGCCATGTGACGCCCGAGTTCGGGATTCGGTATTAAACCCCAACTCGGTGCGCCAAACTAAATGAAACAACTAAACTCCACCGAAGTGAACGAGCTACACAAGCTCAAAACCAAAACTATGCACGGAAAACCACAACTAAATAAAACCTGAGTTTCAAAAAACTCAAATAACAAAACAATAACTATAAAATCTCCACGGCCAAAAATAAGCCGAAGAACAATATTAAGAGAAATCCCAATAATAGACCTCGACGGCTAACCATTGAGCCGGAGAAACAACGACATCAAATACTCGCGAGCTAACATGCTCGAGAAAACTACAATAATAAATGGCTCGACATCGAGTGTCGTCTCCAAAGGAATACAACATTAAAGAAGTTACGAACAATGCTACCCATAAGTAAAGTTTACATAACTTTACATCAACCATCGTTCTCACCGAACTTAAGAAATTAAGAAGCATAATTATACACAAGCTCCGGAGAGCAACCGCCCAAAGATCATTCTGCAAAGA
Organism: Platycodon grandiflorus; assembly: GCA_016624345.1. NCBI lineage: Eukaryota > Viridiplantae > Streptophyta > Magnoliopsida > Asterales > Campanulaceae > Platycodon > Platycodon grandiflorus. Next base: position 38,639,750 of record CM028362.1, read on the forward strand.
CTGCAAGTCTCACCGATCGCACTATGTCGTCCTTCGATTGCAATCTAAAAGAGTTAACACAACAAGAGTGAGTCTAAAAGACCCCGTAAGCCACTACAATGTGTTGTATGCTATGAGAATGAATGCAACAGTAAACCAAACTCTACATGTAGCTAGTCTAAGTAGCACTTCCGGCTTACCTAACATTTCAGCCACAAACCGGCAAGTCAAGGGACTATTCTAACTTGACCAACAATCGACAACTATCACATGCAACTAGATGACATGGCATGATGCTCAACACTAGGAGTAACATGGTAATAACATTTATATACCATAATGATCATGTATCATATTGAAAATATACAAGTCACATAATTCACTTAGCACTTTGGTGTTCACATAAGTGCAACTTAATGAAACCACATTATGAAGGATATTATTTCTCCTTCTTCCAACTTCGCGTTGCTCCTGCAATACACGAGAAAACATACGTGCCTCGATACCCGTGTACGTAGTATCGACGTCCCCGACACAATCCCGTCGGGTTCTAATTAGCAAACCAAAGTCGCGCGTATTGCTACAACAGTGGGGCTACATCCCACCTGCGGCCAACAGGTGAGGGGTGTGTGCAAACCGGTACGGCGACTTATAGCGATTACGAATCCCATTCGTAAAGACTATAGGTCGTCCCACCTTGATTAGTCAACCAATGCCAGCTGGACTCAATGCAATGCACAAGTAAATATTTACTCATCATTCTCAACAAATCATCATGCGTTCTTTTGAATCACATATCAAATCAACTCAATGTGCTAGTACATACTACACACACAATCAATCATCAAAGTAGGATGATTGTCCTACGATCAATCATCAAAGTAGGATGATTGTCCTATCTCATACTAGAACAATCACAACATGTCCGAAATTATTGAACAGATATACAAAACAAGGCAATAGGCAAAGTAGGCCCATTGTACAACTCAATCACTAAACGGTGTCTGTGATAGCTAGACACATACATAAACTCCAATGTAAGGTATTTATACCTTATAATCAACTGACAAACAAGGTCCATAATGTGGAACCTATATAACACGAGGATAGGCTATTCATCCTAATCCCAAACTAAGGTAACATGTTTCTCACATGTACGCCAACTCATAACCCCACGCAGGTAAGTCTACTTGTACTTACAACCGTTAGTTAAGGCGCAATGGTTACGCTCAACTGAGGATCTCTACGTATTCTATCGTCACCCAATATCTTTCATCTCATGTGCATCATAATGTATTGCATATTCTTATCGGCTCATACATCAACTTTATTCACTTTAACTCGTAGTCGCCTAATATTTGACTAAATCAACCAAGGTCAACGTTTCACTAAGTCATGAACCCGTCAATTCGCCATCCCACATGGTAGGGAATTGGTATATGTCCTGTAGGAGTTACTACTATCCATTTCTCAACTCCGTAGAGTCAACTATACACATTAATGACATTACCACATTAATCGGCGTTTATATATTACGTCCTATTCGACTCCGCGAGTCGGCCACGACTAGTATATAGTTCGTGCATTTACGTACAATCATACTATCTCATATTGACTCCGCTAGAGTTGTTTCCAATATCTAAAATATCGGGACAAACCGTAGTATCGTCCCTACAAACTCATATCAATTGCAATGCCCAACGCACGAAGAGTCTACTACTCATACCAATTTCGTAATGTTACCGCTAATGCGTAAACGACCAAACTTCAATGATTCGATATACTCGAACTTAAGATTAGCGTAATGAAGTACAATTAATTTAAACAAGTCTTCGGCGATATTACGGCCGGAACCCAACTAATAATTCACAAGTATACTTCAACCTCAATGAGTTTCTATTACTCGGCATAATGATTATCAGGACAACCGAAACAACACAACAACAACAACCATAATAGCAACAACATCAAGCTCTACGAGTCTCTATTATTCGAAGTCTACTAACTCAACGGTAATTCATCAATTCTTTCTTTATTCCGTAATCCTTAATCAAGCAAGTAATGAGGTATAACCTAACATCATTCGTAGGGACAATTATGTATATATATACTTCCCAATAAAAGACACGAATATCATCGCTAACACACCCTACATGCTTTACTCTTCCAATTCATCTCGTAAAACACACAAAGCATTATAGTTACTTACCTTCACCGCAAATCCTCCACGAAATCAAGGGCTTATGGTGAAAACGTACTCCTCCACGACCTCTACGCCGCCACGGAGTCAAATCAACGATCCCAAACTCGAACCAAGCTCGAATCAAACTTCCTCTCTCTCTAACACCACTTTCTCTCTCTAAGATGTGGGAGAAGAGATGGGTTTATGATATACTAACAGATCGGACGATCCCTTTGGGTAGAAATGTTCTCCTCGTCGTCCTCTACGCTACGGCGAAGACGGCTCGTCGATCCGACAAGCGGAGCTCAAGATATCGCGAAATCTTTCTCTTCTCTCTCTCCTCTCTCTCTTCTTGCTCTCTCTCTAAAATCTGAGTTGGGAGGAAGAAATGAGGGAGGAAAATAGAGTGTGATCTTTTATTAATACCATGGGTAAGTGTTTGGTCCAATCCGGGCTTGTTTGAGCATTTTAAACCACTTAAAAATGTTAAAAACCGAGAAAGACGAAAACCGGACGAACAGGACGGGCAGGCGATCGCTCGCCTTAAACAGGCGATCGCTTTGTCTTCTGGAAGCAGGGCGATCGCTTTGATCTGCCCAGGGCGATCGCTCTGTGTCCAGATCCTCCGAACTCTCCGAAAATGCTCCGAAACGCCCCCGAAATGGTCCTAGATGATCCCGAAGTGATTCTAAGTCTTTGAGAAGGTCGAAATACTCAAGAGAGGTTCTCGAAAGTTCCAGAAACAACGTTAGAAGTTCAACGTAAAGCTCGCATAATCAACCATACAAAGGTTCAAGTACAAATCGGGGCATATGAAACACTCGAAATGAGTCGGCGTGCGGCTTAACGACAAGATCAACGTGATCAATAGTCGTGAAGGAGTCTAAACCAAGGTTAGGTCAATCACCCAAAGAGAAGACGTAACGTATACGAACGCTAATCGATGTCAAGGACAATCTCGAATGGATAAAGGAACAAAGCGCAACTCACCCCGAGTTAAACGCGCGTCAAATATGATTCTCGACCTCACACGTCATGCTTAACGAGCATGACACCTCACTCTCTGAGGGTTTTAAAGTCAACATCGAGAGACCACGAGTGAACTCAGAATGAAGTTGGGTCGGGGTATTACATCCTCTCCCCCTTAAAGGAATTCGCCGCGAATTCATGAGTTAGACGTCCATGGGACGTACAATTGCTACAACAAGGTTATACAACAGCCCACACAAACACGCTTCCACCAATGATAGGTGAAAGTCTAACAAATAAGGCGAATTGGTCCAAGTTAGAGGCCACTAACCACAAGTAGTGCAAACACGCGAGACATCTAACGAATAGATGTGATTTCGAGATGTGAGAAATCTCGGGGTTTCATTACGAGACCAACCACCGTCTCTAGTCAAGTCCACGTTCAGGGTATACTTCAAGGTGTCATACTGACTCCTTTCGAACACATCCCACCACCACGCTTCCGTGCGCTAAACAAATCTCCACTTCCCGTGGTACAACTCTCAACAATTACTCACGGAAAAACCCGCGATCACTAGGTCTAGGTCAATACTCCCTTGGTTCGCAAGGTTATACGATGACATACTATCATCAAAGAAATAGACTTGAATCAAATGGTGCAACACATGTAACACCTCGAAGTTATACAAGTCATAATGACTCTACTATGAATAATAACACTACCGACTACATCACCGTCCGACAAAATAAAAGGCCAAGGGAATCGCAAGTTAACATGCTCGCGATACACTATTCACGCCAATAAGTCACAAGGTTAACATAAATGAAAACAAGAGTTTCGAACTCTGAATACATTCGACGGAACGGGTCGGTACCATTGGACACCACTACCACATACTATACGTGTTACTCGAATCACAGAGTGTATCACACTCTTAACGATTATATTCTCGTGTCGACTACGAGATATAATATTCTAACGAATGAGTACCCAAATCGAGTACACAAGATAGTCCAAAATCAGAAAACGAATAAATGATAGAATAAGTCACGATGAACATGACTCTTACGGGTTCAATCACAAGGTCTCACCTCTTAGCCTTGACTCGCTCTGGAGTCTTGGCTCGGTGCAGAGGGTCCGGTGGGATCACTTGCTCCACTCGAGGTGTCTCACCCAGGGCCACATTCGGTTGGTCCTCAAGTTCTTTCGCCTCGTAATGCGTGTCGAGTTGAAATACGGTCGGATGCATAATCGACATCCTTGCAGCCTTCCTAGTTCGTGCCATCCCGCTATAGGTACACAACGAGACATTAAATCTCTAAAGGGAAGTTAAACACATTAAGTGATTCAACTAAAGTCATACTAATCAACATAACATTCTCGATTCTCAACCCAACACAATTAACATGCACGTAGGGTTTTAAAGATAACCACATCACTATGCCAAAGGGGTACATGCGCAAGGTGACACGATTTATTCGTATCACAAACGTCTATAAGGCAAGACTGAATTAATACAATGTATCCAGTCTACAACACCGTACATACTACACACTAAACACACGCTCACCACTGGGGTGGCAACCAACTTGATATCTCCAATGTGAAACAAACAAACTTATAACACACGGGACAATATACAAGTCTCAAGGGCTAATCGCATGCCCGAAATACTCATGTTCAACTAAGCACAACGGCTCACATAATACCAAATCAAGTCAAACCAATACACGAGAAATGAAACATAATCCACGCACGAGATACACAAATTTGTTCAAGTGCAATATTCCATTTACTTGTCCATTCCGGTTGGCAACGGGTTAGACAATTTCTATCTATCATGCTATCATCTTAGTCTTGACGAATATCTCTTGACAACCAAATCGGGGCCCTTCAAGTGGCTTCAAAAGCTACCGTCACGGGCGTTAGGGACATGTGATTACAAATATGCCCTTAGAGTCGGTCTCATGCACGTAAGTATCAAATACAAGCAAATGCACATATGTGACGCAATCTAGTATGTACAAATGTCGCATTCCATGATGTGATATGCAAAAATAAAGCGTTTAAGTTAGTACGGACTCTTATACTCGCACTATCGAAACTTGACACTCCATAATAAGCACTAGGGACTCGTGACCCGTAATCTCGGGTCTTCCACCTTTATCCCCTTAAATGATTACCAACCTCAAGACTAAGACGTTCCTTAAAACATCTCGACTATACATCTCAAAATCAAGGAGACAACCCATAATGGTCAAATCTCACTACTAAACTTATCACACGACTCACACTTAGTCGACAACATTTTAGCGAGGGCTTAATACATAATCACGAACCTCCTTAAGAGAAATTAACGGACTACCAATCATTTGTCTCCGCTCTCGTGAGCGTAAGAACTCAACCATCCCAGTCCTACATGGACTAACTCCAAAATTCACCAACATCAACACAATGCTTATACTCAAACACTCGGCGTTAATCACTCAACCCAATGCCCAAACTACCTAAGCCGAGGATCCTATCCCGGCGAATAGCTAACTTAAGCTCGATACCACCGTGACGCCCGAGTTCGGGATTCGGTATTAAACCCCAACTCGGTGCGCCAAACTAAATGAAACAACTAAACTCCACCGAAGTGAACGAGCTACACAAGCTCAAAACCAAAACTATGCAGCGGAAAACCACAACTAAATAAAACCTGAGTTTCAAAAACTCAAATAACAAAACAATAACTATAAAATCTCCACGGCCAAAAATAAGCCGAAGAACAATATTAAGAGAAATCCCAATAATAGACCTCGACGGCTAACCATTGAGCCGGAGAAACAACGACATCAAATACTCGCGAGCTAACATGCTCGAGAAAACTACAATAATAAATGGCTCGACATCGAGTGTCGTCTCCAAAGGAATACAACATTAAAGAAGTTACAGAACAATGCTACCCATAAGTAAAGTTTACATAACTTTACATCAACCATCGTTCTCACTGAACTAAGAAATTAAGAAGCATAATTATACACAAGCTCCGGAGAGCAACTGCCCAAAGATCATTCTGCAAAGACTCGCAAGTCTCACCGATCGCACTATGTCGTCCTTCGATTGCAATCTAAAAGAGTTAACACAACAAGAGTGAGTCTAAAAGACCCCGTAAGCCACTACAATGTGTTGTATGCTATGAGAATGAATGCAACAAGAAACCAAACTCTACATGTAGCTAGTCTAAGTAGCACTTCCGCTTACCTAACATTTCAGCCACAAACCGGCAAGTCAAGGGACTATTCTAACTTGACCAACAATCGACAACTATCACATGCAACTAGATGACATGGCATGATGCTCAACACTAGGAGTAACATGGTAATAACATTTATATACCATAATGATCATGTATCATATTGAAAATATACAAGTCACATAATTCACTTAGCACTTTGGTGTTCACATAAGTGCAACTTAATGAAACCACATTATGAAGGATATTATTTCTCCTTCTTCCAACTTCGTTGCTCCCGCAATACACGAGAAAACATACGTGCCTCGATACCCGTGTACGTAGTATCGACGTCCCCGACACAATCCCGTCGGGTTCTAATTAGCAAACCAAAGTCGCGCGTATTGCTACAACAAGGGCTACATCCCACCGCGGCCAACAGTGAGGGTGTGTGCAAACCGTACGGCGACTTATAGCGATTACGAATCCCATTCGTAAAGACTATAGGTCGTCCCACCTTGATTAGTCAACCAATGCCACTGGACTCAATGCAATGCACAAGTAAATATTTACTCATCATTCTCAACAAATCATCATGCGTTCTTTTGAATCACATATCAAATCAACTCAATGTGCTAGTACATACTACACACACAATCAATCATCAAAGTAGGATGATTGTCCTACGATCAATCATCAAAGTAGGATGATTGTCCTATCTCATACTAGAACAATCACAACATGTCCGAAATTATTGAACAGATATACAAAACAAGGCAATAGGCAAAGTAGGCCCATTGTACAACTCAATCACTAAACGGTGTCCGTGATAGCTAGACACATACATAAACTCCAATGTAAGGTATTTATACCTTATAATCAATCGACAAACAAGGTCCATAATGTGGAACCTATATAACACGAGGATAGGCTATTCATCCTAATCCCAAACTAAGGTAACATGTTTCTCACATGTACGCCAACTCATAACCCCACGCAGTAAGTCTACTTGTACTTACAACCGTTAGTTAAGGCGCAATGGTTACGCTCAACCGAGGATCTCTACGTATTCTATCGTCACCCAATATCTTTCATCTCATGTGCATCATAATGTATTGCATATTCTTATCGGCTCATACATCAACTTTATTCACTTTAACTCGTAGTCAGCTAATATTTGACTAAATCAACCAGGGTCAACGTTTCACTAAGTCATGAACCCGTCAATTCGCCATCCCACATGGTAGGGAATTGGTATATGTCCTGTAGGAGTTACTACTATCCATTTCTCAACTCCGTAGAGTCAACTATACACATTAATGACATTACCACATTAATCGGCGTTTATATATTACGTCCTATTCGACTCCGCGAGTCGTCACGACTAGTATATAGTTCGTACATTTACGTACAATCATACTATCTCATATTGACTCCGCTAGAGTTGTTTCCAATATCTAAAATATCGGGACAAACCGTAGTATCGTCCCTACAAACTCATATCAATTGCAATGCCCAACGCACGAAGAGTCTACTACTCATACCAATTTCGTAATGTTACCGCTAATGCGTAAACGACCAAACTTCAATGATTCGATATACTCGAACTTAAGATTAGCGTAATGAAGTACAATTAATTTAAACAAGTCTTCGGCGATATTACGGCGGAACCCAACTAATAATTCACAAGTATACTTCAACCTCAATGAGTTTCTATTACTCGGCATAATGGTTATCGGACAACCGAAACAACACAACAACAACAACCATAATAGCAACAACATCAAGCTCTACGAGTCTCTATTATTCGAAGTCTACTAACTCAACGGTAATTCATCAATTCTTTCTTTATTCCGTAATCCTTAATCAAGCAAGTAATGAGGTATAACCTAACATCATTCGTAGGGACAATTATGTATATATATACTTCCCAATAAAAGACACGAATATCATCGCTAACACACCCTACATGCTTTACTCTTCCAATTCATCTCGTAAAACACACAAAGCATTATAGTTACTTACCTTCACCGCAAATCCACCGCGAAATCAATGGCTTATGGTGAAAACGTACTCCTCCACGACCTCAACGCCGCCACGGAGTCAAATCAACGATCCCAAACTCGAACCAAGCTCGAATCAAACTTCCTCTCTCTCTAACACCACTTTCTCTCTCTAAGATGTGGGAGAAGAGATGGGTTTATGATATACTAACAGATCGGACGATCCCTTTGGGTAGAAATGTTCTCCTCGTCGTCCTCTACGCTACGGCGAAGACGGCTCGTCGATCCGACAAGCGGAGCTCAAGATATCGCGAAATCTTTCTCTTCTCTCTCTCCTCTCTCTCTTCTTGCTCTCTCTCTAAAATCTGAGTTGGGAGGAAGAAATGAGGGAGGAAAATAGAGTGTGATCTTTTATTAATACCATGGGTAAGTGTTTGGTCCAATCCCGGCTTGTTTGAGCATTTTAAACCACTTAAAAATGTTAAAAACCGAGAAAGACGAAAACCGGACGAACAGGACGGGCGGGCGATCGCTCCGCCTTAAACAGGCGATCGCTTTGTCTTCGGAAGCGGGCGATCGCTTTGATCTGCCCAGGGCGATCGCTCGTGTCCAGATCCTCCGAACTCTCCGAAAATGCTCCGAAACGCCCGAAATGGTCCTAGATGATCCCGAAGTGATTCTAAGTCTTTGAGAAGGTCGAAATACTCAAGAGAGGTTCTCGAAAGTTCCGAAACAACGTTAGAAGTTCAACGTAAAGCTCGCATAATCAACCATACAAAGGTTCAAGTACAAATCGGGGCATATGAAACACTCGAAATGAGTCGGCGTGCGGCTTAACGACAAGATCAACGTGATCAATAGTCGTGAAGGAGTCTAAACCAAGGTTAGGTCAATCACCCAAAGAGAAGACGTAACGTATACGAACGCTAATCGATGTCAAGGACAATCTCGAATGGATAAAGGAACAAAGCGCAACTCACCCCGAGTTAAACGCGCGTCAAATATGATTCTCGACCTCACACGTCATGCTTAACGAGCATGACACCTCACTCTCTGAGGGTTTTAAAGTCAACATCGAGAGACCACGAGTGAACTCAGAATGAAGTTGGGTCGGGGTATTACACGCCAAGCACTATTTCTATGAGGTCCTCATAGTCGAGGGGTTTACCGAGGGCAACGAGCTCAACCAATTTGCTCTTGATGAACTGCATGTACTCGAAGATCGACTGGGAGCCTTTAGTAGCTCGTTTGAGTTGGTCTTTGATTTGCTTAATATGCCCACGAGTAGGGCGAACATATGTGTTGGCTAGTATTACCTTAGCTAACTTTTAGTTCTTTTGATTCTCATGCATTTGACCTTTTGGTTTTTCTTTAGATGTCATTAGCTAATAGTTTTGCTAATTAGATTTGAACCTACAACCTTTTAAATATGAACACTCATCTTAGATCAACTCAACTATTTATATTGTATGTATTTATTTAGAATTGTTGTGTGATTTTCAAAATAATCACTAAATACTATCGCAAGCGCACGGCTTATTGTATAATATTTAGGATGTCGATTTCACAGGAACGTCGAATCAAGTACAAAAAAATTCATAACATAAATTATCTAGACAAATCGATTTTCTTGGGTTTGAAAATTAATAGACTAAAGAGACTTTTAATTAAAATAACAAAGGAAAGCAACTAACTTTGGATTTTGATCAATAAAGGGAAAACTTCTAGGATTTCGGTTCACTACGATGATAAATTCATAAATTCCGTAACGATCTTCCCGGTTATAACGAATGTCATGTTTGAAGGCGAATTGCGCAAATTTAGTTGATCGCATTCTTTCGTGCTATAAAAACGATGATATTCTTTCATTAAAAATTACAAGTTTCTATCTTCAATGCGGAAGCGAATCGGTCGAAAATAATAGTAACAAATATTTGGAGAAATAATGGCAAAAAATAGAAAATATAGCGGAATCAAATAAAAGAGAACAGATGATTTACGTGGTTTAATCCACTGCAAGCAACAAATCTACTATAAACGATGAGGAATTACAATAGAGAGTTTTCAACGTACTCACCCTACTTAGGACAAGGGTTACAAGGATTGACACGATCACACAAACCTCAAGACCCTCGACCACTAATGTGTCCGTCGTCCGTCTCTCCGATTTGTGTCTCACTATCTCTCGGCACTGTCTTATTCTCCCTACATGGACACACGTCCTCTTTATATATAATCAAATAAAACAGTCCTATGCTTAATTGGAAAAAGGTTTAATACATGAGATTAACCAACTAGGATTAGTAATGCTAATCCTAGTAAACTAAGGACCCGTCCGCAACTTCCAAACCGAACCAATCTTTTACCTCGTGCAATCATAATTCATTTTCCTATTTTAATTGGAGACATATTTTAACATTTTGAACCACTCTCTATAAATTTGATGTCTCGCTCAATAAATTAATTCAAAATCATTAGTTCCTACAATTCATATGGTCTCTAGAAATTCAATTAACTATCAGTTCTCATGAATTTTTTAGTTCGATTTTAGGGTTCTATTACTTATACTACACCTTACGGTCCTTCGTTTCAGTAACTGAGATTTTTGCGTGAACATATGAGTTTCACTTTTCAGTTCTTCACTACTACACATTCACACAAATTCCAACAAAGCTAAAAACGAATCAAAACCGCTAATATTCATAAACACACGGAAAGATCACAACTTTATTTATAAATTCATCACGGACTACACCTAATCATAGAAAAAGAGAAATACTCACGCATAATTGAAGAAACCAACATGAACATCATAGGAAACATTATAAAACAACAAAATCAAAATAATAAAATTAAAGAGAGGGAAAGAGAAAGAACCTGTCTCCAAAATGATTCCAAATGATGATTTCACGAAGTTTTCAATCTTGAATTCACAATCCCAAAATCCATCCTAGATGAAAAGAAAATATGAAAAATCGAATGTTTGTAGAGAGTGAGAGTATGCGGAGAGAGAGGGTGTGTTCCCGTTTTCATCTAGAGGGAGATGCATCTGAAAGGGGAGGGAAACTCAAGAGTTTCTTCCTAATTTAGACAAAATATTAGACTTGATACTAATGTAGGGCGAAACAGTAAATTTGCCCAAAATCTGCCGATTCGCGGGTGCGAAAGAAATCGCAGCCTGGGTGCGAACCATTCTGTCTTCAACTGGAACAGCTGCCTTCGAATTCCAGCCGCGAAATAAATCGCAGCCTGTCCACGAACGGTACTAATGACCCGAACCTCTTCCTTTCAGCTCTAAATCACCACCCCAAGCTTAAGTTTTGATGTGAAATGCTCCAAGTCTGCACAAATAAGCTCAAAGGTAGTGAACTAAACTAAAACAACTAATTTTGCTATGATAAACACATTATTAACGAGAAAACAAGTTTAAAAACATCCCAAAAATATAGACATTTTGCACATTCATCAAGAGTACTACATATATTATAGTTAAGTGGGTCACGTGACACATGTACTATATTATAATTATCCACTTATTTTGATTAATATTTTTGTGAAATATCAAAATATGCGATATCAAATGTGTTACAATTCTGTTTAGTTATACGTGTGCTTTTTTGGGTCATTTAAAAATTGGACAAGATGTTGGTTCATGACTAAAGATATGTATTTATTTATTTTTTAGCAAATAATGCATCTCGACAGTGTAGTGTTAATTATTATATAAATATTATGTTTATGACTAATTAGTGTTTGAAGTTTCTTACTCAGACTAATTTTTATAAGAAAAATATACTCCTCCGTCCGGATAAATGTTCCTAGTGGATAAAACACAGGAATTAAGAAACATAATTAATGATGTGCTATAAAATGTGTTCTGACAATAATACCCATGAACATTAATTGAGTTCAACTATTTTAAATAATTAGATTTCTTTGGGATGTGTTATATTAAATGAAGCTTTAAGGGTATATTAGGAAGAATGGTAGAAAATAGGTAGATCAAAAGACTTTAGGAACATTAGTTGGGACATCTTAAAATAGAAAGTATGAACATTTATTTGGGACGGAGGGAGTATCAGTTATATAAATATTTTTCTAAAACATGCATACTACAAACAAATTCGCGTGCGATCTTATTCTCTATAAGGATATACTCCTTCCGTTCCTGGCAAAGAGTCTACTTTTGACTTTTTTGGGTCAACTTAGTTAAAATTTGACAAATAGTGTACATAAATTTATTTGTTTTTTCAAAATTATAAAAGTTGTAATTCATCGTATTCTTAATGTAGTTTTTAATTAATGAAATTTTATTTCCTAAAACAATGTAAAATATGTAAAATTTTGATTTGATTTAGTCATATGTTGATTTCTAAAAATAAAAGGTGGACTCTTTGCCTGGAACGGAGAGAGTATCAGTTATATGAATATATTTGTAAGGCATAATTAGACATTAAGTTAACAAACGTCTATATTCAATAATGCTAATTTTTTCAAAAATATTTTTAAAATGTATCAATTAATCTCACAGTCAAATTAAATTCGTGTGGATCACAGACTCAATAACTAGTTCCATTAAATATCAAACGGTCGTTATAAATTTAGATACTATTTAAAATTAAATTAATGGTATGAATGTGACATATGCAATCTCTTTAGTACAACAGTCAAATTGATGATCCCTAGATAGTAAAGGGTCAAAAAAGTAATTAATTCAAAAGTATAAATACTACTCCCTCCGTCCCTTAATTATTGTCTTGTTTGACCCGTCACACGGATTAAGAAAAAATAATTGACTTGATTGTTAATATTGGTATATTAGTATAAAGTATATGAAAAAAATAAGGGTAAAATGGTAAAAGTGACGTCCTAAAAATGAAAGTTTTCAAACAAGACAATTATTTTGGAATGAATAAAAAAAATACAATAATTTAAGGACGGAGGGAGTATTCATTTTGTCCTAAAATAAATGTTCCCTATTTTATTTTGAAACCTCCAAAAATAAGTTTTCTTTTCTATTTCTAGAAAGACTTGTATTAACTTAATTGTCTACAATACCCTTACTAATTATTAAAAAAAGAAAGAAAGAGGGTCTCATTGATTTAGCGCCACTAAGGAATGTTTTAAGGGTATTAAAGGAACCTAACATAGGGTGCGTCCGGCACTATAGTTTCAAAGTTAGTTTTTGAGTTTTGAATTTTTATTTTATAATAATTAAAGAAAAAAAAAATAAGAGAATGATAAAAAGAAGTTGGTTGAGCTAAAGAGAAAGAAAGTCAAAAACCAAAAAATAAAGTACATAAATCTTGCAAGGAGAACAAACTCTATGGAGTAAACCACTTTCTCAAAATCTATGTAAAATCAATACGGGACACTAATTTTGCCCCCCAAAAGGAGTATAATTCATGTATTTTGTAATTTTTTTAAAAAAATAATAAAATCGCCATCAAATATCTATCTGAAAATTTGTTAAATTAACAAAAAATTTAAAGTATGCGCCTTAACTTGAGTCAGAAAGAATACTATTTTAGTAGTGTAGTACACTCACTTTGTTCCTTATTGAGTATCGCTTTTTTGAGAAATTTTGTCCCAAAATAACTTTTATTTTATTTTATAAAGTTACTAAATTTACATTTTCAATTCAATCTACGATCATGATCTAGTGTGTGCTTGTTGTACTATAGTGTGAACATAAGGGCATCCATGTCAACTTCTAAAAAAATTAACCATGAACATTCGATTAGGGACGGAAGGAGTACCTTTCTTCACGCTTCAAAGCTTTTGCAGCATTTCATGAAATGTCATCAATGTAATTGCACGTTTTAATCTATCAGATGACCCAAAATTAAGGAAATTGAGAGGTTTCACTTTTGCCTAGACATAAATGAAACTTCATTCAAAATGCAAAAACTAAAACACATGGGTGTGCTAAAGGCTAGGCCTGTTGATGGATCGGATTTTGGGTCGAATCCGATCTGATTTTGATGAAAAATTTTGGATATGAATTTGTATAATGATCTAATAACCCTAATTCAATCCGAATATGATAATCTGTTTACTTAGTAGATCGGATATGAATTTACCTATATTCGATCCGTTAAAAACTCGATCCGATCCAAAAATAACGTACGTATTTATTATTATATGCATGCATAGTATATACACTAATCATGGATATATATTGGTAGTGGTATAATTTTTATTTTCTTTTATTCATAAAATTTCATTAACGGGAATTTCAGATTGGATCAGATATTTTTTTCGGATATATCAACTAGTAACGAATTCGGATATGAATTGACATACATATTAGCAATTCGATGCTGTTGGAATATGCTTTCCAAGGATATTTTTGGGATTCTCTAATTAGTTATTTTGAGATTGTTTTTGCCTTTCTTAAAAACTGTTTATTCATAGATAATTGATGTTATTTTTGGTAAATAATCTTTGACTTTTTGATTGATTCAATCTAGGTTTTTGATTGTTGTAAATATAGTAAATTGTTATTCTAACATTAACATTGTCTTCTAAGTGATCTTCGTGTAGTCCTGGAGCCTATTTAAGAAGAAGTTCTCTCCTTCATTCAGTACGCTTTGGAGAGAGATTTGAGATAGAAAAGGGCTAATACACTGTTGTGCCGTGTGTTGAATGTGAGCAGAAATACAGACACATCCTTCAACACATCTCGTTCTGAAGTACTAAAACTGTGTTGAAGTTTCTGTCCTCGATGGAAGTCAGTGTTTATTAGACTGGATTGTATTACCAAAGCATGAGTTTGTAGTCTATTTTGTCTACTTTCTTTGTTGGGATCTTTTGTTAAAGTTTCGCTAGTTGTTTTCTTTGTAATCGGTTCTATATTTTCTAGTGAAAGGATTTTGCCATATTGGCACGTCTACAAGTATTTATACTTATAGACAAAGGATACAACAATCTTGTTAAGTTTCTGTTTTAATATTTCCGCTGCAAGTTTACTGAATGTTACAGTAGATGTTATCACATTTTTGATAACATTTACTATATTTCAGCATTGTTTTTCCGAGTTACATAGCTATAAAACTTTCATTTGGTATCAAAGCCTACACTTGACATAACTAAGTGAGGTTCCTGGTTGTAGCTATGTCGGATACTCAGTATGGTACTCAACGTCCTCCTGTCCTCGATGGGTCTAATTACTCTATTTGGAAACCCAAGATGCGCATGTACCTCAAGTCTCTTGATGAAAGAACATGGCTCTCTGTGGTTACAGGGTGGACTCCACCCAGAGTAATTGATATCGATGGAGACTATAAAATTACCTCAGAGGCTAGTTGGACGACCGAAGAAAGAAGCGTAACAAATTTTAATTCAAAAGCTATTAATGCTATCTACGGCTGTGTGGAACCAAATATTTTCAAAATAATTGTTCATTTTGAATCAGCCAAAGAAGTATGGGAAGCCCTCCAAGCTCATTGTGAGGGACCCGATAGCGTTCGTTTAACCAAGCTACGTTTACTTACAACTCGTTTTGAATATTTAAAAATGGAAGAAGATGAGGACATTTCATCCTACTATGACAAGTTGGTAGATTTGTCTAATGAGTCACTAGCCTTGGGAGAACCTATTTCCAATGCAAGACTTGTTAGCAAAATAATGAGATCTCTTCCAGAACGTTTCAATATAAAAATTTCTGCTATAGAAGAAGCTCATGACACTGGAAGAATGAGTTTAGATAAACTTTCTGGTATTCTTCAAACCTTTGAGTTAAATCTATCTTTGCAGAACAAAAAGCAGAATAAAAATGTTAAAAGTATTGCTTTGCCTGTTGCACAAAATCAATCTGACTTGTCGGAGGAATTACTTGAATTTACAAATGATCTTGGAAAGGCAGATTTTGGAGAAGAATCTCGTGCTATGTTGGTCAAAAAGTTTAACAACATTTTGACCAAAGGGCAAAACTATCAAAAGTATCAAAAAACAAATGTCACTCCAAAATTTGTTCCAAGAAAATTTTCTTCGAAAAACAATACTGATAATTCTGATAATTCCAAAGACAAGTTTTCTCCTAAACTTCCTTCGAAATATAAATCAAAAAAGGAGGAAACTGTTCAATGCAGAGAATGTTTTGGCTATGGTCACTATGCTGCCGAATGTATTAATACTACAAAGAAGAAAGGAAAAAGTTTGGCAGCTACCCTAAGTGATAGCGATGATGATCAATCCGAAGAGGAAACTGCGCTAAACAGTTTTTTTGAAACCCAAAAAGTGTTACAAATAAATCCTCATGGTGTATCTAAAGGTGTTGCCTTAAATGTGGCTCCAACTGTGATCACATCTGTTAAAAGATTCATTCCAGATCTGAATTGTCTCAACTCATCCATAGTTGATGACAATCAGGTCCACAATGAATCTGATTCTGATTCTGAAAATCTGGATTTATTAGAGGATTATAAGGCACTTTATGAAGATTGGGTAAAGAAGGAAGAAAAGTTAAATCTTCTCACTGAGGAAAATGAATATCTTTCAAAAGAACTTGAAGTTTAAAAACTTCAAATGAGTTGCTCTCAAAGGAGAATGAAGTTCAGAAGGCTTCCATAGCTAGACTGGAAGTCATGCTCACCAAAAAGGATGTGAATTTTGAAAAAGCCAAAATTAACCTTGAAAAAGCAAATGAAACCATGTCCAAGCTGAATAAAGGCAAGGTTAAACTTGATGAACTTCGACCTATGGTCAAGAAGACACGATGGACGGATTCAAACCCGTTGTTTTTGTCAAGGAAAGAATGAATGGTGAACATGTTAATCAAAACAAAATGGCTAACAAAAAAGGTCTAGACACCGGAAACGTCGTATATTTGCCATTACGTAATGTTTCAGGTCATATTAGACCTTATTGTTACAAAATGAAGGCGATTTGGCAAAAATTCTCACCGAAATCTGCCCGACGTAATGTCGTGGAAAATGTCTCCACATCTGAATCAGACATCCCGAAATTCGGAAAAATATGGGTCAAGAAAGCAGATGTAACGTGCAATGTTACATACACTTCCTTTAAAACCAATGTTGCTGGCTCATGGTTTTTGATAGTGGATGTTCCCGTCATATGACAGGGACAGATGAATATTTGAGTGAATATTCTAGCTTCAATGGTGGAAGTGTGACCTATGGGGGTGGTGCAAAAGGAAGAATTGTTGGTAGAGGATATCTCGATGTTGAGGGATTACCAAGACTTAAGAATGTTCTTCATGTGGAAGGTCTTAAAGCAAATCTCATCAGCATAAGTCAATTATGTGATGATGATTTGCATGTCAAATTTGACAAAAACTCATGTGAAGTATTTGATGGTACTAATAAATGTATTCTTGCAGGTACTAGATCCTCGGATAATTGTTACATGTATGGTGAAGTTGTCTCATGCCATACCTCAAGTATTAATGATAGTTCTCTTTGGCATCAAAAACTAGGACATGCTTGTTTTCATAAAATTCATGATATAATCAAACACGATGCCGTCAGAGGATTACCAAAGATTAACACAAAGAATGTGGGTGTGTGTGGTCCATGCCAAAAGGGGAAACAAACTAGAGTGTCCCACCCAAAACTCCAACAACGTTCCTCAAAACGTTGTCTTGAGTTCATTCATACGGATCTTATGGGTCCAATTGAAGTGGAGAGTCTAGGGAGAAAGAAATATTCTTTTGTGTGTGTTGATGATTTTTCTCGTATACTTGGATTATTTTCTTGAGAGAAAAGTCTGAAACTTTTGAAGCGTTTAAAACTTGGTACAAAAGGTCCGAATCTATATGACTTAAAAGTTATTAAGATTCGTTCGGATCATGGTACCGAGTATGAAAATTCTTCTTTTTCCAAATATTGCGATTCAAAGGGGATTACTCATGAGTATTCAGCCCCAAAACTCCACAAAAAATGGAGTAGCGGAAAGGAAAAATCGCACACTTCAAGAAATGGCACGTGTTATGCTTAGTTCTCAAAATCTTTCAAAACGCTTTTGGCTGAAGCCTTAAACACCGCTTGTCACATTGGAAATCGTGTATATTTGAGACCCGGTTGCACCATGACTCCATATGAAATTCTTTTGGGAAAAACCGAATCTCAAATATTTTCACGTTTTTGGGTGTATCTGTTATCTCTTAAATGACCGAGATCATCTTTCAAAATTTGATTCTAAGAGTGACAAATGCATTTTTGTAGGCTATTCATCAAATAGTAGAGCATTTCGAGTCTTTAATCTTCGGACTAAGACTATAATGGAATCCATAAATATTACTTTTGATGATTTTGCAAATCTTGGACAGAAAACTGCTGAAGATGATATTACAGATTGCTGGATGATGCAGGCGAACAAAGGTGCCGTAAACAAATGTTACCGATTCACCGAATCCAAGATCAAATGACTCAAGGAAATGTGTCCGAAAATGTGGGGACATCCTCGAACACACCTACCAACGACTCAGATCACCGAAACAGAATCGAAACCGAACCATTGAATCTTGATGAAGCCGAAACCGATCAAAGGCAGATGTGTCAAGAAGAATTCAGAAAAATCATCCTACAACTCAAGTGATTGGTAATGTGTTTGATGGAATGAAGACAAGACAAAAAGGTAAAGTGGATTACAAAAAAATGGTAAGTTTGGCCTATTTGTCATCAGATTGTTTAAATGCTAGAACTTGTTGCTTCATATCAAATCTTGAACCTAAAAATGTGAAAGAAGCTCTTGGGGATGATTTTTGGATAACCGCCATGTTGGAAGAATTAAATCGCTTTACCAAAAATGATGTTTGGTACTTAGTTCCTAGACCTAGTCAAGGTAATGTAATAGGAACTAAGTGGATTTTCAAAAATAAACCGATGAGTCCGGGAAAATAGTTAGAAATAAAGCACGATTGGTAGCTCGGGGTATACACAGTAGAAGGGGTGGACTTTGATGAAACCTTTGCTCCCGTAGCCCGCATTGAGTCTATTCGATTAATGCTTGCCATTGCATGTCATCTTGGAATCACACTCCATCGATGGATGTGAAAAGTGCTTTTTAAATGGCATTTTGAATGAAGAAGTTTTTGTGGAACAACCAAAAGGATTTGAAGATCCTCACAAACCAAACCATGTTTTTAAATTAAAGAAGGCATTGTATGGTCTTAAACAAGCTCCTAGAGCTTGGTATGGAAGACTTATCGAATATCTTCTTGAAATTGGTTTCAAAAGAGGTGAGGTTGATAAAACTCTGTTCATTCAAAAGGAGAAAATGACATTCTCATTGCTCGATATATGTGGATGACATTGTGTTTGGATCTACATCTGAAAAGATGTTAGGACATTTTGTCAAAAACATGACATCCACATTTGAGATGAGTATGGTTGGTGAGTTGAACTATTTTCTTGGTCTCTAAGTGAAACAAAGCAATGAAGGAATTTTTGTGTCTCAAACCAAGTATGCTCAAAACTTGGTTAAAAAGTTTGGTCTTGAGAATGCATCCCATTTGAAAACCCCCATGGGATCATCTCAAAAGTTGTGTAGGGATGATGAAGGTGAAGGTGTAGATCACACCTTGTTTAGAAGTATGATAGGAAGTCTATTGTACCTAACCGCCGACCGGACATTATGTATAGTGTTTGTGTCGTGCAAGATACCAAGCAAATCCCAAGGTCTCTCATCTAAAGGCCTTAAAACGTATCATTCGATATGTTAGTGGGACAACCAAACTTGGGCCGTGGTACACTAGAGACACTAATACCAATCTTGTTGGTTTTAGTGATTCGATTGGGCAGAAATATCGATGATCGTAAAAGCACCACCGGGGTTGTTTTACTTGGGGAACAATTTGGTTTCATGGTATAGCAAAAACAAAACTGCGTTTCACTATCAACCGAATCGAATATGTAGCGGTTGGTAGTTGTTGCTCTCAACTTCTTTGGATGAACCAAATGATCAATGATTATGGGCTACATAGTGATACTCTTGTTGTTTATTGTGATAATTCCAAGCTATAGATATCTCGAAAAATCCTGTTCAACATTCCCGCACCAAACATATTGATATTCGACATCACTTTATTCGGGATTTGGTTGAACGTAAAATTATCCGCATGGAATTCATAGGAACCGAGAATCAATTAGCTGATGTGTTCACCAAGGCTCTTGATTTTGAGAGATTTTCTACTCTTAGGAAATCTCTAAGTCTGTGTGCTATTTGATTGTCTCACAAAATGTGGTTTCAAGTGTGACCACATGTGCATGTTGTAAAAAAAAAAAAAAATCATCATCATCATCTTACATTTTGTCTTGGGCACGACTTTGTCAAATGATCTTGAAATGTGGTATTTGGAAGACATTTTTTTTGAATGTGGATCTCTATTCAAATAATAATGAAAAAATAAATAAAATAAAAAATAAAAAAAGGATCTCCCAGTGCTTGAGCCAAATTCGTGATTGGAAACCTTTGAGGGAAAAAGCTACCTTCTCAATGTGTATGCAGCCACTCATATGTGATCTTATAATCTAGATCAATATGTTCTTTGAATTTTTGGCGTGATCATATGAGAAAGGGCTATCCTTGAGGTAGAGTGAAAGCTACCTACTGGTTAAATCCCTTCAGCTTTAAGGCAAAAATCTTCTTATAAAGGATCTGGGAGAAAAGAATCTTGATTCATTGAATTCAAAAATTGCAAAATGTGCTTCTCAATGTGCCAACATTTTTCTACACAAAGTCCCTCACTTGTGTGCGCATTGTCTTATTCTTCATGGTTAGGCATACCAATAGGGCATTTGGTCTGGTGAAAATATTCTCATGCTAACAGCTTCTCATCATCTATTTTCTCCATAGTGGTATATGGACTGTGAATCTTTATCCTTCATTGTGTTTGTCTATAAACAATTTGAATGGTACTTGATTTTTGAGCATTGAGATGAATTGATGATCCTCTAGCAGAAGATTTATCACAGGGACATATTGGGTAATATTAAGTTGCCTATTTTTTTGAGAAATTGAAAAAAAACAGGAAGGTTATTTTTGCCAAAAATATTTTTTGGTAAGTAGCAGCTTTTTTTTTTTTTTTGGGAAAGTAGCAGTTGTTCTTTCTCTCTCTCAAAATTGGTTCTTTCTTCCCCAAAATTTAAACCGTGCCCTAACTCCTTCTTCCCTCTTGTGCTCTAACGAATTGGTTCAGTGCAGTCTCTCTTTCTTCTTCCAGATTCATCAATGGCATCCAAGGAATCTTGCTCTCCATCATCATCTCAGAATCCAGTGTCTCCTTCAACTGATGTCTCCCCAAATATGGAGACACCCGCCACTCACAGCATCCCCCCTCTCACCGTTGTCCCATTCGATGATGTTCCTGCTCCTATTGAGGTTATACTCCCAGGCGAAGCAGGCAATATCATTGACGTTGAGAACCCTCCTGATTTGAAGCAAGTAGGCGCCTCGCTTGGCCCTATTGGGCGTCCTATAGTGCGTTTCTCCAAGCGGCAGAGGGGGCTTAATCCCAATTTGGAGCCCCTGTCTCCTACCTCAGTTTCTGAAGCGAAAAAGGGGCGCTTGATGCAAAAGGAGTCTTCAGGGGTAAACCTTGAAGATGAAGACGTCACTGATGCTGATTTTGTCCCGCCTTCATCCAATGAGGATATGGATTTTCCTCATGTGTGTGTGGTACGCACTAATGTTCCTCCCTCCGCTTCTGAGCCCTCTCTTTCGCTTCTGTGCTTCAAGAAGATTCTGATGACCTCTTTGAAGAGATTGATAAGTTTCAGCCCAATGATGCTCGGACAGTCCGTTGCACCCTCTGTTCAAGTGGCCTCTCCTACACACAGTGATAGTCTCCCGGATGACTCCACCCTTGCAGAAGTCATGCTCAAACTGGGGAAGAAATCTTCTTGCCTTCAGTCCCCTACTCTTCCATCCAGTGATAGTGAAAGGACAAATTCCCTGGATAGGGATTCTATGGAACCATCTAGACAAACTTCTTCTGAATCTATTGACGGTCTTCAATCTGATGATGAAGAAGATGTGGTGGCATCTCCTCTCACATCTTCTCCACCCCTAGATATTGGTTCTGCGTTCAATCCTCTTTTCTACACCCGTGAGGCGTCTCTGAGGTATGATCACTTCATCACTCGCAATTTGCTTGAGGAAAAACAGGTTCAGTTAGAGGTTCTTGATCGTTTTAATTTATCTCAATTTTTAATTGATCGAAAACTTTTAAACACTGTGACCTCTTCTTCCCCGTATGTCAAAACTCTTGTCATAGAGTTTTATGCCAACCTTGAAAAGGCTATGTGCATGGAAGGTTCTGATCGTTTTGGTCAGGTGTTTGTTCGAAACAAAATAATTGTTTTTTCTCCTTCCAAAATCAATGAGTTTTGTGCAACCGAGGATGTTGAATTATCAACTGTGGCTGATAACTTCAATGAAATCACCTCTGTCTTGACTCGGGGTAGAATCGATAAATGGCCTATCTCTCCCGAGAAACTTCCGCTCGTTAACTTCTTTTACTCGTCTTGCACAAGTTGTGCACTCGCAAATTGGGTCCCCTCCAACAATACCTCGGTTGTGACTCAATCCCGTGCCAAGCTCATCTTTCAAATAGGCACCGGCCTTCCTTTTAATTTTGGACAATGGGTGTTTGATAGTGTCACATTTTATGCTGAAACACTCTCGGATCGCTGGTCCTTTCCCTTCCCGAGTTTGATTTTTCGCTTCTTGGTGCATCACGGGATTGTGTGCACTGATCGAATCACAAGTCGCCCCAAGGTTTTGAAAATTTCTACTCAATTGTTGAAAGGGGATAGGGTCATTGACTTACCCTTGGCCGCTTCTACTACTCGCCGCCGCTGGGATTTCTCAATCTCCTTCTCCGCTCATATGTCCTCTGTAGGCGTCCCTGATTCCTCTCCAGCCTCTCTGTCTGAACCGTTTGTTCGCTCGCAGCTCCCTCTTCTAGCTGCTCAGATTGATGCCACACGTGCTCACCTTGTGTTTCTTGAGGCTTTGCAATCACGGTTCCAGGCGTTTCTTGATGAACAAGTGTCATCCTCTTCTGGACAAAAAGGGGGAGAATCCTCTAATGCAGGGGGAGACAACAATGCAGGGGGAGACGACAATGTTTGACATTACTGCCTCAAGGATGTTGTTTTAAATGTTATAACATTTCTGTGTTTTGGTTGTTAACAGTTTGAACAGTTTAAAAATTTTTTTGTTATTTCACACCTCTGAACTCTTTGCTATTATATCATATCTTTGTGTTATATTAATCATATCTTATTCAGGGGGAGTTCATTGTGTTTAATTGGTGTTTTTGTCCAGAAAGGCAAAAAAGGGGGAGATTGTTGGAATATGCTTTCCAAGGATATTTTTGGGATTCTCTAATTAGTTATTTTGAGATTGTTTTTGCCTTTCTTAAAAACTGTTTATTCATAGATAATTGATGTTATTTTTGGTAAATAATCTTTGACTTTTTGATTGATTCAATCTAGGTTTTTGATTGTTGTAAATATAGTAAATTGTTATTCTAACATTAACATTGCCTTCTAAGTGATCTTCGTGTAGTCCTGGAGCCTATTTAAGAAGATGTTCTCTCCTTCATTCAGTACGCTTTGGAGAGAGATTTGAGATAGAAAAGGGCTAATACACTGCTGTGCCGTGTGTTGAATGTGAGCAGAAATACAGACACATCCTTCAACACATCTCGTTCTGAAGTACTAAAACTGTGTTGAAGTTTCTGTCCTCGATGGAAGTCAGTGTTTATTAGACTGGATTGTATTACCAAAGCATGAGTTTGTAGTCTATTTTGTCTACTTTCTTTGTTGGGATCTTTTGTTAAAGTTTCGCTAGTTGTTTTCTTTGTAATCGGTTCTATATTTTCTAGTGAAAGGATTTTGCCATATTGGCACGTCTACAAGTATTTATACTTGTAGACAAAGGATACAACAATCTTGTTAAGTTTCTGTTTTAATATTTCCGCTGCAAGTTTACTGGATGTTACAGTAGATGTTATCACATTTTTGATAACATTTACTATATTCCAGCATTGTTTTTCCGAGTTACATAGCTATAAAACTTTCAGATGCATATCTGATTCATTGACAGGCTAGAGGTAATCCCAGTATAGGTAGAGCTGGAGGATTGTTCAAAGACTCGAAGACAGGGTGCTTTGCAGGTTTCTCACGTATAACCTGGGCATGTATGATTCATTGACGACTAAACTTTGGGCTGTGGTTTATGGATTGGAGATCGCTTGGAACCGTGGGCTGAGGGAAGTGATCTTCGAGACGGACTCCACAACTGCGGTGGAGTTGCTGAAAAACTCGAGTAGTAGACGATCTCTACACCGAGTATTGCTAGAAAGTATGTTGAGTGGTTGGAGAAAAATTGGTAATGTCGAGTCACAGCTGTTTGGTGCGAAGTTAACTAATGTGTAGAGCTCCTAGCAAATAAGTCAATAAATCTCACACGGTAAGCTTGTGTTATTTCTCCCAAGTACCCAAAAGAAAAGGTGAAAAATCCTCAGAAAAAAAAAAGTTTGAACATTTTTGGTTAATTCTTAATTAAATCTAAAAATGTTACTCCCTCGGCCTCCTAAAGTTATAAGGTTATTTTGTTGAGTTCACTAGGGAGAGTTGTCTCGCTCCTAAAGTTACAAGGCTATTTTGTTGAGTTCACTAGGGAGACTTGTCTCGCGCCCTAGGTTTTCTCTACCTACTCACATGTGTCAGTTTTGGGTACAATTACGTGCTCTTTTGTTGAATGTGTCCTAAAAATGAGTCATGTTTTTACTCGGCAAAAGAACTAAGAAAGGTAATTGACTGTATAATAAACTAGCTGTTGACACCTGTGTGATGCACTGGGTAATTTTTTAAAAAATGTTTAAATGACGTTATAATGTCTAAAACTTGCATTTATACTCTTTGTGTGTAGTCCATTGATATTATTTTCAGCTCAATTCATATCTTCTACAATACTTGGTTGTTAAAGTTAAAAATATAAATCTTTGAGGAGGAGGAGGAGGATTGGAGGTTTCATGATGGTGGGAGACTGAGAGAGGGTGAAGGGGGGTGGTTGGACTACAAATTTTGGCGTGGGTAGGGATTTAAAAATAACATTGATTTGAGTTTTGATATTCTATTGATCCCTAGAGTTTATTATATTACATAAAAGTCCTCATAGGATACTTTTATTTCAAGATTAACATGAACTACCCATTTTACCCTTAATTTGTTTATCACATGCAATGCACATGACAATTTTAACGTCCTAAATTTAACAAGCGTTATATTCAGAATTTTTTTCAGGACTAAATATTGAGTTTTGCCAGAATTTGGGGACTTTTGGTGCAGTTTACCCTAATTAAAAATGACAACTAACCATTTTGTATTGATATTAGAATTTTCCAAATCTTTTTAATGGCCAACATTAACCAACTCAAAGTAGAAAAAATTAAACCGTGGGACATCATATCAATATAGGAAAAGAAATTCGATGAAAGAAAATTGACAGCGTCAGAGTTCAAATAATTACCGGGAGATGAAATTGAAAAAAATAAGAAGATTTACAAAATTTTGAAAAATTTCATGCATCTCCCTGAAACAGTTGTGGTCTGATTCCTTGATTATTCTTCATTTGTGTAATGTAAAAGAGATAGAAACATGTCATTTTTGACAAACAATTCTATTTCTTTCATAATTTAACTTTGTCCTTCCGTGTGTTCTGGACGAAAATTGTTTGAGAAACGATTTTTTTTTTAATTTTTGAAATTTGAGAAAAAATATGAAACGTTTTTGATTTTTCAGAAATAAAAGTGGTTGTCAAACGTATTTTTGTTCTCATTTTTCAACAAAAATGAAAAACAAAAACAAAAAATGTAAAACAACAATGGTTGACCAACAAGCCCGAAAAGCATACTAAAACAATAGAAGCTTATCCATAAATTCGGTTGATCAGTTTTTTTTTTTTCATAATTAAGAGTCTGTTTGGTCCTGCGTTTTAACCAAAACGCAGTTTATTCTTTAATTTAGCGTTTTAATGCTGTGGTAGAAAAAAGATACAATCTCTAAATGCAGAAATTATTAGATTTATTTTTTCCCCAAAATGCAGATTTTAAAACGTTGTTTGGAAAAAAAATGGCATTTTAAAATAGTATCCAAAACACGTTTATAAAGAAAAAAGTTGTGTTTTAAAAAATCAGCATTTTAAAAAAACTGTGTTTTGAAAACGTTACACCAAATGAACTTTAAGATTTAAAAATAGAACTCCCTCCGTCCCTTAATTATTGTCTTATTTGACCCGGCACACGAATTAAGAAAAAATAATTAACTTGATTATTAATATTGGTATAATGTGTAATTTTTTTTTAATGTCCATGTACATGTGACTCATAATTAAAGTAGATGAAAAAGTACGGATAAAATAGTAAAAGTGATGTTCTGAAAAGAAAAATTTTCAAACAAGACAATTATTTTGGAACGGATAAAAAAAAGAAAATAATAATTTAGAGACAGTGGGAGTATTTTGGATCTGGGTAATTCCAAAAAACTATATAAATAATTATCCACTACTTTATACTCCCTCCGTTCCAGTCAAAAAGTCCACTTTCCTTTTTTAAAAGTCAATATGTGACTAAATCAAATCAAAATTTTACACACTTTACTTATGCTTTAGGAAATAAAATTTTATTAATTAAAAACTATTTTAAAAATACTATGGATTGCAATTTTCAAAACTTCGTAAAAATTACTAAATTTATGTTAATTATCGGTCAAACTTTAATTAAGTTGACCAAAAAAAATTAAAACTGAACTATTTGCCTGGAACGGAGGGAGTATAAAAGTGCAAATGGATATAGTCAATTCAGAAAGTTGATATTTTTCTACTAATAATTTTGACCACATCGAAAGCAAAGTGCTTCTTCCATAGGGAATGCAACTGATAGTTTTCTACTAATAATTTTGACCACATCGAAAGCAAAGTGCTTCTTCCATAGGGAATGCAAAAGTCAGCATTCCACATGTTCATAATCTTATACTACTACCCCTACGCATTCCGCATGTTCATAATCTTATACTATTACCCCTTCGCATTCCGCATGTTCATAATCTTATACTATTACCCCTTCGCATTCCGCATGTTCATAATCTTATACTTTAAAACTAGAGCTGTCAATATGGGTTGAATTCGTTTAGTCAGTCCAATCCGTTATTAAAATGGGTTGGATTGGGTTAGATTGATACATTTTGATCCCGCTTAGGAAGCAGGTCGAACGGGTTGAACCTGTCGGGCCAGCGGTTTGAATCGGGTTGGGTTGGACTAACCCGTCAAATTGCTTGACTATATAAATTTAGTTTGATTCTTTGATTTTTAAAAAGTGTAGTTATATTTTGTTCGAATTTTTATTTCATTAATTAAATATTAAAAATAGTTATAATATGTTTTTTTTGTTAATGACACTACTAGTCCCTCAACTATGGTCGATTCCACTAATAGTCCCTTAACAATTTTTTTTAAAATTTTTGTCCCTTGACTATGAAAATTAGACACGGTTGGTCCTTTTGGTAGATGCCGTTAGTATTTTTCCGTTAAGTCTGTCATGTGCCTCTCATGTGCCTTTGGTTAAGGGTATTTATGGAATTTCACGTGCTAAGATATTTTCTAATACTTAAAATAATATTTTATTTTCTCTCTCCCCCACCACCCCCACTACATCTCCCCCACCCACCAAGGAAGATCCCAATCCAAGAAAGCAAAATTAATATAAAGGGAATTCCAAACCAATTCAAGAAATCAAGACAAAGACAATCCATGGCAGACAAAAGTACGACCACCATAGAAGAAGACCCACAAGCTCAGCCGCCCTATTTACTTGTTTTAAGAATCATGAGCAAGAGAAGAACATGAGTTTTCCTCTTTATCACTGTCTACACAATCTTGTTTTTCTTTTCATGGAACCTCCTCCAATCCGTACTCTCTTGGTACGAATCAGCAGTTTCCAGTTTTTCGTCATCTGGGTGGCCGGCGATTTACGCATCCGTTGTGTTGGGTGTTGTTTTCGGGTTGATGTCCATGGCGGCGGCTTTGGCCGTGGCGGTTCCGGCGACTCTTATAACTTGGATCTCTGTTTTGGTGTTGTTGACTTTCTTTGGCAAGCCTAGGAAGTCTTAAACTACCCTTTCCTATTTTAAACCCAAACCCTATCCTTTCTTCCTCCCTCCTCCCGCACTTTGTCAGCATCTCATACCCTTGCCGCCACTGTTGCCCAAACCATCACCCTTTGCCGCTACTTCTTTAATAACACAGGTAAATCTCTCTCTCCCCCCATCACTATAGTCTTTGACTCAGAGGATTTCAATTCTTCTCTCCTTTTAAGATTTTGATTCTTCTCTCACGGATTGACAGAGGGTGAATCTTTGCCAATGGAAAAATAAAAGGGCAAACTACACAAATGGTCCCTGTAGTATTACGGTTTTTTGCAATTCGTCCCTGTACAAAAAATTTTTTGCCAGTCGTCCTTATACCAACCAATTGAACACAATTGGTCCTTCCGTCTAGTTCCGTTAAATTTTTTCCGTTAAGTCTTGACATGTGCTTCTCACATGAATTTGGGCAAGGACAAAATTGTCATTTTACCTATTAAAGTACAGGGACTAACAGTGAAATACTAAAATTTTATGTAATATTAGAAACCCAAAGGGGTCCAAAAGAATTGCATTGCCTTAATAATCGAGGCCATTATCATCTTCCTCTAAAAAATTTGAAACAAGTCACCCAATTCTTGGTATTTTTTGAAATTCTCGGCACTTTTTGAAACAGGGAGGGAATAAGCTCTCGAACTCTTGGTATTTTTTGAAATTCTCGTCTTACTATTTTCATTGCCTTGGTGTTAAGGTTGAAAATTACGGTTGTAATTGTTCAGCTGGAATAATCACAAGTGAACACCAAAGAAGAAAACAAAGCCATGGCTGCCCGCGCGGGCTTTCCTTCATTACTCTCCATTGAAGTCATCTGTCATTTTATTTTCAATTTATATCCCTACCTTGTGTACTGCCATATGTCATTTTATTTTCAATTTATATCCCTACCTTGTGTACTGCCGTCTTGTCCTGGGAAAATACTGAGGGTAAAGTATAAATTGGAATCTCTTGGATTCCTGGAGGCATCATTTGATAAACATGAAGTGTTCTCTATTCGGTTGACTGCTTGACTCCACTCTTGGAACTGCAGAAACTCCAACCGAAACTTTATTACACCCCTTAAACCCAAATGTATCGTATACAACGACAACCCAACTTGGAAAACCCAAGTTCCTTTCAAAACAAGCCCGGAAGACAACAAAAATTCTGCGAAAAACGCAGATGGCCTAAACGAAAGATAGAAGCAACAAGCAGCACAAACAAGTGCCATTCCACCTAACAAATCATACCCAGATTCACCAAGACCAATAATTCCTTTCCCATTCATTAAATACTCAAAACCCCCAAAACCCCAACCGGCGACAACCTCGATCGTAACACCAATTCTCTCATCAATGTTCACATCCCAATTTAGTAAGTTTAATCTAATTCGGTCACCCTCCTCAAATCAATTTTTAGGGTCATACCTTTCAACTCTCTCATCAATCCAAGCCCTCATATCACCCAACACCAAATTAGCACAATCATCCGGCTCCCCCTGTATCAACGAATGGTCCGCATATCCAAATAGCAGCCCAAACACGAACAAATGCACCTTCAATCCCACAAAAGTAATCAGATATTTTTACAGATTTCTACACATTATTGAAAAATGTAAAATTGAAATTGTTGCATTGTAGTACCTTAGATGGCTTCATGTTCTCGGGAATTACGAATAGCGGAGCTGAGAATATCAAACCGGTCCACTCGCTGGGATCGGATTGGAAGAACATGACCAGAGTGGCTAATCCGCCCATAGACTCGCCAAAGAGGAACGCAGGGAGGTCCCTGTACTTATCGCTGCGGCGCACTCCAAGAAAAAATGAGAGAAATGCGGCGGCAACTTTCTGCATATCGCCGACGTAGCCGTGGACGCCATCGGAGCGGCCGTGACCGAGGATATCGGCAGCGAAGACGGCGTATCCCCAATTGGCGTAGCTGATGCAAATCTTTTGGAAGAGCCAGCCGGTGTCGGAGCCGTAGCCGTGGGTCATGTAGACGGAAGCCTTGACGGGGAGGTCCAAAGGGATGAATGACTGAGTGAAGATCTTGCCGTGGGGGGTTTCGAAGTAGGACTTGGTGTTACGAACGCCTCGATCGTTGCAAATGGAGGGTTGTTGGTGAACTTGCATATTAGATCAGGAAATGATTGAGAAGAAGATGAACTGAGAGAGAGAGAGAAATGATTGAGGAATAAATCATGAAAGATGAAAATGGATGAATTAAGAAGAAGATAAACAGTGGGTTGATTTTCTTTGGCTTTAATTATTTCAGAATTGGTCCCTGTACTTTGTAAGATGAAATGACTATTTTACCCATCAATAAATGCACGTGTGTGGCACATATATGCATTTAACGGTAAAAAATTAACAGAGTTTAACGGAAGGACCATTTGGATAAAATGTCTCGGTACAGGGACCATTTGCGAGGTGTAAGGACCAAATGTAAAAAACGCTAAAACTACAGGGACCATTTGTGTAGTTTGCCCAAAATAAAAAGGGCGAACCGGAGACTGTGAAGAGCAAAGGCGGAGGGGAGAAATAGAGCAGGCGAGAACTCTCTTGTGGTTCAATTTCTTGAGAGAGTTGGGACCAATTTATGGATAACGGGGCATAATCGTTGGGATGTTTGAAGAAATCAACTGCAAACGGTAGCATTCTAGTTGTTGCAGTCAATTATTTGCCAAAATGCCACCTCTTCGCAAAGCTTCATTTTCTTCAACCCCAAATGCCATCTGTTCATTCCATGTAGGCCTGTCAATCTCAACCCCTTACCCACAAACCCACCCAACCCAACCCAACCCAACCCATTGACAAAACAAGTTAAAACGGGTTACCCATCTTAACCCAATAATTTTCGTGGGTTAAGACGGGTTAAACCCGTAAACCCGATTGAACCCGCGCGTATCACACCCACAGACACACTCTTCGCTCATATTCTCTCTCAACGGCCCCTCCAAGCGATGCCCTTCCCCACTCCGGCCTCCTCTGACAACTCCAGTAAACTTCTCGCTCCGTTCGCGATCCCTCCTTATCCGGCTACGTCGATCTCTCTCCTCCACCGCAACAACGCCAAGCTTACGGTACACCAAACCCTAATTTTTATATATTCATACCAATCGATTTGAAATCTGAATTTGGGGTTTGATTTGAATGTTTTTTGATTGTAATTTGAGGGTTTTTGATTGTTGTCGGGGTTTGTAAAATGTTTTGGTTTCTTTTTGGTAGTGTCTTCTCAAGCTGGTTGTTAAGGTGGATTTCTTGTCCACCTCTGTTTCATTCTTCTTATCTATGAGAAGAGAAGAAAGTGCAAAGAGGCGGGGGAGGGGGGGAGGAGAAGAATTGGGTTTACATAAGTGATGTGATTTACCCAAAGATAATAAACTGAATTACCCTGGTATTGCAGGCCCAATGCTACGAATGTAAAGAGCAACAACCATGTAGTTCTGTCAAAGAACCAAGCACATCCCATTAAAATTCTAAATAGCTATTTTGTTTGGAATTTAAAATAGCTAATTAGAACTTTTAGTTCCTTCCTAATTTTGTTCACCACTAGCTACAAGATATTCAGCTCAGAAACTCAAGTGAAGTACCAACTGCCAAGTCATCATCAAACATGAATACACATTTTCTTACCCACATTGGTCATTAAGATGCATCTTTTGCAAAGCATGATCAATTTGAATATTCATAAAGAATGTCTTAGTTTTAGACTAACAATCTTTGCGAAGTATCATGAGAAGAGTTCCGTCATTCCAAGTAATCATACCAAGAAATTCCCTCTATAACATTTTTTCCCATGACTATCAAGACAGCAGGTCAAAAGAGTACACCAGCCTCTTATGTGTTCAGTAACAGAAGATTCAGAATTTCACTATTCTTTTTACAAAACAATTTGGCAACTAAATTGAAATTGTGCCTATGATTTATACTATAGTTGCAGTTTGCATTATGGCGTGATGAAAATAATGAAATTAAGTAAATTGTAACCCCTTCAATGGTTTCTGGCTTTCAGTTTCCACTAGAAATCCGAAGTCTTATTTTTGCCATGTCTTCATGAAAATAATGAATTTTTTACTGTTGAGTTGAGGATGTCTTCATCAAGAAATCCCTTTGGTCAGGATGCACTGTGCAAAGAGTGGAAACTGTCCATATTTGACAGTTTGATTTGGATTGTAATTTGATTTGGATTGTAATTTGACAAACTGCCTGTCATCCCAAGCATATTTGAATTGGTTGGCATATTATTTTCTTCGGTAAGTAGTGTGATTCAGCCAAGTTGATTATAAAAAGACCTAAACAAGCATATCTTAATACCTCTGCAGTCCCCAGTTTGATTTTCACATATTAACTTTCCATATTGCTCTTCTTTTTCTTTGGTCAGATGGCCCCCTCTTCTTTTTTTTTTGAATTACAATTTAGCTCCCTTATGTTAGCCTTCCTGTTAAGCTTTGCATTGTGATTATGGATTTCCCATTTATATTTTAATCCATTTTTTATTGTATATAGCTCATACTTTAGCAATTAGCAATCTTGATAGTTATGGTCATCTCCAATGACATTTCTTAATTGTTATGGTCAAGCGCCTTTAATAATTTACTCGACTCTCAGTTTTCTTTGTGCATGTAATCCATGAATTTTCTATGAAAGTCAATATGCTTTGCCGTTTGGGTTCCTTATTGATACTATCATATCTGAGTCTATGAGGAAACTATATATAATTCTGCATGGTTTTGAAGACAAACATATGACTGAAGGTCATGGTTTTCTGTTTAGGAGGAAAAATTCTTTCATCCTATTGCATGAGCAGAGTCTTGTTGAAGGCGACTATCCAGAGCCAAAGCTATAGGCGTGATCTTGCTACTATGCGTCCCAAAGTGGACATCCGAGATCGTAGTGCTACTATGCGTCCCAAAGTGGACATCCGAGATCGTAGTGCAAATTCTCGACATGGCAAGATCACGCCTATATCTTGCTACTATGCTGGGAAGGGCAAAATGGCAGGCATGCTTTGAATTCAAGATCGAGTTATTTTTTCATTTTATTGTCAGCTTATCCTGGTCATCTTTGCTAATCAGTTGGAAGATTTTGGAAGTTACTTGACTTTGTCACCGACAGTCAAGTCTCACAAAAAGCAGAATGTGATTGCTAGACACGAGCAAATTTACAGTGCCATTAAAGAACGCAGTTAATATGGAGAAAAGCATGGAGGATTTGAGAATGGAGGCTTGGTGAGGAACACTAAGTGGGTAAACTTGAATGAGCAAGACAGAGATGGGTTGGCATAGTTTCTTTCTGGGGGCAAACCTGTTGAACCTGTAACGCACGACTCAGATGATGGTAATATGATAACAAGGATTGTTGATCTAGTTGCATCATCCAGTTTCTCTGGCGAGATAGTTGACAATTGATAGGAAGGAGAATACATTGAGAAAAATGTGGATTCTTATTATTATGCACAAATTTGTTCTTGAAGGATGGGATGTACTTGTAGCATCTTCTTCTTCCCTATTTCAGGATTTATGCAAAATCGAACTGGTGGTTTACTTGATATATTTCCCCATCTCGGGGACTTCGCATTGCGAGCCACAAATCAAGTTACTGGACATTCGAATTGCATCCGACTTCCTCTGCTCTGGGTGCATGAATCGTGATTGTGATTAATACTGGTTGTTTCTAACCAATTGAGCATTAATCTAATGGTTTGTACAGTGCATTAATTTGTCATGGACTTCTAATGTGAAATTGCTGATAAAGAGCCCTTGATGCCAAGTCTCCCCAAGCAACTTCAAGAATGAAAGTGGGCTTACAGGCAATGGAAATACTGCCAAAACAGAGATTGAACTGAAGGGGAAAAAACGGGTCAACCCGAAACCCACCCGACCCAATAGTGACCCAACCCATTTAACCCAAATTTATTTTGGGTTGTAATGGGTTCTGACCCAAACCAACCCGTTACCCAGATTAACCCGACCCAACCCAACCCAATTGCCAGGCATAATTCCATGGGAAGGGTTTGAGTGGAGAAAAATGGAGAAAAAATGCTTATTAAATGTAGGAGTAGACGGTGTGTGTATGTATGAATCTGGTTTTGTTTGTGTGTGTGTGTGTATGAATCTGGGTCTGGGTTTTGATTAAAGAGCCATGGTTGAATCTGGTTTTGTGTGTGTGTGTATGAATCTGAGATTGGTGTTTGAAGAATTGGTGAAGAAGATGTAGGTAAAATTTCCTTTTTGCCCTTGGTTAAACGCATGTGAGAGGCACATGACAGACTTAACGGAAAAATACTAACGACATCCACCAAAAGGACCAACCATGTCTAATTTTCATAGTCAAGGGACAAAAATTTGAAAAAAATTTGTTAAGGGACTATTGGTGGAATCGGCCATAGTCGAGGGACTAGTAGTGTTATTAAGCCTCTTTTTTTTTACTTTAATTTATTAGACATTGAGTTTATTTAAAAAATATTTTTGGCGAGCTGGCCCGCCCCAACCAGTAGCCCATGGCGAGTTGGGTTGGGTTGAAATATTTTAGTCCGCTCATTTGACGGGTCATCATAACCCAACCCGCCTAGTGACGGGTTGTGGCGGGTTGCGGGTCAGTGTAACTCGCTTGCCGATTTTGACAGCTTTAATTAAAACTAGGGGGGCCTATTTACGGAATGTTTTTTCATAGATGACTCTTTTTCCTATTTTGTGATATTTATTCCTACTTTTGGTAAATTTTGTATAAAAAATATATAAAGAAAAAAAATATAATTGGAGGAAGAAGATAAAAATAGAAATTAACCAATCATGCATTATACAAAAAAAAAAAAAAATTGGATCTGACTCCTAATGTAGTCTTCGAGCTCTCTTTTTTCCTAAATACCAATGCTCCGATTTTTTAGGCAAGCCGAATTGCCTTTTACAAGCTCTTTTGCACCGCAGGTTGGACAGCCCCACTCTTCTGGTATCAAATCATGTCCACGTCAAGTCACAAATTGATTTCTCTTTTTAGTTCTTAAATTATTGTTCTTTTTTTTTTTCCATATAAAATAATTATTTTGTTTAAAAGATTTATTTTTAAGATAATATTTTTATTTTTTCTTACTTTAATTATGGATCACATATACATATGCATTAAAAAAAATTATACACTATACTAATATTAATAATTTTTTTTTTGATAAGTATGACATCAGATATAAAGGAAGCCAATATTAATAGTTAAGTTAATTATTATTTATTAATTTGTGTAATAGGTCAAATATGATAATAATTTAAGGCCGAAGGAAGTACACAAAAATACATAATTGGTTAAAGCATATAAATATAATTACGAAAAAGATAGATGACCAAAAACCAGCCATATATACAAATATTATTTGTATTTATCCCCCCGTCTCTCTCTCTCCCTCTTTCTTTATAGATCTCGTCATTTATATTAGGGTAAACTTCAAAAACACATCCTAAACTATGTATGGACATAAAATTAGCCCCTAAACTATTGACTCAGTCTTTGTAACGGAGCAAATGATGAACCTAAGAAGACGGTACTGTCATTTTTTTTTTAAATTTTTTTTTGGTGATGACCCAATTATACCCACCCCACCCTCTCTCTCTACGCCAAGCATAAACCCTGTCGGCCGCCGTTACCACCAGAATACAGACATCAGTATAGCTTGAGTACCTGTCACCAAATTCAATCGAAATCTCACCTCTTCTTTTGAATTCCATTTTCATAGATGAAGTTCGAACTTCAAATTATCTCGTTCGGCAAGACCAAGCAGGTTCAAATGCGCAAATCAATCTCAAAAGCCACAGTACCTCTTAATTCCACAACCCTTCGCATATCTACTGCGGCATTGAACACCATAACCACCAAAAATCTGTACTATAATCCCCGACAGACCATACCATCTTCTCCCTCTAGTTTCTCTAAAGAAAATCAAAATCGCCTTTCACTCTCTCTCTCTCTCTCTCTCTCTCTCTCTCTCTCTCTGTCTGTCTATCTCTGTCTCTCTCACTCACTCTATCTCATTCTCTCTCTAGCCCAAAATTGAAACCTGGATTGACATTAGATCTAATCACCAAAAATGAAATTCTAGTGTATACACTTAAAATTGTGTCGACATCATTAATATGTCTCTGTGTACAAGGTACCCTTCAACTGGGTTTCTTCCTTATTTTTATTTTTTGTGTTGACAAATACTGGGTTTGCTCTTTATCAGGCTTTGGTTTTAATCATTTTGTAAATCTGCTAATTGGTGTGAGTTAATGAATCTTGCAAGTATTTTTGTTGATTTAATTTTCTTAATTGACCAAAAGAAATATATCTTTTTAGTTGAATAAATTCTTCATAAAATTTGTAAACTTTTACTATATTGCTACTATTTTTTCCTTTATTTATTTATTTTATTTTCAGGAAACGGCAATTGATATGTTTGGATAGAATGAGTATACAGAAATCATGTTCAGTGTGCACTTTGAGAAATAGAGTAGTTTGTATTTTATATATTTAGTATATATGTCTATGTTCAATTTGGGATGAATTTTGTTGTATTGTTTTTGTAGCTAGTGAATATAATATTGCAATTGCTAGGATATAATTTTTTTTTTTTGTTTAAGTCTTTAAGTTGGTTTAATTAGTAGAGTTTGGGCTCTAAATCGCTTAGCCTTTGATTTTTATGTAATTGTAATCTTTTACTTGTGAAGTAATTTAGTGTGTATTATCTTGATGATTATTAGCTGAATTTTGTTTGTAATTTGAGATGGTTGTTATGGATTTTCAACTTGGGTTTGATGAAGGAATGATAAGGGTGAAGGATCTAGGAGACTAGAGGAGGAAGAAGAAGTTGATATGTTGACTTAAAGGGCAAATTTGTCTTAAAGATGACTTTTTGTTGGCATGTGCCGGCCACATGTTATTTTCTGTTAACTTGACTAACATTCAAGTAACATATGGGTTAATTTTTCCGGGTATGACCCGATGAGGGGGTCGACCCGTTCGAGTCAATAGTTTAAGGTACCGAGTTAAATCTGAGTCATATAATTCGGGGAGTGTTTTTGAAGTTTACCCTTTATATTATTTTCTTGTCACGTTCACTTGCTTCATTAAGTTAGCATACTAGTACCAGTTTCCAAGATTTTCCAAATACTAATTATTTTTTTTCCACAAATAGTGTTTTACTACTATTCTTATGGTTATAAACAAACCATTAATGAAAAGTATATCCTGCTGCTTAGGAATCAAGTTTACAAGCATTTTGAGTTGACTTTTTTTCACGATTTCCATAATATTATGGGCTTCCAACAGAGAAGCTGATCATCATCAAAGGTCTACAAGAAGAAATTCCGTTCTGATCAGACACATGGATAATTCGGGTGGTGTTATAAGTAGTAATTACGACGAGAAGTCGTTGCCGCATCCGTCGGAGTCGCCGGACACCGCCTCCGGCGGCCGCCACCAGTACATCTTCCTTGTTCAAGTTCCTAGGATGGTAGTCTTGTTTGCCGCCGTCGCGCTCTCGTGTCTGGTTCTTTTTCATTCCGCCTCTCCTCTTCAATTGCCCACGGTATACAATCCATTTTCTTCTCCTTCTAGCGGCGGTGGTGGTGGTGGTGGAAATCAATCTACTACTCCTCTACCGGTAAGTTACCTCCTATATATTTTCTTCTTTTATTTACTGCACAATCATGCATGAATGAGTAGTACGGTAAAAAGAATTACTTAGTAGTTATTTTCGGGTTTTGAACCTTTTCCGGTTATTCGGTAGAGTTGGTTATTTGGTACAGTTGTTGCTTACAATCGAGGTTCTTGTTATTTAGTTATTTGATACATTTGTTGCTTATCGTCGAGATTTCGTTATTTGGTATAATTGTTGATTACGATTGAGAGTCGATATTTTTGTTATTTGGTATAGTTATTGATTACGATTGAGAGTCGAGATTTTTGTTATTTGGTACAGTTGTTGATTACGATTGAGAGTCGAGAATTTCGTTAATTGGTACAGTTGCTTACGATCGAGGTTCCCGTTATGGTACAGTTGTTGTTGCTTACTGTTTGTATTAATGAAGCTAATCCAATTTTTGATAAGATAGAGGTAGTTTCAGGTATATACATCAAAGGTTGGGTTAATCCAACTATTTTGATAAAATTGAGGTAATTTAACAATTGTACATTGATAATTCAGATATGTACGTATATATGAACTAACTTTCTCTCTCTCTCTCTCTCGAACCTTTTGAATCGGTCTTATAGTCTATCCGTAAATCAACGGAATCGGCGAGAATCTCAACTAGAAAGGTTGTCAATCTGTTAGTATTTATCACCCAAGATATGCTAATGATCCAAAAATTTTACTTATAAAAAATTACCGGTAAATCACATTAAATTATTTTTGTAAATTAAATGTATTAAATATTTGTATTATTTAAATGCAGTTATAAAGATGATCATACACTAAATCTAGAAATGAGGCTGACGTGTAACATGTGGGATGATTGAGTGATTACAGAATATATAACATGGTTGAGCTGTAATTTGTACTTGTAATTGTCAATAAGCCACAACTAGTAAGCACTGTAGTCTAATTACTAAGCGTGTAGTCGTAATTTACTTATGACTCTGAGTAGGTCTTCTGCTTCGTAAGATGGAGCATTATTTTCTCATAATTCAATTTACAAATAAATGATGTGTTATTTCAATCCATAAATAAATGATGGATCGTGTTATGGAGATCTATTTTACAAAAAAATTGATAAAACAATCTTTGTAAAAATTTTTAAATTCAAATAATGTAGTTGCGTTAAAACTTTAAATTATGAGGGCTTTCTTAATTCTCATTGGAAGATTAGTCTTTAAAGCCTTTGTGTGTATGAGATAGCTCAAGAAATCAAAAAAAGAAAAAGAAAAAAGAACACCTCGATCTGACCAACGACCTACTAACCTGGGATTGACTTGTCAAAACTGATGGCGCAATGTAGAGCTGGCAGCCACGTGAGACGACGTATATATATATATATCAGAGGCTGACGTAATAGTTATATTATAAAGATAATACTAGTGGGTGGCAATTGATATTTTTTTGTTTTTTCATCCGGAAAAAAAGTTTAGCTCCAAAATGACAATTAGAGTTCGTTTGGTGTAGCGTTTTAAAAACGCAGTGTTTTAAAAATGCAGCATTTCTAAAACGCAGATTATTTAAAACGCGGATTTTTTCTTTATAAATGCGTTTAAGATATTATGTCAAAACGCAGCTTTTTATTCCCTATTGCGTTTTAAAATCTACTTTTTGGGAAAAAGCTAGGAATTCCAGTGTTTTAAAACGCAGCGTTTTCTACCGCAGCATTGAAACGCTAAGTTAAGGAATAAGCTGCGTTTTGGCCAAAACGCGCGAACAAACGGGCTCTTAATCAGTTTAACGAAATACTCCCGCCATTTCAGGTAAAAAGTTCACTATATTATTTTAGTATCTTTCAGTTAAAAGATTTCACTTTTAAAAAATTATATTTATAATTTTTCATCTTTACCCTCCACTTAGGTTTATTAATTATATATCGCTTAATAATTAAACTTTTCAAACGTGAACTCTTTGAATGTGGACTCTTTGAGTGGAACGGATGGAGTAATTGTTTAAATTAATTATTTTTAGCATGACTTAAAATGGAAAAATAAAAAAGGTTTAAACAAGGTTAAATCAATAAAATTTATACTCCCTAAAAATTATGATTACAATTTTCATAATCTTTAATCTTTACGCTCAACTTGTGTTGTAATCATTTTGATAGTACTAAGTATTTTTATAATTATAACCAAATTCAACAAAATTAATATATCCCTTAATAATTAGACTTTTTAAACGTAGACTCTTTGGGTGTAACGGAAAGAGTACTTATTATTTATTTCATTTCAATCATTAAATTAAAAAGTAGGTCTTCTGTGAGATGGTCTTAAGGATGCATATATATTCGTAATTCGTTTTACGGAAAATTTATACTTAATCAGTTTAATGAAGACCTCCTTAAATAATCCATGATTCGATAAAATATTCCTTAGTATGTCAATAGTGGAGGGTGGGGTGATTAGTCGTCGTGCCCTTTTCCCTAAAGGGTGAGAAAAGTCCTCTTATAAATACTTTCTATCTTACATTGAAATTCTAGAAGTTACAGTTGAGTTCTATGTTTAGATTGGGTTGCTAGAGTCGTTTACTATATTTGGTTGAAGTCTAGAAGCCCTAGAGCTCCTTCCATCAAACAATAATCTCAAAATCCTAAGTATTACTTAGGGCCTGTTTGTTAAAATTAAAAATTAAGCTCTGAAAATTGATGTCTGAAAAAGTAGAGCTTAAAATATTAAGACTTCCTCTTTTGACTTAAAATTTTAGCTATTTTTAAGAGATACTTAATTTATTAAGTGATATAATATTGCATTATCAAACAATCTTATTTTTAATATTACTTAAAATTTTTCTAATTAAGCTCTTAATTGGGTTATCAAACATGCCCTTAATGAGTTTAAGAATAAACTAGCAATACTCGATCAAACTTTCAGAGTTAGCCCATTAAAATTTAAATGAGTTTGAGTCAAGCTCAAAACATGACTCGAGCTTAAAATTAGAATACGCAAGTCAAATCAAGATGAAGAATTTTTTTTTCCATTGACAATGCAATTGTTTACTTTATAACCTATTTTACGAGTTGAGCTCAAGTTGAATCATCGAGTTTTACTATTGGGTACACACTTTAGTCTTTTAATTACATTTTTCAATAACTTTTAATTTCTTTTTCTTACCCTAAAGCACTTGTTGTTTTCTTTGTACCAATACAAGCAGAAAAAAGATGTTGATTTAGGGAGTATACTGAAAAATGCGGCCATGGAGGATAAAACTATAGTAGTAACAACACTAAATGAAGCTTGGGCAGAACCAAACTCTATGTTTGATCTATTTCTCGAAAGCTTTCGGATTGGGAACCAAACACAACGATTTTTGAAGCATTTGGTCGTCGTAGCCTTGGACGAAAAGGCATATGCTCGTTGTACACAAAAACATTCGTATTGTTACCCTCTTAGTACCGATGGGATTGATTTTTCCGGCGAGGCGTATTTTATGGCCCCCGATTACCTCAAGATGATGTGGAGGAGGATCAATTTTCTACGTACCGTTCTTGATTTAGGATACAACTTCATTTTCACGGTACGCTCTCTTTTACTTTGATCAATTACATATATAGTATTTTGAGAAGAATTTCTAACCAATATTAAGTAACAATTTCGATTTCAATATATATATATATATATATATATATATATATATAATGCAAAAATTTTACTCCCTCCGTTCCTAAATTATTGTCCAGTTTGACTTTTTTTGAGTCAAATGTTTTTCAAATAAAAATTTGACGCCTATTTTTTTTAAAAAAAAA
Source organism: Platycodon grandiflorus (assembly GCA_016624345.1). NCBI lineage: Eukaryota > Viridiplantae > Streptophyta > Magnoliopsida > Asterales > Campanulaceae > Platycodon > Platycodon grandiflorus. The sequence continues at coordinate 38,681,656 of CM028362.1, forward strand.
TCACTAAACAAGTACTAGTATTTATATGCCTACGAATTAAGTGTTTTGTGATATGAAGAAAATAAAAAAATAAAGTCAAATTTTCGTTAAAAAACAATCCATTTGACTAAAAAAAAAACCGGACAATAATTTAGAAATATGTGAGTATGATTTAGAACCCCGAGCATACAAGGTAGTATGATGATAATAAAAGTAAGACGTCCCTTTATTGAAGTCTTTCTTGACATAAAAGCATGATTTTTGTTTTCCGAGAGATTTTTTTTTTTTTAACTATCGTACTATTTGTGGACCATCAATTCAATCATCATAGTTTTAAGATTGCAAACATGACATCTGCACTAATTATTTTATTTCAAATATGACCAAAATTGATAACGGCCGTTTAGTATGCTAGTGTGCGGGCCTAAGGGTTAAAGAGGTTGACGTTTAATATTAGACGGTCGTTATCAATTTTAGTCACATTTAAACGTGATGATAAACCTAATCATCGTTTTTAACGGACATATTCTCGTGTAAAAAATATACCAAATTTTATTGACTTTCAGGACGCCGATATAATGTGGTTTCGAGACCCATTTCCACATTTTCATGGCGATGCCGATTTCCAAATAGCTTGTGATTACTTCAGAGGAAATCCTTCGGACTTAAACAATCTACCAAATGGAGGTTTTACCTTTGTGAAATCAAACAATAAATCCATCAAATTTTACAAGTTTTGGTACACTTCAAGAGATAGATTCCCAGGCTTACATGACCAAGATGTGTTGAATAAGATCAAATTTGATCCTTTCATCACTGAAATTGGGCTACAAATCAGGTTCTTGGACACAGCATATTTTGGTGGGTTTTGTCAAGTCAGTAAAGATTTGAATAAAGTGTGTACGATGCACGCAAATTGTTGCGTCGGTCTCGATAATAAGATTTACGACCTCGGAATTATGCTCGACGATTGGCGAAGATATATCTCATCCCAAAGAAATATCACCCAGCTGCCGCAATATTCTTCTTGGACCGTCCCTCAACGTTGCGGGTACGTATTAATTACTCTATCATCTCATAACATGGTTGATTTAAACATGTAGTAACTATAAGTTCTACCGGGGCGTAACTTATTGGTTGAAGTAAAATGAAGAAATGTTGTAAAAATAACTCACGTATATTAGGTTGATCCACGCAAGCTACGTTTCTGGCTTTGCTTGGATAAGTTGTCAAGAGCCACTTGACGTATCACTACAGTGACTTTAGTTGTCAAGAGGCACTTGATGTGTCACCACAGTGACTTTAGTTTCATTAGTGGCCGGTCCAACGTGACCTTGCTATGGTAGAATTTATCCTTGATTATAAAATAAAAATTAAATAAAAAGATTACAATCAATTTATGTCTATAATTCATTATTATTTCCCTCTTCCTTTCCTTTTTTGAGCCCCCAAAATGTAATATATATATTCTCTGATTTCAGTAATAATATATTGATTTATTTTTTATTTTATTGGTTTCCTTATTTAGTCAAGTTATGAAAAGTTGAATTATTGTCTGTCTATTTTATTTCATTTTAAACAGTGCCGCATCTTTTCGTGCTCGTCCACCCAAGAAGAAGAGAGAATTGAACGGAAATAAGAGTTGACCGAAAGCCTTCTTTCGAGGAAAATGCCTAAGGTAAAAATTCTTTAAAATATTTTATTTTCCTCTCAAAACTGTTAATTAGATAGAGTTGATATTAACCAACGAGGTCTAGCTCAATTGGTACTGCTCACTTCTCTTAACGGATAGGTCGAGTGTTCTAGTCATCAGAGACGACACCCTGGTACTTAAAAGGATCGGATGTTCAAGCCTCACCAGATGCACCGTTGTTGTTCAAGCCTTACCAAAGGCCTATTTAGTACTCGGGTATTCAAAAAATTTGTTTTAGCCACACCAAAGACATCATATGGTCTTAATTGTAGTCGTTCAAGGCATTAAATAATAATAAAAAATTTTAATAAAATTATCCTTTAAAAAAAATTAAGAAAAAAGATAGAGTTGGTATTATCAATATATTTTCCCATGACATTCACTTTAAGTACAATGAATGTTATATTTTAACCTAAAATGATCTATAGAATAACTTATAAAATAGAATAATGCTATATGAACAAAAAAACGTTTGAGATTTGGTTAAAACTAGTTATCTTCCATTTCTTGTTTGCCATTGCTCTATCTAATTCTTCATAGGTGCAATTTTATTCTCTCATGTTGTTTATCCAAGTGCATTTGCATCCGAAAGCATGTAGATCATAAAAATTTGCCCTATGGCTCTATATATATCCTCAAGATACATTTTGTTTTACCTAGTTTATCTGGTGGTCGTAGTACTTGATTAAAGTCTCCTACTACTAACTTGGTTAGATACAAGCTCGGTTATCTAGAAAATATTCAGTAGTTCTAAACCATCACATCATCGGTAGCAGGAATTTATGTGGTGGTTAAGTATCAGTTGAAAGTCACTATTTAAGTGAGGTGGATAACTTGTTAAACACGAGCAACCTTGTAATAGGTGGACTTCAAAGTCTGCTCATGTTTAAAGCTTGTCCATGTTGGTTAAGAAGTTGTTCATCTCATGTAAATATAATAGATTTTGATTAATATTTGACCATCATATAAACTGTTGATATGATAACCTAATACCACTAAATATTTTTTCGTCAGTTATTTACTCAAAATTCCTTTTGTTTTTTGTTTCCATGTAACCCAAAGATAAGCTTTCAAAACCATTTCTTTAACTTTACATTACGTATTTGACAAACCAAAGTATCTATGGCATTAAGCTCAATTCCTTTTCTCCATGCTAAACACCTAAAACCACTAGAATTCCCTCTTAAATCAACCCCATCTGAATATTCAAAAATTCTCTCTCTCTCTCTCTCTCTCTCTCTCTCTCTCTCTCTCTCTCTCTCACACACACACACACACACACACATTTGATAAGTATGTAATTTTATATCATGTGGCATCCTATGTAGTGCTTTCTCCCTTCTACCTAAAGAGTCCACGTTTAAAAAATCTAATAATTAAGAGATATATAAGTAGTATTAGAGTTGGTCATAATTATAAAAATATTTAGCATAATCAAGATGTTTATAACATATACATGGAGTGTAAAGTTAGAAGATTTATGGAGATTGTCAGCATAATTTTTTTGAGTGGACTTTAAATATAGAATATCACAAAATAGAATATTGAACTCTTTGCTTGGAACAGAGGAATATTATTTTATTTGACATCTTGTGGATTTTACTATGGATTAAACTATGAAGTCAACAAAATAGTACTCCCTCCGTTCCAGACTTCTAGGCAAAGAATCAACTTTTGATTTTTTTGAGTCAACTTAATTAAAGTTTGACTGATAATTTACATAGATTTATTTGTTTTTACAAAGTTATGAAAGTTGTAATTTATAGTATTGTTAATGTAGTTTTTAATCAATAAAATTTTATTTCCTAAAACATAAATAAAGTATGTAAAAATTTAATTTGATTTAGTCACATAATGACTTTTAAAAAAGAAAGTAAACTTTTTGCCTGGAATGGAGAGAGTTACACATAAGATGTCACATTTTATTACACACAAAATTAAGTACTTCTAATACTCCCATTAACTAAAACTATTCTTAATTATTTGAAGAAAAGGTGACATGTCAGAACAATAGATGTGCCACATCACTTTTGGTAAAAAATTCTATACATGTTTACTGTGAGTCTAGCACGTGTATTTAATATTAGCAAAAAAATTAACAACTTTGATAGGTTTATAATTCTATCTACAACTAAGCATTAATAAAAGGTAAAATTATCTTTCTCCAAAACACTTTTACCTTTTATCAATGTCTAGTTGTAGTAATAATTGTAGAAAGAGTTATAAACCTAGTTTTTTTAATTAGAATTATGGCAACTAAATTTCTTAATTAGTGTTAGAATTTTTTGAAATAACACTATGTAATGAAGTATTCACCAATTAAGAACATGAGTGGACAATAATTATTTTGATCCACAATAATTTTTTTTTAAAAATCATTAATGAAATAGGTAAAGTTGTATAAGTACATTTATTTTAATCGCATTATTATATAGTATGCATATAATGGTTTGAGCATAAGGTAGCTCTCACATAATATACATAATTAAAGTTAGTTTTTGGTTCAAACCCTTGTGTATGAATTTATTTATTTATTTATTTTTTCTGAAAATACCCGCTTCTAACGCCCGACCGTAACTAAATTCATTGTTCATAGCATGCCTAACTTGAAGTTTTGACAATTTTACAGGTTGTGAAGAACAATGTGTGAAGTCATGTATATTAAGAAAAGTTCTCCATCATCTTGGAGACATCTTATCATCTAGAATGCATGTCAATGACTTGTGATGAAATGAGCACAAAGTAGACTTGTAAATGATTTATTTTCGAACCATTTTCATGTCAACAATTCACTATTTACTAAAGAATTAGCATAGGATATCAATTAGTTCATGATACCCTTGACAAACATCTTTGTATAAATTATTAGAACTTTGTGTTTAAGAGAGTTCTATTGCCAATAATAATAACTACAACCAAAATTGGATTTGAAGTGAAGATGGGTTTGTTTGAGTGAGTGAGAGCCTGAGAGGCTATTTTTGACACAGGTTTACTTAATGTATGCCTATATATGGGAAACTATAGCTAAGCTTGTTTCCACTCTCTACGACCTACTTTGTAAACCATTTTCTTTTGGGTTGATTTGCATTTTACTATACTATAATGTAGTTTATTTACTGTTGTGCTTGGGGTTTGTGGTTTTAATTTTTGGATAAAAAGTCGTCATGTGTTATCTATATGTATTTTTGTACAAATATTTCGTCTTTTAACAATTGGTTATTAAGAGTATTTTCATTTATTTTGAAGAACATGTCAAGCACATGAATTTTAAAGACCATGTCAAGCACGAAAATAACCCTACAAAAATGCACATTGATGACACATAGAGATGCTCATCCGGTTATAGTTCAAACGGTTCAAACCGTGAATCGTGAACCGCCATGTCAGTCAACCGTTGACTCTGAACCGTCCTTGAACTTGAACCGGCGGTTCAACGGTTCAGTTCTTGTTCACATGAACCTGAACCTTCGAACCGCCGATTTTGAATTGTGAACCCGATTGGACCGTGAACTGTTGAACTGACGGTTCAAACGGTGAGAAGTCAAAAAAATAAAATAAATTGAAAAATGATCTTGGCCGTTGATGATGAAGATCGGATGGTGACTGCTCCTAGCCCGTTAATTGAAACAGTCAAGTGACCGTTTTGGCCTAAAAAAAATTTAAAAAAATGTTTTCTTTTTGTTTTTTCATCTTTTCTCAATTATATATACCCACTTCATCTCTTTATTTTTTGCCCACTCCATCTCTCTAATTCTCTCAAGTTATATACTCTCAAATCTCTTCATCTCTCAATTCTCTCAAGTGATCAAGTCTCAAAAACTTCCAATTTCCAATTTATTAGTAAGTTTATTAATTAATTATTATTAATTACATTTCTATTTTTCAATAATATTATTAAGTACTATATTTTTTATCAATTACGTGTTACTATTATTAATTATACTTACTATTTTTATTTACGTATATACTTACTATTATAATTTACGTGTTTATTTTTCTATACTAATTCTTTCAATTCTATAAATTATTTTATACTTCTTTACTTACTATAAGTTATTTTATACTTCTATACTTACTATTAAAAAAATTTATACTTACTATAAAATTATTTTTACATTCTATAAATTATATTTATACCAAAAAAAAAAAAGTCTTCTTCTCGATCCGCCGCAAAGGGGAAGGGCAAGGCAACTATGCAACCACGGTTCGAGGAGTTGAGTGATGACGAATATGATGTAAACAATCCAATGGGTGAGGAAATTCCATCCGAATAGAATCCTCATACTCAAGAGAGTCAAGCTCAAAGTGAAGATGGAAGAGGTCGTCGAGGTGGTGAAGGTGGAAGAGGTCGAGGACCTCGAGGTGGTGGTCGTCGAGGTCGAACAACGGGAAGATCCAATGTCATGACCGTGCACTTTACAAAGACACATATTGAAGCTACAAATTATATTGTCCATTGCAACTATTGCTCAAGCGAATTTGCCTTCAAAATTGAAAATGGATACATGACGTATAATCGACACATCCAAACTAAGCATCCCGATAAGCTTGGAATCGATCAAAGTCAAACACAACTCCAAACCCAAGGTGTTATGGGATCATCACAAGGTACGTCTTCTAACCTATTTAAATTTAGTGATGGTGTGTATAGAAAGGAAATGACAAATTTTGTGTCCGCTATGGGACTACCTTTTAATTTTGTAAATAATTCATTATGTGCTAGACTTACAAGCGTGTCTTTGAACCCCCGCCGCTAGAGAAATTCATAGAAATATGTTTACTCGAGACATAAAATCTAGAGTTTTTGAAGGTAAACAAATCTTAATTAATACGTTTTTTGATTTACTAAATAAAGTTTCAATATGTGCCAATATTTGGAGTGATTATTTCAACATTCATAATTATATAGGAATTACATGTCATTGAATTGATAATTCATGGACGATTCAAAAACGATTAATTGCATTTAGAGAGTTTGATACTGTACATAATGCACGTAATATTTCTGTTAAAATATTAACAATTTTGTTTAACTAATACAGTAAAATATATTCAATTGGATTTGACAATGCTACAAATAATACCGCTAGTTTACCAGCTCTCATTGAAATTTGTAAACCATCAATTGGCGGTAAATTTTTTCATGTTAGATGTATATGTCATATTTTAAATTTGTGTGTGCAAGATGGTTTTAATATTTTACGTGATGAAGTACGTCCAATTAAGAAAATTATTTCTTATTTGAAGAGACATCCAAATGTAACAAAAAATGGTCTAAATTTTGTAGAACTAATAACGTTGAACCTAAAAGATTTTTCGTGGATGTTTCAAATCGATGAAATTCCGCCTATAAAATGTTAAATGAATCTTATGAATGACGGGAACTATTGTGTGCGTTTTTTCAACAAATTAATAGAATATCCAATCACTTTATTTGCTCATCAATGATATGTTTGTGAAAATTTAAAATTAATTTTAAAAGTTTTTAAGGATGCTACCTCTTAATTATCCGGTTCTTATTATCTTAATTCCGTATTAGTTTTAGAAAATTGTGCTAAAATTAGTTATATATTCTTACATTTTAAAGATTGTCCAATTTTAGGTAAATGTATTGGTCGTATAAGAGAAAAATGACTAAAGTATTTTTTGCACATTCCACAATTATTTTTCGTAGCTAAACTATTAGATCCTAGGATATGACAAGATGGTTTAGAAGACATAGTTACGTATTATTATCAAAATTTATTTCCCGATGGCATTGACTTATTTTTAACCGAACCTATCCCAAAAGTAAGTAACGTTGTAAATGAAGCTAAAAATTGTTTATATGATATTTATAAAGAATATAACGTAATTTATGGTACAAATAATCATAATGTAAGTACTAGTAGTACTAGTCAAATGAGTGATGACCCATTTAATTTGGTAGATAATAATGTAAATTCAAGAACTCAAAAACGTGCACGAGGCGTTCTAATACTATTGAACTTAATATATATTTAACAACTACTTTTTGGGCTATAGATAATTTTAACATTTTAAAGTGATGGGCACGAATGACCCAAAATTATCATATTTCATCGTTGATTGCAAAAGAGGTTCTAGCTTCTCCTGTCTCAACCGTTGTCGTAGAACACGCATTTAGCGTGGGAGGGTATATTTTGGATGAAAGAAGGTCAAGGTTGAACGTTGTTAATTTAGAAAATTAACTTTTAAGTAGCGATTGAATTAAGGCACAAGAACGAACACAAGATAAACTAATTAGTAGTAATTTCGAGGAGGAGGATTGCATTAATGAAAATATATTGACCGAGGGCGATTGAACTGCGTCGCTCCATGACGTAAGTTAATTGGAATTTTTAGATTAGAATTTTTTATTTAGATTTTATATAAATTAGATTTTTTATTTATTGAACAAATTGTAAATTAGAGGTAAGACTCCTTTGACAAAGTTCATTGGTTGCCCCCTTCTTGTAATTTTTTATTATGATTAATAAAATTGGTTAGGGTACCGTCCCTGTTTTTTTTTTTAAATACTTTTGGTTATTTACAATTATAAAGTTTAACTTAAAATATTAAAAAAATACTTTGGTAACTTAAAAAAATCAAAAAATTGTTTGTATAAAGTTTACAAATGTTTAAACTTTAAAGAAGGCATTTTTTTTTTTTAAAAAGGAAAAAATGTTAAAAATTACGGTTTTGAACCGTGAACCGTAAACCGGATCACGGTTCAAAACCGTAACCTTCAACTGGCGGTTCACAGTGCGGTTCAGGTTTAACTAATCAGCTTTTTGTGAACCGGATGGGCATGTCTAATGACACATGACAACTATATGTTTAAAAGTTAACGAAAATCTCTTTTTGAACCTCAATTGCAACAAAAATGTAACTTAGACCTCGATTTTGTGCAAAAATTGAAAGCACAAACCTCTAAATTGAACCTAATATGACCATTGTAGTATTCAATTTGCTAAGATAACCACTGTACTAATAAACATGCTATAACTTGAACTTAATTCATTAGTCTTCATTAAAAGCTTAACAGGGGTTTTCAGTCATGCTTATGTGTATATAGTGAGACCCACTCATTGCAAAAAAAATACCCCGTTGAAATTTTCATCTCTCCAGACTCCAGCTAGATTTGGAGGGAGATATAATGCTCCTTTACTTGTTTTGAAAGGAGTTCAGACAGCCAAACCTAGAAAAGAGAGAACATCTGTGTGTGCGCGATCATTGAAGGATTGAGGGTTTGATTGACTTTCATTTTGCGTTGAAGAATCTTATTCATATCAACAAGGTTCATATTCTAGCGCAGTTATATGTACGTTGGTCATGTTTGCTAACTTTAAAATACGAGTGTCAGATTAATTTCTCAAATAGTAGTCAAAAAAAAGAAAAGAAACAAAGTACTCCAATATTTTCTTTTCTTAATGTAGTTAGTATTCATTTTACTAAATTTTTTCATTTAAAGTACTCTTACGTTATGGCGAGTTTTTTTCGTTTATTGTGACTATACCACCCCGAGACATCTTCATTATCGAGAATGTCATTGACTTCTGATGACATGCCATGTGAACGAGCATAAAGTAGACTTGTAAATGATTTTATTTTTTGTTTTTAACCAAAAAAGAGGGGGTTCATTAGTTCGTTATTTAGTACGAATCGGTGAAATGATAAAATCTATAAAATTATTCAACGGGCTTTATAAGGAATTTTTGGGGACTTTAGAAAATTTAGAAATCCGACGCTTTGATAGAGTAAAGGTCCTAAAGGATCCCGGATGGAATGATTTTGACTATCAATTTATTAGTAAAAAACCTTCTTTGACTTTTGAATTGTCGAAGCAAGAACTTTATGTCAGAGTCGAAGCGCTAAAAGAAGAATCGAGAAATTTTCTAATTGGAGATGAGAGTTTTTTTCCTTGGTGCATGTCAACAATCCACCTCTTTGCCTTATTTACTAAAGAAATAGTATACCATATAAGTTAGTTCATGATACCTTGACATCCATGTAGCATACATCTTTGTACTTTATTTACTTAATGTATGCCTATATATAATCAGCAAACTGTAGGTAAGTTTGTTTCCACTAGGGTGTCAATCCGAGTCACCGAGTCATCAAACTGAGTCGAACCGAGTGGTTTGGTTCGGTTTCGTGACTTATATGGTTCAGCTCGGTTTGAGTTATTAAAAATTCGTGTGGTTCAGTTCGATACATGGGTTGATTAGTTGAGCCGAGAGTTGAGCCGAGAGCTGAGCCGAACCGAACCAAACCATATTGAACCAAACTGCCGAGCCAAACCATCAAGCCGAACCGTCGAGCCAAACCACCGTACCATATTTAGATATGACCGTTGACCATTAGTGAAATTATATCTTCCGTTGAATTATAGTATATAAAGTCTAATAAAACCCTAATCCTTTACAGTCTTTAGTCTTTAGTCTTAACTCTCGTATCTCAAGTTTTCTCAACTTCAAACGATAGAAGTGGAACCGAAAACCTCAATCATCGTTGTCGACTTATTCAATCTTCATGTCCTTACTTCACGCTATTGTTTCCTCCCTATCGACTCCTCACCATCAACTCTTTTACTAGTCGACTCCTCTTCTAGTCTTCTTCATGGATACGTATACAATGTGATTTCTATGAAACCGAACCACCAAACCGAACGGCAAAACCAAACCACCAAGCCGAACTATGAAACCGAACCACCAAGCCAAACCATGAAATCAAACCAAACCGAATCGAAGCACAGTGGTTTGGTTCGAGATTTTGAACGGTTTGCTTGGGTTTAATATTTTACGAATCGATAACATGCAATTCAGCTCGTATTTTGTCCAAAATCGAACCGAACCGAACCATTGCATACTTTGTATACCATTTTCTTATGGGTTAATTGCACTTTACTGCCCTTTGGTTTGCATACTGTCGTACTTGGGATCTGTGGTAAAATTTTGCATATTGGGGTCTAAGGTTACATTTTTATTACAATTGAGGTTAAAAAGGATTTCGGTTAATTTTTTTACGAGAAGTCATCAGGTCCCATTCACATGCGTTTTTGTAGGGTTGTTTCTGCCTTTTAACACTTGATTATGAAGAGTATTTCCATCCATCCTGAAGAACATGTCGAACACATGGAATTTAGAGAACATGTCGAGCACAAAAACAACCACACAAAAATGTATGTTGATGGCACATGACAACTTTCTGCCCAAAGTTAACAAAAACCTCTTTTTGAACCTTAATTGCAACAAATATGCAACTTTAGACCCCAATATGCAAAGACTAAAACCACAGACCTCTGAGTGCAACATTTGAGCAAACCAAAGGGCGATAAATTGCAACTAGCCCTTTCCTTATAAAAAGGTTACTTTTTTTAAAAAAATTATTATTTCGATCATCATACCATTTCAAAGATATCAATTTGAACATTGGAGTATTTAATTTATCAAGATGACCACTATACTAACAAATACGCTATAAATTGAACCTGATTCGTTAGTCTTTGTTAAAAACTTAACGAGGGGTGTCTTGTCATACTTATTTGGACATAGTAAGACCTACTTATTGCCAAAAAATGATTAGAGTTAAAATTTTCATCATCTCTCCAGCTAGATTTATGAGGAGATATAATGTTTCCTTATTTGTTTTGAAGGAAGTTCAGACGAAAAATGCCAGTCAAAGACTTTCCTGTTTAAAGCCGTCAAAAACTAGAAAAGAGAGAGCATGCGTGTGTGCAATCGTCGAGAGATTGAAGGATCTTAATCATAACAACAAGGTTTGATTACTCCCTCTTTTACTTTGATTACGAGTTTAAGGTTTTTCAGACATGAAAACTAGTTTCATGTCTAAAAATCCCTATTTCATGTCTGAAGAACTCTAAACTTGTAATCAAAGTAGATGAGGGAATAATTGAAATTCAATTTCAAGTTCGTCTAATAGAAAAACAAAACACTAAAAGACATTATAATAAAATAATAATAAAAAAAAATGTAAAGATGATTACACAACCTACATGAGTACGCCTATATTCACTCAACCTCTTACATTTGTCGCTTCTACCGAAATATAATTATTAATTTAATAATAAATTAAAGAGGATGTCTCCTCTAAGGCAGTCTTACGGATCCTAATTCGTAAGACAAATTCTCACTCTCCCATAACTTAACTCCCCAACACACGATGAGTCAAACAAAAAAAAAAATCATCATTAGTGTTACAAAAAAAATATCCATATAACAATATTTTGTAAGTTTTTGCTTAAACCAAAGTAAACATGTGGTAGGGGTTGACTGACTGGGGAGCGCGTAAGACTAGGGGCGACTTTTGTGAGGGGAGCAGAAGAACTTTCTCAAATGTTGTTTATATACACCGACTTTCTGCCAAAAAAGTAAATTTAATTAAAATTCTCTTCACTGCGGCCAACAGTTGGTGAGTTTATTCTCTTCTCTCTCTCTCACTTTACAGACAAAATAACTGACTTTTTAATATGCAGCAAAAAGAAAAGAACCCATAACGCTTCGCATCTCTCCTTGTCTGTCTCGGTTTCTATGCTCCCCAAAATCTTAGGGCTTCTCTGCTGTAATCTTAAGTAGTTAAAAGACAGATTCTAAATTTTGATTAGGGGAGAGATTTTCCATAAATGGAAGCCATAAGAAGACAAGCAAGCAAACTCAGGGAACAAGTTGCCAAGCAACAGCAGGTAATACTTTTACTATTATTTTAACAACTTCTCACTCATTAATTTAAGATAATTTTCTGCATGTTTTTTAATGTCTTGTTTATGAAAATCATTTGCATATTTTGATAGGTTGTGTCTAATTGTATGTTACTGAAACAATTCTTGTTTCGTGATGTGTTTTATTTAATATAAATTGAAGTTATTAATTTGAAGAAAATTCTGAATTTGATCGATGCCTGTGTGATGATGACCTTGTTTTGGTCCGAATTGATTGTCTAAGTGATTGGGACTAAGGCTGAGTTGAGTTGAGTTTATGTAGAGGAGTTGGAACGAGCTTATTGCGTAATTTGTTATGGTTTTGAGAGTGTTTATTAGTTGAATTTGCTAGCTATTGCTATTCATATAAGTTCCAGGAATGATTATTATGTTGTTCCATTTTGAACTGATTCAACTTGGGCTCGATGCTAATGCAGTTCAATGGTATGTTTCTGTTGTACAATGTAATCTCTCGACTTAAAATTTATGTATATTTTTGGTCAATTCTTCTTTGTTAACTCTTACGATTGCTTGGTTAATGTCATGGTACCCATAGTCACTTGAAGCAATTGGGTAATTGGTATAGGTTGTTTGGGTTTAGTAAGAGGGATGCAAAGCAAGCTGAAGAGTCATGGAGTTAATGAGAATAACTCTTCCTTTTGTGGCAAAAAGTTTGTCGGATTATGGGGTGAAGTAGGGAGCCATTGCATAGCTGTGGAGAGTGCTTAATGGGGGAGATCGCCAGAGAAGGAGCTTTCCTGAATTTCTAGACATGGCTGGTAGTAGTTTGAATTAGAGGTGAACAACTAGAGAGTTGAGAAGTCTCCTAATGGAGCTTACGACTAATACTGTAGTGCGCATTAGCTTCGGTCTCAAGCTAAGGACCAGGACAAGTGATGAGCGGCCAAAACTGCCTTCCCCTATTGATATTGTTTCACATAATCCCACTTTATTTATGTGCGATCGTCATGAGCTTCTCTCTTACCTTGCATTATGTTCTTCCTGAGTGTAGGCATTAGTTGGGCCTTAGTCCTAGTAAACATCTTGGCTATCTTGATAACATTTTAGATTATTACATAACTTTACCAAGTGGAGGCAACTGAAGTAGGTAGTGAATTACAGATAAATGAGAGTGATTCCTCAGGTTCGTGTAGGCCTGTTCTAACCAGTTTCCTACTTTTGGATCTGATCCAGTAACCACTCCCTTTATGAAATTGAAAATTTTTGCTCCCTTTTCATGGCTTTCAGAGATTAGCGAGCTTCAACTTCGGCTTGTCCGCAGTTTTATGTTCCCCCGATGAAGCTTTGACTTGGCACAGACAAAATATTATACTTGGCGGAGGCAGTTTTGGGGAATATATGTGGTAACAAGTCCATTAAGTGGCAGAGATTGATAGAATTCTTGATTATAGTCCTTTGTTAGGTAGGAGAGTGCAACTTAGGAATGAGTTTTAGGAGGTCGTTTAAGCAAGGTGGTACATCATAAAAAATAAATAATGCATGGTTAACAGACAGAATTTTGATTGTAAGCTTTCATAGGGTAGCTAGTGGGAAGGGAGTAATTAGTCTCATAATGGGGAGAGATCAACTTCTAACGGATTGTTGGAGTCCGTCAATAGTGAGATTGCTAGGTTTTAGTCAAAGGTTTGTACTGGGACTTGGAGAATGGGTTTGTGTGAGGGTGTTATACTGGTGTGCTCTTTATAGGGACTGGAGTTGTAAGTAAGATTGATATTTTGAGTTCCTCAGGGTGAGTTGGGAGATGAGAGTAGTGAACTGGTTAGTTGGGCTTCAAATTGAAGCTTCAAGACTATGGCAGTCAACAGCTTTGCAATTGGTTTTTGAAACATCTTACCAGTGGGCAAGTTTTAGCATACTTTTGTGCCTTGTTTCTATTGCAACTACTTCATTAGGTGAAATATAAGTCCAGGTCTTTTACATTATGCAAGCAGGCAAAGTTCATTTCTCAACGTATTCTCTCTCTCTCTCTCTCTCTCTCTCTCTCTCTCTCTCTCTCTCATGAACTTTAGAGTCAGAGATGGATCGCGTAAATCTTTTGAAGGACAATAGGAAGGCCTTTGTGTAGGAGAAGTTCTCTTTTTCGTGTTTCTTTGGCTATTTTGTTTGTCAACCAGTCCTGAGCTTCCTAATTCCAACTTCTTCATTTGTGAGGGAACTTCTATTTGTTGAAATCTCCAAAATTCTGGAAGCTTGATGAGGAGAGCATGGACATGAAGGAAAGGAATGCAAGGATTTTCTCAGATATCGTACCCTTCATCTGTGGAGGTTCAGAGTGGCTTTCCTTGTTTTTTACTTGAACATTATCGATTTATGAGCTTAGTGGTTCCGAACATTCTTAGGGATTGGAGGGTTCTCCTCGTTGATTATTCCATCTCTTGGTTTCCATGACTTTCCAATTTCACTTCTTATGTGATTGGGTTTCTCGGCTCCTCTCTATCTCTATCTTCTCTTCCTTCACATCTAAGCATTCTTTTTTCATTTTTCTTTTCCGAAAAAAATATTTAAGTGTGCTTACATTCTCTCGCCACTTGTTCTGTAAATATATTCTTACCTTGTTGGACAGAACTTAGTAACTGCTCTTTAATTCCCAGATTATGTTCGTTTTTTAAACTAAGTTCCTTATAGTAATTATTTTAGTCAAGTATAATTTTGAACCCAGAGCGATGGGCATGCAATATTAGCAACCATATCATCGACTTATTTGCATAATGTGTCCCAATGCTGCAACCATTTCCCCATATCCTGCAGTTTGGGGACCAGCCAGTCTAACTCCTTCACAAACCTGTAGTAGCTACCAGCATCAGACTCCTACACATATACTGTAATCTTAAGATCTGCCTAACCATTTTAGAGACTTTATCTAAATAAGATATATTTGCTATTGGTGGGTGAATGAGAAATACCAAATACAGTTAAAAAAAGGTGGTTTCTCCTACGAGTAGGAGTTCTCTTTATGTACTTGTGATACCCCTTCCAGGTTGTATCAAAATTATATGTTTTAATTTACACTTTGTTTCATGTAGTTAACCTTTATGTTTCTTACCTGGCAGACTGTTCTAAGACAACTGAGTAAAGAAGCTGCTATATTTGATGACGAGGAACTTCAGTGTCACCAAAAACTTCACGATCTATACAATTCTACAAGGGCGGCTAAGGTACAGTTATCGAGCTGTGTGAACTAATCATAACAGTTATCTGATGGGTTGTTTTATCTTGTTATATTAACCAAGTGAGACAACATTATCCAACAAAGTAATGGATCTTTTACGTTATGAAAGACTTAAATTTCATCTGTTGCCAGCATTTTCAGCGGGATCTTCTTCGTGGTGTTGAAGGTTTTATTTCGGTTAGCAAGAAGCAAATGGAAATAGGTTAGTGATCTTGTGCTCCTGTTTATAGCTTCTTGCAGCGTCGAGCTGAAGATGTTTCCCTTTAATTTTGTAGCAAGAAAGTTGGCTGAAGATTGTTGCAAATATGGGGCTGAGAGTCATAATGCTGATCTTCCACTTGCAAGAGCTGCTCTGGACTTTGGTACTTCACATGGTTCAATAGAAGACAAGAGAGAAACTATGCTCGGAATCTTTGTTGATCAGGTAGCTTTAATTGTCACATTGTATGAGAAACGTTGTTGTGATGTCACAATACTCTCGAAGACCATAATTAAGTGAATCAACATTTGCATTTATTCTGACAAAAGATACTTTATTACTCGATGATAACTACTTCGCTGCATTTTGCTGGTATTTGCTACCATACATTCTCAATTAAGCAATTTTTCCCCCTAGTTCTACTGGTTGAATCAAAGTAGCTCTGTTGTGTTCATAAACTTTAGAAGGAAATTCCTTGATGTCACAAGCTTCTTGTGTGAACTGGTGGCTGTCATAAAAAAGAGATGACCTGGGTATTTATACGTACATACCATATGGCACTGAGTGATAGTCATCATAACATGGAACTTTGAAGGGCAACTCACTTAACATGCTTTCGTTGCAGGCTCAATGTCTTTAACAAGTCAAAAGCCATTTGCACAGCTACAATCTCTTAGTGTGGTAAGGATCTTACATTATAGGTTTTAGCAAGTGTTTCAAGGGTATTTACTTCGGTAGCTGGGGAAAACTACATTGCGTCGTGGACTACTGTGAGAGATACATCTGGCGTCTGTCTTTAGCCTAAGCAGAACAATATCGATTATCATGTATTCCTCTGAGAATAGATACACTAGCTTTGATCTAGAATGAAAGCTGATCACCACTTTGATTGCAATATTGAGCCCTACGCTACGAGGCTACGACATAGAATTGTTCTAGTATTGCACATTTCGCAGACTGTTAAACATCTAATTCACTGTTTGTAAAAGCATGAAATCTGAATCTTTGTTTTGTCACTCCTTGTTGGACATTTTCTTTCTTTGTAGGGTCCTAAGATATCTGACCTTTTTTGTGTTAAGTGTCATTTGTTAGGAGTATAAGAGATTTCAGCAGTTTTGCAGCTGAATTTACTGAAGTGGTAATAAAAATTGTCAGGTTTTTTGGTTCAGACAAACTCCCTGCTCTTTTAGACTCAGAAAATGGGAGAATGTCTTTTATTAATGTTTGGGCTGTACATCTTCTATTTCAAATTCTCTTGAACATTTTCTTATGCACTTCACGGTCTGTTTTGCTTGTTCATTCATGTTTATTGTTCTTTTTAGTGTGAATATCTGTGTGGGGTTTCGGGGGGTGGGGGGTGGCGTGGGTGGAGGGGTGTTGGAGACTAAGGAGTACCAACATTGATAAAATGACACGAGATGGCACCATTCGGATGCGCCAACATAAGATATTCCAAAACAGGACTCGGCATGTTGGGACATATTATACCATATACGAAAGCCTACAAATTAACACCAAGAAAATCACATTTTAAAAAGATTCATGAACTTGTCAAAAAAAAGATTCATGAACAGGCCATTTATAAAAGTTGGGAACTCTGATAATATGTATTTGTTTTCCACTTTTTCCCATTCAAATCCCTTATGTGGTTCTTAAAATAATAATCTGACACTCTTGTGACCAAGTTGGACACGTGCCCTATAGTGACGGAATACTGTCAGTGTCTGACACAAGTATGACGATGACATGTGGGACCTTAAAGAGTGTTGGTGCATCGTAGATTAGGAGAGAGGGCTGGGGATGGGGAAGATCTTATCTTCCTGACTGTGATGCTTGTTTCACTGCTTCGAATTTATCTTCAACTGTATACATGGGTACAAAAATATAATATATATATATATATATTATATTTTTATATAAAATGGAGAGAGAGAGAGAGAGAGAGAGAGAGAGAGAGAGAGAGAGAGAGAGAGAGAGATTCATTACGATTACTGCTCTGCAGTCTTCAAGGCTGATGGCAGTTTAAAATATAAGAGTAGCAGTTTCCTTTGGTTGGTTGCAATACATATATATGTGAACCAATTCAAACGAAGCAATTCTCTTAACCTTCTTGAGGATGAACCTAGCTTTTGTGGTCACCAGTTAACTTCAAAGGCCAAAAGAGCAAGTCAATTGAAAAAGTTTTGGAAGAGAAACCTCAATTAGAAGCGTCTCCCTGCTCTTTTTCTAGTGAAGCATCTCTTATGTTTTTAAATTTACTTTTGCCTTGTGCTTTTCTTTTTTCTCTCTCTAATCTCTGGTTATAAAATCTTGTAAAAATAACCTATCATCTTAGCCCTCTTCGTAAACCAGAAGTGGTCCTGAAATATTTGATCCAGCCATTGGAAAGATTGTTCCTGGTTCCCTCCCTGTAGATGCATAACTTACACTTACAAACAAACACACATTCTACTGCTGCATTGCATTTTGCTTATTGAAGTTTTTGAAATTATTCATTTCTTTCTATGTTTGTGCTATATGTCCAAGTGTGTTCAGAATCGTCCTTCACTTGTAGGTGTCTGGGCCACTGAGGGCATCCATAAGAGGAGCTCCCTTGGAGGACGCTCGTCACTTGGCTCACAGTTGCGACAGACTCCGCCAAGAGGTTGAAGCACAGGTACATTTCACATTTTGGGTGTACTTTTTATGATAGAAAGTTTGATAATTCTAAAGTGAATTTTTTCTTATCAGGCAGTTGAGATATTAAGGCGCCGGTCGAAGTATAGAGATCCTTCTGAAGAGAGTGTCATAAAGCTTAAAAGCTCAGAAGCCAAACTGAATGAGCTTAGATCTTCCATGATAGCACTTCAGAGGGAAGCAACATCTGCTATGTTGTCAGTCGAGGAGCAGCAACAAGAAATTACCTTGCAGAAGCTTCTTACAATGGTAATGCTAATAAGTTAATATATTTTGTTGGCATTGTCATTTTGATGTAAGGATTTCTTAATGCTAACTGAAATTAATTACGTGATTCTGACTTCAGAAACTATCAGCAATGTCCCTTGAAAAAGAATCCTAAAAACTGCTGCTGTTCTGAGAAATGAATATCTGATCACAAAGTTTTGTTTTCCCTTTTTCATCTTTACACTAGGTCATGAGCACTCTATCATGTTCTAAGAGTTTTACAAACTAGGATGACTCGGTGCATGCTTGTTCATTTCTTTGTGGTACTGAATGAGTGGAGTTGTTAAACCACTCAGTGACACTGGTCTTTCTGTGTCTGTTATATCATAATAAAGGAATTTGCATTTTATAGAGGCATTTTATATTTGCTCAACTTTATATTGAAATTGATCGAATGACATGTTATCTGATTCGTAGGTGGATGCTGAGAGATCTTATCATCGGAAGGTTGTGGATATTTTAGGGGAGTTACATACTGAGGTCTGCAATTTTCGATCATTATCCTATGTCCATTTCTCTGAAGAACGTATTAATCCCTTGAACTTTCTATGCCTCCAGTGAAGTAGCTGGGAAACTGAATATTATTTTCCCTTGTTTTTTGCTTCTTTCTCTTGGTGTTCTAAGAATAATTTTGATGAGATGAAAAACATGCTTACATGTTTGCTATTGATGTAGATGATTCAGGAGATGCATTTACAAGAGTCATTGTCAGAGTCAGCTACTATGGAGAGACACCTGCATGTGCCTCCTGGAGATACTCAAAGTGAACATGATGGTCATGAAAATGCCACTAAAAATTCGGCTACTATGGAGAGACACGTGCATGTGCCACCTGGAGATGCTGAAAGTGAAAATGATGGTCATGAAAATGACAATCAAAATGATTTTTTTATTGGAAAGGTTAGGCCCCTGAACTGATCATAGGATCCATGTATTTAAATTTGGGCTTCATTCGCATTGTTGGCTTATGATTACTTTAGTTAATATGAGGGCAGGTTGATCTCATTCAGGACCTTTTGTGCTGCTATTAATCCACACTGTTGTACTTTATAGTTGATATTTCTCTTGCTTTAAAGATTGATGAATTTTATTATTTCCTTATTTTTGGAAATTGTTATTGATGCTCAAGTGTCTTTCACCATAAGTGTGGGATCGTGAATTTGTATGATCACGTTGTCCCAGTTTTTTGTCAGAGGAACTACTGGCTTGCGCCTTACATGTGAGTGTTAGGCTTTAAAAGGACTAGTCAAAAGGCACTCAAACTAAGTGGTAATATAGTAGTGCGCCTATGCCAACAGGTAAAGATAACACACCTCTGGTTAGGAAGATTTATATATTTACTTACAAGCGCGGCTTGACTTCCTATTCTCTCAGACAACATCCTTTAGACTACAATTATTGGTCTATCAGTGGGGGGGGGGATATGGTTACTATGTGTACAGTTAAGTCATCCTTCTTATAGTACGTGTGTCTTCCTTATCACATTATGATAGTTGGAGGAGGCATTCTTGAGCATGATGTAACACATTTAAATGATCATTATGCACTCTTATCTCATTTATTTTTCTGGACTCATGCCAAAGTCTGACTTGCTCTCTTTCTTGAGGGGTTTGAAACAGGACACATTATTTCCCTTTCTTTTAGTTTTGAGGCTGAGGTGTTGACCAGACAGATCTTGAGGATTGAGATGGCAGGTTTTGTTGACAGGTGTCTAGTTGGTAGTGATAATTGATGTGTGTCATATGTACTTTTCTGGAAGATACAGTTCTC
Organism: Platycodon grandiflorus; assembly: GCA_016624345.1. Classification (NCBI taxonomy): domain Eukaryota; kingdom Viridiplantae; phylum Streptophyta; class Magnoliopsida; order Asterales; family Campanulaceae; genus Platycodon; species Platycodon grandiflorus. The sequence continues at coordinate 38,702,147 of CM028362.1, forward strand.
TTTCTTGGTCAGGCCCTTGGGGTTTCAAGAATGGTCACTTGACTTTAGACTCTTTAGTAGTTTCAAGTCTTAGTTGTGTAATTGTGGGCTTCCAGGAGTTAATTTGGGTATATGGGAGGTTTCTTCGTATGCTTCCTTGCTTGACTGTGGGATTTGTGATTCCACTTTCCTGTTTGGCTGTGCTCCTTGGAGGCAAACCTAAAGAGATTTTGGGATCCAGTTATTGAGCGTGTGTCTAAGAGATTAGATACGTAGAAGCAGGTGTATTTCTCCTCTCTCTCTTTTGTGGGGGGTGTTTGGGTTAGGATTGCACTGAAGGCTCGTCTTTCTAGTATTTTGACTTATTTCTTGTCTTTATTAAGGATTCCTATTTGTGTTTTGAATATGATTGAAGCTGAAGCAAACTAGAGTAAGGTCAGAAAAATGAATGCGCAAGACCGTAGATTAACTACGGAGTGGAAGTAAGTTGTCTGGTCACAATCTTTCAATCCTCTGAGGTGTGGTTGATATACTGATCAGCTGACACTATAAATATGTAAGACCAAGAACAACATTAGCTCGCATAAAGGAAAGAGTGGTCAAATTGGCACTCTTATATCAAGAAAGATAAAAACATGGAAACCATCATGATTTCCTAACCTTTATTTAGATCGTTCAACGCTGTAATCTCGGTCGTGGTCGTCACACTGGCCAAATGTGTTTATTCACATTATGGTGGCATCACTTGTTTTCCTCAGTGTCATTTGTTTCAATGTGTCTTTTTGAGTTTTATTTATGACTCGTTTCTCTTGTAGGTTATACACTCATTTGATGCCCAAACAGATGGTGAACTAAGTATAGCTGTTGATGATTATGTTGTAGTCCGCCAGGTATTTATCTTTACCGCTTGCATATAAAAATGGTTGCTTTAGGTGCTTAATTGTTTGCTTCCCTTTCCATTTATAAGGTCCAAATCTTTTATGATACAATGTGGCCATGAATGTAAGATGGCATGTTTATGGTCTGTGTTTCCTAGAAATACCTTCTTGGGGTTTAGGGTGAGAAGTCCTAAGAAAAAATAGAAGTGGCAAACGAAACACGTTAGCTGAAGTGGCAAATCTTTTATGATACATGTGGCCATGAATGTGATACATATGCAGTCATTTTAATTGCTACTAGCCTATGTACTTGTGAAAATGTTTCATTTTTGCCATTGTTGTCTCCTTTGTATCTATACGTGGCTTTGAGAAAATAAATTCAAATATAGGCGAAATGGAACATAAATAAACAAAATGAAAAAATAAAACAGAACTCCTAATTAACTTGCAGTTGGAGAAGCATCCTCAACCATCAAATGCCAAGGTCATCACCGGCTCCTCTCTCTCTCTCTCTCTCTCCCCCCTCCAAAACCTCCAGCTTCACCAACTGACCACACTCCCAAGTCCTCTCTAGTTCATGAAATTCCCGATCAAACGCGATGAGACCATCTCCCATTAGAGGTTGTACTGTTGTAGATTATTAATTACCAACGATGCACCAACAATCTCATCAACATCTGAGCACCAAACCCCCATGAGAAGTCGACCATATTTAAAATTAGCGACGGATGTTGTTCGTAATTCAGTAAACTATCGTTTCTGCATCATTTTTTATTTCCATTAAGCTTGAAGAAGTAGGTTGTGTTTTCGAGAAGCAAGATCCATCCACTGAGGGAGCTGATGTGATGATAAAGGGATGTACAAGCCCCAATGTCTGCTACTACTAAGAATTTTGTGTTTGCTTTCATTGCTGGAGAGAGGTTGGTAGTGTTGGGAGTTCGAGATGAACAGGGGATGGAGAAGTTGAAAATAAAGATGCAAAGAAATTATCTGTGCTTGTGGTTGATTAAGATGTTTGTGATATTATGCATATTTATTCCATTCTTTTGCCAAGCCGCTATTTTGTTTTGCCACTTGACCAGTATGTTTACTTTTTCTATAATTGATAAATCAGCATTCCCCCTCAAGTGCGTAGATGGGAGAGAGATGGAAGTGGAAAAACTGACACATTTTTTCAATGTACAAATTTTATTAGCCACGAGTACGTGGGCAAAGTGGAAAAACTGACACATGCTTAGTTTGCAGTTAGGGCCTCCCAAAACCGTTATGGTGCCCGTCCTTAACCTTGGATCTCACAAGGAAGGAAAGGATAACGAACCGGCAAGATGAATTTCCAGGGACAAGTATGGGATGTTATAAGAGGCTTAGTTCCCCATGCATTTTTTAACCTAACCAGCCATAGATCGCCTGTTGTGAATGAGTATGAGGTTTAAAGGAATGCACCTTTACTAGGGGCCTAGGGGGACTCTCTTGGAAACCTTGCGCTGATCCCATGAGCCAACCTCCTCTGCTGTGGCTCTACATTCCACATACCATGTCCCAGCTTCAAAAAATGGTCCCTCAGCTGATCATCAGCCCTTGACCAGAAAACAAAGAGAAGTTCTCTTAACCTTCTGTGCGGCATCTACTCGAACACAAACAGTGGGAAGTACATTATAATGCTGGATAGACAACCTTGAATAGAAGTTATTGGACTTTGGAAGAGAAGTGTGCCCTCCTCCATCCATCTAGCCTCTTCCTCACCCTTCCCACCACAGGCTCCCAAAGTAGCTACTAATATGATTATCTTCTTATGGAACTCTCAAGTCAATGGCTATCATGAACCCAATTCACAGAAAAGAGAAGTATAACTTGAGATCTCATAAGAAGTTCAGTCGAGCATGTGCAGTATCCATATGTGCTGAGCTGGAGAAAGGTGAGAATAAGCTCAGGATTGTAGGTTGTTGATGCCATCTTCTCGAGTTATATTGTCTGGTGGCTTGGACGCTATGGTGTGTGCTGCTTGGCACTTTGGGGGGAGAGGGGGCAATGCGCATGTCCTCAATCCGTTGAGAACTTTTTCTTACAGCTTTTATGGGTTTTGGGAAGAAGGGTGGCTAGTAGTTGTAGCAGGTACTCTTTGGTGTTTGTGGAAGGAGAGGAGCTCCATGATTTTTATGGAATGCCAAGTTTCCTTTCCGATTTTGAGGATTTGGTTGCTTTTCTCTTTCTGGGCGAATGTTTTTGAGTACTGATTAAAACATAGTTCTTCATTCGTTTCTTTGTTTTCTTTCACTTTGGATGTTTCCCTTTTCGATTGGTGGACATGTTTTTCCCCATGTACATCCTTTCTATTTTAATGAAATTTCTTCTTATATCAAATTAGAAAAGAATAATGATGTCTAGCTATATTAAAACCGGCTTTGAAGATCAGTCCCATGTATTCTAACCTTTTGGAGTTGAGGGAATTATTCTCTCCCTGCAAACCATATAGTTATGAAAGGTGCTCGCCTTGATCGCCTGAGGCGAGGCGGGAGGCAAGGCATTGGTGCCTCGGTTTTGGTCAGACGAGGCGTTTTAAGGAAGGCAAGGTCGAGGCATTCGCCTCTGCCGACTGGGAGAAAGCGTGAGGCGTGCGAAGGCGACGCCTTTGTGACATGCCCTAAAAGCCTCGTCTTTTTAACCAAACTTTGTGGTACAAGGAAAGTAAACCCCCCCTCCCCTTTTCAAATTTATCTCTCTCTCACTTGACTCAAACACAAACGAAACATACCTGAGAAACCCTAGCGAACGAGGCGAGGAAGTCTAGCGAATGACGGCGACGAAGGAATCGACCACCTGCGAGCGAGCGAGACTACACGATGAGCAACCGGAAGTGAACGAACAAGTACTACTGTTTCTCTCTCTCGCGAGTCTCTTTTTCTTATCTTTTCTCTCTTTCTTTTTTCTTTTTCCTTTCTCTATTTATCAGAGTATTATAGATTTAAATTGTTTTATATATTTCTAGTTCTTTTTCCTTTTTGGTTTACTGTCTCTCGGTCTCGCCTCTTCTTTATCTTTTTCTATTGGGCTAAAAACAAACACACTTTGTTTATTTTTTTCGGACTTTTTTGTTGGACATTTCAGCTCTTTCTTTTAAAAAAAAGGATTTGGAGGTTTTTTTTTTAATGTTACGTACTCTGTTTTTTTTTTCTTGTTTACCACTTTTTTATTTTTTTATTTTTAATGTTGAATTTGTTTGTTGACTTGTTGCTATTATATGTGAACTTAATTTCATATATTATTTTCATTTATAACATGCTTTGAAATTTGTTGCAATAAAATAAATATATATATATATATATATTCTATTTTCCCTAATTATCGCCTTGCTCGCCCTCGTCTCACCTCGCCTTAAAAAAGTACCTCTCGCCTTCCGCCTTTAATTACCCACCCCCACCAGAATGTCTAAGCAATTTTCCGGTTTAGATTCTTTGATGAAATATCTTAAGATTCTATTCCCCTGTTAGATCTCTTTCAGGTGTTCTCAAGTTTGGTAGCTATAGAAAGACTTTCTTTGAGGTCCACCTATGATTTATTCCAATAGACCATTGTCGGTAGATAGTATTATCAATCAAAGAAAATCGAAATTCATTTATCCAAATCTATCTTAATTAGACATTCATTAGCCCTAACCCGGATACTGCAAATTAGAGTAAACATGCCTAGACTTCAAATAAGTAATATACAAAACTACTCCCTCTGTACCACTAAAACAGTCCTACTTTCAGACGTCCACTCAAATGATAATGTTTCAAACATTAGGCTAGAATTTTATCAATTTCAAATTTAACCTTATTATTATTAACTTTAAATTAGAAAACCTATTTTTGATTTTTAGAATTAAGGGTGTTTCGGAAAATATTTTAATCCTTAAAGGTTTTGACTTTCAAATTCAGACTCTTTGGGCGTGGGGAGTATCTCCAACGAAGTTTCAGCAATTCCTAATTGCTCTTGCATCACTCTCCGGGGGTGGAATCTTGCCTCAGCTACCCTTTCTTGGCTGAAGACTTATTTCTGACATACTTTTTGCTTTGTAGAGTTGTGATAGGGGAAGGTTCTTGAGTAATAGATGAATAGGCTATTATGTTTGTTAGTTGCGCATGTGTACGTTATGATGTATATCTCTAGTGTCACCTTCATGGTCTCCAGTCTAACTGTTCCCAAAGATATTTCAACTTTCGTTCAGAGCCCTGGAAGAATGAATGCACTGTCAAGTGAACCAAAATCTTCGCATAGTAAATTGAGATAAATCTTGATGTTGCTTGCCACCATGTTGATCCGACTCTTAAATACAGCTCCAGTGGGGCAGGTTATGAAAATCAATGGGCTTAGTCATCTATGGACCTTGAATCTTGGAGAAACTGTTGAGGCTTGTAGAGCTTATCCCTGTGAAGCCAACCCCAGAGATTATATCCCTGTGAGAGTTCAGTGGAATAGAACTCTGTAATCACTGCATCCTTCTAGGCTCACCGAATAATTATTGGAGTTGAACATAGTGCACTTTTTAACACGAGATACCAACTACAACATATTGTCACGGTCCGTGAATTTCCTAAGCATCTTACGGACGAGCCATGCAGATATGGGTGCTTCCTTGCTACGTGATTGGTATTAATGATGATATTATATCACAGGTATGACTCGGTGTCTATTCCATACATCTCTTTTGTGTTATTATTGTGGGAAGTTGCGCATATTCGGGATGCGGGCCACGCTAGGGGCGCTGGGCCGAATGTCTGAGTTCGTGACAAGTGGTATCAGAGCGGATTGTTGTCGCGTCATTACACTTCTCTGTGTTTGAGAGTGTACCCCGATGAGATTGTGGGTACCTCGTTGTTTTAAGCACGCAGGTGAAGCCCTACGTGACCGGGATAAGGATGAGGGCAGATATGCTGCATGGGTCCATTGGTAAGGGGAGTCGGTGGGCGTGGTTTGGTGCGAGATCCAGGCCACTCAAGTGAGTTTTTGAGGGCCGTGTGACAAGACGATCCAGGGCGCGCAGGTTATAGCGCTGCAAGGGGGCAAATATGCTGCATGAAGTACGTGTGGGAACGAGATGAGATGTTGGCTGGTTCTTGGCTTTGTGGGGGCAACGTATGGTGCTTGTACGGTGCTTTCCTAACATTGGGCGAGCGTTGGAGGGTAGTCAAGGGGACAATGCCTAAATGAAAGGAAGCGATGTTGGACCCCTTTGTGAGCAAACGAGGTTTGCGGTTAGGGTGGGGGAGAATGTTACGGTCCGTGACTTCCCTAAACATTTTACAGATTTGGATGAGTCATGCGGATATGGGTACTCCCTTGTTGCTTGATTGATATTAATTTCGATATTATGTCAGATATGACTCTGTGTCCATTCCATACATCTCTTTTGTGTTATTATTGTAGGAAGTTGCGCATATTAGACATGGGGCTCAATGGGATGCAAGCCGCGCTAGGGGCGCTGGGCCTGAATATCTGAGTCTATAGCAATATGCACTGAGTTTAGTATTTTTCAGAGAGGTCTCCACGATCAAGAGGAATGGCAGGTTATTTCTTAGGAATTTCCATCAATCCATAAGGATAGTGGACGCCTAAATAAGTTCGACTGCACTCTTGAGTAAACCCACCTCCTCTTACTCATTTACAAACTCACCTCCTGATAGGGAGATTATTTTTCGTGAAATATAATTTGCAAGCAATCATGTTGTTCCAACAAATTCACCCATCAAACTAAAGTTCCTAGTCTGGCCTCACTGTGAAACAGCAATAACTATACTGATCCCACAATCACGAGCAAAACTCCATTACGTAGAAGCTGATCAATAGGAGAAAAAAAAAACTACAAACATCCGTATTCAAAGATCCCAAGAAATCCTTCTTGTTGGCCCTCTTTTTCAACTCATACTTAGGGGTGGGCAATCGGTTTTGGGTATTTGGGTCCCGATCCGAATCGTTCGGATATTACCAGATCGGTTCGGGTAATGGTTAAATAAATCATTTTTCGGTTAAACCCGAACCCGACATTTATTTTTCGGGTCAGTTTTCGGTTAGTTTAATTCCTACCCGATACCCGATGTTTAAGGCCTGTACATACCGGCTCAATCTCTCATTTACGGCTTCCAGATCTGTCGCTTCTCTCTCTCCCTCAACACTTAACAAATCTAAGGTTTTCCAAGTGACGGCCACGCCCCATGATCTCTACCAGCGCCGGCCACTAGGCCCACCACACGCTATCAGTGCAAAAAAACCACCACAGTCATGCTTTGCTCGGTGCTCGCAGCTTCTCTGACTCTGGCGACGGCCTATGGCTGAGATCGAGACTAAGAGTCAGTGCATCTATCTTCTACTAATCCGAAGCTTTCGCTCTCGTGATGCTACTCCTCGCCTGAGTAAACAAAAAAGGGGAAGAGAATAGGATTTGAAAGTGGCATTTATTTGACTTTACCATGGATTAGGATTTAGTGTGTGTGTGTGTGTGTGTTGGTGGGTTTGTGTTTTGCAGAGAGAAGGATGGAAAGGGGTAGTGTGTGTGATTTAATGTGTGTGTGTTGGTGGGTTTGTGTTTTTCATAGAGAAGGATGGAGGTGAAAGGGGTAGTGTGTGTGTTGGTGGGTTTGTGTTTTGCAGAGAGAAGGATGAGGTGAAAGGGGTAGTGTGTGTGTTGGTGGGTTTGTGTTTTGCAGAGAGAAGTATGGAGGTGAAACGTGAAAGGGGTAGTGTGTGTGTGTGACTGTTGCCCTCTTTTATTTGGTAGTGGTTCACTTAAAAATAAAAAGTAAAAGTAATCATTCATTCGATTTTTTTTTTAAACACATGCAACCCGAACCCGATTTGTCAAATACCCGATATTTTTGGATACCAGAACATTCGGGTACCTTTCTCTTCGGATCGGTTTTGGTTAACACAATTCAATACCCGATCATTCGGGTGCCCGACTCGAAAAACCCGATGCCCACCCCTAGTCATACCAAAAGCCCTAAATTTAATTTGCCATTATCCACCAACTAAGTTTCCATTGCTTTGGTCCCTCTTGAAGTTAGACCTAAAGGAAAGGAACTAGATTCGTCCCGCCGCAGTTGTTTTGGTACGATGTGCGCATGAAGTATGTGTGATTGTATAGGAAGGAATTAAAAAGGAAATTTGTATCGAGGGTTTTAAATTTGACCATCTCTCAATATTTAGTAGCGCATGCATATGTTTAGAATAAAGTTGGCACATTCATTACATATCTACTATTAGCTTGATTTTCTTGTGGTGGTCATATTCAATAGGTGGCTAACGGATGGTCTGAAGGTGAATGCAATGGTAAGGCAGGATGGTTTCCCTCGGCATATGTAGAAAGGCAAGATAAAGCTCCGGCGATCAAATCAAATTAACCGAAGAAATTGATTCATTATAATGAAGATCAACAAATCATACGCACCTGGTGCAGAAGCATCTCATGTTATGGTAATTTGTACCCTAATCCAGCAGCTAGGTGTACAACAGGCCTTCATGATTGTACATTCTTTTGGCAAAATTCGTTTTATGCTTTTGCCGATAGGACAACTCTTCTGTAAATCTCAAAATTTGTCAAGCAGGTATTTTCATTTACCTTTTATTTTCATTCCAATGTACAGAACTCTATTCATTAGCTGTAAATGTTCGGACACTCAATTAAAGAAGAAATGAGATGAATAAAAAAGGCTGTGGCAGTATTCCCTATTTTTGGCAGTTGCACTCTTTCTATTTTGCAGCGAGTACATTTTATATTGAATTTCTTAGATAGTTGATTAATACTGGTGGGAAATTACTCAATTTGTTTTCAGCCTTCACTTTAAAGAGATAACCAAATAGTAGTGAAAATGAAAGCAACCATAGGTCTATGTTGCCCAAACAGTCATTAAGGGGTGGCTCAGTGGTAAGAGTTGGGGCTTTACAGAGTGTGAGGTCTCAGGTTCGATCCCTTCCCACGCCCCCTTAGGACATCAAAACAAAAAAAAAAAAACAAAAAAATGTTGCCCAAACATGGGTCTCACTAATGCTAGGTTAGTTTTTTTTTTTTTTTTTTTCTTTAGTGTATATAGAACATCAAAGTTATGAATTTGTGATTCTTGTGACAAACACATGTGAGGTAAATTTTGAATGTATGGGTTAATCTTGAGGGAATACACCCTTTGACTCGCTTTAAAAATGAATTAAGTTGAGATGAGTGCAAGCTGACCCGAACGAATCACGACCACCAAATCAAATGTTCTTACTTATTTGTTTTATAGAGTAATGCTAGTGGGGGAAAAATAGGTACGAAAAATTGGATGCAAAATTAGTTGGCATCTTAGTTAACGACCCTTGCTTGGATATATAGGTAATAACTCCCGCTATTAAGTGATTTAAGCTTTGAACTTTTGACTAATGATGGACATTTTGTATATGTATGTTTACAGTGGTTTTGTGGCCTACCATTATCTACCTAGTAGTACTATTGTTAAGATGTAGAAATTGGTCTTTTGTAGGGCTGCATAAAAATTCAAATTACTTGAGCTTGACTTATGTTCGATTCGATAAAAGTTTGTTTGAGATTGAGCTGTGAGAAGAACAAATCTATTTTAAACATGTTTTCAATCTTTGTTAACTTATCAAATTTAATTTGTTAAGCTCACAAACAAGCTTTTTTCTATTAAAAAAAATCAAGCTATTTGAGCTTGACTTAATAAAAGCTCGTTTGATACCGACTTGAGACTTAACCAAGTCAAGCTTAAATGCATTATCGAGCTTGAACACCGATGTCAAACAAGTTTGAACATTTAAAGTATTTGGTTCGACTCAGCTGATTACAACCTTAATCTTTTTGATGTCTCCCTTCACACGTAGACTCTACCAAACTTAGAACCTCTCCTTTCAAAACCCTCTATTTTTTCGTTAAGACAACACCACGTCATTTAATAAAGTGATCCAACAACTATGATTGTTCCGACCAAAACTACTTAGTTTTGAGTCCAAACAAGTATAGACGTTGTATCACTTGGATTGAATCAATGGAGAAAAGGAGGAAATAGAAGAAACTCAGAATAGAAAGGTTCCAAGTCATCTCCTCTCCACTCATGACCAATGAGATCTTCCTACTTCTTCTTACATGTTATTTGAGCTACCTGTAACATCTACAGTAAATGAATTTACAAAATCAATAAAATCAAATTAACATCCATAAATAAGGAAAGATATTAAAAGTTACTCGCACACTTGGGAAACAAAATCATAGTTCGAGTGTTTGACATAGGTTGAGTTTGGGGTGTGCGGTGTGCTCTTGGATCATTCCAAAACTGTAAATTAAGGTGACTCAAACTGACCAAACTAAGAAAATAAAATAAAATAGGTTTATCGACAAAATGATTCACTCTACTTTGCTTTAGCTCGATTTTACACCTCTTCTCTTTTTTAAAAAAAATACTTTACCCCTGTCATAATACAATCGTTTAAGCCCCAAGTTCCTAACTCTTTCCAAAATACTATGAAAATCCTAATTTCGTCCAAAAATACTATCGGGAATCCAACATGGACTATTAATCTCAACAAGATAAAATGGTTGACTAAACTACTCACAAAAATATTCTCACGACCTCGAAACTTGAACCAAAACTCGAGAGAGAGAGAGAGAGAGAGAGAGAGAGAGAGAGAGAGAGAGAGAGAGAGAGAGAGAGAGAGAGAGAGAGAGAGATTAAATTAACCATTAACATCCACCATAACTATAGCCTTCCGCCACTGTGACCTCAAATGCCCAAGAATTTCACTTTTCTCAACCTAAGTAACTGAAATCTTTGCTGATTTATGCCGTTCGTCGGTGACAATGAAGTGATTTTGTCAACTTTCTTTGGCTATTATGTTTTTGATCTAATGTAGATTTAAATATCGTTCGAGTTTTTGATCGAGTTTAGAGGCCGTACGAGTATTTTAATCAATCATTTTTCATCGTAAGAAAAATGTCGACATTAGTAGTTCACGTAGAATTTTTTTGGTATTATTAGCCGTAGTTAGGAGCTCATAGTTTAATAAAGATCATATTATAACTATATGAATAAATAATAAAAAAAAGAGTAGAAAGTATAAAATCGAAAAACATAAGTAGAGTGATTTATATTTTCCAATAACCCAATAAAACACTTGAAGAGTAGAGTAATAGTTTAGCCCTTACCCAAAATCATAAAATTTCTAGGGTCTATCTTTTTTTTTTTTTCCTTTTATAAGATATCTTCAAATTATATTGTGTTTGAGACTAATTCTCACTTACTACCGGCCATTGGTCCAGTAGTATAGCCTATTATCCGTGCAAGATTTTTTATTTTCTCTACGCCTACTAATTACTTTTCTATATTTCTCTTACTATTTATTTAATCGTTATAAAACAGATTTTTTATTTTTATTTTTTATTAAAAAAAACAAGCTTCAAAAATCTTCTGACAAAAACACCCCTACCCTCCGTAGCGGCTAATCCCTCCATCATTTACTCCTCAGCTACTAACCGCTTTGCAAACCTCTCAAAAGTTTCTGTAATCTGTGTCACACAGTTTCCCGGACAATGTCGAGGTTGTACATATCTCTCTCTTACCCAGTCAATCCCTCCCTAAACCCTAACCCTAATCCTAACCAATTCTCCATCAGCACCCATAGTCTTCAATTCCTCCGTCGTCAACCATTCCTCACCTTCCCCAAAACCACTTCTTCACCCGTACTCTCCCGCCGGAACCTCACCATATTTTCGTCCGCCGGCGACTCTCGGGATCACCACAAGGCTTCGAAGCAACCGCTGGATTTTGTTTGGACGCTCGCTGCTTCTGCTATTCTCCTTTTCGGTCTGGGGATTCGTGCCTGCTCCGCTGCCGGCGCCACCCAATTTCCACCAGTCCTTGCACCGGATTTGGTTCACCAGCAGTCTATTCAAGGTTGGTAAATTCGCCCAACTAGCTATGTTATTTCATTTGTTACTATTTCCTCCATCTTCAAGTTGCCTTTTTGAAGTTAAGCTACCACATAGTCCTTCTGTCCCATTAAAAAAAAAAAAGAATTTGATTTGACAAATCAAACTTTTTAATATCTTAGTTTTACCTGTTTATATTTCGTTTTGCATATGAAATGAAAGATGAGGGTTACTATTAACACCACCTTTTCCTCTTAATACACCCATTTTCTTAATACACCTCCTCTATTAATTTTACACCAGCATAATTTCTAAATACACCACCCAACATTTCCTATTTTACCCCTCTCACTTAACTCATTATTTCTTTCCCAATACACCCACCCAATATACTTGACACCCACCACAATTTCTCAATACACCACCTTAATTCAAACACTTTCTTCCCGCAACGTACTGAGCCTTCCCCTCCGTATAAGAAAAAAAAAAAAATTTCAAACTCAACACCTCCGTTCTGCAAACTCCCCAAAAACAACCCAGCAATTTTGGAGAATGAAGAAGGAAGAAGAAGAAGACAAAGAAAAATTTTGATTTCACAATGAGGAAAGCCCTAGGTATGAAATTCCTCTATTTTTAAGTTTAAATCGTTTCAATTTGTGCATTGAATATCATTTTATTTGCTGGATTTTGTTAATTTTCGTTATATTGTATGGAACTGATCGAAGGGTGTTCGGGACTGGTTGAAGGAACACCACAGTGGTGTTCGGGACTGGTTTATGGAACACCACAGTGGTGTTCGGCAAGGGCTTACCGAACATCCCTGTGATGTTCTGCAACCCTAACTGTTCTGCAGGTACTTCCCGAACACCACTAGTATGTTCTGTAGGTGGTTCCCGAACACCACTAGTATGTTCTATAGGTGATTCCCGAACACCACTAGTATGTTCTGTAGGTGGTTCCCGAACACCACTAGTATGTTCTATAGGTGGTTCCCGAACACCACTAGTATGTTCTGTAGGTGGTTCCCGAACACCACTGGTATGTTCTATAGGTACTTCCCGAACACCACTGTGGTGTTCTGCAGACCAGTGCCGAACAAATCCCGACCCAGAAAATGCATGAAAAAAATCGAAATGAAGTGAAAAATTTGTAGTATAATGAAGTTAACGTAGGAAAGAATTGAGATTTAAGTGGGTGCTTTGATAAATTGTTAGGTGGTGTATTTAGAGATTTAGGAGATATCTTAATAGAAGGGTAGATATATTTAGTAGAAAAAGGGTATTTATGTCTAATAATATAATGTCATTTTTGTAATTTAATTTGAGGGGTGTATTAATAGGAAATGGTGGTGTTAATAGTAACTCTCATGAAAGATAAATACACCTTCCATTCCAAATAGCCTCATTAGTCATTTCCTCCTTTGAAAAGTCAACTTATGACAATATCTTCATTTTTGAAATATTTTTTTTTGGTATCTCAAACTTTATAAGACAATATCCAATTATTATTTAACAATTAACATACATTTATTATGAATTAAGTAATGAAATTTCAATCATTGATGCAATATTATGAATACTATCCATAACAATCTTTAAAAATTTCAAAGGGAAGTAAATTTTTATTAATCTTTGGTCAAAGTATTAATCAAGTTGACCAAAAAATGTTAAAGTGGGACTAATTTTTTTTTTTTTTTTGGGACTGAGGGTTATATGTTTTTGAAAATAAAGAAAAAAATTGAAGAATTTTTGAAGGTTTGTAGCTGAAATTTTAGAAATGTGACTCTTTTTTTGGGACAAACCAAAATGAGGAAATATGACTTCTTTTTTCTGGGACGGAGGGAGTATTATATTTGGAGTGTACATTTTTGCCCAGTAGGGTTGGATGCTCAAATGTTTTAGCATGCATTAAATTTAAATTGGGTGTTGATTATAAAATCCACCAATGATCAATCTGGAGAATGTAAAATTTCCTTATTGACTTTGATTTTTAGGTTCTGTTTGGGTTTGCAAAATTTTTCGGGAAAGGAAAGTTGGATGTGAAGTAAAAGCATCATGTTATTAAAAAATGTATCATCTCTTGTTTCCATAAAACCTAAGTGAGCCCCAAGTGTTCACTGTTTTTCTTAGGGAGGGGCTATTTCCTTTCTCTAATATGCTTTTTCACCCCCCTCATTGTTGAATTTATTATGGATGGACTAATCTACCCGCCGTCATTTGTAATCTTCATCATGTCTTATGAGACCCTGTGTGATCGATGGCCACCACTAATCATCCCAATGAATAGGAAGATGAAACTTTTTGATCTTTGCTAAATCATAGCTGGAAATTTTTCCAAAAACATATTTTTTTAATTATATTTTTACAGGCCACAAAATTTCTCCTCGTCACATCTTGAATAATACAATTAGAGTGCATATTTCACAGTCCATTTAAATCAAATCCATTCTAGCTATACATTTTAATTAGAGAGAGATGTTGGTGGGAATGGTACTCTTTTTGTCAGAGCAATTCACACATAAGATGAGGAAAAAGCTGGATTGTAATTCTAATCATAATTAACATCTCCCTTTTTTAATTGGACCGAGGAAGTATTGTAATGCTTGATTAAGAGAATCATGGAACGTACTTAAAACAATTAGAGTGCATAATTTGCAATCCATTTTAGTCAAACCCATTCTAGCTATACATTTTAGTTAGAGAGAGATGTTGGTGGGAATGGTACTCTTGTCGTCGGAGCAATTCACTCATTAGAGGAGGAAAAATTTGGATTGATACTCTAATCATAATTATGCCAGAGGTTAAAGGGTACATATGTCCATCAACAATAAATATCTTTAATGAAGGGGTGGATAAGAATATAAGGGGCTGGAAATAACATCTACCGAGGAAGTATTGTAATGCTTGATTAAGAGAATCATGGGACATACTTAGGTTTGCAGCTTCGTTTGGGTTAATGTTCTTTTATAAGAAACTAGAAGTTCAAAAAAAATTAATCATATAAGCTTTTTGATTGTGAGATGAAGATGTCTTCGTGGGTTTTAAATAGTTATTGCAATAGCATTTAGGAATTTGCATTTGAGTTTTAGTAATGAATGTTTCCTGTAAACTTTTGTTTGGTCCTATAATTTGTGGATCCCCCAAATTACATTAGATAATTGTGGACATGCGTTGACACGTGGACTATTTTTTTAATACAACATAAAGATTTTACTTTATGAAAAGCCATTTGTTTGCCAAAACACTCAAATATTTAGTAATTTATATCACACTAAGATATGTTTAGGAAAAATGATGAGAGAGCATCCTTGGTTGGGGGGTGCCTGATGGTAACATGTGGCAAGTTGGGAGTGTGTTATTCAACCCATCGATGAAGGAGGCTTGAGATCATTCAACTTAGTATTCAAAAACAAATCCCTAGTGGTGAAATAGTTATGACGTTTTGCCTTTGATCCGACTTCTTGGCATCATCTTTTTCGGTTGTCTTCCTTACATGTGATTTCTATCTCTAGCTTCTTTTGCTCTTCCAATGATACCCTTTCTTGGTGTTTCCACTTCATTAATATGAAATGATTTCATGAACTTATGCCGCTCATTCCTCTTGGGTCTCATTCCTTCTGGGAATTCACATGGCAGACGCATTTGGAACTTTAGTGAGCTCCAGGTCTTTTATGGTTGTTTATGCCTCTCTAGCATTCCCTTGATTTTCTCCTTTATCCATTTTTTTTTAAGAAGAATTTATTAGACCAAGAACAGAATGTACATAAGCAGCGAACAAGCCATCCACCGAGACAAAAAGTGGAAAGAAAAGAAAAAATACAAAAAGAGGCTAATGCAAAACTGCCCTCCAATCTCTTGCTATAGTTGGTAATTGATATGGGCAACCCCTCTAAAAGCTCCTAGTGCTGACGCCCAAAGAGAAGCATAAAAGGAAATTCTATCCTTCAACAAAAAAAGAAAAAGAAAAAAGACGACGCCTTATCCCGAAAGATGCGAGAATTTCTCTCTGTCCAAATGCACCACAACACACTAAATATAGCACACGGCCACAAAATCTGAGCATCCTTGCTGCCCTTAAGACCCATGTATCTAACCAAGAACAAAGCCTCAACCGAACAGGTGCTCACCCTTCCCTCGACATGAATATTAAATAAATGACACCATAACTTCCATACAACCCAGCAATGCAGAACAGATGCTCATGAGTCTCATCATGATGTCAAAATATCACACAAATATCTGGGGAAATGGCTTTGTTCAGCCTCCGCCTCTGCCACCAATCATTGGTGTTCAGCCGATTAAGCACTAGAGGCAACCGCCTTTAGTTTGTATGGGACCTTGGATTTTGAAATAAAAGTGGCTAATGGAAGCACAAGGAATACAAGACCTAATAAGAGCTTTCTTGAAAGACGTCACCAAACAAAGACCTCTAGGATCCGGAATCCAATGTCTACAATTGGTCTAATGAGACGGAAGGAAAGAACGAAGTTGATCAAGCAAAGCAATCGCATCTTGAGTATCTTTTTTTTTTTTGATGAGTAAGATTGTGTTACATCTTGAGTATCTCTATCATCCTAGTTCCGAAAAAATAATGTGCTGTTATCCCATACGAGAAAACTAGAAGTAGAGCATCATGAGTAGTAGATAACCGGTGCAAACGAGGGAAAGATATACAAAGAGATGTCCCAACCCAGTGATCTTCCCGGAACGAACCTAGTTCCCATTTCCCACAACATACAGAAATGAAAGGGTTTTGCACAGGGAAGGAAAGGAAAGTTCTCTGAAATATTGCTATCGTTTGCTGTTAGCATATGGTGTATTTGGACTGAAGGAACATTAGAATATTTGACAACAAGAGTCTAGCATTTATTTGTTATTGGATCGTGTGGTCTTTGTGGCCTTTCTTTGGGTTAAAGCTATGGGTATGTTCCAGGCCTTTGTTTGGACTGATTTGGAGAGAGATTGGGAAGCACCTTTTGGTCTTTAGTCTTCTTTTGGGTCCTTTGTGAATTTGGTTGTCTTGTCTCTTTGTTTGTGTCCACCGGGGGATGTTTTATTTGCCTTTGTACGTTTGTTTATTTTCTATATCAATTTTGATTCGTAATATATGGCTGTCATCGTGGCTTGAATGTGGATGGTCACTTTGTTCAATACCGCGTTTATTGGTTGATACTTGACACTCGTGTTTGTTTCAACAAATCATAGTTTTGGTCTAATAATATTCATTTGTTGTCAATAGGGGAGGGGTTGGGAGAAAGTGACAATGTGGAGGACTATGAAGATGAAGAAAGTAGAGCTGCATTTGAGAGATTAAAATCTAAAACTTATGCATTAACAGTCCCTTTGAGAATTGTTGCTCTTCGTAACTCAGTACCCCCTCTGTGGATCAAGGTGAGTACACAAGCTTGCTTTGTCAAAGTTTCATTTATGTACTGTCCTGCATGTAAATCTTCCTTGAACATTTTTGGAGTGCAAAAGTGGGGTCTTTTAACTTTAGAAAAAGTCTAGGTTTAAGGAAATTTGAATTTGAAAAGTGAATGGCTGTGTCATTCTTTTGTACGTAAGTTAGTCTGTCGTGAACTTTTTTGCTCTGGAAAAGAAAAATGTACCCTTATAATTTGCATGATCCCACGAACAGAACAAGAAGCAGCAATGGTCATGGTCTAACACTGATGTCATCATTGAGTTTCTTGTGGGAGTCTCTTGTCAATGGATTTCACAAACAAATTGCAAATTTGTGTCACATTATCATTTGAATTCGCTCATTGGCATACAGAATTTCATTCAGTCCCAAGGAAGGAGAGTCAAATTTCGTCTAGAGTTTCGTGGAAATCTTGAGGACATTTATTCTGAACTCTCTTCGGCATTTAGCAATGGAAGCGTGACTCCTAAATCTGCTGTTGCAGCTGATATTGTTGCTCTTGGTGATACCTGGGTCAATTTTGCCATCAAGAAGGCTCTAATAGAACCTTTTCAAGGGGTTGAAGACCAAGATTGGTTTAGCAAACTACCTGATAAATGGAAGGTGAGAATACAATTAAAATATTAGTTCTGTTAGTTACTGTTATTTATCAAAAAACTCTTAAGTTGGGTTCAAGGTGATTAACATGGATTGCGCAACGTTATCGAATTCTTAAGATGTCTAATTGGCGAATGTGTAAAATTTTGCCTGTTTAGGATGATAACTTCACTGGAAAAGACCATAAGTAGACAACCATTGGGTTGGAACTTGGTAATTGTAAGCTATTAGCTATGCTAGATAGGATGATGTATCTACTCAAATTAACAATTACCATATGTGTGTTTGTTTGTGTGGATTTTTTTTTTAAGAACATTTTTGTGCATTTGCACTCTTGCCATGCCCCATACATTTTCCCTGGAGTTTTTTCATTTCCATTAACACATTCTTAGCTACAACTATGGATACCTCCGAAGGTTCACGGGGTGAAAGAGCACTGTGGGCAGGTGTTCAAGGTCTATTTCAGTTATTCACACCCACTACCAAAAGAAAACAAAACTGATGTTCTGGAAATCTCCTTTTATTAAGAAATTACGGGGGAAAAAAAGGTAACGAAAAGGAATGCATTGTTTGTATTAGGAAAAGGGTTGTTTTGTATGCTTATTTATCATTTGGTGAATTGGAAAGGAAACTGTGGACTTAGGCAGAAGGCCTCCAAAAGTAACTCCATTGAAGCTTACCTACAACCAGGGGACGATGGCAACTTCCAGACTTTCACAGGGACTGAATTGCTGAACTGGCAGATCTCAAGAGTGGATACTATTTTGGAGCACAGACAATGTGTCTGTGTTCACCGAGACAATTTTATAGAACATCTGAATGGAGGATAGAAGCTTCTCCACAAATCTACCATTTTAATGTAGTATATCTTAATGTTGATCATGATGCATGCTTGCAGCATATAGGATGATCTGATCTCTTGAATTTAGTTTCATTTTGCATGTAGTATGGAAGTCTATACAAGTATCAGCATTCTCTGTTTATTTTGATTCCCTTCATGTACTGCTTTTATGTTATAGGGACCCACATTTAGTACTGTTGTTTCTCTAAAATAATCTCAGGTGTATTTACGCAGGAATACTGAAGGCAAAATAGATTCTGAAGGTCAAGTATGGGCTGCTCCATATCGGTGGGGAAGTATGGTGATAGCTTACAGGAAAAGCAAATTTCAAAAGCACAAATTGGCTCCTATAGAGGTAATTCTCTTTAGAGCTTTGAATATCTACAATAAGCTCCTGATATCAAGAATGAGATGACTTTCTATCTGTTCTACTTTCTATGAGCGAAATTTATAGATGTATTCTTGCTTCTTAGTTCCTCTAGTTGAAATATAGGCTAAAATTGACTTCATATCAGGAGACTCAAGTAGTAAGATTTGAAATCGTGAATGTTGCTCTTTTCCATTTTCTCATGGCTGCATTGACCATTAAAGTTTCAAAAGCCTCCAGCTGCTACAACGGTGTCACACCATTCAACTAAATTTTTTTTATTGAAAATGTATCCTGTATCTTAACCTTTGGGGAATTGTGCTGAGCCATACTGGCAAGAGCTGTTTTGGAGGTTGTTGATAGCACAGGTCGCCTTGAAGTCTTCAACTATCTCTTATTAAACATTGTTAATCTATCAAATTATGAGTTGGTTCCTAATAGCTTGTCTCATCAATTGTGGAGGTTGCGCCATCAGTCATTACAAAGAAACATACATGTCACTAGTAAGGAGGTTGATACTAAGGGAAATGAAAAAATTGAGGTTACTATCCGTACACTTAGTAGATAATCTAAACGTCTTCTTAAAGAGCTTTGATGTGTTATTTTATTTATTATTTGATAGCAAAAGAAGATTATATTAATATAACCAACAGATGGTACAAAAGACAAAGAGAAGTCTATCTAAAAAAATGCGAACTACACAAATGGTCCCTGTACTTTTCGGATTTTTTGGGATTCGTCCTTACCCCACGCTAGTAGTCCTTATACTGAAATTTCAAATGGAATTGGTCACTCCGTCCAATTTCGTCAACATTTTGCCGTTAAGTGTCCTCACGTGCATGTCACTTGATTTTGTTGAAGGGTAAAATAGTCATTTCATTGGATATAGTATAGGGACTAATTTTGTAATTTGCCCAATAAAATTTTAAAACCACCTTCTTTCCTATTTAGTTGGTTGATTTGTGGTTTTGAATTTTTTAAAATTTATTTGGTTGAACAATGAGGCCCAGTTCGCCACTTCCACCATCCAATCCCCAATTCACCGATCCCCGAAACCTCTCCTTCAACTTGAACTTCATCAGACACCATCTTTACTAATGCTCTCACCACCACCTCCTCCACCACAAGCCCTACCGGCCACCGCCACCTCCACCACCGTAGACTGCAACCCACCTCCACCACCGTAGACTGCAACCCACCTCCACAAGCACCTGCACCACCGAACCCACCATTACCGCACCACCGCAGCATCCTCCCCACCCGCTACCAACCCAAGACCACCGATCACCACCAACACTAGAAAGGACAAAGCCTTAAAGGCTATATTCCTCTGGAATGGGCTAGACATGTGGGAAATGTGAGGGACCCGAGGGGAGGCTAACGAAGCCCAGAAAATGAGAATGTAACATACCAATCCATTTTGGTGGTGGTGAACTTGAAAGAGTGGGTTTCGGTTGAGGGAGAAAATGAGGATGAGAGAGCGAGAGAACAGATCGAGGCTTCAAATTGGTCGGATTTGTGGGTTGGATTGCAAATCCATTTCACCGTTAACGAGGAAAAGGTGACCGCTGTCTTCTCCGTCGACGGTGGGACTCCGGCCTCCATGTGAAAGTGATTCAAAATCACCATTAACAATTCCATTGATTCATCGATTACAAAACTCTGGACGGCGACGAGATCTAAAAAGTGCTAGCTGAAGCAGAAGCAGAAGGCTTGGATTGAGCGGTAAATGGTAATAGATGGTTTGATTTGTTGAATGAGGTGGGAAATGGTGATGGTTGTGAGTTAAAATTGCCACTTTTGGAGAGAAAGACACACACACACACACACAAAAGGGGTGCTTGCTGGGTATAGCTTGTGAGTTGAAATTGCCACTTTTGAAAATGATGAATTTGGGGCATTGAATCATCGCAGTGGTATATCTTTTGAGTTTTGTCTGGCAATGGTGGAAAGATGTGCTAAAAGAATTACCTTTTTTTTTTTTGGATAGAATCTCATTGATAAAATCTCATAAATGTCCAAAGTTCTTAAATTTATTACTATAATGTCATTTTCACAAGTGGTCCTTATACTTATTAGAGTGAAATGACAATTTTACCCTGACCAAAAATCACGTGAAACGCACGTGAATACACTTAATGGCTAAAAGTTAACGGAATTGGACGGAAGGACTGATCGCTCTTGACTTGATAAGTACAAGGACAAAAATTTTGCAAAAGTTAGTTTAGGGACGAATCTCAAAAAATCCAAAAAGTACGGGGACCATTTGTGTAGTTTTCCCAAAAATGAAAAATAAGAAAAGAAGCTAAAAGCTAAAAGAACATCAAGAAATGAAAGCAACCCAGTCCCGTGTTAATCGGAAATGGACACCCCTTGAAAAGCTCCCCTAGCCGAAGCCCAACGAGATTTGATGTGATATTTATCAACTCTTAACACCTATATTCACCAACTTATAAGGCCTTCATATTGGTATTTAGATTAATTTTTAGCGCTTATGAAATCTCAATTTGATAGTACCTCTTTATCTCTCTTTTGACCCATACTGGTTTGTCCCAAATTTTGATAAAGGTACACCTTAGAACTGTCAATCGATGTAAATAATGCATGTAGAATATGGCTAGAAAGGGAATGCACAATAGCGATTAGAATTCAGCCCATAGAGAAATAGCCAATGGGCTATCCGCAGGTATGAAAGGCGGAAGGCAAGAGGCGGGCGAGAGCTACTTTTTTAAGGTGAGAGGCGGGCGACCAAAAGGCGATCAAGGCGATAAATTAGGAAAAATAGTATATATATACATATGTATATATAAATATTTTATTGTAACAAATTCCAAAGCATGTTATAAATGAAAATAATATATGAAATTAAGTTCATATATAATAGCAACAAGTCAACAACCCAAATTCAACATCCAAACCTACAATTCAATGGCAAAAGATGAACTTTAGAGTTAATTAAAACTTCAAACAAGATAATAAATAGTAAAGCAGAGAGATATAGTAAAGAGCCTAAGTCCTGAATTAAGAAAAAAAAGATAAAAATAAAATGTCCAAAAAGTCATTTATTAATATGATCTTTTAGACCAAGAATATTTTAACTTCTGTATAGTTTAATGCCCCCCCAAAAAGGAAAAATTGAAAGAATGAAAACGAAAGAAAAAAGAAGGAAGAAGAAGAAAAAATATGACTCAAAAGAAAAAAAGAATAAAAAATTACTTTTCTTTTTGTTTGTTTCCAGCAATCCAGCCCAAAAGAACAATGAAAAAATCAAAAAAGAAAAAAGAGTAGAGAAAACAGAGTACGTAGACAAACAGAGGCCGAGAGAGTTGAGAGAGTCGAGAGATATTGTCCTTCGAAGTTCCACCAGGAGAAAAGTCAACGTTGGTTGTCGCCAGTCGGTTCAACGTCACTGGTAGTGGAGAAATTGAGTGGTCCAACTCTAGTTCGATTTTCGCCGTCATTGTCCGTCCAGGTTTGCATTTGTCTGAGTGAGAGAAGTGAAGTCGACTTAGATCTAGGTTTCCTTTTTCTTTTTTCGTTTTGATCTATGCTACGTCGTTTTGTCAAAATTGGGTTTCTCAAGTCTGTTTGATCGTCATTTTGGTCGATGTCACGAAGGCGATGCCTGTGTACCGCCTGAACCCTCTTACCTAGGCGCGTGAGTCGACGCCTTTGCCTTGCCTGTCGATATGATATCTGCCTCGCCTGTCGATATGATATCCGCCTCGCCTGACCTCCGGTGAGGCGGCGACCCCTCGCCTCTCGCCTTGCCTCGCCTCGGTGGCCGAGGAGCTCGCCTTTAATAACTATGGGGCTATCAACATAATCATGGCTTTGGAAGTCTTAAGAGTTTTCAAAATAGGAGCTTAGCCTTTAGTTTTCTATGGGTCAGCTGGCTTTTATGACGTCACCTTGAAATTTAGCTTTGCAAGTCTTCCATGGGATTGCCATGGCAGATCACGTGAGGGATTGGCAAGCTGCTTTTGGTTTTTAAATTTTGTTTCTAGAGGCTGTTTTAGTTATCCTCTGCATTTTCTACATTTTGTAAGATGGCTATCTTATACATCCTTTTTCTCAATAAAATCTTCTATTTCTATCTTCCTCCCCAAAAAATCAACATATAGGTATTATTAGAGTCAGTTTTATCTCCTATCCTGAATGTGGCATGTAATGAATGATACCATATACCTTTTATTAGTCAGAGGTTCAAACACCGTCTGAATATTATAGGTCCAATGTACATAAGGCACAAGAAGATAATATAATGAGGTAAACGTGTAAGTGAGATCAATGAGCTTCATTTCAGCGAACAACCATATAACTGGTCCCCTGTAAATTTTAGTGTTTTATTTCCTTATAACGGTGATGCAGTGGACGTGTCACGTGTGAGAAGCATTATGCACCAAGTAACTGGTCCCTTTGGAAGTTCAAGGGATATGACCTGAAGCTATATGTATGATGTACAGCGGACATAGAGCTGCGCACCTGCGTTTGTCGCGGATTAGTCAGATATTATCAAAGAAATTTCTTCATGAATCATGTAGAACTTTTGCCGTCTTTTGAGTTCTCATTGTTCATAGCTTAATATGTGTTTACAGATATGAATTTTTTTAACCCGTGTAATGTTTTTCCTAATAGAAAATGGGAAAGAAAAATGAAAGGCTTATGTCAAATGCATGTAGTCATTATTGAATTTACTCTTCATTGGATTCACAATAGTACAACTTATGCATTCTGGTAGACATGTTCATATGGGTTGTCACTTGTCATCACTGATTCCTGGATGTATGGATATATACTGTCAATAGTTCGGGAAAACTACATTTGCTTTCTGCAAGTTGAATAGGAAGTAAACGGCACTTGCAGGACTGGGCAGATCTATGGCGGACTGATCTTGCTGGGAAGATCTCAATGGTTGATTCTCCACGAGAGGTTGTTGGAGCAGTTCTCAAATACATGGGAGCATCATATAATACAAGCAACATTGACTCTGAAGTTCCTGGTGGGAGAAAGAGTGTACAAGAGAACCTTGAGACACTTCAAAATCAGGTATCTAGATTAAAAGGTGAAATCATGATTAAGGCATTTAAAATAACCCCAGTGTGCTTGTTGTATTTTATGTTATTTTTTAATGATTGATTTTAATTTTTTTCTTTTTGGGTTTTTTATTTCGTTTGCAGTACTAATACTTGAAATTACAGGTATGAAAATGTATAATGAGATGGCATACTTTTGTTACTTATTAGGATAGTCTAGACTCTTAGTTAATGAAAATAGTAACCACCCTTAAAATTGATCTAAGCAGGACCTGCATTATTGTACTTTTCCAACATCTAGGAAGCTGTCAATGTTTGCGATTGAATTACAATAAAAACAAAGACACCAGTGTAACAATAAAAAAGGGATGGAGCCGTTGTAATACCTCTTACCTTGACCTAGAACCTAGTTGGTCTTTATCCAAGTATTGTGTTGACTTTGCTAACTTGAAGTTGCTGCTACCAAGTCTAACTCAAAGTAGTCCTTGATTAAGGTCCAACAAGACCCCCAAAAAAAAAAAAAAGAGTAAATAAATAAATAAATACAGCTATTTAGATGGAATGTCATCGAACAGTTTTTCTTTATCAATTGTTTGTTGTCTCAGACTTAATGTGGTTTTGGGTCACCTTGTGGAAGACCAAAAAAATAAATAAATAAGATTGTTTGTTGAACTCGTTGATTTAGTTGTTTAAGACAGTGTGCTCTATTGGAGTGTTGAAATGGGTTTTGAGTTTTACAGCTATGTTTGACATTTTCTATGTATAAGCACATCATCAAATGAGGATTCTACACTTTCAAACTTTTTAATGGAAGCAGAGCACGCTTTGCTGTAAACAAATCATGCACTTCTAGTACATTTGGACTTATTACTGTTACATTAAACACTATTTCTTTATGATACTATAGCAATCTAAATTAGTTTTTGTAGGTGCGGCTATTTGACAGTGCAAACTACCTTAAAGCTTTTAATGTGGGTGATGTTTGGGTGGCTGTTGGATGGAGTAGTGATATCCTGCCTATTGCCAAACGAATGTCAGATGTTGCTGTGATTGTTCCAAAATCTGGAGCTAGTTTATGGGCAGATCTATGGGTATGTTTAAAACTGTCTTCTACTTTTTTATTTTATATATTTATATTATTGGTATATATGAATATAACACAAATCATGCAAAAATATAACATGAAAAAAATGTAATTAAGTTCAGAAAATCAAGTTTCCGACTAACTATATAAAGGACCCACCCATGCATGGGTAGAAATGGAAGGAGTTTATCAAGCTGCAGGTTAAACTTATAGCTAATGTATAAGATCATCCTCCGGTATTTGTCTAACAAAGCTTAGACAAATTCAATGTTGTGCACAGCGGAAGACTAGCAAACAATTAACAGAATATAATAAGATCAATCACAAAGAAGAGAGACGAAATTTTATTAGAGGCTTACCCTTCAAACGTTCTAGGTATACAACTATTTATATATGGATACAATAGAAAATCCTAAAACCCTTAAAAGATAAAAACCCGTCGCTATGCGGTCGCACTATGCGGCCGCATACGATATACAAAGTTTTCATGCGGACGCCCTATGCGGCCGCATGGTTTCCAGAAACTTTATGCACACGCCTTATGCGGCCGCATAAATTCCAGTATGCTATGCGGTCGCCCTATGCGGCCGCATGCCTTCCAAAATTCCGAATAGTCCGTACCGCAGGGGGCGGAGCCCCCCGCACCCCCCTTTGAGGCCCGTTACCAATCTACACGCCTACCAGGCCGCGCCCTCGGAGGGCGCCAGCCTCTTGCCAGAACATCGAGCCATCACATCCAACATTAAAGTTTTTTTTTTGTTTGTTTTGTGTGTGTGGGTCAAAGGCTATGATCGCAGGGATCGAGCTCATCCCATATAGGCTAGAGGGGGTAATGACATTATATAATGTCGAGAAGAGAACTGAACTTCGTTTTTGCAAAATCAAAACTAAAATTCAAATTGAAAGCTATGAAAATAAAATTGTTAGGAGAGGGGGGATGATAGAGACTATGGTCATTGTGAGGCCTGTGTCCACCATATATTCTAGAGAGCTTGCTGTTGAGGTTTGGTAGGTCTAACATCGAGGTCTTCCAGACCCTGGACCCTAAAGAGAACTTCCTGAATAACTCTCTTTATATATAACTGTGGCAGACTGGCACACATGACAATTTAGTTGCTCGCGTTGCTGGTTATGATTTTGTCCAATTTAGTTTTCCTCTTTCTATTTATCATTTTGTTCAAAGTTCTATCTGTTGTTTCTTTGCTATTAATAGTACTAGTTGTTTGTCGAAGTTAGTACCAGTCATTCGTTGCCAAAGAATTAATTAACTTATAGAATCATAAAATATTTTGAGAAAGCAAACCTTGAAAACCCCAATCTACTAGAATTGTGATCCAAGTAATGTTGGAACATTTATCATCCGTAAATCTCATGTCTCCTCTCAGATATTTTGTTTGTCTTTCCATTGCAGGCCATTCCAGCTGCCTCGAGTATCTTGACAGATAAAATAGGAGGGCGAGTTCGAGGGCCATCTCCACTGGTGCATCAGTGGATAGAGTTCTGTTTGCAAACCGAAAGAGCATCCCCTTTTGAGAAGGAGGTAATTGCAGGTGCATCACCATCTGCCCTTGAAAGAGGCCCAGTTAAAAATTTTGTAGAGCTTAACAAAAATAAGCCTAAGCTTGACACAAACCTCATTGCTGGAGTACCTCCAGCTGATATTTTGGCGAGGTGCGAGTTTTTAGAGCCTTTATCAGAGTCTGCATTGTCAGATTATCAGTGCCTGATAGCTAGTATACAAAACCCTAGTCATGGTTCTGGAATGATCGAGAAACTGCAGGGGTATGTTTTGTCAGTGATTCAAACTTTTTGGCCTAAGCTGTCATCAAAAGTCGCCTGATGCTGGATATAATTCAATTTGATACACAGATTGGTGCGACATTAGAGAAGCGGAATAGGAATTCGTGGTCATGTTTTATGGAGTTTGTGTAACACATGATCGATTCATTTGTAAAGCTGCTATGTTGGATACTACTCGTGTATGTATATAATCATCATCGCTTTTTCGATGAAAATTTCTCACGGATAGAACATTGACTCTTCATTGATTAAACTAAAGATGTTTATTTGATGTCCAGCACTGTACTCCGATGTAACCTGATCAAAGACACATTGTTAGTCCAGTCGGCAGATGTAGCAGTTGTCTCCTGTAGGTTCTTGTTTCTTTTCTATTCCAATTTGTTGACCTCTCTCTATTCCGTTTCTTTTCTATTCCAATTTGTTGACCTCTCTCTACTCCATAACCGTTACAAAGTCTGGCCTAACCTATGGACTTTGCATATTCATAAGTTCAGTGCTTACTGTGGCTAGCTTTGTTATTCTGGCTTTACGTCCCTTCTGTGGGATTGTTCCTATCCCTTATGCCATCTGTGCAAGTCGCAATTGCTGAGCACATGTTCTTAACATGCTCATGTTTGAGGGCAGTCTGGTTGTCTCCTCTTTTTTTTGGCCTACAGTATATTTGCTTTCATTACGTTAGTGCTGGGATCCTGACTTTTGGTTGGGTTTTTTCCTTGGATCCTTGAATTGTTGCCATCATGAAATTTACCATTGCGATCTCAAAATCAGGGGTGGATTGCTTTCTCTTCTATTGTTGCTGCTCTTTGGAGCATACAGATGCAACAAAACGTATTCTTTTTGGAGCCCAAATAGCATCCTCGGCTGGCAAGAGCCCTGATAATCATAGCACCGGTCTCTGCAGCGAAATGTGTGCCATAATCTTCTTGCCACAGAATCAAGTGGCACCGTTGGCCCTGGCCACAAGGAAACTTATTTCAGTAACTGTTGCATTTTTGGGTAATTGTCAGAAAGTAGGTTTTGGTATTCTTGCCTGATATGAGAGAAATTTTCATGTTCATGTAGGATCCTTGGTGGTTTCTAGTCTACTTTGTTATGAGCATTCAACTATGGAAGAAGATAGAGACTTCAACATTCTGTCCAAATTTTCTATTGTCATTTATGTGACAAGCATGCAATTGGGTCATTTGCCTTGCCAGTACTGCACCAAGTGAATGAATTGCGCGGCCTAAAAACCTATGGCTAATACTCCCTCCATTCCAGTCAAAAAGTCTACTATTTTTAAAGTGGCTCTATGCATAGAACGAACGGAGTAATATCGAGTCCCGCCAAAGTTCTTAAATGTATCAAATATGTGAATGATTTTCCTTTTTTCATCACCCAATGATTCGTCATCATAATAGTTCATGAAGACAAATATCATCATCCTCCACAAACACACAAATTCAAGGCGTTGTAAATTGATCATTCAAAGGAGTTTCCAAGTTTCAAATTTTAGGGATGTGCCAACTATCTCTGCATTGTTGCATAATCTTGTGAACCGCCATGCTCTTCCCCATCCCATAAGGATGTAAATACGGTTAATCTATAACTATTACGAAGGTTGCGTTTAAATACCAAAATAATATATATATATATATATATATATATATATTTTAGGGTTAATGACACCACTAGTCCCTCGACTATGGCCAATTCCACCAGTAGTTTCTTAACAAATTTTTTTTCAAATTTTAGTCCCTTGACTATGAAAATTAGACACAATTGGTCCTTTTGTTGGATGCCGTTAGTATTTTTCCGTTAAATCTGTCATGTGCCCATCATGTGCCTTTGGTTAAGGGTATTTATAAAATTTCACGTGCAAAAATATTTTCTAACACTTAAAATAATATATTCTTTCCTAATTACTGTCAACAGGCTATTATGAATTCATTTAAAACATAATGGGCAAACTTTTCAACAAGTCCAAAATAGAAGGGGTCAATCTGCCAATTCACAAATGATGTCATCTTCAACCCATGAAAACCCAGCAACTTTGAAATCATCTTTTGAGATTTCTTTGAAGAGAGTTGCTATTTACACCCACGAAATTGCTTAGTACACCCCCAACAAAAATTACAAAAATGCCATTATAAATTTAGACTTAAATACCCTTATTGTTACTAAGTACACCCCACCCCTTTTTTATCTAATTTCAATAGCACTTAGTACACCCACCTCCCAAGGTTTTTAAGTACACCCCTCTCAATTCATAATCTCAAAACTCTCTTCTTCCAAACTCATTTTCTTCCAACTTCCATCATACTTCAAACCCTAAATTCCAAAAATACATCCACATTGCTGCTAATGATGGAAAAACAAGTCAAATGGACCAATTATGTAAGTATTTCATCTCATTTCATGTCTTTAATTGCAATTTTCTTCAGTTTTTTCGGAGTTAACTGGGTAATCGTGTTCGGCAATGGACCATGGAACAATATATGGACTGTTCAGCAACCCCACCGAACATTTTGAAGTTAATTCGGCTGGTTCCCACCGAAATTTCATCAAATAGCTCGGCAGGGGTACCAAACTGTAACTCTAATGTTCAGTATGGGTACCGAACTATCTTCATAATGATCGGCAGGGGTACCGAACTATCCATTTTTTGTTCCATGGTTCCCTACCGAACAGTATGTATGTTTATTTGCTTATTAAGTTTTGTTATTGTAATTGTTAACAGGATTCAAATACGTTGTCTTCGGAGGGCAGTGTGATTGGCCTTGAAGAAAACCAGATCATTCCTTATGAACCTGGAGTTGAAAACAATGTTGAAGATATTGTGTTGGATTTCACAGAAGTGTTCACGACGCATGAATTGTTTTCATCTCGTGAAGTTATGTTTGATTGGGTGCGCGCTAGGGGACAGGAGCATGGCATTGTCATAATAATCAGCAGGTCGGACAGTGGTACAGCTAGTTGCAAAAGGGCTCGAATGTTGATGACTTGTGAACGTAGTGGCCATTACCGTGAAAAGAAAAAGGTTGAGGCACTACCATCAGCATCAGAAAATGTCGAAGAGGCTAATGCTAATGTGAGTAAACGAAAAAGGAAGAGAGAAACTGGTACGAAGAAGTGTGGATGTCCTTTTCGTTTGAGGGGGAAGCAATTATCTGATAATCAATGGCAATTAGAGATTCAATGTGGTGTGCATAATCATCCAACTGCGGAATACTTAGAAGGCCACTCATATGCTGGTCGATTATCAGTGGAAGAGGAGAAATATGTAGTTGATTTGTCACACAACAATAGTAAACCGAAAGACATTTTTTTTGGTTTAAAACAAAAATTTGAACAGAATAAGTCCACAATAAAGACGATCTACAATGCTCGTACGAAGAGTAAAGTTACTGAGCGTGATGGCCGATCGGAAATGCAACAACTTATGTTTAAATTGAAGAAGCATGGGTATTTATATCATGATCGGCGCTGCGAGAAGACTATTACTGTAAAGGATCTTTTCTTTGCTCACCCGACGAGCGTTAATTTATTGAAGTGTTTTCCGAAGGTCATCTTTATGGATTGTACTTACAAGACAAATAGGTACAAGTTACCTTTGTTGGAGATTGTTGGTGTGATGTCGACACATATGACTTTCTCTATTGCAGCCGTGTATTTGGAGTCTGAGAAGGAAGACAACTATATGTGGGCGTGCACAATATTGAAATCCTTGATGCATCAATCTGAGCAACCCAGTGTAATTGTTACTGATAGAGAAAAATGTTTGATGAATGCAATTGAGCACACTTTTCCCTCTTCGAGACATTTTCTATGTCGGTGGCATATTAATAAGAATGTTTTGGCAAATTGCAAGAAAATTTTTCGAAAAAAGGAGATGTGGGATTCGTTTATTGCAGCTTGGAATGTTTTAGTGGTCGCAGATACTGAGTTAGAGTTTGATCAGTTCCTTAGCAGCCTGCAATCAAACTTCAAAGAATATCCATCTGCTTTGAAGTATGTCATTGAGCATTGGGTAGTGCCGTACAAGGAGAGATTTGTTGCTTGTTGGACAAATACCGTCATCCATTTTGACAACACCACAACAAACAGTATATTCACTTCAATGTATATTGATTTCTATATGTCTTAGATAAAGATGTGCTTTGAACCAATGGATTTCGATTTCGGGGTGGAGAGCCATCATGCGGCGTTGAAAAGACGGATCCGGCCGGGTAACTTCGATACATGTTGGCATCGATTCACACGCTCATTGAGACATCATACAATGCAATAAAGCAATCATTTGAGAAGAGCAAGAATGTAGTTCAACATAAATACAAATCAATTGTATTTATGTCTCTGCGAGGTATGGTGTTAATACATACATTGAACAAGATTTATGAAGAAATGAGTGGAATCGGTGAAGATCCCGTAGACCCTCGTTGTGTGGTTGTTCATTGAGAAAGACTTGCGGATTGCCATGTCGTCATGAGATTTCGAGTATGTGAGGTCGAACACACCAATTCCCTTGAAAAGGTTGATTCATTTTGGAGAAAATTAGATATGATACCACCTAAGGGAGATGAGGTTGTTGGTGTGAGGAGGAACTAGAAGTTAAAATGACTCATTGCGTTGATGAGTTTGTGAAAAACTTTAGAGACGCCCATATGAGGATAAACTGTTAATGTTGAAACGATTGATGGAAGCCTCGAATCCAAACAACACCACTCGTGATACCCGACCTCGAGTCCAAACTCGTGGTCGTCCCAAGCTTGCAAAGCCTAGGTTGTCCAAATCAACAAAACGGGATCCTAGCGTTTGAGTATGTGGAGTCCATTGATCAAGATAGTTGTTCGCCGGCTGAAGAACCACTCGTAACCTACGAGGTTGGTCCATCATCTAAACGTCCTACATTCACGACCACCAAGACAAAGATTTCGGTAAATATTTTTAATTTTTTATATTTAATTAATTAGTCATATTTAATATTAGTTTTCATAAAGTATATTGACGTCAATTTATCTTTTTTCAATAGGTTGTCCGCCGAACCACCCGAGCTGCAACTTCGATTGGTTATATTCATCTACTACCACCAAAATTTAAAAACTTTATTGAAGACACTAAGAATGTTCTTGGTGATGGGCATTGTGGTTTTCGCACCGTAGCTGAATTAGTTGGATATAAAGAAGAGGATTGGGCCAGGGTTCGAGGAGACCTCCACCATGAGTTGTCGACCCACATAGAATTCTACACATAGGTTTTCAACGAGCATGGTATGGTTGATAAGGTATTGAAAAGTCTCGACTACTACGAGGTGACTGCACCGAATAAATATTGGTTTTGTAACCCATATATGGGTTACTTGGTTGCATCATTTTATAATGTTGCCTATGTTAGTTTAGATAAGAAAATGTCAATCATGTACCTACCTTTGAGAACCGAACCCCCATCCAATCCAAAATTGATATGTACCGGTTGTGTGCACAGAGACCATTATATTCAGGTACGCATACATCTATTTATCTAATGTGTAATTTATATTATAACAACACTTTATATTGCAAGTCATGACATATATGTATTTCAATTGAAGGTGTTCTTGCGCGAAAGCGCCCCATTGCCTCCGGTCACAACATACTGGGAATCGAATCGTGAAGAATGTGCAGCTGGGTGGAAGGATATTTTTAGAGTTCAACTAGATATGTACGATGGTAGTATTGATGGAAACAGTCGCACCACAGATAGTAAAGATACTGTCGTTGATATAAACTAAACTTTGTTTTGTAAGAAATATTGGTATTGTAAAATAGTTATTTTTTATGTCAATATTTGCGGTGTTTTTAGGTTTGTTTGGAAAGACTTTGTTTTGTGATTAATGTTTATATAGTTAAGAAAAAAAAAATTAACTTGAACACACTGTTTGGTATCCATCAACCGAATTTTCCTCAATGTGTTCGGTGGGGCAACCGAACACATTCAAAATGGTTCGGCACCCTAACCGAACACCTTCTAAATAGTTCGGTATGGGTACCGAACACGCTGAGAAATTTTCGGCACCCCTTCCGAACACACTTTGAAAAGTTCGGTTGATGGCTACCGAACAGTGTGTTCATAGTTGAATTTTTTTTTCTTAAATTTACATCAATCACAAAACATAAGGTATCATACGTCTGAACGTAAAATTAACATAATGCTATGGACATACGTTTGAACCAATCATACTTAACATTCATTCTCGGGACGCTAACATAACATAACATAAAAAGTTACATAAAAAGCTACAATTTAATCAATTCTCATAAAAAGTTACATAATGAGTTGTACATAAATAGTTACATAAAAAGTTAATCAATTTCCTCATCTCCTACGACGAGTCCCGCCATGAGATGGACCCGCCTCGTCTCGTCCGGAAGTAGATGGACCCGCCTCGTCTCGCCCGAAAGTAGAAGGTCCCGCATTATCTGGACCTCCTACTATCATATAAGTTCTGTCCAATACATTGGCCAATTCATCCGCTGTCATCGCCCGATCACCTAACCTCCATCTCTGCACTGGAGGTTGTACTAAATTCCGTACAGACATAACCATCTCCCATGCGTCAGGTACTCGAGCCGGAGATGTCACGGTAAACTATGGGGACCGTCTCTCGGGGTTTTAAACCAACGGATGTGAATATGCATTGTACCACTGCATATAGTCAGGAGCACAATCCCATGGTAGTTGGGCAATATTACCAAGACGATCAGTAGATAGGACGTGACTATCCCAAACAGTAAAGTACGGTACAAGGGGCAGGAGGGTAGACAAACTCTTTTTTTTCCATCTCACATGAACATCAGCAGCGATCGGTGTACATAGAATCGTCTGAACATAACCGAATTGTCTAAGAACTCGGTCCGAATGGTATGGTTCCACAACAGAGCACGCCACTAAGCATCCGTGATATAACGAAACTGAGGAAAATGGATGTAAATCCCTAAAAAGACCCGTATACGGACTCCAAATTACCTACAATAACCAAAGAAAATTAATTTAACATATATGTGTTATAAAATAAAAAGAAAACTAAATTAAATAGCACTCACATCATTGGCCTTAAGGATGTCAAGACGCTCTCGGTATTGGATCAATTTTTGCATCGATGCTCCAACTTTTCCTTGTGGTAACCACCTCATTGCAAGTGGGTATTGAATCTTGTAATTTGATCTATATGGAGGCCTAAAAGTAGGAAAATGCTCGTATATCCAAGCCTACATGCAATAAAACAAAACATCTATCAAATATACTATGGTTCCATAACATATGACTTTCTCTAATGTTTGAATGTAATGAACTGAAAATATAAGTATGTTACTTCCAATAACGTCGAATATCCAGCCATCTGCTTTGTCTCGGCTCGGGCTTGCCCTAGTGTCTATATAGATACGCAAGAGTTGCGGCCCCAGGCATACATATCTACGCCGGTCGATCATCCAAAACTCTAAGTAGCTCGTGTTCACCGTGTCCCACTCTTGTCGGCGAAAAGAGTGGAACTAATAGTGTACAACAGATATGCTCTGGCTGAATGGGCACATGCAAAAGGATCATCAGATGTACCCTCTTCCTGGAATCTCTCACGAAGCCATTCTAACTTTATTGATGGCCCTCTAGCACCATGCATCCCAACGATCACTTCAGAGACATGTACTCCTAACAAATTCGCAACCTCCTGAGGTGTATATGCCACACTCCGCCTAGAAAACAGTGGTTGCCCGGTCATATTCAGTCCTGTAAGACAATACACATCACCAAGTGTAATTGTCATCTCTCCAAAGGGCATGTGAAAGGTATTCGTCTCTGGATGCCACCATTCCACAAATGCTGACACCAGTACTTTATCCACTTCTGCATACGAGCATTTGGATGACACATTAAGCCCCAAGCTATTGACAAAATTTTTCATTATTTCACTACAGTTATTACGAATTGCCCACTCTTCCTGTTTGGTAGTGTGATTCAAACATTTTAACAATGCTCGCTCTTCCCCATTCCAAATACATGCCACTACATGATCCGAAGGTCGTGAGCAGCGATGGAACTTGTGGCCCACCAGGAAACGGGACAAATGTCTCTTCTTCTTCATCCTCCTCCTCCTCATCCTCATCCTCAACACCGCCTCCTCTTTCATACTCATCTTGTTCTTGTTGTTGCTGTTGTAGAAGTACTTGTTGTTGATGTTGCTGTTGTAGAAGTACTTGTTGTTGCTGCTGTAGTTGCTGTTGTAGCAGTAGTTCTTGTAGCTGTTCTTCTTGTTATTGTGCATGTTGTTCTCGTTGTTGTCTTTGTCTGTCAGCCCTAGCTGAAGCGGTAGGTCTTCTTCGCCTATATGTATTGATTTCTGCACATATTAAATCTGTATTAGATCATCAAAGGTTAAGAAAAAAAAATTAATAACACTGTTCGGCACCCTAGCCGGACAAATCCAAGTATGTTCGGCACCCTAGCCGGACATAATTTAGTATGTTCGGTACCCTAGCCAAACAGTCTCAAATTAGTTCGGAACCCTTGACGAACATACTTAGATGTGTTCGGTACCGAACTCCGCCATTACTGATCGGCTATCCAGTGTCGAATTGGCCACATGAATACAATGAAATTTTTACAACAAAACTTCCTTTAGTTAAATTGTAATTTTTCAACAGAAATATGCAAAAAAAAAAAAAAAAAGGAATGTAACTAAGACCTAACAAAAATTAAACACATATATTGAAAAATATATAGCATTTTAACCTAGAATACAAAGACAAGAGATTCACACCTATGTTTTCGTCCATTGTTGATAATGAAGAACTAATATATGCGGAGTGAACGGTTTTGCTGTTGTCGTTTGCGTGCCTTCGCTGTTGCCGTTGTTTGCCTTATTGCAGTTGTTGCTGTTGTTTGCGAGGTGGGGTGCGGGCGGGTGTTTCAAACAAGTGTAGAAGGGTGTGGGGTGTATTTGGTGGGGTGTACTTAGCAGGATTTTAAATTTTTTGGGACAAATATTCTTAAGGGTATAATAGGAAATTAGGGAGGGGTGTACTTAGTTTTTTGAGGGATTGAAAATAATGGGTGGGGGTGTACTTAGTAATTGGGTGTACTAAGCAATTTCATGGGTGTAAATAGCAATCCTCTTCTTTGAAGCCATGGTTGCTTCATCAATTGGAAAAATTGGCATAAATGAAGAAATCAAACAAAATTCAGTTCTCTTTAGTTAAAGCTTTCTAATTTGATCATTGTTTTTGAAAAAGATTTGCTAATTTTAGATTCAATAAATTAATGGCGATCCGAAAAGGAGGGCTTCAAGAGCAACGATTGTAGAAACGATGGAAAGTATCAGAAGCGGCACAGTTACGTCACCAAGTCCAACCAGCACCGCGTCGTCAAAACCCCCGGTGGTAAGCTAGTGTATTAGACTACCAAAAAGAGGGCTAGTGAAATCCAAATCTCCACTTTCTTTTCCCTACTTTCTTCTCGGATTCCACTGTAACCCAACTCCAAATTGTCCCTGTCAACAAATGAAACCCAGATCTCCACTCCCCTTCCCAATTGTTGATTTGCTTCACTGATTCCGAATAGTTCAATAGCTTGGAATGAAATTTTTGGGGGTTAGAAAGAACAGTAATTGGGTTTTTGTTTTCCTTGGCTCTTGGATCGGCCATTGATGGAGTCCATTGCAGTTTCATAAATTTTTCGTTCCACGACCTGGGCTTGGCTTAAACGAGAGCATTCACTAGGGTTAAAGGTAGGCTAAAAGTGGAGGAGGATGAGAAGTTGCAGAAAGAAGAGAAAAGGAAAGAAATTAATAAA
This sequence comes from Platycodon grandiflorus, assembly GCA_016624345.1. Classification (NCBI taxonomy): domain Eukaryota; kingdom Viridiplantae; phylum Streptophyta; class Magnoliopsida; order Asterales; family Campanulaceae; genus Platycodon; species Platycodon grandiflorus. The sequence goes on from CM028362.1 coordinate 38,738,845, forward strand.
ATATAATTTGGACAATTACTAAAATGTCCTAGCAGTTACTAGGGTTAAAGGCCGACTCCACCGGTAGTCCCTCGACTATGCCGATTCCACCAGTAATTAGGAAAGAATATATTGTTTTAAGTATTAGAAAATATCTTTGCATGTAAAATTTCATAAATACCCTTAACCAAAGGCACGTGATGGGCACATGATGGACTTAACGAAAAAATACTAACGATATCCAACAAAAGGACCAACCGTGTCTAATTTTTATAGTCAAGGGACTAAAATTTTAAAAAATTTGTTAAAGAACTACTGATGAAATCAGCCATAATCGAGGGACTAGTAGTGTCATTAACCCTATTTTTTAAATAGAAGTTGCGTCATTTTTCTGCATTTAATGTGCTTTGGTTGTACAAGAAAAAACAGTAACTATTATTACCATTTTTCTGCAATTAATGTGCTTTTGGTTGTACAAGTAAAAACAATAATTGTTATTCCCATTTTTCTTCGGGGAAAAACTTTCTTACAAATCATGTCATGCAGATTTAATAGGATCTACGTGGAGGAAAAGTTTTAGACTATATTTTCTTGTATTCTTACTATTAACATGTCCCACAAAGTGACTTTCTGATCACTCTTTTTCACTTTCTCGAGAAACATAAGTTTCTCAACATTAAAGAGCTGGAAATAAGATAAAGTTTTTTCAATAATACTCGCTATGCTATGGACAAAAGAAACACTCACCTAAAATATCACTACCACCTTATTCAACGACTTAAAGAGTAACCCCTAATAACTACTTATTATTATAAGTTTGAGTAATGCTATGAGTACCTAAAGAGTACTAAATTTTTTACACCAAATAATGTGTCAGCTGATATGGTATAAAAATAAAATAAAAATTATAATTAATGCATCACATTAGCTGACACATCATTTGGTGCAAAAAATTTGATACTCTTTAGGTACCATAGCATTACTCTTATAAGTTTTGTAATACATTGGTAATGTAGTGGATAAACAAATATTGTAGTGAAATAGTTTCTCTCATTGATTAATTATAACACTATTTTTGTTATTGCTTAATTAATACTCCTTCCTTTTGCATTTAAAGCGTTTACGTTTGAAAATTTTAATAATTAAAGAATATATTAATATCACTAAAGTTGGTTATAATTACAAAATATACTATAGCATAATTAAGATGAGGATTTGGTTAACTTATGTCCTAAAGACATATGTTAACAAGAATTAATTAGGGTGGTTATGTATAAAATTATGTATAAATAAATAAAAATTACTCCCTCAGTCCCGGATAAATGTTCCTGAGGGATAAAACACATGAATTAAGAAACATAATTAATGATGTGCTGTAAAATGTGTTCTGACGATAATACCCATGAAAATTAATTAAGTTCAACTGTTTTAAATAATTGGGTTTCCTTGGAATAAGTTATATTAAATGAAACTTTAAGGGTATATTAGGAAGAATGATAGAAAATATGTAGATCAAAAGTCTTAAGGAACATTTATCCGGGACAGAAGGAGTATATAAATTATGAGTTCATGTGCACACCCTTAAGATGATTATAATACTTATAAAGAGTAGAGTTGAAAGATTATAGAAGACATAATTTTTAAAAGTGAGTTTTTTAAGTAGAAGATCCCAAATCACCTAGCTATGATTTACCGATAAGTTCAAACTCCATCTATCTATTAATAATAATTAAAACAAAAAGCACTTTTTTCTCTTACTGTTTACGTGATTGTTTTACGAAAAAAATTTTTTTAGCCCAACAGTCATATTTACTTCTATAACTTTTCACATTAACTTTAACTTTAACCTAAATCTGTAAAATCTTTTTTACCTATAACTTTTTTCTAATTACCATTTTGAGTTTAACCGTATTTTAAATCTATAAAATCTTTTTTTATTTGTAACTCTTTTCTCATTACCGTTTGACTTTAGCGGTATCTTAAATATATAATATCTTTTTTTATTTGTATCTCCATTTTCTACCTAAAAAAAATTAAAAAATACTAGTTTTACAACTCTTTCTACAATTATTGCTACAACTAAGCCTTGATGAAAGGCAAATGTGTTTAAAAAGATAATTTTTCCCTTTCTTAAAGTTTAGTTGTAACAATAGTTGTAGAAATAATTGTAAACTTAGCAAAGTTGAAAAAAAATTTCACCCTCAACATCCATATTTACTTAGGTAACTTTTCAAATCAACTTTACATTATCCTAAATCTATAAAATCTTTTTTTACCTGTAACTTTTTTTCTAATTACTGTTTTGACTTTAACCGTATCTTAAATATGTAAAATCTTTTTTTATTAGTAACTCTTTTTCTAATATTGTTTTGACTTTAACCGTATCCTAAATTTGTAAAAAAGAATTCTACTTATAATTTTTTTGTAATTACCATCTAAACTATATCGTATTGTTTCTATTTGCAGCATTTTGTAAACTTAAATGAACTGCAGTTAATCTACGGTGTCAATTTACGTTTCCACCCAATATTGTTCAAAGTAGTTTAATTAAAATATTTTCAATTACTTATAAAGATCTTAGAAAATTCTCTAATTATAAACAACTTGCAAAAAAAAAATTTTTTATTAAAATTATACATCGCACGAGTACTAACCTAGTCTATTAATAATGACTAAAATAAAAATCAATGTTCCCTCTCACTGTCCATATTACTGCTTTACGTAAAAAAAAAAATATATATATATATATATATATATATTTCACTCCCAATAGTCATATTTACTTTTATAACTTTTCACATTAACTTAACTTTAACCTAAATCTGTAAAATCTTTTTTACCTATAACTTCTTTCTAATTACTTGTTTGACTTTAACAGTATCTTAAATCTATAATTTTTTTTCTAATTACTATTTGACTTTAACATTATCTTAAACCCATAAAATCTTTTTTTATATGTAACTATTTTTTCTACCTATAAAAAATTTACGCCAAATATCCATGTTTACTTATGTAACTTTTCAAATCAACTTTACCTTATCCTAAATCTATAAAATCTTATTTTACTTGTAATTCTTTTTTTAATTATTATTTTGACTTTAACCGTATCTTAAATCTGTAAAAAAAAATTATTAGTAACTCTTTTTCTAATATTGTTTTCACAACCGTATCCTAAATTTGTAAAATATTTTTTTTTTATTTATAATTTTTTTGTAATTACCATCTTTTAAACTCTATGGTATTGTTTCTATTCTCAGCCTTTTGTAAACTTAAATGAACTGCAGTTAATCTGTGGTGCTAGTTTACATTTTCACCCAATATTGTTCAAAGTAGTTTAATTAAAGTATTTTCAATTACTTTCAACGATCTTAGAAAATTCTCTAATTATAAATAACTTTTGTAATTTTTTTTTATTAAAATCGTACATCGCACGCACGAGTAACATAATGAAATAATAAATTCTTTACCTAGAACGCAGAAAATAAATCACAATATAATACTTATAAAAATTACTCCCTTCATCTTTAATTAGGTGTCTATTTTTTGTTTTTTATTAAAAGAAATTTACTATTTACACCCCCTAAATTACTAAGTACACCCTCACCTAAATTGTAAATCCCTCTAAATACTAAGTACATTCCCCTTAATTTTCCATTTTACCCCTCCCTCTTCTCCCCCTCTCTCGCAACACACACACACATACAAACTCCTTCCCACCCCCACCCTTCCCTCCAACCCGCCTCCTTCCCCCACCACTTCCTCTTCCTTCCCTCCTCCCCCCCACCCACCCACCCACCCACCATACACACGCCCTTCCCGCAACCCCCTCAATTTCACACACACACACACACAACTGTAAATTGAAACCCAAAAATATTACCAAGTTTTTAAAGTTATATGTTAAATGATTTTTAGGATTAAGTTAGCTATGAATTTCTTTACAATTTGAGTTAAAATTGGTGATTTATGTAAAAAAAAAAATTACATTTTAGGTTGAATTTCGAAGTAATCTGGGTCTATAGTATTCGGACATGGTTGGTTGAACACCATTGGTAATGTTAAGTCAATACCAACCAAACATCACCAAAGATGTTCAGTACTGACCGAACATCTCCAAATCGGTCAGTACTGACCAAACATCTCCAAATGCGTTCAGTACTAACCGAACATCTCCAAAGGCGTTCAGTCAGTACTGACCGAATATCTCCAAAAGCGTTCAGTTAGTACTGACCGAACATCTTCAAAGGCGTTCAGTACTGACCGAACATCTCCAAAGGTGTTCAGTCAGTACTGACCGAACATTTCTAAGGGTGTTCAGTAGTGATAGAACATACATGGAGTTGTTCGGCCATTAGTGACTAACACTCCTTAGTGTGTTTGGTCACTACTGACCGAACATACCAACGCAGGCCATTCGTCTGTGTTTCTTAAAATGCGGAAAATTAAGCCATTTTGATATAAGAATATTTACAATTTTTGTTTCCTTCAATTCTTTATGGTCCATGGTTGTATTTTCTAACAATGTAAATGAATTTAGAGGTTTAGGGTTTAGTGAGAGGTTTGGAACTTGGAAGGGGTGAGAATAATATGTTTGAATGTGTGTATTGTGGAAAAAATATAGAGGGTGTATGAAAATTATTTTGAGGATGTGTACTTAAAGATGTTAAAATTAAATAAAAGTAAAGGAGAGTATACTTTGTAAAAATAAAGACAAATAAATTAAATTTTATAATAATATTTTTATAATAATAGAAGGGGACGTACTTAGTAAAAAGTGGCTTGTGAATCGCGAATCTCTTATTAAAATTAGCAGCTGAGATCGTCTTTTTTGGAAGGAAGGAGTAAAAAAAGGAACAAAACAAAACAAAGTGATACTGAATCAGAATTACGAATCGGCGACAGCGAACTCTGTATCGCCGGCGAACGATCAAGGACAGATCCAGGTTTTCTCTCTCTAATCTTTGCATCTCGTGTTGCTCTCTAGAAAGTTCTTAATGCTTCCTCTATAGTCTCATCCTATCATATCAGTAGAATTGGATGATACATAAGAGATTCACTCTCGATATCCGGCATAGAAAGCTAACGTTCTGAATTCGTGTTGAAATTTTCGAAATTTTTTTGGAATTTTAAATTAACTTGAATACATTTATTGGTTCATTTAGGTTTATGTTTGTTATGCAGCTCTAATTGGGGCGCATCTGATCAGCGGACTCGAAGTTTCTATCGAATTAGATCAACCATGGTGAGTGGCCACTTGGATTTTTTTCGTATTATTTACATGTTTTAGCATTATAAAGCTGACGTCATTGTATGCACATTTCTTGTTAATTGCATTTTGTGAATTACAGTTTCGTTGATTTATGTATTCGATATATTGATGGCTGAATAAATGTAGCGCAAGTAATACGATTGAAAAGAAAGTTTTAACATCAATGTACATCGGTATATATAGACTGACACACATAAATTTGAGTCCTCGGTGGTAAATTTTATTACCTTCTAAGTAAATTTGACTTAGCTTTTTTGGTTCTTCCTGTGTTGAAAGTTCCTTGTTGGAACTCAAAAAAAAAAAAAAAATAATAATAATAATAATAATAATAAATAAAAAATACAAAACAAAACTATCAAACATGTATGAGATTGATGTTTTGCTTCATCTTTGGTGGTCACATTCTTCCATTTATCTCACAAAAGTTTTAGGTCCCAGGCCCGGCCCTGGCCATGTCTTGGGGGCGATCGCCATGGACCCCCAATTTTTGGGGCCCCAAATTTATGTATACGACCTTAATATGTAGTATAATATGGAGTATTATGTAATAGGAAAAATTGCGGGCATGTACACTTTCTTGGATATTCAACCACTAAAGTCCACTATATTTGTTTCAAATCGCTAAAGTCCACTTTGGTGGATAAATGAATAAATTGTTCCTAAAATGCCACCCAACAACCTAAAGACGGTTCCCTCCTCGCCAAAGCTAGCAACAGCAATGGCAACTCCAAAGAAATTGAGATTGTCTTCTTCGGCGATCGATGCTGGAGATAAATCGATGGGAGATAAATCCTCTGCCACTAGGCCTCAAGGCTCTTGACAACCGAGGTCGATCATCCCAGATCTACTGATATTTCTCGCAAATTCTTTGCCTTGGGTAGCCGTGCACAAGCTTAAGAGATCCCCCCCCCCCTCTTCTTTCATTCAGCGAAGCTATCTCATTCATATCCCCCACTGCCAGCCTTGGGAACTTAGTCCCCTTCGAGACCACTTCAGATCGCATATGTCCGGCTTGAGTCACTTGTAAAGAAACTGAAGGCAGAATCTTGTTTAGTTCTCCAAGATTTGGAGGCAAAGAAATCTTGAGGTTGAATCATCACTAAGGGGAGCAAATGTGCTCAAGACTGAGAATCATGAAAAGGGGTCTTCTTTGCGATGAATTTGTGTGGTGGGTGTTCGTCATTGGTTTTGTGTGCTTGTGCATCGCGATACAACAATTTTGCATTGCGATGCACAACGTGCTGTTCCGTGTTTTTTAAGAACATAGACAACATTTTGCAACAAAAGTGTTATTTTTAGTTTGAAACAATTATATGGGACTAAAGCTGATGAAAATTCACTAAAAGGTACTGGCCCAAATTTCTCCCTATGTAATATGATCTTTGCAATTGACTTTGTGGCTCAATGGATTAGGTAGTTGTCTATGAAACTAGAGATTTTGGGTTCGATACCTAGCAAAGTCGTCTTAACATTTTATTTTATTTTGAGTTCGCTGAATATAATTAACAAACCTTATTTATGTATAATATATAATGTATTAGTATAATTTTGTAATTGACTTTATGACTCAATGGATAAGGTGTTGTTTTATAAAATTAGAGATTTTGGGTTCGACCTTAGCGGAGTCATCCAACCTTTATTTTATTTTGGATCTCCTGAATATACTTATCAAAATAAAAAATGTTAGTTGACCATCAAATTTTTTTTTTTTAACTAGGTCATTAAAAAAAAATTGCTTAGATTGAAATACAAGTCTAATTATAATAATCATTGGGTAGATTATAACAATATTCCAAGCAAATATCAGGTTCTATTGCTATTGTATTCAAAAGATGCAAACAAAGGATATTGTTTTTGTTGTAAATTGTGTAAATCGATGCAGAATAGTAATTTTTAATAATTATTTGATACTTATTTTTTCTTGTTTGTTTGTAGATGTTGCACTTTTTAATACTTTGAATGATAAAAAGTGAAAACATATTTGTGTAAAATTATTATTTTTATATTTCAACATGGGCCCATTTTTTCTTTTCGCCCTGGCACCCAAAAGTTCAGGACCGGCCCTTTATTTTAATGGCATGTTTTATCTCAACAACCAGTTGCGGGTTATTAAATGTGTGGATGTGGGTAATGTATGAGTGGCAATTTTACACTAATTTAGTGCAAAATCTTAAAATTTTGGCCACCCTTATCTGATCCTCCTATCCGAGTCCAGGTAACATAGCTTTCTTCATGTCATTTTTATGGCCTTCCTCTCATAGCAGACCTCCACTTTTTCTTTTTCATTTTAGATGCTGCTACCTACCTTTAGTGCATGCCTCGGTGTGTGCCACACACCTGGTGCAAAGCAGTAACTACTATATCACTTTATTTAGCTCTACTATCTACTTTCCCAGTGGGTTTTTGAAACAATCCTAGGTTATGAGAAAAGTAAAACCTTAAGGAGTATCATGGAAATACCAACTGGCAGCCACCCCACCCACCCATCAAACATAAGCACAAAAGCAATGTTTTAGTACAATATAACGAACAATGGTTTATTTGCTAAAACAAAAGGTTACATATATGTCCACAACTCAAATCCTGGCTAAAACATCCGTAAAGAAAACGAAAAGAATTCAAAAGCAGACTAACATACATAACCAGTGAAATCAAGGTTCAGGAGAAGGACAAGGGACAGGCTTCTTGTACTTGAAAATAAATGTCGCAGTCCCATTGACTTGGGGATCGTGTACAGGGTGGTTGGTCACTTGGTCACTGATATAGCAATGACTTGCAGATGAATACTTCTTGCTTCCTTGGGTAAAAAGTTTTTCTTATAAGAAAAGAAGATTGTATAGATAAGAATACAGATATACAAGAGGACAAGATGTCCATCGAAAGACAAATACAGAAGAACAGGAAAAAAGCCAATCCCAGTAGACTCAAAAAGTCAAGATTCTCCAATCCTGTTGCATAACAGAAATGGCGATAGGCACCCTTCTTCGAGGCCCATAAAGAAGCCATAAACAACTCTATCCCACAACATATGTCTAGACTTGACCGATCCTTAAAAAAATCTTGAATTCCGTTCAAGCCACATTCACCGCAGGATAGCAAACACCTCACATTCCCACAGCGAACTCGCATCCAGGATAGCAAACACCTCACATTCCCACGGAAAACTCGCATCCTTATCCCTTCCAAATCATTTGAATAATACTGGAGAAACAAATGACAGACCCGGACAGACCCATGCTTCGCCAACCATGCCTATCAGATGGCTCTGTAAATCTGAACCTCATCACAATCTACTTGGGCAAATACTTGTGCACTATTCTGTTGTATACTTCGCTTTTAGAAAGTAATCTCTTCAAAGAGCTGTTTAAGTTGTATATATGCTGGTTTGCACATCAAACCTCCCCTCCCCTTCTTCTAAAGTGTATTAGCTAAGACATATGTTCTTTTGCAGATTCACTTTGTTCTTCTAATTAGTCGGCAAGGAAAAGTTAGGTTGACAAAGTGGTATTCACCTTATTCGCAGAAGGAAAGAACTAAGGTATTACATACATAAACTCACCCCCCCCTTCCAGATCAGCTCTGATTGCTGTTTATTTTCTGCACTATTGGGAGGACATACAAAATCATGTTGCTCATAATATATATAGGTCTCAGTTAGGATATTTTAAGAATTCGAAAATAAAAAATGTCGTGTTTTGCAAGAGTAATTATAGTTTTCATTTTGATCACCCTTTTTCACAGGTGGTTGTTGCATTGTTGTTTAATACATATGCTAGAGCTTAATAAAGTTTCAATTTCCAGCATATTCGCATTCAGTGAGCTTGCAATTTATATCAACCCGGCAGGGACCGGGGAGAGGGGCTCATATAAAGATAATGGCATTTTTACTTCATAATACTCGTATCAACCCAACTCAACTCCTCTTTTATCCCAGCTACTTGGGGTCCACTTCATGAATCCTTTTTCACCATTCATTTGAGTTCTAAGCAAGGAGGTTGTTGAAGAACACTCTCAATAATGTCCCTTCTAATTCTCGCTATCTATGTTATTTCGGTCTTGGCCTTTAGCATTGCCATCATTGCTAAATTATCAATCTTCCTGATGACTCAACTTTTGGAGTGTCACTCTGAGATCAAACCATTTAAAGTATTTTACTTCATTTTATTCTCTATAGAGGATAACTTTACTGTCTCATGAAAGTATTCATGTGCCCTGTTTAGACTGAAACTCAAGTTGCAACATTTTCAGTTAGGCTCAAATATAACTTTTGGAAAATGATTTCAGGAAGTCATTTTCATGGATCGTTTTTATATAAGTACTTCAATTTGTTATGTTTGGTTAATGCACACTAAATTGGCTCGGAAATGCCTCACGCAAATCATTTTCCTTGAAACAAACAGAAGAAAATGATTTTCAATAGAAGTAGAGACAAATGTCGACGAGAGGGATCTTCATTATTTGGAAAATGACTTGCAGAATCAGTCATTTCCGTTGGAGAATATGTGGTTTTTCCTTTATTTCCAGAAAATTCGAACTACGCTTTCCAAAAACCACTTTTCACGAATAAACGAAGCCCAAGTGAAAGATCAAAAATAGCTATGCTTTCATGTCATTTTTTTCACTATCTCCGAAACTTTCACCCAAATGAAGTTATCAATTTCAGTTTTCATTTTCATCTTCATCATTACTTGAAACCACAATCTCTATTCTATCTCATCTACTTTCATTAAATGAAGAAAAAGTTAATATAATCAAGCATTAACCTGACCAAATCAAAGTGAACAGCTATGTCCAAACAACTCCTAACAATGAAAGTTGCCACGGCAAAGAAAGTTGCAACTAAAGGAAAAATGATGCATCCATACACAACCTTTATCATTTTCGGTTTTACCACACATGACTTTCTCATTCTTATTTTCGGCCTTACTCTTAAATGAACATGCTCTATAAAATACTTTAATTTTACTGGTGCTTGTCAATCACATAAAACACTAGACGCACTTCTTGAGTTCACTTGACTTGGTTCAATTATATGACTAACATCATTTCCTACCTTTCTCCTCTCAGTTAATGGTTGACTCTAGATAATGGAATCAACCACTTTATGGTATCTCTTGGTCATAACTGAGTCTCCATGCAGTCCTGCTGAGACAATCGTAGCTATATATACATATACATATATGTATGTATATGTATATATATTATTGTTCAATTGGATGAATTGAATATATGAAACAACTTCCTAAAGCAATGGTTTCTAGAGATACTATGCAATTTTTAATAATTGAAACTGTATTACATGGGGGAACACTTCGAAAAGGTAATACGGGAGCTCAGTGGTCTAATTCTCACACGTGGCCCCAAGCTTTGTAACTTCGTGGAGTGGAGGGGATTCAAAGTTGTTTACAAGAGGTATTGACTGGGTAACTACTCTTGATTGTTGCGGAATCCTCTCTTTCCTTTGCTCAGCAGTTTGTCTGACAGTCATCAACAAAAGTAACTGTTAATTCCATTGTGCTTACTCAGATATGCCAGCCTCTATTTCTGTATGTGCATCAACCAGGAAGACAATGAATTGGAGATCCTCGAAATTATTCATCATTTTGTTGAGATTCTAGATCGCTACTTTGGAAGTGTGAGCCAGCTAAACCTTGGTATTGTAAAGGAATTATTGGTTTATTTAATGATTTTAAATTGATTTTGTGTTACTTCTCCCTGTACATTAGGTTTGTGAGCTGGACCTGATCTTTAATTTCCACAAGGTACATTCTTTTTGCTACCAAGCTGTTTGGCTTGTTATCTTTTTTGCTAATATTTTCAAAAGAAGCAAGCCCGTGAACTTTGCTTGGAATCAAGTAAATATTGACTCGGGATAGAACTTTAAAGGAGGAAACAGGATTCATCATGCTGAACTATGTCTATGGTTAGAACATTTACAGTGAAATATATCCACTGGGACTGATTCCCCATGTTACAGATTTTTTTGGCCTCTATTATACACGCCATTTTTTCGCTAGTATTGTCCATTGGATCTGCCCCTTTTTCTCCGAGTTGGCCAAGAATAGTATATTCTATAGGTGCACCTTTCCCTTTTCAGTTCTCTCTCTCTCTCCTCTTTTTTTTTTTTTTTTTTGGGGGGGGGGGTGGTTTTTGAGCCCTCTTGCAGTACGTGAATTGACCTTTCAATAATGTTTTCCCATATTATATGCAATGGTGTATTGTTTTTACGTTGATAGTAAGCTCAACTAAATGATAGAGCAAGATTTCCAAAATTTTAGTGCCAAAATTGGGTAAAAAGGGTGGTTCATACTTCATATATTTGTCATGTTTGGGTTTACGAAATTTCTGACACAAGAGTTTGCAGGCTTACTATATATTGGATGAGATTTTGATAGCTGGTGAACTTCAAGAGTCTAGCAAGAAAACAGTTGCTCGTCTAATAGCTGCACAGGTACGAGCTCTGTTTCTGGTAGTTTTTCTAGTGATGCATCTCACGAGCTCGCATGAGTTTAATATTTGAGGCACTGTTTATTATTTTGCAGGATTCTTTAGTAGAGGCTGCTAAAGAAGAAGCCAATTCTATAAGCAACATAATCGCACAGGCAACTAAATAACTTTGTGTTATTTTCCCTTCACCTTTTTGCTGATTGAAGTGGCGGGCGTTTTTGATGGCTGACATTTTTTCATTTATAGGAAAAATACTAGAAATATCATGTATTTGAGGTGATTCTCTCGCTTGCAAAGCGAGATTCTCAATATAATTTCAGTCTGTTTGATTTATGGCAAGTCTGTTTGAAAGTGATTGAACTAGTGTGTAGCAAAGCCCATTTCTTTGCCTGCCTTTGGTGAGGCTTGAGGACACTGCATTTCCTTAGCTAGGGGGTTTGGTTTGGGAGTTTGGCATATAGGACATAACAATCAAACTAGTACCTCTACGTAGTTAACATTGTTTTGCTGCCAGTATTGGGAGAGAAATATTCCAACATTAATTGACAAAAGAGTGACACTCATCAGGGAACGAAGGAGTAGGGGTGTCAATCCGAATTTGGTGGTTTGGTTCGATTTCGTGAATTATGTGGTTTGGTTTCACGTAGATTTTTTCTAAACCGAGTTGTTTGGCCTCATGAACCGCCAGAACCAAATCATTGAACCAAACTATTGAACCGTATGTACTATCTCACCATCAATCAATAATATGCCTTTCAATATATACTAGGAGCTCCATTTCACCAAAAAGTTCACGTTTGAAAAGTCTAATTATTAAAGGATATATAAGTGTCATTTGAGTTGGTTATAATTACAAAAATATTTAAGTAGAACCAAGATGATTATAACACAAGTATAGAGTAAAGATGAAAAATTAAAAAATTATAATCATAATTTTTTGAAAGTGAACTCTAAGTGAAACATCTCAAAATAATAAGTGGACTCTTTGCCTGGAACAGAGAGAGTATCTCACCATCCATCAATAATATGTCTTTCATTTCAACCGTTGGATTGGTGAAAAGACACTATCTCGCAATTAGTTTCTCTAATTTTTATTTAGTTTTGTTTGGATTTTATTGATTTGTTAAGGTATCCAATGTAATATGTCTTGCAAGCTTTCATTTAATAACACTGAGATTGTTTGAAGAATTTATGTCTTCTGTCTTCACTCCTTAGACTTATACGATACTAGTTATTGAGCCCATGCTCCGCACGGGTTTAATTTAATTTTGAGATTAATTGATACATTTTAAAAATATCTTTAAAAAAATTATCATTATTTAATATCGGTGTTTGTTGACTTGATGTCAGACAAAAACTAAGTGTTGTCAATATATGCAAATTAGTGGTCGTTTAAAATAATATTTTCATTTCAGAATAAGTATTTTTTATTGGTGGTCAGTATATGTATTTTCGTTTCTAATCCTTTTTTTTATTTTTAAGTATCGTTTAATGATATCAAATTGTTGGGTTTCTTTTTTTTTTTTTCCATCTTGCACCTAATAAAGATATTTTAGACATATATTTGAAGAATTTTAATAAATTAAAAATAAAATAATTACTTTGGGATATATTGAAGAAAAAGTAAACTTTTTCTGAGCAAATGAGAATTGTTTAAGAATTGAATATAATTATAATATTTTCTTAATTTTTTTATATATAATATAATTGGTTGAATTGGTTTAAGGTGTATACTTATAATTAAAAGAGTGTGAGTTCAAATCTCATTGACAATATTATTTTATTTTCTTTTAGAAGGTATTACCTAATAGTAATGGCTTAAATCGCAATTCAGTCACCCTACTTTGACAGAAAATTCATTACGCTTGCCCTACAATTTTTTTTCTCAATTTCATCGCTATACTTGGCATAAATCCCACGTTATCACTCCATTCAGATTTTTGGATGAAAAACTTACTATTTTTTTAAATTTCTGAAAATACCCTTACTAATAACTATCAATTTAATCACTGCACTTAGACATAAATATCAAGTTCATCACTCCATCCTGATTTTTGAATAAAAAGTTTCAAATTATCCTAAATACCCGAAAATGTCATTACTAAAATATTAAAATTCATTGCAACCAAGAACAAACAAAAACTCAAAAATTGAGCAACTAGAGAAAAAGATTAATATTTAATTATCCTAAAAACCCGAAAATGTCATTACTAAAACATTAATATTTAATCTATTACTAATCTTAATTAAATTAACATTAATATTTAATATTATAACTACATTGAGATAAATGACTAATACTTTTAATTAGATTAAGATAAAAATTTGTTATAATTAATTTCTTCGGAATTTTCCATAATACCCTTGAAAAATGGCATGTATCACATGATTGACTTAACGGATTTTTTCTAGTAGTGTCATTAACCCTTATTTAAATATCGATAATTACTTATGAATAATTTATAATAATATTTTAAGCTTACTTTATTCTACAATAGTTACTATCTCATAATAATTTAATGCATTTGTTTAATATAATTAGTTTTATATATAAAAAAAGTCAAACTAAAGAATTTATTGCTTTAGAAAAGACTAACATAATCTTTTATTAATTTTGATTACGAATTATGATAAGTTAACCTAATTTTTGTTTAATATTTTTAAGAATTAGTATGAAATTATGTTATTTTATTATATTTGAAATAACTTATTTAACTGATTTGATTATTTTAAATATTTTATACACAAAATTTTATACTTTTAATCTTAATGCATTTTTGTCAAAGTAGGGTGACTAAATAGCGATTTAAGCCATCAAAATATTATAAGGTAAAGGGCATTTTGGTCTTTTTGCAGCCCTCCATCCAACAAAACTAACGGAAGTCAAGCGCGGTGAGCTTATTGACTCAACATGCCAAGTATAGTGATGAAATTGAGAAAAAAAATTGTAGAGTGAGCTTAATGAATTTTCTGTCAAAGTAGGGTGACCAAATTGCGATTTAAGCCAATAGTAATACATATTGTTAAACCTATTATTATTAAGTATAGTTATTAAATTATGACGTAGAAATAAAAAGTCATCTCACTTCAAAAGTCAAACTCTAAAAGTTAAGTTTACTTGAAAGCTTGAGAATTGAGAGAATACCTAATAATAATATCTATTGTTAAACCTATTATTATTAGGTATATTTTTTAAGAGAAGGTATTACATAATAGTAATACATATTGTTAAACCTATTATTATTAGGTAATGACGTAGAAATGAAAAGTCTAACTCACTCAAGTCATCTCACTCTAAAAGTCAAACTCTAAAAGTCAAACTTAATTGGAGGCTTGAGAATTGAGAGAATACCTAATAGTAATACCTATTGTTAAACCTATTATCTATACATATATAAAGCCTAATAAGTCTAAAAAAGGTAAAATTCCGCCAAAAATGACTTACCAAAAATAGAAAGTAATCTTTATAACATTTAATATTGTTCTCGAAAATACAAAATCGTATTTATACAAAATAATAATATAATCTTTAAATAAAAAACAAATCAATTTGGTCAAATCTCTTAAGAAATTGCACCATGTACTTTTCTCTCTCCTCTCACTCTCACCGGTAAATGTGATACTACTTTCTTCATGCTAAAATATGTATTTTTTATTCTATTTTGGAACATCCTAAATAAGTATATTAAAGAAAAGACATAATAAGTCAAAAATATTTATTAAAATTTGTGTAAATTTAATTAAAAAAAATTTACTTTGAGACAGAGAGGGTACAAATACATGACATATTAATGGAGTATTTAAGTATTACTCTTAAATACTTCATCCATCTTGAAAAATAATCTTTTTCTCTTGGTATGTCCCAAAAAATAGACTTATTTCTAAAAGAAAATTATATTTATAAAGTGCAATTAAAAGGAGGTACAAATTACAAACAAAAGCTACAATCTTAAAAGTTTGACTTGTCAAATGTAATTATTTTCTGAAAAGGGAAAGAGTATTGTATAACATACTATTAATATTTTTAATTAATACACTATAATATATTAAACTCATTTTTTTAGGTACAATGATATACTTACTTTGCAACTAAAGTTCTTTTTTCGAGGTCAAACTATACGGAGAAAAAAAGAATCTATTTTCTCTTAAGTTTGTCTTGAAAAAGAGTCTAAAATTTTCAAATTTAAGCTACAATTTTTTATTACTTTTTAATTTCTTTCTATCTTTTCAAAAATATGAGACATTTTCTATGTCCAATACTGAAAAATATACAACTTTAGTGCGATTTAAAGAATATATTTATAAATAAGAATATCTTCTTTTAAAGTTTAACTTTTTCAATATGATCCATCGGAACAAAGGAAACAATATATAAATGTGATTTAGGAACATACTAAAATCTATGTCTTAATAAATAATATACTTATTTACAGACCGGATGGAGTGTAAAATTTTCAATACAATTTACAACTATGAAATTGTAGTGATTTTGGTAACCAAAATAAATAATATTTTAGCTAACATGTATCTAAAGGAAATTAGACCCGTTTAAACCATATATTCATAGAGATTTTATTCTAAGACTCGTCCTAGCGTAAAACTATTTATTTATAAATTCAGTTTCACCATAAGTTTTGGACCGGAGAGACAGTAATATGAATTAGGGTAAAGCGAAAAAGTAGATCTTCTATGAGACCATCTTGCGGATCTTAATTTACTCAGCTTATTAATACACGGTGGATCGGTTCAGAAAGATCCGTCTTACAGAAAATACAGTAAAACAGTCTTTTTTAAATTTTGCCAAAGAAAAACTTGAAGACATAACCGTATTTAAAATTGGCCAAAGTAACAAAAATAAGGAAAACGAATGATGCTTGCAAAGTAAGTAACGTGCTGGGACTAGGGGTGGCAATTGGTTGTATCCAGATAAGTTTGGGTAAAACCATTAACTACCTAATAAAGTTAATGGATAATTTTAGGTATTATCCAATTCTTTACTGTGTGAGTGAGTAACGTGAACTAGTGTATGTAAGAGTAACTGCTTTGTACGTGTAATGTGCGTGTAGGGTAGATTGTGTTGTGTGTGCTTTGCATGGGTAAACAACAAATAAGTTAAGAATAGTGCTAAATGACACCCCCCATTAGGACGGCCACCCCTTGGGGGTCTTCCTCCATTAGGACCTCCACCCCTTGGAAGTCTTCCTCCATTAGGACCGCCACCCCTTGGGGGTCTTTTTTTTTAGTAATTGAATTAGGGGTAAAATAGTATTTTTCCAAGATGGGTGGTGGTATTTAGCATTTTTGGGAGGTGTCATTTAACACCTATGATAAGTTAAAAATTGTAGTGTGAATGATACTAACATGTTGGAGTGGTGATTTAATTGTAGTGAGAGGAAGAATGCAGAGAATTACCTTGATAGAAAACTCCTTCCTCCTAAATAATTATCTTGTTTAAAATTTTTGAGTCAAATTAACAGTTTTTCATATGGAAATTTAACTTTTTTTTTTCTTTTCAAAATCATATAACACATAATTTGTAGTTCTATAAAAGAAATACAAATTATGTATTTTATGATTTTGACGAACAGAAAAAAATTTATGTTAAATTTTTATTTGAAAAAAAAAATTAATTTGACTTAAAAAAGTTAAATAGAATAATAATTTAGGAACAAATGACTATTTATTTACATTACACATTTTATTTATTGCTGTAGTTAGCACAATTTCTAATTTTATTTTGATCCCATGTACATCGTTGGCATGTGTGTTTTGCTGGGCAGGGGGTTGGTAGAAGGGTTGGTAGGAAGAAGAAAGGTACTTGGGCACAAGAAGGTTGCCAATTAAAAAGGAGGGATGCTAAATGATGCATCTAATTGTGCTAAGCGTTGTACCCACTTATGCTATATTTATTAAAATGTTCTTCATCCTATTTAAAAAAAAACAAAACCTACACTAATCTCTCCCTCCTTTATAACCGTGCCGGCATTTTAAAAAAGAATCGAGTCGGCTCTTTTTTAAAATGCCGGATTGGCCTTGTTTTTTTTTTAAAAAAACATTGTTAATTTGTAATTGTTATTGTCATATAGAACAAGTGATCAATCGCAAAAATATGAGACACAACAACACGTGATCAGTCGCAAAAATATGAGACACATCAGGAACTGTTCCGTGTCATCATCATAAACAATAATATAACATAAAAAAAAAATCAGACACATATTGAATTCAAGTGTGTAGTATCATTTGTATTTTGAATACAAATAATATAACATAAAAAATTTAGCAAAAAAAAGGAATAGGGCCAAGACAATTTTATTTGAAAAAAAAAAAAAAACAAGATTGACATTTGGGAGAGAGCCAGGCCGGCTATATAACAAATGGTCGGACCGACATTTTGTTATATAGTCGGGCCAGCTATATCCTATAGGGCCGGGCCGGCTCTATTTTTCAGTAAAAAAACCCTTAACTAAATGAAATAAATGAAAAAAACGTACCGTGAAATAGTCATTAACATTAATATGAATCTAATTTTAGATATTATTAATAATAAAGACTTGTTTGTGTAAATAAACAGTACATTAAACAATACATCTTTCGTTAAATTTATCCGAACTGTACCAATATATTTATTTGTCATTACCATTAATATGAACTCTAATCTTAATTATATCTAATACTAATCAAGGGCACTTTCGTCATATTTTTAAAAGTTCATTAAAAAGATACGTTGCTTAACACAATTGGGTGCGTCATTTAGCGCCTATATTAAAAAGAAGCCACCACTAGTAATTTTTAAATCAATATTAATATTATTATTGGGTAACTTATTGGATAATCGGGTTAAAATCCAAAAACATCAATATTCTTATTGGATACTTATTGGGTTACTTATTTAACACCCACGAAAATATATGGGTTTTAAATGGATTATTCCAATAAGTCATTTTTAATGGGTATAATGGATAGGCTATTGGATTGGGTAGTCACCCCTGGCTGGGACTTCATCTATATATATATATAAAGTCTACTAAGTTCAAAAATAATAAAATTTCACAAAAAATAACTTACCAAAAATAGAAAGTCATTTTTATAACATTTAATATTGTCCTCAAAAATACAAAATCGTATTTATACAAAACAATAATATAATCTTTACAATAATAAACATTTTAAAGTTTGATATTACACTATTTTAAAGTTAATTTTATTAATTTTTTTATTTCTATATATTTATAATAATAAATATTTTTTCAGCTAATACGCCGGTACAGAATACAGGAAATAGCAATTTATATCTATTTTCGTCATTTACAGGTTTAAGTATCTCGTCAATTGTTGATTTAACAAATCATGAAAATTATTCAAATTCTTTTATTACTACCACTCCGAATAAGAAAATCCATTTAGATAAATCCACATCTCTTACCCAACGTAAAGTTTTGTTTTGTTTGTTACATTTTTAATTTTTATTATTACGTTGTATACATGTTATTCATGTTTTGTCTTCTTTTTTTATTTATGGTATTATTTATTTAGTAAATAGTTTTACCTCATATACTTTGCTCTAAGATATGATTATTAACAACTGAAAAATTAATTTAATACCATAAATAAGTATATTTTTAATACATTGCAACTTAGGAAGAATATGTTATACAAAAATTATTACTCCATTCTTTCTTAATTAAGTTTCATGTTTATATAACACACTGATTAAAAGGAATATTTGAATCTATTATAAAAATTAGTATAATGTGTATTTTTTAAGGATACTCATGATATTAGATTGTAGACATTTTCTAAGGATATCAATGTAAGAGTGGGACTCATCATTTGTTTGTTATATTTTTAAATTGTATTATTAATGTCATACTTTTTATTCATGCTTTGTTCTTCTTTTTTATGGGGGTGAAAATAATGGTGTTACAACAATAAAAGTTCCAAATGATTTTTTTGGTGAATGCATCATATATTGTTCCAGTCAATAGTTGAAAGTATATATGCATTATTTTTGGAGTCTTTTGATGACGTGTCATATTTGCAAGGAAGAGTTATACTTGCCCCGACGCTTGATGTTATGGACACCATAAATGAGTACATGGTTTCTAAAAATCACTCGGAAGGAAGAACTTATTTGAGTTCAGATCAGGGCAGAAAACACTTAAATTTGTTTGAAGATATTCATTCTACGAAATTTTTGAATAGTATGAAGTGATTAAGATTTCCAAGCCATGAACTAACAATTAAGATTGGCCGGTGATGCTGTTGAGAAACATTGACCTTGCTGCAGAGTTGTACTGTGGAACAAGACTAATCATTACAAAGCTTGAGCATAACATTATAGAAGCTAAAATTTTAAATGAAAGCAATGTTGGAGGCAAAGTGTTTGTCCCAAAACTGTCATTGTCACCATCAGATGTGAGATTGTCTTTCAACTTTCGAGAAGACAATTTTTATTGGTAGTATCGTATGCAATGAAAATTAACAAAAGTCAAAGTCAATCACTGTCGCATATAGGACTCTTCCTGAAGAAGTCAATATTCGGACATAGGCAGATGTATGTTTAAATGAAAGCAATGTTGGAGGCAAAGTGTTTATCCCAAAACTGTCATTGTCACCATCAGATGTGAGATTGTCTTTCAACTTTCAGAGAAGACAATTTTTATTGGTAGTATCGTATGCAATGAAAATTAACAAAAGTCAATCACTGTCGCATATAGGACTCTTCCTGAAGAAGTCAATATTCGGACATAGGCAGATATATGTCGCAGTTTCTACAGTAACAAACTGCTCTGGTCTAAATATATTAATATGCGATGAAGACGAATAAAACAACAAAAGATAAATGTGCGTGCGTTTAACGCGGGTGTAAAACTAGTTATTAGGTATGACGTAAAAATGAAAAGTCGTCTCACTATAGATTTGCTTAGAATTCGTTTATTAAATCTTTTTCCTTTTTTTACTATTATTTAATAGCCAACTTTCAGTTCGACTTGAACTAAGAAATTCAACTTAAACCGTGAACTATGAACCATGAAATTAAACTACGAAACCAAACCGTGGTTCAAAATCGAACTAAGCCGAACTAGCTACAGTTCAACTTGAACTAGGCTTGTGTTTTTGCCCAAACCAAATTGAATCGAAACAATTACAACATTATGTTTTCTTTACCCATTTTGGGGGAGTATGAGAAGAAAAATATTAAAATTGAGTGCATTTGCAGGTGATCATATAAATTGGAATAAAGAAAAGAAAGACGCAAAGAAAGCGACAAAAATTATTGACATATCTTATGTGTGTGTGTCTATTTTTCTCATACTTCATACTTCCTTCATCACAAAATAATTGTTCATTTTCGAAGAAATATTTTGATCCCAAAGAGAATATTGTCATTTTTCTAATGAAGTTTAGTTTATCTTTGTCGACTATCATGTCCTTGTGTGAACTTGTAATCCTACTATGTTAAAACTACGAGTAATTATGTATAGGCTTAAATACCAATTTGATCACTCTATTTTTACCCAAAATTCATTGAAAATGTTCAAGTAGAGTGATTAAAGTATGAAAAAAAGAAGTAAAGTGAGCTTATTAAATTTTTGAAAAAGTAGAGTGACAAAATTTGTATTTAAGCATTATGTATATTTGCTACTAAAATTGCTAAGCAGTTTACTTTTGAAATTTCTTCAAAATACCAAAATGAGATATTTATTTTGGGATGTGGAGAGTATCTTTTTTGTACAACGTGTAAGAGTAACATCATATTTTTTAAGAGTGATACAAAATGTAACGATGAAAAATACTAAACGTAACACTTTTTTATGTGTTGTACCTATTTTGTCCCCTTGTAAAAGTTTGGATGAAAATGTTGTAAATCTTGCTGTTAATATAGATGGTAAATTCTAGTATAATTTCAGTTGGGCAGTAGTTGGGGGCATTAGGCATGATAAATTTTGGTATTAATTCCAATATCTATTAAGGGGCAAATATCTACAAAGGGCAAAATAGACATAACCATTAAAATAGTGTTGCGACTAGTATTTTCCAATGTAAATGTTTTTTAAACATAAGAAAAAGTTTGAAAAAGCATAGAAGATTTATAGCATCATTGCTTGTAAAATTTATCCACAGACTCTTAGAATTATGCAAACATCAGATATAAACCATGTGCTTGTATTTCACTGTTTTTTGAATGGCCCCCTTGTTCTCATGAAGGCCAACACAGGTGCTGATGCTGCTATTTTTCCAATGGTTGAAAAATCTTAAGTTGAATCAACTGTGAACTAGCTAGAAGATTGATGAAGTGGATATGCAAACATCCTCAGAGAGAGAGAGAGATGAACTTGGCTGGGGACTAGCCAGTGAGAGGAGGATATATGGGACATATGAATGCAGAGATCGATGTACCATATACAAGTTTGCTGATGCTAGGATCTGTGGATGTGCCATAGACATAGCAGCCAGTCCTCTTGTAGTGCAAAGCCCAAAAAGGAAGAATCTGTGGATGAACTCAACTGGTTGGAGACTACTCAGCAAGCAAGAGGGCTGGCTGCTATATGTCATGACATGGAAGCAGCACACGAGTGCAATGCAAACAGAGGCAGCATGACACGAGACAAAGGGCCGGGCATGGGATTGGAGGACAACCATGCTATAACATTAATAGTCGAGTCCAAAAGACTTTTTGCAGCGGAATAAGAAAGATTAGACCGTCTTACTTAATTTTCAAGCACAACCCAGATCCAGATGTTATTATCTTTACCTATCATCTAAATGAAAACATACATAGTAGTAGAAAAAACCAACGAACTCAATTAAGAGCAGTTTTCTTCTTTTAGCCGATTTTTCATACCTGTGAATATACAGAAAAGGAAATATAACAGAAATTAACACAAGGGTGCCAAAAACTAAGGGATGGGCACTAAAAATCAACCCCCTAAATTGATTGAAAAATTAACTTATGCCAAAATTACGCCATAGAAAAACTATAATACTACACTCCAGACAGAGTATCCAAAATGAAGTAAGTTGAATGTATGAAAATGAAGACGAAGTTAAACCAAAACATTCTAAATTTCTCAATCTTTTTTAAGGAAATAATAATAATAATAATAATACAAAGATTATAATTGAAACTCTCTGATCATGCTATAATAATACATACTGTAAAAAAAACTGATTCTATTTCTGTCCAAAAAAATCAATAAAAATACTATACTCAAGGAAGGAAATTTAGCCACCCAATACCCTACAACTAATTCAAGTGCTGTGTGGGAGCTCGAGATAGAACACGAAACCCGAAACTGAACTCGTTTTCATTCCAAAATACTCCAATCTCGTCGTCAGTCTTTAATCCCCTCCTATCCACAAACTGGCTTTTCCAGTTTGTTCCAAAAATGTAGCTTTTATTTGAAACCCACTTCTTGAATGTCACGACATGCTCTGTTTCAGTGTCGTAATCCCACACCCTGAGATCAATCCCGTTATCAATTTCTTTGTCAGAATATCCATGCTTCTTCAGTTGTGGCTTCACATGCCTCTCAATTGTTACTTTGGAAAACATCAGCCTATGCAAATTGTCGCTGCAGTCGCTCTTTGTCAGCATTTTCTTGATTTTCCATGGATCATCGTACAGCTTTAGCTCTGTTGAAACCCCGTCCTCTGTTTCTTCCCATTGATTCCGAAACCCAGAAAGGTCAATTCTATCTATCGCGTTTGTGAATTTCTTGGGACTCAAGAAATCTAAATTGAAGAAGTTGTCCCAAGATTCGTCAAACAGAGTCAATTGGGTCGAGATTTTCTCCTCCTGTCGAAAGTAAGTCGGGCCGTTCGCAGGGATCATGAGAAAACAACCAAGCTGGAAATCAGGTGAAGAGTTTCTTGAAATCAAAAAATTGGTTTCTTTTTCTTGAGTAATTTCGCTTTCTTGTTCTTCTTCTTTGACAACAGTGTGGGTGTGGCCTTTCTTGGAGAAAGGATTTTGAGGGGCAATGTGATTTGGGCCAAAAGAATCATTTTTGATTCTCTTTATCCGGTCACCAACTTGGCAAGAAGCATTGAACGGAATCAATTGGGTTGAAGTTCTCCTCTTGCGGATGAAATCGGAAGAGGGAGCTTGACTTGCGAAGGAAGTGATTCGAGAACAGTCGAAGCAGAGTGAAGAAGTCTCCGTTGAAACCATCGTCGGTGTTTCTGGGTCTTTTTTGATTATGGCAGCTGAGGAGAGATTTCTGGGTTTTTCCCCCATCAATGAGGATTGAGAGAGAGAGAGAGGTAGAGAGTTAGTGTGTGAGTGAAAGGGTGATATATAACACAATTTATAAAGCGGGACTAACAGATCCGGATCCGGATCCGGACCGATAAAGGATTAGGAATTTACGATGCTTTTTTTTTTTTTTTTGAGGAATGTTATAATGAGATTTTAAAAACCAAACTAGTTCATTTATGTTTTTATTTATTTTTCTCTTTACTTGGCGAAATAATTTGAAAAATATATAATTATATTATTATAGCTAAGAGGACATTTCAATTTGTTCATATAATTTATATTGCTTATTCATGGAATGCAAAGATTATTTTTTAAGAAAGAAAACTCATTTATTAATAGATAACGGATTAACCGAATAAGTTAAGAGATCACCCAAAAAAGGTGGAATCTCTGTCCAAACAGTAGGATTAGCATGAAAACGAGAATGTCTAGCTAACACGTGAGCTAACTCATTTGCTTGTATAAGAACGAGGGAAATAGAAAAACTAGAAACAAGTTGAAACACCAATTAAACGACATCCTTGAATAATGAGACCAAACTCCGAAAAATCACAGGTAGACTTCTTGATAGCATCGAAGACCGGCTTGGCGTCAATCTCCAAAATCATACTCGAGTATCCCAATGAGCGAACCTATGAAAGTGCCTCATGCAAACCCATGGCTTCCCCTTCCTTAACACTATAGCAACTCGAAAAAAGTCGAGTTCGAGCATCAACAAATGGCCCGCATCATCCTTAATAATCATCCAAACTCCCGTTGAATTAATATCATCGAAAAAATTACATCAACATTACACTTCAATGAACCACTTAGGGGAGGATTCGAAACTGATGGCTGAGGGCAAGCTGGAGGGGGATTAGGCAAATGTTGGCGTTGCGCTGAAGAGACCAACTAGTCAAAAAGAAATGAGAACGTTGCATGGATACATGTGGAAGACATATTCGAGTACCCTGCCAAAACTTTGCATTCCTTTATTTCCAAATAGCCCAAATCACCATGGCCCATTTGTTAAGACTTGAAGAGAAAAACCAATCATGAAATTCCACTGTCCTAGCTGCTTGCAATTCCACAAAAGTCAGTAGCTTGGCCTGCCTCCAACAATCTCGAGCCAAAGGACATTTCACAAAAGAATGCTAAGTATGTTCCACATCCCCATCACATAGCACACAAATCATAGGAACACTAACACCTCTAATAAGAAGATTACTTCTATTAGGCAAACATCCACGACATGCACGTCATAGAGGGTATTTAACCTTAAAAGGCACCTTAATGTTCCATAGAGCCTTCTAATCACCTTGCACACCACCATTTACGAAGTCACCTGCTATATCCATAAGCAATAGCCAGCTGATCTCACTGTGTAATCCCTAGTACGGTTAAAGAGCCAAAGAATTCGATCCAGAGAATAAGATGTAACTAAAGGACTTTTAGAGATTTCAGCGACATTTCTTGGAGATAGTAAGTCTTCGAGCAACTCAATGTCCCAACTACGTGTACCCGAAATAAACAAATCACAAACTTTTAAGTTAGCAAGATCTTGATTAACTTTCGTTCAAGGTAGAGCTCAGGAATAGGCTAGAGGAGGGGTGAATAGCCTATTCAACAAATTTTAAAATTTCTTTTTGAAACTTCAAGTTATGAAAATTCTAACTAATATGAAGAATCAAACTGACTTATCAGTATGAGCAGAAAATAAGAAATGATCAATTAAGCTAACTTATGGCAACCAGTCAACTGAATCGGATAGGCACATTGAGTAATCAGTATGGACAGTGGAAGTTCATTAAACAGTTGATTGATTAGTCAGCTGATAGGATCAGTTGACTGATAACTAAGTGACGAGTGTGAGATATAACACATAAAGAGACTCAGTCACTTAATACTTACTGATGCTTTTAGTATGATAGTTTAGACATGGAATAGTAATGCAAGTAAGTTCAGTTTACATGTAGGAGTAATTTACTCCAAGTAATAGGATAGACAATGATATATATAGCAACAAGACACAAGATTGAATTCAGCAGTTGACTAAAGAACAATCACTGCATAAGATATTTCATATAACAGAATTCAGTCAAGTTATACATGATGTTTAGCTTACTTGCCTAAGTACATATTACAAAAAGTAAATTAATCTATTAAAGGAAAACTTACAGGCAGTCTATTCCTAATGGGTTACAAACGGAGATATAGATGATTATTTTATTCATTTGCAATTTCTCTTGCTGTGTATCCAGAATCAACAAGAGAATCAAACATTCAGTTGAACTCATGATGATAAGGAAGACAAGGCAAGAGATATGAGTTAGAATATTAAAAGCGATGTTCAAACTAAAAAGTTTGAACATCCCTTTTGAGGATATCCCGACTGATACGAGGTTGTGTAATCAAATCCACACCAACCATTACAAATTAAATATTAGTAAGGCTATGTGTATGGATAAGATATGGAGTGAAGACTTAGACTCTAGTCTAGACGTTAGCATATTGGATCTCTTTGGACATTTCTTTCCTTCTTCTCTCTTTCTTCTATTCATACACTTGGTGAGTAAAGTCTTCATCCTTCAATCTTTTGAGAGGTTGATGGAGATGAGCTTCAAGGGGAACCGGTAAATGACTGATTGTGCACGCTTGAGTAGGCTCTAACTTCACAAGTGTATTGCTCTTGCACACCTCTTTCTTTATTTTCTTTCTTTATTTCTTTCCACAAGCACTTGTTCTCGGTGTATTTTTCTACACCTTTTTCCACACTTATCCACACCTTTCTTGAGCAGA
The DNA here is from genome assembly GCA_016624345.1 of Platycodon grandiflorus. Classification (NCBI taxonomy): domain Eukaryota; kingdom Viridiplantae; phylum Streptophyta; class Magnoliopsida; order Asterales; family Campanulaceae; genus Platycodon; species Platycodon grandiflorus. Next base: position 38,765,583 of record CM028362.1, read on the forward strand.
TGTCTGGGGTATTTATAGGGAGAGAGATGAGGGTAGCCGTTGAGAGATGCTTTTAATCCAACCGTTGGATTTTGTCTTGTAATGGTTGAATTCAAAGTCTTGAAGGTTGTATCCGGGATTTATGGCTTTTGAGGAAGATTGTTAAGATCTTCCAGGAAATACTTTGCGTCTTTGAAAAGCTTCAGAGAGTTGTCACATCATAAAGTACTTTTCTGGCAAGGGCCACGTGATGAACAGTATTTTAGATCAAGTTTGTGTAAAAAAATATATTTTTAGAAAATCTAAAAATATTTCGTTTTGTCCGCTAAAGTCTTGATCAGCTGATGTGAGTTTCTAGGACTTTGAGCTGGACATCAGTTGTTGAGTCAGTTTGAGCTTTGCCTTGGTCATGAGTCGGTGACGTGGCTTCTTTGAGTTTCTTCAGCTTCAGTAGCTTCAGCTTTAGCAGCTTCAGCTTCTTTAACTTCTTTTGTCGGTTTGATGCTTAGTGTCCTAGCGAGATCCATAGCAGTCTTGAGTCTTTGGTTATCACTCTATTTAGTTGTCCTGTCATAGTGAGTCGGGATGGTCTAAGACCGAATAACTAAGTATGTAGCACGCAGGCTACTAGTCAAATCTAAAAACAAATTATCCTAACCTAGACAACTTATGGTTTATGGTTACAAGTAAATCTTAAGTAAATAGGGAATATTCACTTTAGAGATATTATAATAAGTGAATAGGTGAATATTCTCAACAAAAACCTTACTAGAGAAAAACCCAGTGGGGAAAACAAACTCTAGTGAAAAAAAAAAAAAGTACATGATTCCTTTGCACCAAAATGCTCCCCCTGAACGAAATATTACTTAAGATCCCTCAATTGCTGCATTCTGATATTATATACCAATTTCTCAAACCTTGAAGTTGGTAATGACTTTGTGAGCAAGTCTGCTAGATTGTCACTTGAACGAATTTGTTGAATGTTTATGTCACCATTCTTCTGGAGATCATGAGTGAAGAAAAACTTTGGTGAAATGTGTTTTGTTCTATCTCCTTTTATATATCCTTCCTTCAGTTGAGCTATACATGCAACATTATCTTCAAATAAGGTTGTTGATCCTTCCTTTTCTAAAACCAACCCACATGACTGTCGAATGTATTGAATCATTGATCTTAGCCAAACACATTCTCGGCTTGTCTCATGGATTGCTATTATTTCGGCATGATTTGAAGAAGTAGTAGCAAATGTTTGTTTGGTAGATCGCCATGATATAGTTGTACCACCAATTGTAAATTGTTAGCTTGTCTGAGATCGAGCTTTGTGAGGATCAGATAAATACCCTGCATCTGCATAGCCAATAAGTTGTGATCCAAAATCATATGGATAAAATAAACCCACACCGGTCGTTCCTCGGAGATAACGAAGTACATGCTTAATCCATTCCAATGTCTTCGGGTTGGATTGGAGTTATATCTTGCTAAAAGATTGACAGAGAATGCAATGTTCGGCCTTGTATTATTAGCCAGATACATTAGTGCCCCAATTGCACTCAGATATGGTACTTCCGGATACAAGTTCTTCGTTATCCTCTCGAGGTCGAAACATGTCCTTTTTCACATCAAGTGATCAAACAACTATTGGGGTACTCAATGGATGCGCTTTGTCCATGTAGAAACGTTTTAGGACTTTTTCTGTATAAGTTGATTGATGAATAAAGATACCTTTATTTAAGTGCTCGATCGCAGGTTGAGACAAAATCTGGTTTTCCTTAGATCTTTCATCTTAAATTCCTTCTTTAAATAATTAATCGCTATCAGAAGTTCTTCAGGACTTCCAATAATGTTAAGATCATCAACATACACAATAATTATGACAAATCCCGAAATAGATTTTCTTATGAAAACACATGGACAAATAGGATCATTCTTGTATCCTTCTTTCATCAAATATTCACTGAGACGGTTATATCACATTCGTCCAGATTGTTTTAATCCATACAACGATCTTTGTAATTTAATTGAATAAATTTCCTGGGAGTTTGAGCTGCATGCTTCAGGCATCTTGAATCCTTCAGGGATCTTCATATAGATATCATTGTCAAGTGTGCCATATAAATAAGCAGTGACAACATCCATTAAACGCATACCAAGCATTTCATGTATTGCCAGACTAATGAGATATCGAAATGTAATTACATCCACCACGGAAGAATATATCTCCTCATAATTGATTTCAAGTCTTTGCAAAAATGCTTATGCTACGAGTCATACTTTATCTCTTACGACTGTATCCTCCTTATTACATTTTTCCACAAAGGCTTATTTATGCCTTACTAATTTTACATCTTCAGGTGTACGGACTACAGGTCCAAAAACCTCACACTTTCTAAGTGAGTTCAATTCTGCTTGAATTGCGTCTTTCCATTTTGGCCAATCATTTTTATTTCGACACTCGTCGATAAACCTAGGTTCAAGATCCTTGTTATTTTCAATAACATTAAGCGTTATATTATATGCAAAAACATTGTCAACAACTATTTTCTCTCAGTTCCATCTTTTTTCCGTAGTGACATAATTGATCGAGATCGATCTCTTCAGTCTCAATAGTTTCAGGTACTTGAACTTCTTCTGGAGTTATTTGATTAGTTATGTCATGGGTCTCTTCAGGAGTTTCAATTACCTCGATGGGGCTCTTTCCATGATTTGCTCCTTTTCTCTTTCGAGGATTTTTGTCTTTGGAACCGATTGGTCTACCACGCTTCACGCGTACTTTAGACTCATTAGCTACAGAATTAATGGGTTGTCCTGCTGGGACATCAATCCGTATAGGAGCATTTATAGCTGGAATATGTAACATAGTTATTCTTTTTAGGTCAGTAAATACATCTGGCAATTGATTCACTATTCGTTGCAAGTAGATTATCTTTTGAACTTCGAGTTCACATTGCTTTGTACGAGGATCAAGATTGTAAGATAGTGTGTTCCACTTAAGGTCCTTTTCTAGCTGATTATTTTCTCCCCCTAATGTTAGGAAAATTTTCTCATCAAAATGACAATTGGCAAAGTGTGCCGTAAAAATATCTTATGTTAATGGTTCAAGGTATTTAATAATAGAAGAAGAATCATACCCAACATATATTCCCAATCTTCGTTGGGGTCTCATCTTGGTGCGTTGTGGTGGAGTAATTGGAACATATACCACACACCCAAAAATTCTTAGATGGGAAATATTTGGCTCCTGACCATAAGTTAATTGTAAAGGGAAGAACTTGTGATAACTTGTTGGCATGATGCGTATAAATGTTGCTTCATGTAAAATAGCATGCCCCCAAACTGCAGTAGGTAGCTTTGTTCTTAAAAGCAATGGTCTAGCTATTAATTGAAGTCGTTTAATAATTGATTCAGCTAAACCATTATGTGTGTGAACATAAGCAACAGGATGTTCAACATCTATTCCAATTCATGTGCAATAGTCATTGAAAGCCTGAGATATAAATTCATCAGCGTTATCAAGACGAATTGTCTTGATAGCATAATCTAGAAATTGTGCTCGTAATCGAATTATTAGAGCAAGCAATCTCACAAACGCCATTTTGAGAGTCGACAATAGACTTACATGTGACCATCTTATAGATGCATCTACTAAAATCATAAAATATCTAAATGATCCACATGGCGAGTGAATCGGCCCACATATATCACCTTGAATGCGCTCTAAAAACTTTGGAGATTCAGCTCCAACTTTAGCTGGTGATGGCTTAATTATTAATTTGCCTTGAGAACAAGCAGCACATAAGAATTCATTAGTTTGAAAAATCTTCTGGTTTTTCAATGGATGCCCATGTGAATTTTCAATAATTATCGGCATCATATTTGATCCGGGATGCCCCAACCGGTTATGCCAAATGGTAAAACTTTTTATATCAGTAAACTTCTGGTTTACTATCACATGTACTTCAATTGTGCTAATCTTCATATAGTACAATTCAGAGGACAATGCATGTAACTTTTCTACTACATTTTTTTTTTGTGCTAATCTTCGTATATGACTTCCTCTGTAAGCTTCGTCAAGTTTTTCCAGTAAACTTTTCTAAAGCTTCCTCAGTAAGCTACGTAAAGCTTCCTCAGTAAGCTTCGTAAAGCTTTCTCAGTAGCTTCTATTAATTGGCTTCTGGCCAAAAGGACATCCACAAAATATATATTACAACACTATATATATATATATATATATATATATATATATATTAATAGTAGTTATTTTTTTTATTTAGAATTTGAAATTTGTAAGAAAAGTGAGTGTAAATAGTATACATCCTTGTTTTATTTTTGTTCTTTTGCTCTTAAAATTTTATTTTTTAATGATTGATGTTAAAGCAATTAAACAATTTATTTGTCTTGATTTTAATGTTATTTTTAATGTTAGATTTATCAATATTACAAGCATTTAAATTATAGCATAACAATGATTAATTTAATTAATAAAAAAATTATTTAAACTGCGAAACCGAATCAAACCAAGCCAAACCGAGTGGTTCGGTTCGGTTTGAAAAAAGTGGAACCGATAGGAGGCGGTTCGGTTCGAGATTTTAGCCTAAATCGAATCAAATCGAGTCATTTACACCCCTACTATTGCATACCAAACATCCGTCAATTTAGCTAATTAATCCTATCCGACCTTAATCATGGCTACCAAACAGTTTCTTGAGTATACTTTACACTACTTGAAATCGACAATAAGTCCCTTTATTGACACTCTATCTCTAAGTTCTTTTATCCAACACTCTAAATCCAGAGTGTATTTTACCCTGAATCATCCAATCTCATTCTTCTCTCTCCCCCACCAATATGAAATTCAAGATTTATTAGTTGAGATGAGAGACATTTAATCGAACTATGTACGATTTCCCTGTAGTCAAAGTTGTTCAAACAATAGTCGAATTGTAAGTTTTCCTTTTACTCTTTCGAGGTGTAGGAAATAACCTTTGTAGCTAGGAGATTTTTTCTTTCCAGAGTTGTTCTTTTTTTCAATGTGTCTCTAGACCCAAGACTAATCTCCATGGTACGATCGAACGCTAGCCACAACCCTTCCACGCAGGCCAATCCCCATCGTTGCTTTGCAATGTTGTTGAAGTGCACAAGACTATGTTCTTACAAAAATGTCATGTTTGATTCGACACATAAATTAAAAAATACTCTCTCCGTTCCATTCAAAGAGTTCACGTTTGAAAAGTCTAATTATTAAGGAATATATTAATGTCATTGGAGTTGGTCATAATTACAAAAATACTTAAGCACAAATAAGATAATTACAACACAAGTGGAGGGTATAAATGAAATATTATGAAAATTGTAAGCATAATTTTTTTAAAATGAATTCTTTAAGTGAAACATCCCAAAATAGTATAGTGGATTCTTTAAGTGAAACATTCTAAAATAGTATAGTGGACTCTTTACCTCAAACGGAAGAAGTATATAATTCTCTATTATATATATTGGTATGTTATGTAATTTCTTTTGAAGTCGATGTATAAGTGGAGACCCATTACTAAATATAAAAAGAAAAGTAAGGTAAAATGGTGAAGTTAACTTCCTAAAAAGAGAAAAATAGAAAATCAACAAAAAAAAAAAAAGGTAAGACTCTTTTTTAAGAACTGAAAGATTAATATTTATAATATGAAATGAAGTTCACATTAGCATTTCAGAAAAGAAAAAAAAAAAAACTGATGTCTGCTGTATTTCTTTTCTAAACCACAAAAAGACTGGGATACAATGTGTATCCCAACATTTACACCAGGCGCCCCCTCAAAATAAAATGTCCAACAAAATGACTTAAAAAGTTTCTCTATATCGGATAACTCCTTGCAAGTGAAATCACGACTTGAAACTTCTACAGAAAATGTTAAATAGTATCTTTACGGCAATTAAAAGTTTTACCAACATAGACTCTTATAAATTTAAATATTTTTAGTTTTTTTATTTGGTCAATTTACAAATTGGCCCTGCAAACCGAAAAATCCTCGATCCACAACTGATAACAAACAAGCCATAACTCGTATACATACTCAACTATATATATTGCGGAAGCAGCAAAATATTCTTACAAGAACAAAGGCAGGTGAATCTAATAGTAGTTCAGATTACATTACTGATGGTCGAAATACATTCTGTTGTGCTGCAACCACATGGAAGCTGCCATTTTTTTCGGGAGAACATAGACTATTCCGAGTTGCTTGGAGGCTTCTCTTTCGGATGTTTGGAGGAATAATGATCGCCAAGCTGGTTTTGATTGGCTAACTGCACCTGTAAATTCAATGTCAATAGGTGAACATATCTTCAATACACTGAACTAGGTGTGAATGCAAAATACAATACGAATAAACTTGTTATTACGTCCATCTCTAAATGAGGGTCACTTTTGCAACTATAATGCCACACTCGAATAAGTTTTACCGGTTAAAGAGGTGACCTCCTCATTTTCCACACGGATGCCAATATTTCGACACTCATTTAGGGTTGTAGGTAATATTGATTGTTCTTTCAATATGGGTATTGATATAAATTTTTGACCATCAAGATGTTTGAATTAACAGAAAGGATGGTACCATGCTACCACTATCACTAAACATATTGTAGTATCAATAATCCACATTATCCACTAGAATAGCATTACGATAAAAGTAACAACAACAATGACAGCAAGAAGAAACAACAGGATGGGCGAGGTTCGAGGCAGGAGTTTTCATGGAATAGTTCATGCGTACCAACCAAACTGGTATAACTGGGTTTCGTTCCATCAGCAAGAAAGGCAAAGCTGAATCAGGAGAGGAGTAATCCCTAATATGAATACAAATTTTGCCACAAAAGTGATTTTCTATGCCCAAACCCTAGAGCTTAAACTCAATGGCAAAGGAAACATCAATTGACGTTGATACACTAGGGACAACAGCAACCTGAGCATGAATAACACCAAACGAACGATTTCCAATCTAGTGTACTGGAAACATCTATTTCATTTTGAGAAGGCAAAATCCAAGAAGAAACAAAGTGTCACAGGTATAACACTAAGGGCAAGCTCAGAAAATAATTTCGATAAAGCACCTCCACAGAAAGCCATTTGGGATTGAAAATACACTTTAACACAATGGAAAACTGAACATTCAAATTCAAGATAAGCCATTATGCGGATATGTAAAACTCTCCTCAGAATATTTCCCAAGGCAAATTTGGTACACTAGAAAAGGAAAAGCAATGAAAAGAAGAATGAAGACGGGAAAAGGTAAAGGTAAGAAAAGCTTTCCCTGCAGACCCAATAAGCTTATCCCACCAAAATTATTTCAGGGAAGCTGAGAGCTAGGTTGGGGGAGATGGGACAGGACGCGCATGTATGTGTGGGTGGGGGGTGGGAGGGATGGATTGCAGAGGAACTTTAAGATAGGCATACCAGATTTATTGAACCGTGTCATATTTTGCTTCCTAACTAAGTCCTATCCTACCAGTGCAAATTTAAAACTCTCTGTTCTCCTTCATACATCTCTTGCACAACCAAGCAACAAAGACAAAGACAACTCCACTTTCGTCATTAACGATGGAGTAGTTTGACCACTAACCAATGTAATACTCGAACCACTCACAGACTCACAGTGATGTTGCTAGGGTAACCTACAATTGATGCTATAAACTTTTGCATCATACCACGTTAGACTCGAAGACAACAACTAATATATTCTGAAAGCATAAAAGTAACACAAACCAAGCAGCAGGTGTCTAGGTATGTTGAGCCCTCTTTCCCACATAAAACATCTATTCTGGATAACAAAATTCCTAAATTCAAAAAGAAAGTATTCAAGAGTTTACTTCATTGTCCATGAAAAAAATTTCACATTAACCATTTCTAAGCTACAGTTTACCCATACGTATTTTAAGGTCAGTGCACCCCCTTACGAGAGCAACTTGCAATATGTTGACTAAGCCAAGGGGCAATATATGCTGAGGCGCAAGGCCTTCAGTCCGATGTGAGCCATAAAATAAATAACCGCTCATGCGCAGATGGACAATGACTAACACGCATATGAATTAAAATGAGTAATGTATAGCATGTGGATGCCACATTAAAGTCGGAGTGCATCCAAATGAAGACCAATCCACGATGGATGAAGCCTAGGTTGCACGGATACGGATACGTGGATACGAATACGCAGATACGGGACACGGGGATACGAGATTTTTTAAAAATATAGGATACGGGTACAGGGGGTAATATGTAAATATTAAATATATAAGGACCAAAATATAAATAAGAAAATATAAGGACCAAAATGTAACTATAACAAGTCGGTGTTAATTATAAAAAAAAAACAACTCACAGTGTCGCACACTCACAGGCTCTATCCAAAAAAGAAAAAAAAGGAAAAAATGGTGGACGACTCATAGAGAGAGGCGATCGAAGCCTTCGAAAAAAAAAAGAACGACTTACCTGGCCTAAGAAGACGCTAGGGCTCGAAGGGAGGCTTCAACGAATCGACGGCGCCTTCGACGAAGGAAGCACCGAAGCAGATCGACGTCGGCTGTGAAGAAGACTTCGCAAATCGACGGTGAAGAAGCAGATCAACGGTGGCGAAGGTTGTTTTGAAGTGGCTAGGGTTCGTTTTGACTCCTTTGACAAGCAATCGACAGACGAAAGAAGATATCGTGTCCTGATTTCAAATTTCGGACGAATGAAGAGTTCGTTTAGGAATGATATGTATACAAATTTTTGGGTATACGTGTCCGGATTCGGGTTGACGTTCCGGGTTTTGGACTCACGTACCCATGTCCCGTGTCCAAACTCTTCGAAAATTCAAATTCGGCCCCGGTACGTATTTCTAGCCGTATCTCGCGTATCCGTATCTGACACGTATCCGACACGCGACACGCAGGGTTTGTGCCGTGTCTGTGCAACATAGGATGAAGCAGCCCAGGATCTTATATATTGAGATGTTTTCTGTTTATTGTCCAATATAAATATGGGGGCAGCTATTGCCACCCCCTAATATGCTTCTCCACCCCTTAATTAGGCTCCGTTTGTTTCACGGAAAATGATTTCCAGAAAATATTTTTCTCATTTTTCGGTGTTTGGTAACATTTGAAAAATGTAGTCAATGTAAGATCTTTTAGAAGTCAACGGAAAATGAAGCCTTCTTTTCAGAAAAATGACTTACGAATTCAATTTCCGTAAGTCATTTTCCAAAATTTGTTCATTCTTATTTTCTCCTAATAACACCTTTGCACATTTGGATGTGCTATATTCATTTCTAACTTTTCTTTCAAGAAAAATAATCGTAATATTTTACCATAATATTTTGAAGTGATTCTATGAACAAAGTTTTATTTATATAACATTTTGTTGATATTGTCAAGATTTATGGACTTTTATAACATTGAAAAATATATTTATGTTCGTCCCAAAATAAATGTTCACTTTTATTCACAATTGCAAATAAAAGTAAATATTCATTCTGAGACGAGAAAATAACAATAATATTATAGATTCAATTAGTTGAATTTCGAAAATATTTTAACTTAGATATTTCAATTAGAAATACTAAGATAGAGTATCATGTTTGAAATTCTTTAACGGGTTGATTTAAAAATATAAATTATTTTCTTAATACTTTAATTTTTAAAGATAGTATTACACGGAATAAAATATTTAGTTGAAGAGTACATGAAGCTTCTGGTATAATGTTTGAGATCATAAAATTTTAATTTGGGGCTGGAATTAGAGCCTAATATCACCTTTACACTACTCAATTTTAATAAATACTCCCTTCGTCCTAAAATAAGTGTCCATTATTTTTTTCGGGACGTCCCACAACAATTATCTCTTTCTTTTCTTTTTCTTTTGTTTTTGAAACGTGTTTTCAAGTCAATTATCAATTATGTTATTGTTATTTGTGAGATTGAAAAGTAGATGAACCCCCATTGATTTGATACCACTAGTGATAATTGGAGGTTACTAAAGAAATTATTTAAAGTAAAAAACTTTTTAAAAATAAGTGTATATTCAATAGGGGACACTAATTTTAGGACGAAGGGAATATAACTTTTTAAATGTATTCATGATATGTTTTCCGTAAAAAAATTCATGTGATTGCCAAACACCCAAAAATATTTTCCGTCATATTTTCAAAAGATTTACCAAACGCTGAAAATAGAACCTTTTCGTTTTCTAGAAGCTATTTTCCAGAAATCATTTTCCAGAAGTTATTTTCCTTGAAACAAACGGAGCCTTACTGTTGAAATCAAATTATTAGGTGTTTAGACAAAATTGCCCTCATCTATCATATGCATCTCTTAAAGGTATAATTGATTTATTCATAATCTACCGTTTAGCATATACATTATTTAAGTTTAACATTAATCTAACGATTTTTTGAGAAAGCTAATAAAACTTCTTTAGATACTTATTTTACTATTGCAATCAAAAGTTATAAAAGCGGAAAACATTTTCAATTACTAGTTTTCTTTTTCCAATGAAAATGATTTAAAATGTAACTATCAACGATACAAACTATTTTAAGGTTCGATTAGAGAATTTTTATTTCCTTAAAAACAAGGACAAAAGAAAGTTATCCACATAAAAATGATAACGAAAAAAAATCTCAAGTTGTTCGGTGCTAATGTTAAACATTTACCCACTATCATTATAAATAATAAGCAAATACATAGCCATCACTTTTATTATAAATTATTATGCTCAACTATATTATAAGAATCACAATAAATTACATAAGCACTGTCACCTCGTTCAACTGAAGTGGAAACTTAAAAATAAACAAAATTATAGTCTCAACCGAAGGATGTGGACTTGTATTTTGGGTTTTTATTTTTTTATTTTTGTATAATCCGCTACATTCAAATAGGTCTGAGGTTGTACCAAAAAAAATGTTGCGGTTGAATTTTATCATTGTTAATATGTTCTTTAAAATGCAAATTAAATAAAGAGCAAAGGAAAAATATTTTCATATTTTGTTTCTTTGTAGTGTATAAGAGGGGTTGTTTTGTAATTTAGGATAAATTTGTGTGAAGTAGGGGCAAATTTGTCTAGGCTTGTCAAAATTTGATTTCAACGTTAATGAAAGGGGGTGGAGAAGCATATTAGGGGGTGGCAATAGCGGTTCCCTATAAATATATTAACGCCTAACTGACCTCTCCTAAACAACCAATTCTCAGTGGCTATTTGTTTTCACTCCAATTATTTCATTGAAGACAATCATTCCAATATACTAATGGTTTTCCTGTATGAGAGTTGCAAACTAATACTGTGAAACTTACGCTTATTGGCAAGTTTAAACCTTTATAACAGAAGACATTAGTTCCCCAAAGAGTCCACTTCCGATCCATGAAAATGTAAAGCCATCAAAAACAAGACGCTAGAAGCACGGTGCTTGTTAACAAACGTGCCATTTCTTCAGTATATCTTTGCCATTATATGACCCAACTCGCAAGATGAACGACCACAAGAGCGAATAGAAAAAGAGAAGGGATCCGCCTCGTCTCAGACCTCTAGAAACCTTAAACCAAGAGTTACGCTCCCCATCAATAATGACCGATAGCAAGCAAGAGGAGACGCACCTCAAAACTCACCTCTACGAAGGCCCTTGCTAAACATCACCCTATTTGAACAAAGTTAACTCACTTGCGATCACAAGTTTTGTGGAAATCAAGCCTAAGGACCACACCTTTCCTCCCTTTATGGTTCAAATCCTCCACCACGAAGTCAAGCCTAAGGACCACACCTTTCCTCCCTTTCTGGTTCAAATCCTCCACCACTTCATCAGCAGCCAAGAGTCGAAAACGCACACTAGACCCTTAGATAGCTCCTAATCTCTTTGAAAGAACCTTACTGATGATAACACTAATCACCAAACTAATAGGCCAAAAATATCACATCTAGAGATTGTCCTCCTTGGAAATAAGAGTGATTGATGCAGAACAACGTTTGCAAGGAGGATTTAAGTTATTGACTATTGTGGGATTTGGGGCAAAAGGGATAAAATTATTTATTTATTTATTTTTATAGGTAAAAAGTGGATAAAATTAATGGGGTTGGGGATTATAAGGATAAGAGTTTCATCGAGGGTTTGCATATGCTAATTCGAGTTGAGGATGAAATAATCCGGATCTGATGTGATTTTTTATTTTTATTTTTATTTTTATTTTTATTTTGATAAGTGCACTGAAGGGAAAAGGAAAATAAAGAAGGAGAACAACTCCGAGATGGGACAAGGGAATTTAGCATAAACTATAAGATAGGCCTAGGGATCACGCTTGGCTCCCATGAGCATCACATCTGTAGTTCTTCAGCATCACACCCAAAAGAAACATGCATCGCACATCAAAATAGTAAGCTAAAATATTTTGTATTCTCTGATTAATCTAAACCAAGAAAAGACAGTATAAATAGGCCTAAGGCAGGGGCAAAGACAAATTGGGGCACATGCATTAACTAACTTCACCCAAAAACAGCACACTGACAGCAACCTGCACAACCGGCCTACACAGCCCACACAGCAACACACAAACTTTGACTTAAGTATTAATAGCGAACTTGGCAGCCCACAACTAGAGTCGTAAGACAAAATACTGAACTGCCCTGCCCTTATAAAACAAGCTTCAAGAAGACAACAATAGATAATTAAGGCATGCATAGCCAATATTTCTTGGGACTCCTCTAACTGCATCATTCTCCCTTTGTTAGAGAAAACTCGACATCAAATTTCAAAATTGGCACAGAAAGGTTGCAGATTTTTGCTGTAAGTTCACGGATCAAACTGCTTTCATTGGGTTGGAATTATGTGTCAAGCCATATGTCATTGGAAAGATAGGTATGTCTAGTTTTTAACAAAGAAACACGGAACTCAAAAATAATATTTCTAAACAAAGTTATGGCCTATTAAGTGATGACTGTCAGGATAATGCTCTGCTGTGAATTTTGAAGAGTTCTTCCGACTTTTGGTCTTTTTTTGTGATTCCCTCATTCTAGACACCTTAGGAAATGTGAAGTCTCATTCTTAGTTGTAATGCTTTGACTTATCTTAGAAGGTTGTTCCAAGTTTTCCTATAAAAGGCTTTCTATTGTAATGTTTCCAGCAGCCTATTAAGAAATATTTCATAAATTCTTGAGATTTCAACTTGTTGAGAAGATTTCTCTTCTTGTATCAGCTCTAAACTCAAAGTAGATTACTAAGAGTGGTGAGTGTTGGGTACTGCCTTGAAGTACCTCCTTCCTCTTGCGACTTCCAGTGTCAGATATGTTTAAGTAAAAACCACCAGCTTCGAACAAGCATCCACATTTTCATGTAAAAGGCTTGTACTTGAATTTTCCTTTTTCTCCTAACTTGATGGAGTGGGCAAAGGATTTGGAAATCTACATACTCCATCATGGCATGATGATTTGTTGGAACCACAAAACTGTTAAGAGGTGTAATCAGCTTGGAAAACACATGCCTTGAGTCTCAAAAACTAGAATTGAATCATTCCCTGCTCGCCAGACCTCATTTGATTCCCCGAGACACTCCTTGAATTCCACTATTCCAGCAATCTCTCAAACTTCATAATTTCGACCTCCCTAGAAATTATACTGCAAGTTTAACCTCGACAGGTTCCTTTGACTCAACTTTGGTATTATCTTGAAGAGTAACCGAGGTTTGTGGTGGCTCCTTATTCTTGCTAGGACTCATATAAGTAGTAGCAAGATTAGGCAATTGACAATCCAAAACAAGCTCTTCTACTTGTTGGGATTAGGCAACTCAACTTCTGCCACAATAGAAAGCTGAGAACATCGAGTAGACACTAGAGGCTTACGAAGTTGAAGATTGACAGCTGATTTGTGAGTTTTTGCAATCATGATACCATGAATATTCGCATGATAGCCGTTTCCACAGTCATCCACTTCTTCATTATCATTAAAGTTGGCAATGGTGAACATCCCTCGTGAACTGAATTTGTTTTATGTGAGGAAGCTTGATGACTGGCTGCTTTTGGGATGAACTCCATTCAGTTACAGATTAGGAAGAGACAAAGAAGTATGGCCAAGTTGGCAGAAACAATCTGCTACGCAAATGTCCATGTCTTTGAAAATCGTAGGAACCTTTCGGTACCAATTGCGAATTTGAATGCATCCTCAAGATTGTTAGTGATTGTCCTTGTAGTTCTTGACTTATGTCATCCGTTACACCAGCCATAAATCTAGCAATTGTTTGATGGGAGTTTTTCACTGCTCGATTTCAAACCATTGTCATCAAACTTGTGGACGTACTCCATTACCGACATGCTGCCCGGTTGTAAATTAGCAAGTTGTTCAGGCAACTTGGTACAAAAATCTGGAAGCACGTGCTTCTCCTGAACAATGGACTTCATCTCTTACCACGTCCTGATTGGCGGTTGCCTAATCTACATATATCTGCTTCGACACTAAACCACCATATCTGTACCATTCCTACGAGCGTCAACTTTGCAAAGCTAACTCTCCAATCATCCCACTGTTCCCACATATTACAGAAATTGAAATAATCTTCAATAGAAGCAAGCCAATCAAAGAACTTAATTGAATCATTTGTTCCTTCAAAATCTGGAATATCCAACCTAATAATTTATAGTTCATCAGATTTGAGACTTCCCAAAGATAGCATCATTCAATCTCATACCAAAACTGATGCAGAACCACAGCAACAGGGAGGATTTAAGTTATTGCAACAATGAGGATTTCAGTTATCGACTATTGTTGGATTCAGGGGTAAAGGAGAGTAAAAGTAATGAAGAGGGGATTATGAGGATTAGAGTTTCACCAAGGGTTTGTATATGCTGATTTTGGGTTGAGAAATGAAAGAATTTAAGTCTAATCTGATTTGCAGAACTGAAGGGAAAAGGAAAGTAAAGAAGGAGAATAACTACGAGGTCGGACGGGAACTTAGCATAAACTAGAAGATAGGCCTAGGAATCACACCTAGGCTCCCATAGGAATCATACCCATAGTTCTTGAGCATCATACCCAGAAGAAGTATGCACTACCCATCAAAATAGTACGCTGAAATATTATGTATTCTCTGATTTATCTGAACCAATACAAAGCAGTACAAATAGGATCAAGCTTGGGGCCAAGACAAATTGGAACCCACGCATTAACTAACTTCAGCAAAAAGCAGCCCAAGCAACAGTACACACAGCCCATAGCACACAACCTATTACTTAAGTATTAAAAGCAAACTTGGCAGCCTACAACTCTAGTCCTAAGACAAAATATCAAACTGCCCATATAGAACAAGCTTTCAAGAAGACAACAATATATAAGTAATGCAGGCATATCCAATATTTCTGAGGACTCCTCTAGCTGCCTTATTAATGATGCGGTTAGAGGAAGCCCAAGAAAGATTGGAGAAATGCAATTTATGGGTTCTTCTGTTGAGTGTGGAGCTCAAGAGTATTCTAGTGATTAATTAGTCTTTGAGTCTTTTCTTAAGAGTCTTTATAATCTATCTTTTGAGTCCTATTGCTGTTTTATGGAGTTCTTCAAAAAGGGAAATACGGTAATTTGTCTTAGGACTCTAGTTGTAGGTGATCAAGTTTGCTTTTAGTATTTAAGTCAAAGTTTGTGTGCTGTTTGGGCTGCTCTATTATTGGCTGAAGTTAGTTAATGCTTCGGCTCCAGTTTGTCTTGGCCCCAAGCATTAATCCTATTTATAGTGTCTGTATTGATTCAGATTCCTCAGAGGATGCAGAATATTATAGCTTACTATTTTGATGTGTGATGCATCTTTCTTTTGGGTGTGATGCTCAAGAACTATGGGTGTGATGCCCATAAGAGCCTAGATATGATGTGTGGGCCTATCTTCTAATGTCCTATCTCTTAGGTGTTCTCCTACTTTACTTTTCCTTTCCCCTTCAGTTTTGCAAATTAGATCCGACTTGAATTCTTTCATTCTCAACCCAAATCACCATATACGAACCCTCGTTGAAACTCTAATCCTCGTAATCCCCACCATATATACTTCTATTCTCCTATAGCCCCAAATCTCACAACAATCAATAACCAAGTCCTCCATGTTGTTGTGGACATGCATTAAATTATGGAGCTCTTGCTGGGGAAAGTGGACATTTGAGACACTAGTTTGTTCAAGATTATCACCACGAGAAGTTGATGGAACTAAGGAGAAAAATATATAAAGCCAAATAATGACAAGAAAGACCACACAAATTTACTTGGTTCGGCAAAACCCGCCTAAATCCACGGAGAGACACCAATTTCACTATATGAGAGAAATACACAGCATAAATAAACACTCCTGTTTGCACCAAACCCAATAGTTTTTATCCACTCGGATAAGCTATTTGTACACCCAATATCCCAGTGAAATAACCAATTCTCAATTCTTTAATGCTCCCCCCTACTCAACTTTTGCACTCACTCGCACTCTATAATAATACCGAGTATTATAATGTGTGGTGCCTTCCCTTGTGCCTTACTCTTTGCAACTTAATGTTTCAGCTCATTTATGATACTCTCTCTAAGTGTGAATAATCCATATGAATTCGCCACATACCAAATGTTATATGAATCCATCGGTCAAATTACAACTATCAAATTAATGGCTTTAATGTGAAAATGGTCAACCATTCTTAATGCAAAAAAAACAAACCCATATGACGTTGTTCTCATTTAATTTATCCTAACAAATCTTTTGCAAATGAGTGGCTTGGCATACTCGTTTGTTAGGATAAGTCGTGAGAACAAGAACACATGGGTTTGCAAAAAATGAGAGGCTGGTCATATGCATTTGTTAGGATAAGTGCGAATGGGGAGGAAAGTAAACAAGAACAACTAGGAGATTTGATAGGGACTAGCATAAACTAGACAATTGGCCTAGCAATCACACACGTTCTGTAGGCATCACACCCAAAAGAAAGATGCACCTCATCCATTTGAACCAATACAAGATAGTATAAATTGGACCAAGGCTTAGGGCCAAGACAAATTGGAGCCAAAGCATTGAAGTTTGACTAACTTTAGGAGCCCATGCAGCACACCCCCACAACCCACAAACTTTGACTTAAGTACTAAAAGCAAACGTGGTAGCCCACAACTAGAGTCCTAAAACTAAATACGGAACTGCAATTACTGAAAAACTCCAAAAAAAAACAGCAAAAAAACGGCAATAGGACTTAAAAAATAGATAGTGAAGACTCAAAGAAAAAACTCGAGGACTAATTAATTACTAGAAAACTCCTAAGCTCCAAACTGAACAGAACAACCCATATATTCCATTTCTCCAATCTTTCATGGGCTTTCTCTAACTGCATCAGCGATGATCAAGGCCGAACATCTCTAACAATCGCAATTGAAACCCCAACAGCGAATCCAACTCTATCTCCTCAATGAATTTACATCTGTGCCTCCCAAACTGTTCGTGCTACGAGCCTACGATTAATATCTTTGGGGGCTTGTTTTTCCTTTTCGATTTTAATGAGTTTCAGTTTATGGCTAAGCTTTAAAGATTTCGATTAACTGTTACTCCCTCCGTTCCACCCAAAGAGTCCAAAAAGTCTACTTATTAAAGGATATATTAATGTAATTGGAGTTGGTCATAATTACAAAAATACTTAAAGACAATCAAAAATTATTATAACACAAGTGGAGGGTAACGATGAAAGATTATGAAAATTGTAAGTATAATTTTTTGAAAGTGGACTCTTTTAAGTGAAGCATCTCAAAATAGTATAGTGAACTCTTTGGCCGGAACGGAGGGAGTATTATTTAGTGGTGTATATTCTACAATAAAAGAGTTGGCATCAATACTAACCCTCCAGAATATTTTATTATTGATTTATCGCGGACAAATATTCTCTTCATTTTTCTTGGTTCAATAGTCCATAAGAACAACAATCAGTGTGTTCTTTCAATGTTCCCCTTCAGTTCTTAATATCTCCCTCTTGCATCATCCTGATTGAAAACAGCTGCCCGAAAGTTCAAAAAAATTGCATCAATTTGGTCATAATCACAAACTACCAATCACTAAATAGCAACAAATGAAATTATTGCTTTCTAACAATTCTAAGGAAGACTAGCTCATTGAAGATTACTCGCAGAAAGTACACATTTAGTAATCATCTTCAATCACCTCAAGAATTATCTCATATGAGGATTTGAAACAAAACCAAATTCCTAACTGATCTACTCAAAATTGATAAATAGAGCGCACACACACAAACACACAGAGATAGAAATAAAGAAAAACTAACTTTACAGATGGGGCAGGTGACTTTGAGAGCGACGGCTCGATGCTCAAGCTGTGACCCTTTTGATTTCTGATTCTTCTCTGCATTTCGTTTCTGCGCATCGATCTTCTGCTTTCCCCTAGTCATCTCCTCTCTCTCTCGTGCGATTGGCTTTGGGATTTTGATAACTTTGTTTAAGTGATTTTGAAGGTTTTTTTCAATAGTTGTATAAAAGTTGAAAAAAGTGATAGAAAAAAAAAGTTTAAAATTATAAAATTAAAATTATTAATTGTAATGAAGAACAAATTAGTAATTTGGTTTTGCAATTTTAAACTTTTTTTCAGTCCCACCAACTTTCTCGTTATCTCTCTTACTTTTTTTTAATTATAACAAAACATAACGTAAAATTTCAAAATCAAGTTAATAAATTAAGATGTCAAATATTTTCAAAAAGTTTAAACAAATAGTAAAAAGGGTGACCGACAAAAAAAAATTACTTTAGTCATAATTTTTGGTTATTTATGATATGAGTTGCATATTTTTTTATTGTATTATACACAATGTCCGTAATTTTTGTCTGTGATAAAATAAAAGAATTAGATGTTGTGGATGAAACTAAGGGGAGCATCAATTTAGATTTCAAAATTTGAGGAGAGGTTATGTAAACACTTCGTTAAAGCCCTTATGGATAGGAGTATGGTTTATAATTTTTTTTCGTAATTTTGTAATGATTTGATGAAAAGATTAGAGAGCTAATTGGTTCAGTGCTTGATTACTTTTGAGTTTATGTATAGAGTGATTTATTTAGTAGGATATTTCGTATTTATTTCTCACCACCACGTATAAATTCTCTTGGGTCAAATGCAGGCTCAGTATCAAAAGTATTAATCTAAAATCCAATATAATTAGAGGACACCCCGTGAAAGAGTAAAAATAAAAAAGAAAAATATGGGACCAATGAGAGTGATAATAAAAGTCACGAAAAGAACGACGTGGGGCTTAAGTTTCCAATAACAATATCTAATTATTTTCCTTAATTGATAACGTGTAAAGAACAAAAGTATGCTTTAAAGTAAGAGATTTAAAAAAAGAAAAGAAAGTAAACAAGTAAAGATGTAGATGAATTAGATAATTTTATTTCTGGAAACATTGTATAATACAAGCTGAGCGGAGAGTACAAGGGAGAGGGAAGAATATCGAAACTTCTCAAGGTTAATTGAAAATGCAAACATGAGTCTGTTATTTATAGTAGGACGAGGCTTCTTCAGTAAGCTTCATAAAGCTTCTTCACTAAGCCTTGCAAGCTTCCTCAATAAGATTCCTTAAAGCTTCTTCAATAAGTTTTCCTGAATCTTCTTCAATAAGCTTCCATTAATTGACTTCTGATCAAAAAGGACATTCACATAAATATATTTACAACACTCCCCCTTTAAATGTCAGTTGCTAAGGAACATGTCTCGTTAAAACCTAATTAGAGAAAAAACCTAATGGGACAAAAAAAACTATAATGAAGGAAAAAGAGTACATGATTCCTATGTACCAAAATGCTACCCCGGAAAGAAAAATCACTTAAGATTTCTTAGTCGACACATACCAATCTCTCAAATTTTGATATTGGTAATGACTTTGTGAAACAATCTGTTAGAATGTCACTTGAACGAATTTGTTGAATGTTAATGTCACCACTTTTCTGGAGATCATTGGCCAAATGTGTTTCGTTCTATATCATTCCTTCAGTTAAATTATTCATGCAGCATTATCAACAAATAAGGTCATTGATCCTGCCTATTCTGACACCAACCCACATGTCTCTCGAATGTGTTAAATCATTGATCTTAGCCAAACGCATTCTCAGTTCGCCTCTGGATTGCTATTATTTCAACATGATTAAAAGAAGTGGCAGCAAATGATTTTTTTTTTTTTTGGTAGAGCGTCATGATATAATTGTACCACCAATTGTAAATACGTAGTCTGTCAGTCATTCCTCGGAGATAATGAAGTACACACTTAATTACATTTCAATGTCTTCGGGTTAGATTTGAGTTATATCTTACTAGTAGAATGACCGAGAATCTAATGTCTGACCCTGTTTTATTAGTCAGGTACATTGTGCCCCAATTGCACTAAGATATGGTACTTCTGGACCTTTAAGTTCTTCGTTATCCTCTCAAGGTCGAAACATGTCCTTTTTCACATCAAGTGAAAACAACCATTGAGGATACTCAATGGATGTGTTTTGTCCACGTAGAAACGTTTTAGGACTTTTTCTGTATAAGTTGATTGACGAATAAAGATAGCTTTGTCTAAGTGCTCAATCCGCAGGCTGAGACAAAATTTGGTTTTCCCTAGATCTTTCATCTCAAATTCCTCCTTTAAATAATTAACTGGTATCAAAAGTTCTTCAGGACTCCTAATAATGTTAAGATCATCAACATATACAACACTTATGACAAATCCCGAAGCAGATTTTCTTATGAAAAGACATAGACAAATAGGATTATTCTTGTATCCTTCTTTTACCAAATATTGACTGAGACGATTATATCACATTTGTATAGATTGTTTTAACCCATACAAAGATCTTTATAATTTAAATGAATGGACTTCCCGAGAGTTTGAATTGCATGCTATATATATGTTGAATCCTTCAGGGATCTCATATAAATATCATTATCAAGTTTTCATAGCAGTGACAATATTTATTAAACGCATATCAAGCATTTCATATATTGCAAGACTAATGAGATATTGAAATGTAATTGCATCCACCACGGAAAAATATGTCTTCTCATAATTGATTCCAGGTCTTTGCGAAAATGCTTATGTTATAAGTCGTACTTTATTTCTTACGACTGTAACCTCCTTATTACATTTTCCCACAAAAACTCATTTATGCCCTACTAATTTTACATCTTCAGGTGTACGGACTACAGGTCCAAAAACCTCACACTTCCCAAATGAGTTCAATTATGCTTGAATTGCGTCTTTCCATTTTGGCCAATCATTTTTATTTCAACACTCGTCGATACACCTAGGTTCAAGATCATCGTTATCTTCAATAACATTAAGCACTATATTATATGCAAAAATGTTGTCAACAACTATTTTCTCTTAGTTCCATCTTTTTCCCATAGTGACATAACTGATCAAGATTGATCTCTTCATTCTCAATAGTTTTAGGTACCTGAACTTCTTCTGGAGTTATTTGATTAGTTATGTCATGAGTCTCTACAGGAGTTCCAATTACCTCAATGAGGCTTTTTCTAAGATTTGCTCCTTTTCTCTTTCGATGATTTTGTCTTTGGAATCGATTGGTCTACCACACTTCAGGCGTACTTTAGACTCATTAGCTACTGTTATATTTATCTAAATTTGTTTGTATCCATAACCTAAGTCTTTGGCACAAGTGCCTATTAGTCATGTGTGTCTGGTAGGGTGGCAACTTGTCCTTAGACAACACCCTTGTAATAGCTTAGGATTGCTTATCTTGTACTTAGTTAAGTTTTTCAGAAGATGGTTGTTGTCCATCAGTCATGTTCAACAAGCTATCAGTCAAGAACGTTACAGCCAAGCTTTATCAGCAATGTATGAAGACCTGAATATCGACTGATCGAGACTTGTCTGAATAAATATCTTAGTTACCAGCAAAGTACTTTTTTGACTTTGGTGTAACATTAACCTGTTGGTTCATTCATTGGACCATTCTATTTTAAGCATTCATCTCAGAAAAATGACATTCTATCAGCAGTACTTGTCTGCCCATTTTTGGGAAGTCTATAGGCACTGTACAAATACAGCTTGGATTGTGCATAACGCCCACTCAGAATTCGACAACAGACTTAGGGGATTTAATGCAAGTCTCTTTGCATTAAATGCACCCAATTCAAATCTCCCTTAAGTCTGAATCATCCAATGGCTCCAAGGAATTCTTTGGGTATAAATTGAAGACTTCGTGAAGGATTGAAGACTGACCAACAACTTGATAATTTTGCAAATCTTCATCTTTAACACTCAAGTGCATTCAAGAGCTTCAAAGCTGAATTCTTTTAATCATTCTTTGAAGAGCACCAAACTTAGAATCCTAGTCTTTATTACTATTCATTGATTGCAATCATTTGCTTTCAAGGCACACGAAAGTGAAATCTTTCCAGATCTTTACTCTCACCATAAACACTTGGTCAAAATACTTTTGTACACGATCCATTAGTGATCATTGTAATTGATTCTAGTGGAAAACATAGTGCATATTTTCAAATCTAAAATTGGCCACTTTGGTAGTAGACGTAGCACTTATTCATAGTGTGAACCACTTCAAATATCGTGTATATTTACTTTCTACAATTGTGTTTTTGATTATCACTTGAATATTTTCATATTTCAACAGTTCCAGAAGAATAACTGATCTTGTCTAGACAAGATCAGTCATTTCAACTTGTCCTATACTTCACAGTCTTCCGCTTCAAATTATTTTCTAAACACTTTTGTTATTTTGTGAAGTAATTTTTATAAAACATTTTAAAATTGGACATAGACTATTCAACTCCCCCTCCCTTCTAGCCTATTTGAGTCTATTGGGACCTAACAGCTATAGAATTAATGGGTTGTCCTGTTGGGACATCAATCTGTATAGGAGCATTTATAGCTGGAATATGTGACATAGTTATTCTATTTAGGTCAGTAAATACATCTGGCAATTGATTCGATATTCATTGCAAGTGGATAATCTTTTGAACTTCGAGTTCACATTACTTTGTACAAGGATCAAGATTGTAAGATAGTATGTTCCACCTAATGTCCTTTTCCAACTGATTACTTTCTCCCCCAACATATATTCCCAATTTCCGCTGGGGTCCCATTTTGGTGCGTTGTGGTAGAGTAATTGGAATATATACCGCACACCCAAAAATTCGTAGATAAGAAATATTTGGCACCTGACCATAAGTCAATTTTAATGGGGAGAACTTCTGATAACTTATTGGCATGATGCGTATAAGTATTGCTGCGTGTAAAATAGTATGCCTGTAGGCTGTAGGAGGAAGCTTTATTTCATAAGTGATGGTCTAGCTATTAACAGACGTCATTTAATAAATGATTCAGCTAAATTATTTTGTGTGTGAACATAAGCAACAGGATGTTCAACATCTATTTCAATTGATGTGCAATAGTCATTAAAAGCCTGAGATGTAAATTCGTCAGCATTATCAAGATGAATTGTCTTGATATCATTATCTGGAAATTGTGCTTGTAATCGAATTATCTGAGCAAACAATCTCGCAAACGTCAGGTTGTGAATCGACAATAGACTTACATTTGACTATATTTTAAATACATCTACTAAAACCATAAAATATTTAAATGGTCCACATGGCGGGTGAATCGGCCCACATATATCACCTTGAATGCATTCTAAAAGTTTTAGAGATTCAGTTCTAAATTTAGCTGATGATGACTTAATTATTAATTTGCATTGAGAGCAAGCAACACATAAGAATTTGTTAGATTGAAAATTCTTCTGATTTTTCAATGGAAGCCCATGTGAATTTTTAACAATTCTCCGCATCATATTTCATCCGGTATACCCCAATTGGTCATGCCAAATAGTAAAACCTTTTAAATTAGTAAACTTCTGATTTATTATCGCATGTACTTCAATTGTGCTAATCTTTGTACAATACAAATCGGAGGAAAATGCAGGTAACTTCTCTAGTACACATTTGTTACCCAATACAATATTTAATTATAATAAGTGGATATTTCATATCCCTTTTATTTACTATCTCAATAAGATATTCATTACAATGAATATCCTTTAATATATTTCTTTGAGACTTAATAAATTTCGTTCCTCTAGGTAGTAATATGTTAGCTCTTCCGGAGCCTTCGATCATCCTTGTACTACCACATATTGTACTAATATCAGCATCATTCACTATCATATGAGAAAAATATTTTCTTAAAAAAAAATAAGACAAATAAAGTATAAGAAAACACATATATCATATGTTAGCTCTTTCGAAGCCTTCGATCATCCTTGTACTACCACATATTGTACTAACAGTAGCATCATTCACTATCATATGAGAAAAATATTATTTTCTTCAGGAGAAATATTTTCTTCAAAAAAAAAAAAGACAAATAAAGTATAAGAAAACATGTATATATCATATGTTAGCTATTTCGGAGTCTTCGATCATCCTTGTACTACCACATATTGTTCTAACATTAGCATCATTCATTATCATATGAGAAAAATATTTTCTTCAGGAGAAATATTTTCTTAAAAAAAAAGACAAATAAAGTATAAGAAAACACATATTTTCAAGCAAAAGTTTGATTAGAAACCTGGTAGAACCCAAGGGAACATAACGAAAAACCTGAAATTAAAAACACATTAAAGAAAAATATTAAGTTAAATAAACGAGATAAGTTTGATCATTTTTTTATTCTCCACCACCAAATATGTAATCACCCACTTCTAGATTAAAGAATTTTGACACATCCATGTGTGTGCTTGTAGAAGGATCTTGGTCCATATCATCACTCAAGTAAACAAAATCAGTCTCAACATCTTTTTCTTACTTTTACATATTTGATGCAAGATATTTAGGCGCACGACAGGTACACGCAATAAATGTCCTTTCATTCCACACCAATAACATAATTTTTTTATTGTATTTGAGTCTGTTATTTATAGCAGGACGAGGCTTCTTCAGTAAGCTTAGTAAAGCTTCTTTAGTAAGCCTCGCAAAGCTTCCTTAAAGTTTTCTCAATAAGTTTCCCTGAAGCTTCCTCAATAAGCTTCGTTAATGACTTCTCTTATAAGCTTTCATTAATTGGCTTCTGGCCAAAAAAACATCCACATAAATATATTTACAACAAGAGATAAATATGCTGATTTTTTTTATTTAATCACCGAAAAATCACCAACCACTTGACACAAGGGGTGTTCAATATTTGGTTTAATCCAAAAATTAACCATCCAAACCGAAACCGAAACTGAATTTTAATTTGGTTTGATTTAGTTGGCCAAACTGAATTTCAATATGATTTTTGGTTCGTTTTTTGGTTTTGTCTTTCAAATCGAAAATTGAATTGAATAGAATAATAATAAAAATAAATCTATTATTATTAGTTATATAAATAATTTTTAGGAACATTTTGTAGTTGTGTTGAAGTTTTAATCTTTATTTTGGATGTTTTTTCAATATTATGATATTTAAAATTTTGAATTGATAGCACGTCTAACATTTGTTTGGTTTATTTGTACTTTTCTCTAGTTTGATTACAAAATTCATAAACTTAGGGGCATTTACAATATTTAAGAAGCCATAACTTTTTTTGAACTTTCAAATTTTACTTTAACCGAAAATCAAATCGAAAATTGAATTTGAATTTGGTTTAGTTTTTTGATTTTTTATTTAGTTTGGTTTCATTTTTTATTTTAAAATTAAAAAAATAAAATCCGAACAAACCAAAAACTGAACCAATGAACACCCCTACTTGACACTCTTTCTAAAAGTACCAAATACAATGTTTTTTTGTTGCAGCCATTGTACTTTTAGTAAAGGAGAGTATCAATCTCACTTGCAAACAACCCCCCAACATCAACATATTTACCACTTCCTTCATTCATGTCATTTGAAATCCCCAGCATGCTCTAAATTGGTTTATTTATTTACTAGCTTTTATATATTTATCCTTAGACTAACTGCCATTAAATTTTCAACACTTGTATAGGTTTTATCAGATTTTATCAGATCATCTTCAGCAAGTAGGTGTTTTTTGTATTATAGCCGTTGGCTTACAACTAACAACCTTAGTTTTGACGTTATATGTGCACTTCCATTTACATTTACTTGTATCCTGCACTTAAATATAATAATTCAAAAGGTAATTTTTATTTTTACTCACTATCTGACATAGTTATTTAGCAAGACTTAGTTTCATTTGCGACCAATTGGTAATGTCTTATTTTCCATTTGTACTACTCTCTCTGTTTCAGACTTAGTTTCTTTTGACTGTGAAAGAGCTTAACCAATGAGATTCAACTCTAATAGCTATATGCATTTAATGAATTCAAATTTCAGATTCAAATTGGTTGAATCCAACTTCTTCTTCAACGGCTTCAAGACTCCTACTATATAAGAATGTACTTAGAAACATTGAATATAATAAGCTGCCCAATGAGACCAAGAACAACAAACAAGAACTTGACAGAATTTACTAAGAGTATTCACTCTAGTTCTCACTCAAAAAATAATAGTGCCCTTTTTTTTTTAACAAAACTCGTTAACCAATTGGATGAAATGGGCCCTTAAAATGGAATGAAAGATACTTGGTGCGATCATTTTTTTTGAAAGATTTAAGTTCTCTTAAAAATTTGTAAGAACTTATTAAATGCAAAATAGATTTACCCCAATTTCTAATTCTACCAATCATTTGATTGTTGTAATCCAAGGAAACATTAAGATTTTGTTTTGACACACCATTTTTAACTCTATCTAATCATTTGATAGTTGTAACCCAAGGTAGCACTAGGTTTTGTTTGGACACACGATTTTTGTGGTTTATAGTATTTTTTTTTTTTTGTAAAGTAAGAAAGAAAGATAGAAAAAAAAATAATGAAAATCAATGAAAAAGAAAGTAAAAATCACAAAAAAATATT
Organism: Platycodon grandiflorus; assembly: GCA_016624345.1. Taxonomy (NCBI): domain Eukaryota; kingdom Viridiplantae; phylum Streptophyta; class Magnoliopsida; order Asterales; family Campanulaceae; genus Platycodon; species Platycodon grandiflorus. The sequence continues at coordinate 38,792,479 of CM028362.1, forward strand.
AAAAATAAAAAAAAAAGAATTGTATATCCAAAGAGGACCTAAAACAATGGTCCATGAGAAGAGAGCTTCATGAAAAAATTGTGAACCGGTACACTTTGATATATTTTCAATCGATTTAGTACCATATATTTTTTTCAAACAAGCAAAAAATACTTTTATGCATTGTAATACATTAATTTGAAAATATAATATATGAAAGTTTAATCACGATGCATTAATTTTAAATTACTTAAAAATATTTTTTACCTATTTAAAAAAATATAAAATATTAAAACGGTTAAAAATTTATAAAAAGAAACCGGCCTTTTTCCAGAGCTTTTGTGATACAAAGACTAAAAACCAGCACAACGCATCAGAGCCCGACATAACATGTCACTTTAGCTCCTGTGTTTTCCTGCTCACCAGAAGACTACTTTCTGCTTGCCATCACCATCGTCCAATCCTAAATGGTCCTAACGAGACGAATTTAATCCGTTAGATCAACTCCAGCCCAGTATGATTGCTTGGCTCATTTTACAGATAAGCAAAGATAATGATAGCTACAATGACACCTAATACACACAAATTGGGCCCATAACTTTTGAGTTAAATGCATTATTAGTCCTTGTACTATGCAAAAATCCGCGAGCCATCCCTGTACAAAACAAATGCATGCCTATGAGGTCCTGTCACAAAAGAAAGGAAAGAATCATTGTGCACTCTAACTTTCCCGACATGGGGCACTCGGTCTCGTACGAAAGAACGTATTTTCAGTCCCAGACCTAACTCCATCAGCTGAAGTGCTGTTAAATAAGCATGTACTCCCTCCGTTCTTAAATTATTGTCTTCTTTTCTTTTTTTGTTCATCTCAAAATAATTGTCTTGTTTAAAACTTTCCTTTTTAGAATATCACTTTTATTATTTTACCCTTACTTTTTCTTTCTACTTTAATTATGGGCCACATACACATGGGCATTAAAGGAAATAACACACTTTTTTAATATTATTTTAATATTAATAATCAAGTCAATTGAATTTTCTTAATCTGTGCGCCGGGTCAACCCAGACAATAATTTAGGGACGGAGGGAGTATGTAATTAGCTGAAGTGCTCTTAAGTGAGCATGTGATCACTCACTCACGTGTACTAATATGAGGGCAAAGATGTCTTTTTGACTTTTCCTTCTTCAACCGCACCATTGATCAAAGAGAAAATCCAAACCCAAATCCATATTCTTTCTCAGTATAACTCTAATACTTAAAAAAAACTATTTTACTGCTCCAATTATTTTAAGTGCTACTCGAAATGGGGCGCCAGCCCCCACCACCGCTGCCACTACCAAACAATGCACCGACGACATTAGATAGGGAACAAATTTTTGGAATACCAGAGAAGGAGATGGAATATTGGGTTGAAATGTTTAACAAGCTAACCCACACGTTTTTCAACAAGCTTGTTGAAACACAGGTCCAAGGAGGCAGAGTTAAACATGGGGGAAATTAGATGCATCGGTCGATTTAAAAAAATAAATAAAACCTGGGTTGAGAGAGAGAGAGAAAGAGAGAGAGATTGCCCTATTTTCATTTTGATATGGATTTCTTTTGAGTGTAAATTGTTCTTCATCTTTTTCAAATATGGGTTTAGAGAGAGAGAGAGAGAGCGGGGGGAGAGATTACAATGGTAACTAATTTAAGAAAGGGTTAATTACACCATTGGTTCGGGACTATAGACTTTTCTACTAATAGTCCCTTAAGAAATTTTTTTCAAACTTCAGTCTCTTGAGTACCAAAATTAGACACACTTAGTCCTTTTGTTGGATGCCGTTAGTATTTTTTCGTTAAGTCCGTCATGTGCCTAACACGTGACTTTGGTTAAGGGCATTTATGAAATTTCACGTGCCCTTGCTTTGTGTATTGTTCAAACACTGGATATCCATTTTTTAAAAAGTTTTAAAGATATTTTAAAAATTACAAAAAGAATTTATTCTTTTCTCCCCCCAACATCTGCATCCCCTCTGTTACTACCTCCGCCCTCTCCCACCAATCCAACCTCATCACCACCCAATTCTTCACCACCTCCACCTCCACCGCCTCTGCCTCCTCCCCATCCTCTACACCCTCTTTGTCTCCCTTCTCTCCCTCTGCGCCCTAGCCACGTCGTAGACCCGTCAGATCCCACCATCTCCGACATAACCGTGACTGACTAGCTTGGTGAGAAAGGGCGCAGTCTCAAGAGAAGGTCCCACAGCTGCCTAGATTAATTGGAACTACTTTTTTTTCCAGGTAATGATGGCCCCCCCCCGTCCTCCTTCCTTTCTTTGTTTTTTGGAGGGGGGGTTCTTTGATTCCATGTAGCTTAGATTTCAGATGTTAAAACTTGTAAATCTAAAGTGCACTTGGTAACCGAATGGTGATGGTTGGAGATGGAGGACAGTCGGAAGGGCAGGAGTCAAAGCTGCCATGGTCGAAGCCAGACTATGAAGAAAGTTATGTGATAGAGAGAAAGGAGTGTGTCACGCGTGAAATTTCAATAATACCCTTGAACAGAGTGATGAAATTACTTTAACACCCTTAAATAATGGCATATGCCTTGCGTGAAATTCCAATAATGTACAGAAAAAAGTCAGGTGCCTTGCACATGACAGACTTAACGGAAAAATACTAACGGCATCTAACAAAAGGACCCAGCGTGTCTAATTTTGGTACTCAAGGGACTAAATTTTGAAAAAAAATTATCCAGGGACTAGTGGTGGAATAGTTCATAGTCGATGGACTAATGGTGTAATTAACCTTTAAGAAATAAATAAAAATCGGGTTGGTGATTGAGAGATCCATTAGAGCATCTCCAATGCCAATGTAAATGTGAAAAAAATGGGTGTCACCTAGGATTGACATCTTCTTTAGAAAAAAAAAAAATTCTAATGCAAATGTGAATAAGCCTTGTGAATATGACATGTCAACAATTTTTTTCACATTGTGGATGAGAATATGAATTTTTCACATTCTAGTTGAGGTTATGGAGACATCTTAGTCATTATTTTTCGAATTAAAAAATAACTAAATCTCATCTCTATCTTTATTTTAGTTGTGGGACTCATGCTACATGGGATCAAATTCATATTTGCATTGGAGATGCCTCTTCTAATTGAATGTGAAATAAGAGATAAAAAATGCCACATGTGATTAAGGGTGTTAAGTACCCACGCCACGTCAGATCAAATCCACAGTTGCATTGGTGATGCTCTTAAAAAGATTTGTTGTTTTCAACTCGTGAGGTTGGGGTTTGAAGAGTTTGGCAAGCCACGAGTACTATTTGGGTAGTAAAATTATCACATGGTCCCCTTGTTTTAACGATGTTACCCAAACTAGCCCCTTCTTAAAAAAAAGACTGGTTTGCCCTAAATTTAAAGCACCTGAGTGAGCATATGCTTACTTAATAGCACTTCAGTTATCGAAGTTAGGGTCAGATACTATTGGTGTTCGAAATATGCATTCTTTGGTCAGTTGCATGTACAGTGACTGCTCGTGGATTTTTGCATTGTACAAGGACTAATGATTTAACCCATGATTTTTTTATATTCTTTTTACAATGTTAAACTGTTACCACTATATATTTTGAAAATAATTAAGGAGATCTAATATTGAACCTTCGAAAATAATTTAAACATTGTTTCCTTATAACATATCGCGCGTGCTCCCGGCGTTCCTAAAGAAGAGTCACGTTTTCCATTTTGAGCCGTTCCAAAAAAAGTGTCTAGTTTCTAAACTTTTTTTAAAATATATATTTCTATCATTTTACCCTTAATTTAATTCTCACTTTAATTTATGAGCCCCACTCTCACATTAGTATTCTTGGACAACACACACGATCATAATATTTATAATAAAGATTAATTATTTTTTATTAATTTATGTATCGGGTCAAAAAAAACAATCTTTTGGTAACGAAATGAATATATCACAAAGTATTAAAGAAGAATTATATTTTTGGATTATGAAGTGTTTATTTTGAGTTATTTTATTGGTCGGTAATCAATGTGAATTTAAAAGACACCAATACACTTTTTTATAATCTAAAAAATACATAAAATTTCAATTACTGCAGTATTTGATACACATCAACTGAGTTTTTAAATTATATCTTTCAAAATTGATGTTTTTTTAATGTGTAAACCGTTTTTACACAGACAGTGTATCAAAAATAAATTGTTTTGTTAATGTAGATTCATTTATCGTTTGATGCATGAAAGAGTAACCCATCAAAATAAATCAGACCCCCTAAATCTTGGGTGGTTATAGGATGCGTAAAACAACCGTCCAAAGTGTAGGCATATGGTTGGTGCGATATACCATATCACTCTAATGATAGGCCCACCAAACTTATCGATTCTTGATAATCATAATTAGTAAAACACGAGACAAGTATATGTTGAGCCATAAACCAAGTCCACTAAGTTAATCAATTAGTTTGTGCCTAGTTAAGTATTTATTAGTTTATTATAGTTGAATAAATGTCAATCATTATTATAAAATAATTAGTATTAATTAGACAATCCTTTAGAGGATAATATTAGTTTAATGCTAATCTTTGGTAGGTATGGATTAGTCTAGTTGAGGTGCTATAAATATGATAATATTGAAGTTGATTAATAAGAGAGATATAATATTTAGCCCCAAATCCTTGTGTCCTCTCTCAGTCTCGCACAAGTCATATTCCGCAACATATGATCCACGGCATGGCATTATAACGGCAGAGCAACATCTCGGCAAGCTTTGTTCATCTTTCATTATTATACTCCCTTCATCCCTAAATAATCATCTGGGTTGATCCGGCACACGGATTAAGAAAATACAATTGACTCAATTATATTTATATAGTTTTCCTTTTTTACCCTTCTGCAATAGTACTCCCTCCAATCAGATAAGCTATAGTTCACGTTTTTGAAATTTTGGAGATAAATTCCCTCCGATCAGATTTGTGTACTCATATTATACAGATCCATTTCCCGGCAATTCAGCAATTCGACTAGGAGTATAAATTTGGAACAATGGAAACAGAGTAATTGCTTGAATTTCTCATATCAAAGAGGATCCCACGTTTCTTCCCAAGGATGAATGTCTCTCTGTTTTTTAAGAAATCAAGATCTTCCTTCCTTATTAGAGCACCCAATTGCTCAATTTATGTTTCCATTAACCAGTGAATTACTCAATTTCCTTCTCAAAGCAAATCGTAATTAGTTCTTGATGGAGTTCTTGCCTGATTTAAACTCTCTAGCTCCCTCCAAAGAAAAATCTTTCCGATATCGAACGAAGAGAAATTTTTGAGTTACTACTGCAGCAGAACACTAACGGGCAATTAAAGAAGGGCTCAATCACGTCTGCTGCAAACTCATTCGGTGTAACAACAAGAACCATTAGCCGAATTTGGTGTCAAGAAAAAGCTCACATTGCAAATGGGTCAGTTTTTGATGTATCATCCAAGATGTCGAGAAGGGTAGGGCGAAAACGAGTTCAAGTTGATTTAAGTCGGATGACTGAAATTGCGAAGAGTTCGCGTACAAACATTCGATCATTAGCCAAGGCTTTGGGTGTTTCAAAAACAAGCCTACACAAGCTGATCAAAACGGGCAAGATTTGATGTCATTCAAGTGCATTAAAGCCATATCTAACAGAGGCTAACAAGAAAGCAAGGTTACAATTTTGTCTCTCAATGCTTGATCCAAGAAGTTTAAATAGTACTCCAATGTTCTGTGACATGTTTGGTTATGTACATATCGATGAGAAGTGGTTTTATATGTCTAGAACTACATAGAAATACTACCTACTTCCTGAAGAGGAGGATCCTCACAGAACATACAAAAGTAAAAAGTTTATCGAAAAATCTCGATTTGATTCATCGGGCAACTTAATTTTCTCTGGAAAAATAGGAATATTTCCTTTCACTTTCAAGGAGCCAACGAAGCGAAATAGTAAGAATCGAGTACTCGGAACAATGGAAACAAAACCAATCTTATCAGTGGCAAAAGATGTTACTCGGTCTTATTTAATTGACAAAATTTTGCCGACTATTCGAGAAAAATGGCCTTCTTGTGGTTCGAGAACAATTTTCATTCAACAAGATAATGCGAAACCACACATCGTTCCCATAGATAGTCAATTTTGCGAAGCAGCTTCTAGGGACGGGTTCGATATTCGGCTAACTTTTCAGCCTCCAAACAGCCCGGACTTGAATGTATTAGATCTTGGTTTCTTTCGGTCAATTCAATCTCTTCAACATGAAAAAGCTCCATCAACAATTGACCAACTAGTTACAGCAGTGGAAAAATCTTATGATGAATCATCCCCACAGTGTCTAAATTGGGTTTTTGTTTCTTTACAATTATGCATGGTGGAGGTGATGAATTCTCTTGGAGACAACACCTACAAACTCAAACATACTGGTAAAACACATGTTAGAACAAAATGGTGAGTTGCCTCTTCAAGTTAGTTGTGGCTTTGATCTTGTAGAGAAGGTAAAAAAACATCTAAGCCAATAGAGAATAGCCCAAGAAAATTATGGCAGCTTTCAATGGAGGATAGGATTTTGCTCTTAAAATTGTGCTCCTACGCTCAAGGTTTTGCTGTAAAAGTGTGTTGTATAGGATGTTTTTGATTGGCTACTTTTGATGTATTGTGTAAGAAATGGTTATAATATGTGAATATGTTTCTTAAAGGACTAAGAAGTTACAAGTCGAATCTATGGTCGATTGCTACAAAAATGATGTTACTATTATCACTTTAAAATGTGATGTATTTGCCTTTATCTTGCCTTTTTGCTTTTGTTTATTTCCTTCCCAATATGCATTCTATTGGTGAACAATCGATTTTGCTTGATCTTTGAAAGTTTTTATATTTAGAATAAAACAAGTCACGAGCCAAATGTGTGTTCGTAAAAGTACAATTTTCTGTTCTAACGATCAAAAAAGACTAAACTGATTCTAGAGGCCATGATATCTTTATGAAAGATATCCAACATTATTTTAAACATGCAAGAACAATTAATTTTCCTATAGCCTTCTATGTTTCAAATTTAGAAGAAAAAATAGGTCTCTAGTCAACTTAGTCTCTTAAGAGGTGCAATTTTCCATTTTAAAATTCAAAAATGAGGAAACGAGTATTAATGACAATGAAATATGTACGGGAGTGAGGTACCACTAAAAAACCATCTTACGAAAATTGGTTTGTACATAGCCTTCTTAGTTTGAAGTTTAGAAGAAAAATTAGGCCATTAGCTGAATTACTCTCTAAAAAGGTGTAATTTATGTTCTTAAGGTAAAAAATGACTAAACAAATTCTAGTATCAATGAAATCTCTGTGGAAGTGAAGTAACACTATTATAAACATGTGAGAATAATTGGTTTGGTCATAGCATTGGTCGATTGAAATTTAAAGGAAAAAACAGGTTACTAGTCATGTTTTAAAATATCGGTGAAATTTTTCATTCTAAGGTCAAGAATGAGAAATCTAATTCTAATGACCATGAAATCTTTTATGAAAGTGAGATGATAGTATTATAAACATGTTAGAACAAGTGGTTTAGAAAAAGCATTCACCAATTGAAATTTAGACGAAAAAATAGACTACTAGTCTTGTTTTAGAGTTAACGGTGAAATTTTCGTTCTAAGGGTCAAGAAGGAGAAATATGATTCTAATGACAATGAAATCTTTTATGAAAGTGATATGATAGTATTATAAACATGTTAGAACAAGTGGTTTAGCAAAATCATTCACCGATTTAAATTTAGACGAAAAAGTAGACTACTAGTCTTCTTTTAGAGTTAACGGTGAAATTTTTCGTTTTAAGGGTCAAGAATGAGAAATATGATTCTAATGACCATGAAATCTTTTATGAAAGTGAGATGATAGTATTATAAACATGTTAGAACGAGTGGTTTAGCAAAAGCATTCACCGATTGAAATTTAGACGAAAGAATAGACTACTAGTCTTGTTTTAGAGTTAACGATGAAATTTAAACGTTCTAAGGATCAAGAATGAGAAATATGATTCTAATGACCATGAAATCTTTTATAAAAGTGAGATGATAGTATTATAAACATGTTAGAACAAGTGGTTTAGCAAAAGCATTCACTGATTGAAATTTAGACGAAAAAATAGACTACTAGTCTTGTTTTAGAGTTAACGATGAAATTTAAACGTTCTAAGGGTCAAGAATGAGAAATATGATTCTAATGACCATGAAATCTTTTATGAAAGTGAGATGATAATATTATAAAAATGTTAGAACAAGTGGTTTAGCAAAAGCATTCACCAATTGAAATTTAGACGAAAAAATAGATTACTAGTCTTGTTTTAAAGTTAACAGTAAAATTTAGACGTTCTAATAGTCAAGAATGAGAAATATGATTTTAATGACCATGAAATCTTTTATGAAGGTGAGATGGTAGTATTATAAACATGTTAGAACAAGTGGTTTAGCAAAATCATTCACTGATTGAAATTTAGACTAAAAAATAGACTACTAGTCTTGTTTTAAAGTTAATGGTGAAATTTAGATGTTCTAAGGGTCAAGAATGAGAAGTATGATTCTAATGACCAAGAAATCTTTTATGAAGGTGAGATGATAGTATTATAAATATGTTAGAACAAGTGGTTTAGCAAAAGCATTCACCGATTGAAATTTAGACCAAAAAATAGACTACTAGTCTTGTTTTAGAGTTAACGGTGAATTTTTTCTTTCTAAGGGTCAAGAATGAGAAATATGATTCTAATGACCATGAAATCTTTTATGAAAGTGAGATGATAGTATTATAAACATGTTAGAATAAGTGGTTTAGCAAAACATTCACCGATTGAAATTTAGACGGAAAAATAGACTACTAGTCTTATTTTAGAGTTAACGGTGAAATTTAGACGTTCTAAGGGTCAAGAATGAGAAATATGATTTTAATGACCATAAAATCTTTTATGAAAGTGAGATGGTAGTATTATAAACATGTTAGAACAAGTGGTTTAGCAAAAGCATTCACTGATTGAAATTTAGACGAAAAAATAGACTACTAGTCTTGTTTTAAAGTTAATGGTGAAATTTAGATGTTCTAAGGGTCAAGAATGAGAAGTATGATTCTAATGACCAAGAAATATTTTATGAAGGTGAAATGATAGTATTATAAATATGTTAGAACAAGTGGTTTAGCAAAAGCATTCACCGATTGAAATTTAGACGAAAAAATAGACTACTAGTCTTGTTTTAGAGTTAACGGTGAATTTTTTCTTTCTAAGGGTCAATGAGAAATATGATTCTAATGACCATGAAATCTTTTATGAAAGTGAGATGATAGTATTATAAACATGTTAGAATAAGTGGTTTAGCAAAACATTCACCGATTGAAATTTAGACGGAAAAATAGACTACTAGTCTTGTTTTAGAGTTAACGGTGAAATTTAGACGTTCTAAGGGTCAAGAATGAGAAATATGATTCTAATGACCATGAAATCTTTTATGAAGGTGAGATGATAGTATTATAAACATGTTAGAACAAGTGGTTTAGTAAAAGCATTCATTGATTGAAATTTAGACGAAAAAATAGACTACTAGTCTTGTTTTAGAGTTAACGGTGAAATTTTTCGTTCTAAGGGTCAAGAATGAGAAATATGATTCTAATGACCATGAAATCTTTTATGAAAGTGAGATGATAGTATTATAAACATGTTAGAACAAGTGGTTTAGCAAAATCATTCACCGATTGAAATTTAGACGAAAAAATAGACTACTAGTCTTGTTTTAGAGTTAACGGTGAAATTTTTCGTTCTAAGGGTCAAGAATGAGAAATATGATTCTAATGACCATGAAATCTTTTATGAAAGTGAGATGATAGTATTATAAACATGTTAGAACAAGTGGTTTAGCAAAAGCATTCACCAATTGAAATTTAGACGAAAAAATAGATTACTAGTCTTGTTTTAAAGTTAACAGTAAAATTTAGACGTTCTAATGGTCAAGAATGAGAAATATGATTTTAATGACCATGAAATCTTTTATGAAGGTGAGATGGTAGTATTATAAACATGTTAGAACAAGTGGTTTAGCAAAATCATTCACCGATTGAAATTTAGACTAAAAATAGACTACTAGTCTTGTTTTAAAGTTAATGGTGAAATTTAGATGTTCTAAGGGTCAAGAATGAGAAGTATGATTCTAATGACCAAGAAATCTTTTATGAAGGTGAGATGATAGTATTATAAATATGTTAGAACAAGTGGTTTAGCAAAAGCATTCACCGATTGAAATTTAGACGAAAAAATAGACTACTAGTCTTGTTTTAGAGTTAACGGTGAATTTTTTCTTTCTAAGGGTCAAGAATGAGAAATATGATTCTAATGACCATGAAATCTTTTATGAAAGTGAGATGATAGTATTATAAACATGTTAGAATAAGTGTTTTAGCAAAACATTCACGGATTGAAATTTAGACGGAAAAATAGACTACTAGTCTTGTTTTAGAGTTAACGGTGAAATTTAGACGTTCTAAGGGTCAAGAATGAGAAATATGATTCTAATGACCATGAAATCTTTTATGAAGGTGAGATGGTAGTATTATAAACATGTTAGAACAAGTGGTTTAGCAAAAGCATTCACTGATTGAAATTTAGACGAAAAAATAGACTACTAGTCTTGTTTTAAAGTTAATGGTGAAATTTAGATGTTCTAAGGGTCAAGAATGAGAAGTATGATTCTAATGACCAAGAAATCTTTTATGAAGGTGAAATGATAGTATTATAAATATGTTAGAACAAGTGGTTTAGCAAAAGCATTCACCGATTGAAATTTAGACTAAAAAATAGACTACTAGTCTTGTTTTAGTGTTAACAGTGAATTTTTTCTTTCTAAGGGTCAAGAATGAGAAATATGATTCTAATGACCATGAAATCTTTTATGAAAGTGAGATGATAGTATTATAAACATGTTAGAATAAGTGGTTTAGCAAAACATTCACCGATTGAAATTTAGACGGAAAAATAGACTACTATTCTTGTTTTAGAGTTAACAGTGAAATTTAGACGTTCTAAGGGTCAAGAATGAGAAATATGATTCTAATGACCATGAAATCTTTTATGAAGGTGAGATGATAGTATTATAAACATGTTAGAACAAGTGGTTTAGTAAAAGCATTCACTGATTGAAATTTAGACGAAAAAATAGAATACTAGTCTTGTTTTAGAGTTAACGGTGAAATTTTTCGTTCTAAGGGTCAAGAATGAGAAATATGATTCTAATGACCATGAAATCTTTTATGAAAGTGAGATGATAGTATTATAAACATGTTAGAACAAGTGGTTTAGCAAAATCATTCACCGATTGAAATTTAGACGAAAAAATAGACTACTAGTCTTGTTTTAGAGTTAACGGTGAAATTTTTCGTTCTAAGGGTCAAGAATGAGAAATATGATTCTAATGACCATGAAATCTTTTATGAAAGTGAGATGATAGTATTATAAACATGTTAGAACAAGTGGTTTAGCAAAATCATTCACCGATTGAAATTTAGACGAAAAAATAGACTACTAGTCTTGTTTTAGAGTTAACGGTGAAATTTTTCGTTCTAAGGGTCAAGAATGAGAAATATGATTCTAATGACCCTGAAATCTTTATGAAAGTGAGATAATAGTATTATAAACATGTTAGAACAAGTGGTTTAGCAATAACATTCACCGAGAAATTGAGACGAAAAAATAGACTACTAGTCTTGTTTTAGAGTTAACGGTAAAATTTTTCGTTCTAAAGGTCAAGAATGAGAAATCTGATTCTAATGACCATGAAATCATTATGAAAGTGAGATAATAGTATTATACACATATTAGAACAATTGGTTTAGCAATAGCATTCACCGATTGAAACTTAGATGGAAAAACACGTGATCAAGTTAGGCCTTTAGATTATAGTCATACTACTAATTCAAAGAACACATTGTAACAAATCTATATATATATATTTAAAGTTGGTGAGGATGCCTTAGATTGTGACACCTCACCTCTTTTTGTTAAATCTTCATTCTCAATGCTTTGACTTTTGAAATTCTAGGAGAATGCAATTAACTAATAGTTTTATCTAATTACTATAGGTATAATATTGTGGTATATAATATTCTTTAATAATATTAGTTGAAGAGCTTTAGCTATTGGCAAAGCAATGTAAAAGCTAGAAAAACAAAACAAAGTGTTGCCAATGGGATTTGAACACACACTCTTTTAAATACGAAAACTCACCTTAAACCAACTCAACCATTTATATTATGTTGGTATTTTCTATCACTATAAGATAATAACTGTGATTATTAATCATACTTAATAAAACAATTATAGTATGACTACCCGCTATAGTCTACAACAACAACATAATGATAATTTCAATTCCCAATTCAATGAATGTTCTTTTGAAAATGATTTCTTACGAGACCTTTAAGCTTTTGAGTTTATAGGTTCAAGAAATTAATATTAACAAAAGAATTCATCGTAAGAAACTTTTAACGAAAATTATATAGTCCTACAAATTTTGTCTATTTCATTTGATCTGGAGTTGTTATAACAAAAATATTCACATAATTAGTATGCAAAAGGCATTATATCGATAAAATATTCAAATCATATATTTTAAGATACAATAAAATAAAATAAATAAATAAACACATTTATTTTACGTCAAAATAAAAAAATATATTCAAATTATATATTTTAAGATACAAAAATAAAATAAATAAATAAACACATTTATTTTACGTCAAAATTAAAAAATCGATCATTATGAATATGTTAAGGTCAAAGTTGATAAATTTTGGACTTACCTTGAGGAAGTCAAGCAAATTTTTAAGAAAGAAATATGGGTTTAAAATTTTGTTTTTGGTTCCTTTCTAAAAATTTGAAGCGGGTATAAGAAAACAAATGTCAAGCGATCGGTAAATAATCAAAAAATATAGGTAATTTTATATACCCTTAAAGCTTCATTTAATATAGCATATCTTAGAGAAACCTAATTGTTTAGAAATGTTAAACTCAATTAATGTTCATGGGTATTATTGTCGAACAAATTTTACAACATATCATTAATTATTTTCTTAATTCCCGTGTTTTATCAACTAGGAACATTTATTCGGGACAGAGGAGTATCTAAAATATTGAAGTTCATTTCTATAGATTCAAAATATTTATAACAAAAAAATATGAAAAATACACATAAGCTTTAAGTGAAACCATTCGATTGGTAAAAATTCGGATCAATCGAAAAAAAATAGATGAAAATATTTTTGGTTCTTTTCATCAAATCAAGCAAGTATAAGTAAAACCCTAGGAAAGTATATCGAAAATGGAAAAAAAATTGTAATTTTTTCCGAAAAAGTAAATTATTTATAATGTTAATGTAAGGTGTATGTGGAATATTTTTATTTTTATTTTTACAATTGTGTCTTATTCAATGCCTATCAACCAAAGTCTGGAGTAATCTTTTTATATTTACTTTTGATTATTTTTTTAATTTTTATACATTGCACTCACTAAAATGGAGTAAATTTTTATACATTGCCGACTAAAATATTAAATTTTTATATTAATATAGATTTCATGCATTGCGAGAGGTGGAATCATCCCTTAATTGGTATCAAAGCTTAACTATTTTATATCTAAGCCCAAATTGACTATTTTATTGGTATCAAAGCATTAGTTGTTTTAATTGGTATTAGAGCTTAATTATTGTATCTCTAAGTTTCGTAATACTCATTGAGACCGGATATCTTCGAATTATTTCTAATTTTATAATTATAAATTATTTTATTTATGTGATTCTCTTTCATTAATTTTATTTTAACTTTCACATTTTAATTATTTGTTTACATTAACTTATAATATTTATAGTATAATTATTTATTTATTTTGTTAACATTAAATTTTTTAAATATTTTATTTATATCTATAAAATTCACGGGTGTCATACTAGTTGAAATGTAAGACAAACCTTAGAAACATAATTAGTCATTAATCAACCGACATATATTTATCAATTCGCAATATCTTACAAACAAAAACATAAGACAACCTTCACATAACATAACTATACATTAATCTACCGGTATCAAAGTATTGATATATTTATCAATACACGGCACTATACATCCATTTATACAAAATGTTTTTGATTTCTCTCAATCGTTCCCAAAACAGAATTTGATTGAATACATGCCAACTAGTTTATCGTTGTCAACATCATACGATGAAAACCATCTTTTGTTCTATCTCATCCATTTGTTGTTGCATCATTAATGTATGTTGTTCCGTCTCATCCATATGTTCTTGGATATTCGCAATCTCTTCTATTTGTTGTTGTTGCATTACTTGTATCATTTTCTCCATCCCTTGTATACACAGTTTCATCCTATCAATCTCTTCTTCCATGGAAGCCATTTTCTTTCGCAAGTGATTAAGCTCATTGTCATTGGTTTCCTCATCACAACATATGAAGTCTCCCAATTCAACAAGACTAAGAATAATTTTTGCACGCTGCCATGATTTTTGCTCAACTGATATTGTTCGCCCATTTAAAACACAAGACAATTTTGTTAAACCAATAACGTGTTTTAGAGTTATCGGTCCACCTGCTGAAATTTACATTAATATAGTTAGCATAATAAATAGTTGAACATAAGGCAAAACAAAAAGGACTAGTAGTGCACTGTTGGAAAAGGCCAATATTCACACAAAATTTCCCCATAGGTGATAATGTAGGTACCCACCCACACTTTCTAATTCACCATGGCCATATGAAACTCTCAATCCCAAAAAGATTACACACCCACAAATATACTCCATTAGTTTGTACCATTAACTATGACTACGATACTCATTTCTCTAACAACTAAACAGGGAGTACTATGTAGACAATAACATAAAATTAAAACTTGATATCCTATTTAACATAAAGCCCAACTAAAGTAAATGAATAAAGTACTTCATTTTTCTAAAAAAGTAAACAGAGTATATTTTTGCTAGTTTGGCATAAAATAAAAAACAGATTAATTCAATTTTTCTCAATTTTCCATAGACACACATACATAGAGTACAATCGGGCCTATAACAAGCAAAGTACCATACCACAAAGAGATTCGGGGTTCCGCAAAGAAGTAGGAGGCTGAGAATCAGAGTCCATTTCGTCAGCTTCGAATCTCAATCTCAAAAAAATTGTTGGAAATGAACTCATTCAAATACTAATATGGGTAGATATGGATATTTGTATAGTAGCCCCAGAAATTTTGGGATAGAAGGGTGGGATGAAATTTGATGAAGCAGGGGGTTACGTACCTCACATCGTCAAGAGAACGCAATGAAAGAGGAGATCAAAACATAATTTTTCCGGTGACCGGACTTAGAATCCTACCGCAGACAAGAGAGAAGACGCCATGGTTTCCTTTGATTTTCAATTTCACCCGAAAAACCTTTGAAATGTTTGGAGTAGTTCATCTGGGAAAATTTTGGAATGTGTAGAGCAGATTGATTGAGGGGTGGGCCTATGTAGTAGGTCCCACAATTAAAGAGTAAAAATTAAAAGGGCAAAATGGTAAACTTGTTGTCCTAAAAAGAAAAGTTTACAAATAAGACAATTATTTTGGGACGGACGAAAAATAAAAGCAGGACAATAATTTAGGAACGGAGGGAGTACTATTTAATCTTCCTCTCCTTGTTTCTTTTCTTTGGTGTGTTTCAATATATATATATATATATATATATATAATACTAATAATTATATTAGTATATTTTGGGTTAAGTTAACAGTATAGATGGTAGAAAATATCCAAGTTTAATATGCCCTTTTTTTAAAAGGCGCAATGAAATAGCCGGCGTAAGAAATATGAACGGTAAAAATAAATTTATATGTTTAAATAATATAGTATGAATATTTTGTAAATACTCAAGACCAAAAATATGTCATATTCTTTGTTTTAAATATGTTTATATTTTTCATATATATATATATATATATATATATATATATATATACACGCTATCACAACAGTCATTTTATGTTTTTAATTGTGTTTCACAAAATAAGAATGACAAATCAGCCAAATAAAGCATAGTTACGTATATAGTATATTTCATTTATAATTATTACCAAAAATAAAATACTCTCTTATTTGATCAATTGGCAAAGGATTGATACTCCACAAATCAAATAATTGAGATAGTGGAATTATTTTAAATTTTTTATACATGACAAAATTTTATATGAGAAGTATAATATGTTAAAAACCTATTATACCATATAAAACTTTGAAAATTGTTGTCATAAAATTTTGAAAGTTGATTTTTATGTCTGGAGCCGGAGAGTGGTTCAATTTAAAAGTACAAGTATTTTTATTAAATTTAATTTATTCACGAAAAATATTTTTCTTTTAATTATTTATGTTTATATATACATGTATATATATATATATATATATTGTACATATATTATGCTCCCTTAGTCCCTAAATTATTTTTTTACTTTTTTTTTTATTCGTCTAAAATATTTGTCTTGCTTGAAAGTTTTTTTTTTTTTTAAGACAACACTTTTTTACCCTTATTTTTTCTTGGGCTACATATATATATATATATATATGAATATTAAAAAAAATTATATATTATACTAATATTAATAATTAAGTCAATAATTATTTTTAATGTGTATATCAAATTACACGAGACAATAATTTAGGAACAAGATTACGAATACTACGATTACTTGGGAATGACTCAGACTATGTAGCCAATTTGACTTCAAATACACCTCCCACATCCAGAGAAAAAATATAGTCGTTGAATAATATGACGAATTTACCCTCCATTTATCTCTATGCAAGTCGGTTGTCTCTAGGGGTCCATGCGTCATTTCAGCAATCATGTTTGAGGTCACAGCTGAAAATAAATTCCTAGATAGATTGCTCAGACGAGATTATTAGGTGGCGCGGGGCCCACACAGCATGGGGTGGTGCTGCAAACGAAAATCTTATTGCCATTTTAGAGGCTTCTCAGTGGTAATTTCGTCATTTCAAAGTGAAGTTGAAGTAGTGGACTGTTTGACGTCCGAGCTCTGCCGCTGAGTGTTCGGGAATCTAACGCAATCCAGCATAAAATGCACAAGTTCCCCCTCATCTTTTGTTATATTAACACTATTTTCCCTCTTACTTTCTCAATAGTTGTGGTAGAGTTTGGTGATTCATTTATGTCAAGAAAATATTTGGAAGAGGTTATCGTTAGAGTAAGAATGGTGGTTATGTACGTACGCGGATGCAGCACGTAAAGAGTAAAAATAATGGTTATGTACTAATGTAGATGAAGCACGTAAAGAGCAACGTGAATTGTCACACCACTCATGTTGGGACTATGGAAGGATCCAAAGGCTATCATGCATTCTCGGTAGTTTCAGTACCACGATTTAATGGAGATTGAGAAAGAGAATTAATAAGAATTTTTATATTTTTTTTCCATTCAATTGTTTGGGCAATGGAGGGAATATTCCATGGAGTGCATTTAAAAGTCCTAATTTAATTACATTGTTGTTATAAAAAAGATGTGAATAAATTATTCTCACCCTAAGGACGACGAATAAGATCCTTATTATTTGTGAGAATCCCATTCATAGATGAATATGAATGAGGTTTTCTGACAAAAAATATGGACGACAAATAAGATCCTTACTATTTGTGAGAATCTCATTCATATATGAATATGAATATGAATATGAATGAGGTTTTCTGATAAAAAATATTTCTACCAACGTAATAAAGATGTATAACATGAATGCAATTTTCATTCTCCCCACATTTCTTTCATCCAAGTGGGACCTTAAATTAAATTAGTTGAGGGAAAATTGGAGAACATTTTGGAAATATCAAGAAAATAAGGACTACAAATTAATAAAGCTTGACTTCCTTTAATTACCTTTCTATAGTTTAATTAAAGTGTTAGGAAATATTAATAAACTCAAAAATATGTTTCAATATGCTACAAAAGGGTAATTCGGTTATATTAAGAATGACTTGACAAAAAAACAATTTTGGTGAAACTTACTCATAGATGGTTATTATGAATTGAGTAATTTCAAAGTATATTATGTCCAAATGACTAAAATCAAATTAATTCTTTCATCTTAATTCATCTATGTTAAATACTATAGTGAAAATGCCCTTGGCATGTTCCATATGGCTCATGGACTAACCCACTAAGTACGTGGATCAACTAGGCTCAAATCCACCGAATTTTTCATGGATCATGTTAGTGCCAAGCGGTAGTGATTGGTCACTTATAAAACATGTCTATTTTCCACGTATATCAATGTGAGATTGAGATATTACAATCTTTCATACTTAAACCATTGACGTCCTTTTCAAGGTCCTTTGGGATCACCACCCCCACGCGATGTAGTTTTTAAGAGGTTACTCACATGAGTTCAAGGGGTGGCTCCCACTGATTCTCGAGTAATATAAAACTTTGTTTTGCACGTTACTTTTTTCTTGCATTTTTTGCAGAGATCCGCTTTGATACCATTTATAATACCCCTAGCTTGAAAAGCCTTGTTCGCTACCTACGATCCATGCAATAGCCCACTAAACATCTTCGTCAACTAAACCCACAACAAGCGTATGTAAAATTTCATGATTGATGTATGTGTCTAGTGGTAGTGGGTAATCACTTGTAAAATACGTTTCTTTTTCACATATATCAATATGAGATCCGGGTGTTACAGTTTCAGCTTAATGATTTCTACTTTTCCTTTTCAGACATTCAATCTAAATTTTAAAGAGTAATTTTTTAAAATTAAGCGTATAAATTTGAATTTCCAAGTTTATGTTTGTTATAATATGCTTAAAATTAGGAAATTGATCAAGACCCTGAGACCAATGATACTTTTAAATATTTACTTCATCCTTTAAAATGTTTGACTTTCAAACATGTTCTTTGAATGAGATGGATGAAGATCTAGATAAAACTTTCAAAATTATGTTCACAAATACTCTCATGAGACGTCCATTAAGTTGAGTGCCCACTATTAGACTATATGCAATTAACTCTAAACTTAATCACCTCAACTCTTTTTTTTTTTCCCAATCACTTGGGGTTGGCTACATGAATCTTTTTCCGCCATTCCATTCGGTTCAAAACAAGGTCCTTACAAATACCACATTCATTCATATATTTCTTTATTACGGGTGTTCATGTTAGTTTTGGCCTTCTCCTTTTCCTATTTAGTTTTGTTGATATTGATACACTCGCATTTCTTAATCGGTGTACAAAAATTGGTCTACGTTATATGTGTCCAAACCATCTTAGGCGATTTCATCTTATTTTATCCGCTATCGAAGCGACTCTTACTGTCTCACAAATTTGTTCTCTACAAATTTTATCTTTTCTAGTTTTACCCCGTGTCCATATTAAATGCATTTCAGCTACATTCATCTTATTAACATATTTTTTCTTTGTTGTCTAATATTCGATTCCATAAAGTAGTTAGGGTTTAATGGTTGTCCGATAGAATTTTCATTTCAACTTAACCGATATACATAATCACATAACATTCGGATGTACTTCGACGAGGGAATCACTAGGGGTATTAATGAATTATATTTTAAATTTTTTTTACTCAATTTATGTTTTAAAGCTTAAACGATGGACACAGATATGTCACTCTTAGAAGATTGACCAATCTAAGAACTAAATTAGGATCATGTAGAGTTCCTTAGTAAATCACAATGGATGGACGATGAAAGCTCGAAAATGAATAAAGGGGAACATCATGGATTGCTACAACATAAATAGACCAAAAAAAAAAAAATTGTTGTGGGTACAACTAACAAGTCATTAAAGTTAATTTCAGCTATCTAGTTGGAAGTATAAGTATTGAGATACAAAAATGGTACTTATTGAGATTAATCAATAAATATCTCTTGAATTAAAATAATGAAACTATGAAAGAATGCAAAACTATACTAAAATAATACTCCCTCTTTTTTCTGCACTCAATGAAAGTCAAGCATTTTAAAAATTAAAGTAACTCTTATAAATACACTTAATTAAATTATAAGAAATAAAATAATTTTGTTAATTCAAGTTTAATGTAACAAGGGTAAGTTTAAAATTTATAAAATTTACTCGCTTAATTTTTAAACATGTCCCTTTGAATAGAGTGTTCCAAAATGAAATATAGGTATTTTGAGTAGAAAGAAGAGGAACCATGGGATGAGAAAATTTGAATATACTTCTTGACATCAAATCATAGTACATGTACAATGATTCATTATTGTTATTATTGAGGTATAATATACATAAGCTATGTGATTATTAGCAGAAAGTAACGATTCTGAGGATAAATAAGCTTTAGGCAAGACGATTGATGAAAAGGTGAATGACTGCTGTTTCGTTAAGGTCAAGCTTTACCTTAGACTTATTGTTTTAAAACAATGTGTAAGGACTTTTATGTGAACAAATAAATCAACCAATTTACCAATATTAGAAATGCTATGAGACTGTAAAATTATAATGAAACAACGTGAATTAAGGGTTAAACTTACAATCATGTTTTTGATTGAAGACTGGAAGTTAGATACAACGATTAAAAAGTATAGTGAATGAATACATTTATAATGCTGGAGCTAATTCTCGAAAGCCAATGAGTACAATGAAGAACACCTATGATACTATAACTACTCTTAAATAAAACCAAATTAATATAAGTGTGTTGAGAGTAAGGATCCTACTCCATACCATCAAAAGAAAGTAAACTGCAATCCTGGATGGAATGCAAATAGCTAAACTTGGATATTGTAGGAACTAAAATTGGCATAAATGAATGGTGTTGATGTTGTAATCCATCGCAACTGAATGTGTCTTCCATTTATAACACTCCAATCAAATAATCGATATCCACTTAAACACTTAGTAGACCATTATCATGGACTTAGTCGTCCCATTGACGATGAAATGGAGTTCACCCTCCCCATTTTCTTTATTAGTTTAGATGTGTCAATAGGGCTCATGTTGATCTACCATTAATTCACGAGGTAGATACAATTACATTGATTTCACGGATAAAATTCATAGAGAGGACATTGATCAAAGTGAGAAATTGACGGTACAAAGTAGTTACATAAAATATCTAGAAATATAGTCGATCCAGCCAAAAGAAGTTCAACAAAACAAAAAAAGGAAACACATCTTTACAATTTCAAAAACATTAGGGAGGAAACTCCAACTTTAGAAAACCTTGAGGGGTATATTTTACATTTTACTATTTTTACCCCATATCTCCCAAAGCACAGAGAGAAACGTCGGTCGCACGTACCGAGGGTCACTCTCGCACGTGGGAAACCACCATGTTCTCATTGGTTCCACAGATGCCCCCTTTTAATTCGAGCATCTACTCTACTCTCTCTGTCCTCTCTCTCTCTCTCTCTCATCATCGTCATCATCATCACACTGTTTCTCTCTCTACTTCACAATCTCAAATCTAAGTAATTTTTTTTTGGGGAGCTGTGTGTGTGTGTGTGGTTTTTTTTTGCTCCCAATACTTTACAGCTCAAATTCCATTTCTTGGCGAGCTTCCACAATCACGATCAAACCCAACTCACAGGTTTCTACTTTTTCTCTACTGATCAATAATTTATTCCAAACTCGAATTGCTGCTCAGAAATTCAGTAGTCTATCCAGAAATGATTCAGTTTAATTTGCTCTCATTTTCGCATTTGATTGTTTCGTTTCGACATAGTGCACTACATTGCATGCTGTTTTGATTTTTAGAAATGGTGAATCTTTAGTGCCACTGTTAAGTGTAAGTGTGCGTCTGTGTGTGTTTCTCTTTGTATTACATATATTTGAGAATATGGGTATTTGTATATGTGTTATGTTCAAGCATTTGATGTCAAAAATTTCTTCTTGGGGTTGTGTGGTAGTGGTAATTGGTAATTTTATGGGGAAATATTTTGTTGGTAATTGGTAACTTTATTGGGGAATTATTTTGTTGGTAATGATCAAGGTTTATTAAAATTGGTTGTGAGAGTATTTGGAGTTTGATCGAGAAAATTTGTCTCTAATAGGTTTAGAGAGGGTTTAGATCGAGTTTGGAGTCGTGGAGTTGGATTTTAGTTTGAAATGAACTGTTAAGAGCGTTGTACCAACCAGTAGCATGGTCTTCGATTGCTGATTCCTGTTGCAACACCAGACAAAAAATTGAGAGAAAGGGAACATGATGAAGCCATAGGCTTTATTTCTTAGGGGTGATGTAGGAAATTCTATGTTTCTGGAAACTTGTAAATCGATCATGGCTGTGACGAGTGTGGTAGGAAATAATCTGTTATTGATGTGTTTCTATGCCCCGAGGGACTACTACTTGGAGTAGCTTGGGTTGCTGAGTGTGAAAATGCAGGTGCCCGTTTAAGGATATTCTTAGTTTCTGATCAACTAATTGCAGATGCTCAGTTTAAGGTGGTGTGGACCCCTTCCACCCTGTATTTGTGGGACTCACTTTGAGTACTTGTTCATTTTTTCAATTGGTATTAGATAAGCTTAACAAAGATGAGTGGTCAAGGACCAAATTGGTTTTTTTGTTTTTGCTCGACAACCAAATTGGACTTGGCGATAGAATTAGAAATGGGTGGTGAATGTTGATCAATTTGGTAATGTGGAAGTCCAGGTTATTGAGAGCTTTTAAAGGTGATTGTAGCGATATGATGCATAATTTGCTTCTTTTGATTGGGCAATTGCGGATAACCAATGAATAATGTGAATTGGATATGAATTTGACATGAGGACCTATGACTAGTCTAGCCCAAGGATGTCCTAAGAATGTCCTGGGTATCATGAATTACCAGAAGTCTTTCTATCTTCTACTAACCACATGCTTGGATGATCTTACTCAAGTGTTTAACCTCTTTTGGGTGGAGAGGCCACTAAACTATAAAGTAGTTTTGGTACTCTTGTTTAACCAATGTGATTCACGGATCTCACACCTTCCTTGCATGTGACTAAAAACTCGCATGTAAAGGCTGAGATTGGCTCATTCGAGCAAAGTCGAGCAAACATATGCATGCGTGTAGATGGGGGACACATGCGAACAGACGTGGAGACTTGTCCCGTTGTGCCTCGCAGGATCCAACTTTGACACCATGAGAGCTAGATGGGGTTCCATTAGTTGGAGCTTAATGTTGCAAGCGCTACTTTACTTATTAGAAAAGGAAAGAAATGAATTTTGAGTGTTGATTGTATTGCCATGTGTTCTCATTGTTATTTTTTAGAAAGAAAAAAGTCCTTTTACCAGCTAAAATATGTTTTAAGGCTGGGTATGGTTTGATTCACTATTAATTCCTCCTTTCTATCATGCAAATATTTCATTATTGCTTGAATTATACCTAGGATAAAGTATAATTATGATAGGTAACTTTTCATTGCAACAAACAGTATTTGCTACTTAACTCAACTTAGCATTTTTCACAATGACCTGGGTCGGCTACATGAATCCTTTTTCGACATTACGTTCAGTCCAATCATTAGATAAACCACACCAAGTCATATCCTTCTTTATTATAGCTGTCGACATTAGTTTTGGCCTTCCCCAACCTCTAGCGTAGTATTAATATTTATACTATCTCACCTCATATTGGGTTCACTTAGTAGTCTCCATTGTATGTGTCTAAACCATCTTAAGAAATTTTCTCTCATTTTATCTCATATTGGGGTGACTTTTACAATCTCACAAGTTTGTTCAATTTGAATTTAACCTTTCCTACTTTTACCACATCCATATTGCCCTCCATAAACCACGGTCTAGGGTTTACGTTAACATTCTCATTTTTCCTACACTCATTTTGTTAATATGCGCTTTCTTGAATCCCAACATTTCGTCCCATAAGTAGAATGTGCCTAGTTAATGTCCTATTAAAATTTCCATTCAATTGAATGGGTAATACGCCTATGACATAACACTCCGGATGCACTTCTTCACTTCACGAGACCTGATTTTGTTCCATGAACCTTATCTCCTACCTTCTCATCTTGATTAATAATTGATCCTAACTAGCGAGATTGATCCCTTTTGTGGTAGTTCTTGGCCATTTGATCTAACCTTGTCTTTAGTACTCCTTTTGTCGCTAAATTGCATTCCATATATTTTCTTTTACTCCTTGTTTTAAACCCTTCAAAAGTTCCTCTCCTATTTTCTAGGTGAATCTTTCAGTTACCAGCATTGGATATCCATGAATCTGGTCAGATAGACGTGTAAATACTGTTCCCCTTTGTTGCCCCTATACTTGGAAGTGTAGGCTATGTATTACTTGATTTAATTTTTTGTGCTAAAATGGAGTTTTCAGATATGTTTCGGAGAAGCATTTCTAGTGAGAAGTCTCTCAGTAAAACCTACCGTTATCTGTGTGTTGGAAATTGGTTGGAGACTCGGGTAACATACGGTGTGTGCCCTTTGTGGTGCTTGGGTATGCCCATAGTAAATAGAGGATTTGCTCTTTTTTGACTAGTAGGGGTTTAGATGGGAGAGGACAGTAGGATCCTTCTGACATTCCAGAATATTCAAAGATCAGTCTCTTCCCATACAGTTGATGATAGACAGGGTTGCCTTTTCTGCACTTTAAACACGCACCCCTCCTGTTTTTCACATGTATCAATTGTGGACCAGATGGAGGTGATTAATAGAGGTTGTCGCCCTCATTATGCCTTTACATGTACTATATTTAAACAACTGTTGCAAATCTGCATCATTTCCCTTATTCTTACTGTTACATATACAATTATTTTATTTTATTTTTCTTTAAGTTTAATTCTTTTTTCCCATGGGACATTTTATCTTTTGCAGCAGGTAGATGGTGTCATTAACTCAGTACTATATGTCTGAGGAAGGTTTTTGCGGAGCCCGGTGTGCCAGATGATTTATAGAAACTGTATTATGCTTGACCAGTGCTGCAATGGGCGTTCTCCTTACAATTATTCAAGGGCCATTGACGTTATACATTTTATTGCTGTACAGTCTGATAAACAAAACCAGAGCTCTAAGTACCGATGGTAAGTTGATGTTATCACCTTTGACTTACGTTTTCTTCCCATTGAAGTTGATACACAGGCATGTAGGTGTACCATATTTGCTAGGATATATATTAATTGGAGATGGTTTTCGAGTCTGAAGCAAATATTTGTATGTGCCCATGCTATAACTCTGTTACATGGACCCGGGTATGTATAAGGGGTGCGGATATGTGTTTAATGTCTGACTCATCTAATTTCCCAATTTTATGGCATGGGACACTGTGTTCTTCATATGATTAAATGTTTTGTATTGTTTTGGTAGCAGAACATGATTATTCTTCTTTATTTTAGTGCTCAACATGAGTAACATGAGTACCTTAGTTGTTGTACAGCAATTGTATGATCTTATTACATATGCTTTCTTGAAGTATATCCTTCGAGAAGTATAGCACACATGTTTATATTCCCTTATTTCAAAGTTCGAGTGTCTGACACGGGCACTTCATGCCTTTCAAGAGTCCATTTAAATAAGGTTAGATTTGGTTGACACTTGACACAATCTTCAGATAGTGCACCTATGGTGATATCATATTTTAGAGATCAGTTTGATATTATAGTTGTATTTATGTGAAAGTCCCTCATATCCAAATTGTTGCTTCACTGGACATCCTGCGAAAATCAAGAAGGATGGACCTGTCCAAATAAAAGGCATCAGAGACCAATACCAGGACATCATTTTCCATTTTGGTTTAAATGACTCAGAAAATTTTCTTTGCATTTTGCAGGTCAAGCTCTTGTTAATTTTCGGACCAAGATCGTTAGTTCGGACGGGTTGCTTCTACAGTGGAGACCAGAGGATCCTGATCCATGTGGGTGGAAAGGAGTAAAATGCGATCCAAAATCCAAGAGAGTTATATACTTGTGAGTTTTCAAAAGCTCAGTTGATGGCTTGGGTCGTGTCTGAAAAGAAAATAGCTTTACCAAGCCTTACGACTCTTAAGCATCGAGTCTAATGGGGCTTTTTGGCTGACAATAATGCCAATTCAGTTCGGCATAATTTGAGCCTGGCCCGCTTTGATCTTTGTGTGGTAATTGCGGAAAGCTGGAAAAGAAGGTCCACTAGGGGGATGATATAGGACTAGAAGAATGTAATAAGTTTCAGCTCTCAGCTGGACTCCATGAAATTGGATACAGTGAAAGCAGAAGAAAGAAAAAGAATAAAACAAAACATAACAGTTGTCATCCTTGCTAGAGTTTCAATGACCCAAGACTTCCTTCTCTAACTATCAAACGACTTCAAGTTGGCCTTAAGCATTTAACCATGTTCATCCCTCCCTCCCTTTCTCCTCTCCTCCAGAGCTTCATTGTTGATGACGATGGTTCAGGGCGCCTCCAAAGATCTGACAACATCCGCCAGTTGGAAATTCTCCTGTCTGTGGTTAATGTATTAAGGAATATCTCTTATGATTGATGCATGCAGTGCTCTATCGCGGGGCGAGTAAACTGCACATGGAAGCCCAATCAGCTTAGTTATGTTATAGATAGTTATTCACTTGGTTGTTGGCTCTAATTAATTTCCTACAGGGGATTTCTTAGGAATTCAGTAGTTTCCTAGTATTTCTTAATAAAGGCAATGAACCTGTAATAGCCATTAGACATTAATGGTACAAGAGAAGCAACTAAACTGCTTGATTTGTTGAACTAGTTCAAAAGAAAATTAGCTAAATGCTTGCTAGATGGTAGAGTTGGTTCCAACTTTTGAATTGAGCTAGCTGAGTTTTTGATATCCCAAACAGGCTCCAAGTACACATATATCTTTATTTTATTTAGGTATTTTCATACCTTTTTTATCTATACAGATTTCTTTATCATTCATCTTTTAACAACTGAAGCATAATAAGTTAGTTAATGGCAATGAGTGGAGTCACTCTTCTCTTGCTTTTCTTATAATGATAGTGAAGTATGAACTTTTGAGTCACATGCACAGATTTTTCCTTTGCATACTGAGTAGGCTGTCTCCTATTGGGTTTTGCTGGAGACAGTAAAACTGATGCTATCCATCAAGTTCATTTAGTTGGTTTAAGTTCTCAGGAGATTTACTTTCTGCTTACTTGTATACTTCAGTTTAGGGAAAAGGGTCTCCAAATATTAAGTTTCTTAACATAATCTGTACATAGGCCACAAGATTATCTTTGGCATGAACCTCCAACCCCATAAGTCCAAAGTTAGAAGGCAAACAAGAACATCATGTTTAACTTATAATATGACCTTCAAGGAGGTGCAAGAATTTTGTGAGAGGTGTACAAGCTTTGCGTTCTGTTGTAAGTTGTATTATTTGTATATATTTTAATAGTATAGGGGTTGTAGTTGTTATTAGGTATGCATGCTAGTAGAAGGGGTATAAATAGATTTTTCTTGACCATTGGATTGGTTTGCAATGTGCAACGCGCCTCCGGATCTCATGATTATTTGTTTCTCCATTGTGGGGAAGCCCGGTTCATGTGGAATCGTTTGTTTGGGGTGGTTGGGGAAGCTTGGGTGTATCCTGGTTCCTTATCTGCCTTGCATTCCTTCAGATTCATTCTAGAGGTTTTGGCAGGGAGAGGGAGGCCAAGTTGGCCAACTTACTTTGGCAGTGCAGGATGTTTGCGGTCATGTAGTGTCTTTGGACAGAGAGGAACACTTGGATCTTCAAGGATCAATTGGTCTTTTCTCTGGGATAGGGCTTTTTCTTGGTGTCTCTATTGGCTTCGGTTGGGAATGCCTTTCAGGGTGTCCCCTTCTCTGAGATTCAGTGGGATTGGAGCTCGTTGCTTTCTTAGTTTTCTTTTGCTTCCGGGTTGTACTTTGGATGGATCTCTCCTCCGTCTTTTGTATTTCTTATAGAAAAAATATAGGATTTGGAGTGACTAGAAGAGGAAATCCAGGGATAAGGTTGTTTATCGGGATTCTTTTTGGGCCCAACTTTGGGATTGGAGGGCTGTATACAACTGTCTTTTACCCTGGAGTTTTCTTTATAATTTTTTTTGGCCCCACTCGCTTTTTAGTGGGCTTCTTGTTCACTTCATATATTCTTTTTCCTCTCTAATTAGTGGCATTTCATTTTTATAAAAGGAAGAAAAAGAAAAATACTTATGGTGATTTCTATCTATAATGGTTCAGGAACGTTTCTAATCACAAGTTGAGTGGATCTATAGCACCAGACATTGGGAAGCTTGAGCATTTGCAGTTATTGTATGTGCTCTTTGAGAAGTCTTTGTGTGTTTGTGTGTGTGAGCGCGTGCACGTGCACAAGTGTGTTGCTTTGTGTATTTGTCTTTCTAAGGTTGTACATGCTTACTATGATAAACCCGTGGGCACCACAACTGATGCTGTTTGTAATTTGTTCTCTGTTCTAGAGATCTTCATAACAACAACTTCTATGACACAATTCCTCCAGAACTGGGAAATCTTACAGAGTTGAAATCATTGTAAGTACAATTGCTTTATCCGATGATAACCATACATTTCATTATCATTCATATGCTTGTTCTCAATTTCTCTGAAAATTTGGATACTTAGGTTAAACTTTTAATAACATTAAATTGATGAATTCCATTAATTTGCAATCCTGTTGGCCCAATTAATCAATGACGAGTCTGGTGACAGTATCTACTTGAGAAGGAGGGAGGGACGGAAGGATATTAACCAATTACTGGCAGAAGAAGCTGTGGATAATTTTTATTAGGAAGACTGAAATCTTCTCCAAAAAATTTATGCTTGTCAGCAACTGCCACCGGGTATATAGATGGGAGGAAGGGAGGGAAATTGACCAATTAGCTGTGGCTAATTATTATCAGTTAGATTGGAATCCTCACCAAAAACTCGTGCTTGACAGAGACTTCCATTTGGCCACCATTTCAAATCTAGTAAGATTAGAATTTCTTATTAATAGAGTCTTGACTGGTCCTACTAAGAGTTCTCTCAAAGGCTGAAAGTTAAATCCGTAATACCTTATTAGTTTACCAGACTTGTGCCTGGATGTAGTTCTCAGGACGTAAATGGCTTTGATAGATGCCCGAACCTCTGCTTTTCATAAATGAGTGGCTCAACAGGAGTGGCGACTGTTGGTGTCTCTCAGGGAGGAATGAAGCTTCAGGCTAACTCGGCTTTTCATCTATCTGTTCCCAGCAATGCCAATAATGGTAAAATCAAGGTAATAGTGATGATTTTCCACTTGATTCTTTTGTCGTCGGAATAGGCAACATTGGAATGGCTTGTTTACCAGGCCATTAAGTTTATGCATTCGCTGGAGGGTGAATTTTTTGTC
This sequence comes from Platycodon grandiflorus, assembly GCA_016624345.1. NCBI lineage: Eukaryota > Viridiplantae > Streptophyta > Magnoliopsida > Asterales > Campanulaceae > Platycodon > Platycodon grandiflorus. The sequence goes on from CM028362.1 coordinate 38,821,807, forward strand.
CATGAAGGGCTGGCATAAATTGATATGGGAGGTGGATTTCATTCACTGGTTTAGAATTCACCTATTTGGAACAGATTCTCCTAGTCCACATCCGGACGGCAGCCTATATGATGTGGGCAGTTGCCATTACTACCACAACATGATTCTTCTTCTATCCATAACTTTTTTGGGAGATTTCCAGCACTGATGACATCTCCATTAAGAGACAAGCAGAAATTATGTAATTGAAGTTACCCAACTCAATTTTTCTCTGGACTTCAATCTCCCACTAAGCTAGAAATGATTTCAGTCTGTCAACACCCATTTTTGCAAGAGAATTGGCCATAGAGTTGGCGTCCCTAAAGATATTTACAAACTGAACAGAAACAAATTATGAAACAATGGGGTGAATTAATTGAAGCATTTCAACATTTTGCAAGGTCATATAGAGTTTCTCAACACCCAACTCACAGCATTCACATACATGAAATATCCCAAATTGCACACCAGTATTAATTTCTACTTATCCTCTTTATTAAAAACCTTTTGATTTGAGATACTACATACAGTCAACTCGCACAAAATCAACAAAAGACAAACACCTGCCATACCCATCGAGAATACATCATTATTTACACATGCACTTACTTTTGAGTCAAATCAAAATTTAGAAGCCATGTAATTGGCGACAACTGAAGAATTGGAACTGTCGTCGTCATTTGATTTATTGTTCCTTACAGACTACTAATATTTCCCTCAAATTTAGTAATTGAAGGTCATAAGCTTTCTTTGAAAGTGGACTCGCTGATGCAGGACCACTGCAGCAGGGAGTATTTAAGTTATCGATTGATTGGATGTTAAGGGGCTAAAGGGGAATAAAAAGTATTGGGGCTAGGATTATAAGGATTAGAGTTTCAACAAGGGCTTGCGTTTACTGATTTTGGGGCTGAAAATGGAACAATTCAGGTCTGATCTGATTTGCAGAACTCAAAGCGGAGAAGAAATATAGGAGGAGATATGATAGGAACTTATCATAAACTAGAAGATATGCCTAGGCATCACACGTAGGTTCCCATAGGTATCACACCCAAAAGAGAGATGCATCACACATTATAATGATAAAAGCTGAAATAGTCTGTATTCTCTCATCCTCCTAATTTGAACCAATGCAAGGTATAAATAGGAACAATGCCTGGGACCAAGACAAATTGGAGCCCAAAGGCCCCAAACATTAACTAACTTAAGCCAAAACTAGCACACACAGCGCAGACAACAGCCCACACAGCCCTCACAGCGCACACAGCAGCCCACACAGCCCTCACGGCCTCACTGCACACACAGCCCTCACGGCCTCACCGCACACACAGCCCTCACGGCCACACCGCGCACACAGCCCTCACAGCAGCCTACACAGCCCTCACAACACACAGCAGCCTACACAGCCCTCACAGCACACACAGTAGCCTCACAGCCCTCACAGCACACACAGCAGCCTACACATCCCATAAACTTTGACTTAAGAATAAAAAGCACCCTGGCAGCCTATAATGTATGTCCTAAGACAAATTATAGAACTGCCCTAGTAAACAAGCTTCAAATAACAACAATAGATAATAGATAATTAAGGCAGGCATATCCAAGTATCCAACATTTCTTGGGACTCCTCTAACTGCATCACTCGCCCATCCCACTTCGATATGGCAAATATGTAATATGTTGAAAGGTACTTATGAGTCTACCACTTCTGTATCATCTCTGCATGGTGGATGCAATATGAACTTTTACTCCCATTTAGATGCCTCGGAGATCGTGAAGATTTCTCGTCGCTATTCGTTGATAATTTCCACATGGAGCTTATGTAATGTATTGTTAGCAATTACTGAAGAATTAAAATGGAACAGCATCATTTGATTCAACATTCAACATCAAACAACGAAAACTTACTTCATGGTCTTCTTGATGCTCCCATTACTTCAGTATGGACCTCTGTGCTTCTAGAAGCTGCTAATCCCTCCTGGTTGTTACAGTTATTAGTGAGCATCATATGTGCTTTATTTAATAATTTTGAGATTTACATGAGATCTATGTAGAGTTGCAGAACAAAAGCTAATGTACTTCACTTGCTGACTGTTTATCCTCGTTCATCTTACAGAGACTCATTAATGTGATGTTATACTAACTTTTTATCACAGAATTTTGCAGGGTAACTACTTAAGTGGATTAGTTCCAGCTGAATTGGGGAACCTTTTGGAGCTTCAAATTTTGTAAGTTGTTTAACCATCTTTTATCAGTTGGACTTAAATATGTTACTGATGCAGGACCGCTTATGCGATCCACACACAACCCAAGGATTACAACCACTAGAAAGCCAAAAAAGCTATTAGTCCAAAACTGAATCAGTCGGTTTCATCAAGAGCCTTTCTATAGGCAGATAAGGACTTGGTTTGGCGCCCAAGCGAAGCCCTGTACTAAATTTTACTCCCTCCAACTAAGTGTCCCCTATTGTCTTTACACGGGTTTTAAGAAATCATTTGACTTTAAGAGTTTAAGTAATTTTCCTTGAATACCCTCAAAATCCTTTAGTGGTGTCAGATCATGGGACCAATATCTTTTTCTATCCAACACTTGAGGGTGGTTGGACAAATGGATTGAAAAAACTTTCTTAAAATGGAAAGGGAATACTTGCTTTGCGACGACCCGAATGAAATAAGGGACGCTTATTTTGGGACGGTGGGAGAATTATAAAATCTAAAGTACTAGCAATTCTCCCGTGAAGGGAAGAGAGTTTGGCGTCAAACTTATAGAATTAATGAAAATTCATTGAAAGGTCTAGTCATCACTCAAAACTCGAGCAGTCCATGCGTCAAGGTGAACCACTTCATCCTTATTAAAATCCTCTTAAGTTTTGAGCTTTTCCTTGAGTTTCACTTTCATCTCGAACATCAGTTGTCGTTGTTTACTAGGCTCATAGTAGGGACCACTCTTAGAAGAACAACCCCTGTGCGGCATGCATAGGTTCTGGGGGAAGTCACTTAAATTCAACATCCTTCAGTCTGTTGTCAAGTTGATCCCTTAAATGCTTTATCTTCTGTTTAGAGCCTCTCACATAAGAAATGGCACTGTCAAATGAACCAAGATCATGGCTAATCAACTCCAAATGAATATCAGCGCATCCCATAACGTGCCGTTCACTTTGTTATTCGGCTTCTTCTATCTGGACTCAAAGAGAGAGTTTCCGAAATTCACTAGTGTATCATCCGCGGCACTGAACCTTGGCGAAAAGTCAAAAGTTTCTAGAGCATATGCTTATGAGAATTTAATGGAATGAACTCTGTAACCATGGCTTCCTTCATATCTCACCAACAATTCAATGGAGTCAAACCTCGGGAGAGAAATAAGGTATGCCTACCAACAGTTAGCTTACCTACGAAGCTTAGTAGCGACAAGAAGAACTTGGTGATCGTGATGAATAGACTTAATAGCGAATACTTGTTACAATAAATTTATTCAGGTTAAGATTCACCAATGAATGTAGGAAGTTCTATCTTGAACTGAAATCGTCTACCATTGTTTAATGGAGGAGTGTAGGGGGTGCCATTGTTAGTAAAGCTGGAGGGGTCACCTAGGAAGTTTGGGAGTTGGAGGAAATCTATATATATATATATATTTAAAGTTGGTGAGGATGCCTTAGGTTGTGACACCTCACCAACTTTTGGATTTCGCTCAATTCTCAAGCCTCCAAATAAGCTTGACTTTTGGAGTGAGGTGACTTTTCATTTTTAGGTCATTAGCTAATAACTATACCTAATAATAATAGCTTTGACAATAGGTATTACTATTAGGTAATATCAATACCTTCTTTTAATTAACAATTCTAATTATAATAGGAGAAGAACTTTAGGTATTGGCATGGAAATGAAAAGCATGGAAAACAAAAGAAAATAATGTTATCAATAGGATTTGAACCCACACCCTTTTAAATATGAATATACACCTTAAATCAACTCAACCAATTATATTATATGTAAAGATTTAAAAAAAAATTAAATTATTCTATAAATTAATTTATAATATAAACCAACTAATTTTTATTTTTATAAATATTACTCTCTCCATGTCAAATTATGGGTTCCATATTCTTATTTAAGACGTTCTAAAATAATGTCTATAATATGTGATACAAATCAACAAAATTTTAAATCATTTCATTCAAAATTAATGTTCTTTTTTTGATATGTGTAAATTTCTTTTCACACTGATAGTGCATCAAATATATGTAAATATAGTATCCAATTAAACCTTTTCTAATCATTGAATGATCTTCAAAAATTATTTTAAGAAATATAATTATATTCAATCCTTAAAGAATTCTCCTTTGTTCAGATTTTTTTTATCTCGCTTCAATATGTCCCAAAGTAAATATTTTATTTTTAATTTTGTAAAAATTCTTCAAATATATGTCTAAAATATCTTTATTAAGTGCAAGATGAAAAATAAGAAAAAAGAAACACAATTTGATATAATTGAAGGATACTTAAAAAATAAAAAAAATGTGTAGAAACAAAAATACATATATTGACCATTAATAAAAAATACTCCCTCCATCCCTAAATTATTGTCTTGCTTTCGTTTTATGTCTGTCCCTAAATAATTGACTTGTTTGAAACTTTTCTTTTTAGGACATCACTTTTACCATTTTACCTTTATTTTTTCATCCTACTTTAATTATGGGTCACATGGACATGGACATTAAAGGAAGCTACACACTATACCAATATTAATAATCAAGTCAATTATTTTTTCTTTATCCGTCGGGTCAAACAAGACAATAACATACGGACGGAGGGAGGGAGTAGTTATTCTGAAACGAAAATACTATAATAAACGACCACCAATTTGCATATATTGACAACACTTAGCTTTGGTCGGATATTAAGTAAACAAACGCCTATATTAAATAATGATAATTTTTTTAAAAAATATTTCTAAAATGTATCAATTAAACTCAAAACCAAATTAAACCCGTGCGGAGCACGGGCTCTATAACTAGTGCATCTGGAATCACCGGAGATGGAGAAACATCTTCAATTGATGACACAGTGTGCTTACCTGAACTCTTTTCAGTCGCACAACATCTATTGAAGGCAATAAGTTGAGCATCCAATTTTATGCTTCTTTTTTTGGAAAACGACATACTGAAAATGATTTCCAATTTCCTGAAAATGAAAACTTATCGGCTATTTGGCTAAACCACTAAAAATAAGCCTGAAAATATTTTCGAGTGTTAGGTTGTTACAATGAGAATTAGCAAGAAAATCAGTATTTCTTGAAGAAAATCTATGATAGTAATTGAGAATTCAAAAACTCTATTATTCATGTGTTGGTGGCTATCTGCCATCATCATTATTCTCACAATTATAGTGCTGGTACAAATGGTGCATTTCTGTAAATTCACAAGTCATGTTGAATGATTGTTACAATGAATCTGAGATGGTTGAAGATGAGAGAGAGAGAGAGATAGAGGGAGAGAGAGAGAGATATATATATATATATATATATAGAGAGAGAGAGAGAGAGAGAGAGAGAGAGAGAGAGAGAGAGATTACCGTTGGATGATTTGAAGCCTCATTTCTTGTGTTTTGGAAACTGAACTATGGGGGAACTCTCTCTATGTTGTTTTCCAGAAGGGCCATTTTCTGTTGACCTGTAAAATAATTTGCCTTGACCACACTTTCCTAATTTTACCAAACATTAGAAACTGAGGAAAATGTTTTTCGGAGATGATTTTCCGTGAAAAACTGGAGCCTTGGCATCTTGAGCTTTGAATTTAGCATCTAGTTTGACATTTGGCCTGTTCTTGTAAGCTCCTTGAAGTTCCTAAATTTGGAACTGTAGATCGATTTTGGATGCACTACGCCACTGCCCATGGTCATATTAAACAAATAGCCTGCATTTTTTCATTTTGATAATTAAATCTATTATAGAAGAAAAGATGCCAGAAAAGGGGTCCTGCTCATGTTCATGAAAAGTATACACCCAGAAATCCCCACTACTAGTTAAAGGGGAATCCATCCAAGAAATCTAGAATATGCTCTACAGAACACTGCAGCCATTCCTCTATCCAAAAAACGGCTGTACTTGAAATGTATACACCCAAATACCCATTACTAGTTAAAGGGGAATTGGTCTAAGAAATCCAAGTAATGCTCTAACAGCATTGACTCCTCTAGAATAATAATAATAAAAAATAAAATAAAACAGAAGGTAGCCTGCAAGTGAAAGGGGGAAAAGAAGTTGTCTTTTATTTTGGGATAATTAGCCGGAAGGGTAACATACTAATGCCTATTTTACTGACTAGCGTACTATATTTACGATAAGGTGGCACACTTTTGTTTTTGTTTTGAATTGGGGAAAAGAATTGAATGTTTCAATAGCCTCCCTCAAGTTTGAAAAATCTAAAATGGTTTAGGGTTCAAAATTCAAGGTTTAGGGTTTTAGTGTCTAGAGTTTAGGGTTTGGAGTTTGGAGTTTAGGGTTACTTTGGGTTTGTCTGGATAGATTTTTTTGGAATATTGAAACACCCCATTAATTTTCGCCAACGGCATCCAATTTTTACCCTTATAGTAACTTATAAAAGACAACTCTAGGTAACTATATATTGAAAAATATTGACACATGTTTACTAGAAGAGAGAAGATTCAGGAAAGTTCTGTTGTGAAAAAATTAACAATCAAATTCAAGATGATTGGTTCTTTGACGAGAAATTGATTGACGCAATGTGAATAGTTGCTGAATTCACAACATAGTTTCTCAGGATCTGAGCATAAACTTACTTCACTAAATAATTATTGCAACAACACGGGCTCACATGTAAAAACTGTGCCATGACTTGATATTCTGATTATGCACTAGTTCTTACTCTTCCAAGGCACCAAGTTACCCTCAACGAAGTGACATATTGTACTTTCTTCTATTTTTAATCTAATTGATTCTTTTCTGATAAAAACAAAGACTTTGTGATAAACCTCAACCTTTCCAATCTAAATCTGGAAGATCTTCTGCTGCAAAAGTGTCGATGATTTTTGTATAAAATACCATGTCTAGGAGCTCTCTTGAGATAACACATTATTCACTCCAAGTCCTAGTGAGAAGAGTACATGTGTCAACACTAATAAGATATGTTATATCAGGACAAATCATCCTGAATAAAATTGAGCTTCCAAACCGATATCCAAAACCTTTCACAATAGAAATTTCTTTCTACTAATACAAGTTTGGCTGAGAACTGAGCCAAAAAAAAAAAACCCGAGCCAAGGCCATACATAATAGATAGAGAGTTTGTAAAAAGAGTAAATGATTCTGTTGTATCCCATTAGGATCTTTTTTCAAATATCATATTGCTATGTTATGTCACCTCTCATTTTCAAGTTTGAGCTGTGAGAGAAGCTAAGAGGGCACAAATGTTTATCATGCTTGAATAAAGATGATAAATTCGTAAAATTTGGACTTGCACTGAATACCAATTCATTATCGGCTTCTGCAGGGATATATCAAGCAACTCTCTCGGTGGAAATATTCCTGCATCACTTGGGAAGTTGGGCAATCTTCAATATTTGTTAGTATTTTAAACTTCCTAAAGTTATTAAAACGTCTTTGTGGAATCTTGTGTTGACTTGTGTTCTCATTAATTTTTGAAGCAACGTGTCAACCAATTTTCTGGTTGGATCAATACCATCTGATGGTGTTCTTGACAAGTTTACAAGTACCTCGTAAGTATCAATCTAATTCATTTTCTTGTTTTTAAAGTTGTATTATCATTTGTCAATAATCTTGGTGTTTCTGCAAAGGAACTAGATGTGATACGGTAGTTGGCGCTGGAAATTTTAGCAAATGAAATACTTTGTCAAATTTGTGAAAGCGTTGTAATTATCTATTTTGTAGATTTAATGTCTGAAAATTTGAAACTTCTAAAAGACGTTATGACGATCAATAAATAATATTTCAGAATCACATAGGATGGTAGAGATCATTGCTTCATCATCATCTTGGGAAATCTGGCTAGTTAACGAATGTCGCGAATAAGATTTTACTCAACATGTGACTGTATTCTCTCTGCACATCCATTCTGCAATCTCAATTGGTTGTTTTGATATACTGGGAATTTATGCCAGAATATTTCATGCTATATTGTCATGATGGAGCACCTGATTTGTGGTTGAAGGTCAGAGTTTTTGGCTAAACGAGCAAAATGGCCATCGTACTCGCACCTTCTTTTGATTTGACTAGGTTCTCTTTTAAAGAAAACGTTTTTACCGTGATACTTTGGGTTTCAATTGCAATCTAACCTATCCATCTAATATCCGTAAAATATTTAATGAAATTGCAGAATGGCATTTTTTGTAAATCTTTTTTTTATTCTTTTGCTGACATTTACGTTTTAAATAAAACCTTTTGTTACGAAAACCCACCTCTCTCCATATCTCCCCCCTCTCTCCCCTCCATCATCCCTTCCCAATCATCTCCAACCTCCAGAAAAACCACCCCCACTCATTCATTGTCTAGGTCTTTCGGGTAGAAGAGTCTAGGTCTTTCGGGTAGAAGAGTGGAGAAGATATCGGTTCGAAGTATTAGTTGGGCTGAAGAGAAATATGAATTTATTATGTTTTGTGAAGAATTATTAGAGTGACATGGAAAGACATATCCAAGGTTGAATTCATGAGTTAACTAGAACAAAGAAAACGAAATGGAATTAAAGATATTGTGTGAAAAGAACAAAAAATATATTTGGGTGACGGGGAATATGATTAAATATATGGGTAGAGACGAAGGATGAATGACTAGTAGTGGTTTGCGTGGAGGTGGAAGATGCAAGTGAGGAGGTGGTTAAGTAGTGAGGGAAAAGGGGTGGGGTATAAATGTGTGTGTGTGTGTAAGCAAAAGAATGAAACAGAATTAAAAAAAATTCATGTCAGCAATTCTGTACAAAATTTAACCGACATTTGACGGAAGGGTTAAATGGAAGTCGAAATTCAAATTGGAACAGTAAAAATGTTTAGAAAATAGTGCCAAGGTCAAATTGAAAAAAGGGTTAAAGTACCATGGTCATTTTAGACGTTTAGCCAAGTTTCTTTTGGTTGACCTCCAATAGTGAACAGTTTTGGACACTTCACTGCTTCCCTAGTCTAGGAACAGAGGATGTAATCAGTGTGCTGCTATTCTCCTCATAGCTACCTCTATCATCTTGGGAGCCAAGGAAGACAACTAACCTCCAGTGGTGCTTAAACTCAGATGGTCAGCATCTTATGTTGATAAGGCACCTATAGGCTCTCGCATATGACTTGAAAACCAGCACTCTGTAGAAATTGGGTCCAAATTACTCGTACTTCTTTTTTGGGTTGGACGTTCTTACCTGATAAATTATCAACTCATCTTAAAGTTTAAGTTATTAGAGAGAGCCCAACAATGTATATCAAGCTAACACTCCCCCTGACGTGTGAGGGACTCATACATGGAGAGAAACATGGATGTCTCACCAGGGTTATCACAAACCAAATCCAATAAGGTGCCAACACGTGCATTCATAATAATGTAGGTAACAATGCAAGTGGGATGACTTGAACTTAAGACCTTGATACCATGTTAAGTTTAGAGAGGGCCGAACAATGTATATCAAGCTAACATTACTAAAAGGTGCTACTTCTGGAGTGGATTGCATTTTATAAATGTCGTTCCATAGTATGATATACTTCCGTGAATACACTGAATTAAGCTATTCAAAACATTTTCCAGTTTCTCCTCTATAACACATTATAGATGTGATTGGTGTAGGATGCTCAAACTCTAACTTCACTTTTTACGAACTGAGGAACAGGTCTTAGAAAGGGCACTTTTACTTTTAGAATTTGAATACACTTCTTACATATTGTGTCTACATGAAGCTACCCTGAAACCTGGACATCTTGCGTTTTAAACCATCTAGTGCATCACGTTCCTGTATCCTTTTCGGGAACTGAAACGGTCCGCGTTCCAGGTAGCATAGGGTTGACAATCAAGGAGCAAAGTACATATATCATATGCTTGATTTGTATATAGTTCTTGCGCTTCTCGATGAATTGGTGATTTGACCTAAATCAACGATTCTCATTAAAGCTTAAGGAACACACATGCAGGGAGAGTGAGTTGCCTGTGCAGTGTTCACGTGTAAGTTCAAGGGAAGGTGATATGGATTCAGTTGTGAAGCAACAGTTATACTGTGTTAAATCACTGTACTGATGTAAACGCGTAAGCTATTGCAGAGAGGGTTTCACATATTATACCATTCTAAAGAAAAGTTTATATTCTTGCGGTACTTTGTTTATGAATTATCTCAGGCTACCACATGCAATTTGAACTTAAGCTGGTGAATATTTTGGGTATTCTTTTTGAGATTAACTTTTAGCTAGTAACTTACGCGTATTGGGAGGAATGAACCCCATTGGAAGTAATTATATTATTCAAAATGCATTGTAATGGAGTTCTTGCGAGTTTGCAGATTGCCAAATGCCAAATAGTATAAGAAACTACATATATTGTGAAATATAATATAATAAGCAATTTTGTTGGATCTCATGCCTTGCAGCTTTGTCGGAAATCGTGGTTTGTGTGGGAAGCAAGTCAATCAGACTTGCAGGAATGACACTGGAGGTCCTACTGCAAGCTCAGAGTCTCCAGGTAAATCTTTAAGCATGAAACTGATAACCGATTAATCTATTTACTGCTCTAGCATGTGAGCTCCATCCCTTTTTGTTGGGATTTTAATCCCATTAGTGCTTGTAATAAGGGGTGCAAAATTTGGTGTCTTTTAGGGAAGGGAGTTAATTAGCCTATGGTGAAGGGGGGGGTGGGTGATTTGGGTGCTTCCATGATATAGTTGTGGGGAATGGTTGGATGTAATTCTTTGATGAATATTCACAGCAATTTTACCTCGCTTTTGTAGTTTTTGCTTATGGTTCTATGTTTATTATGGATAACTTTATTTACCTGACAAGGTATCTTTCGAAATAGTTACGGAGATGTACAGAGGCTCCACTCTCCTTGCAACTATAGTTTGTGTTTTATCTTCTTTTCTGAACTAATTCAGATTCACAACCATTGTAAGTTTGTAATTGTGTTATCAAACCGTGTATGCCGGGCTGATCAATTACGTATCTCTGGTATGAGTTGTACACAGGACTAATGTCGATGCTCGTTCTAACTTGAAAATTAAACCAATGCCTACTCCTTTGACTGGTGGAATACAATCAAGTTGTTGATTGCTGTAATCCCATACGCCTCTATTTGGCATTTCAGTATACGCTTTGTTGATTGTGTACATTGGGCTGCTGTTCTGTACTGTGTGGTGACCCCAGGAAGGTTATGTACTTGGCATAGTTATACATAAATCTTGTATTTGCGAACATTACCAGAGTAAGATCTGTAAACTTATCAGTCCTTCATCAACCAATGAATCACACTTGGTCATGGTCCAACTGTTTAGCTTGATCCGTGAATGTGTTGCACCATGATGAACTTCTAAATGTATTATAACAATCAAATTACTCCCTCTACCCCAAAGTAAGGGTCCCTTGCTGACTTTACATGGATTTTAAGAGAATATTTGACTATGTGGTCTTCCTTTAATCCCCTCAGCTGGTATGAAATCAGAAGCATTAATGCAACTTATGCACAAATAATTGATATATCTGTCCTCTCTGTTTGTGTGTGCTTTTATTTATAATAGGAAAATATTTTGATGAAAGTTCGTAATAAGAGGTTAACACTTTTTTTGGCTGTGCATTCTTTATATATGATATTTGTTGAGCTCCTGTGTTGTGGGAGATTATATATGAATTCAAGTTTGTCAATGGCAATAATGCATTTCTTGTAACACAAGTCTATAGCCAACAAGATTAAATAGATGTCATCCCCTGGAGCGAGAGCAAGTTCTCGTTTCACCTGGTTCCCTCGGGTTCAAAGTCCCAGGTAGCAGCCACCTAAGATTAGGATTGTGTTGTTTTCAGACCCTTCCCTTTCCAGGAGCCACGTACAGGATTCTTGTGCGCTAGGTATAACCTCTTTAATTTACTTTGGATGTTTATGCAGCCAATGTGAGCTGCGCCAAGTTACTGCCTAGATTAAGTATCCCTTTTCAAATACAACTACTTCTGAAATATGTAATTTTTATGCAGAAGCAGTAGATCCAAAGTTTTTTACTCCCTCCATCCCAAAAGGCCGTCTTCCTTTTGACTTTTATCTGTCCCAAAATGCTTGTCCACTTTCTAAAATTGGAGCAATCATTATCTTTGTTTCCTACTATATCCCTCATTAATTACATAGTTTTAATAACTTTGTTACTCATTAATGGAGTAACTACCTCAGTTTGCTATAATTAATAGGGTTAAGATAGGAAAAATAGACACTAATTAATGATCTTTCTTAATCTGTGTGAAAAGTCAAATGAGACGGTCTTCTTGGGACGGAGGGAGTTTTTCTCAATACAGAACTTACCAATATGGTGTTTCATTCAGGAGAGACATGACAATGTTTTGTTTTTCTTTTGCTTATATCAGCCCAAAACCAGGGTGAAAAGAAGAATTCTGGACGGCTACTTATTAGTGCATCTGCTACTGTGGGTGCCCTACTTCTGGTTGCACTTATGTGTTTCTGGGGATGTTTTCTTTACAAGAAGCTTGGAAAAAATGATGTCAAAGGTCTTGCAATGGATGTTAGTGGAGGTAATGTTCTGGTAACCCTACCACCAATTCTTCAATCAAAAACTTAACTTATATTGCTTGAAATCGTTGCACTTTACTTGAATTCATCCGTAACTTCTGTGAAATTCTTTCTACTTCAGGTGCATCCATTGTGATGTTTCATGGAGACTTGCCATACTCTTCAAAAGATATCATTAAGAAGTTGGAGACCTTAAACGAGGAACACATTATTGGTGCTGGTGGCTTTGGAACTGTATACAAGCTTGCGATGGATGATGGAAATGTTTTTGCCTTGAAAAGAATTTTGAAGTTGAACGAGGGTTTTGACCGTTTCTTTGAGAGGGAACTTGAAATACTCGGAAGCATTAAGCATCGATACCTAGTGAACCTGCGAGGATACTGCAATTCTCCAACATCAAAACTGTTGATCTATGATTATTTACCCGGTGGCAGTCTAGATGAAGCTCTTCACGGTAGTAAACATTCGCCCCCTCCTTCATCCCAGTTATGTAGAATGCTTGATGAGAGGTGAGCATGCACAACTGAGTTCTTATGCTCAGCTCTTGTTGCATGCTGCCGACCTTTTGCAAAATCATGGAACATATCAGGCACATTTCATGTAACCTGTTGAATTGATCCCCTAGTTCCAGTTTGGATGTATACTTTCTATTCCTATGTTGCATGATTAGGTTCATCTGATAATGGTTCTTTTTTATATAGAAAAATCATAGGAATGCCTTGTAGTTTTCTCATAATGCTGATTAGGCATTCAATTACGTAGTAAAAATAATATAAACATCCAAGAATTTTCCTATTTTGCCATATCAAACTTAAACCTTTTGGAATTTTTGATAATTCTTACTTTTGATTATAAATTCTTGGCAATAATATATATCTTCTTCATTTCTAATGTTGGACACTTGTTATGCTACTTCAAATGCATTCAAATAATCATATAATCTTGGTGAATAATGATATTTATTGTTCCCCTGCACAGAGAAAGCTGAGCAGCTAGACTGGGATGCTAGAATTAATATTATTATGGGAGCAGCGAAAGGGTTAGCATATTTGCATCATGACTGTTCCCCACGAATTATACACCGGGACATAAAATCAAGCAACATTTTGCTTGACGGCAATCTGGAGGCTCGAGTATCTGACTTTGGACTTGCTAAGTTATTGGAGGATGAGGAATCTCACATTACAACCATTGTAGCTGGAACGTTTGGGTATCTGGCTCCAGGTAGAAATCTGCATATTGTCTCTAAATTTCTTTTTCTGGGCAGTCATTTTTGATAGGCAGTCATAATAGCAAGGCTTATAACTTTGTTGACCAAGTATTGGGGCATCAGTGATGGTATTGAATCAGTATTCAACATTGTCATGTTTGTTTTTCTTTTTCATGAAGAGTACACATATGGGTTTTGCTCTGTGTTACAAGGAGTTAGATAAAAGTGGTGGGTAAGGGTGTCGGGCTCGCCAAATATGTAGGAATTTACACTATATGTAGGTGTCTAGTTGCCACACCCATGTTGGTGTTGTGTTCTATCAACATAGGTACTTCAGGTGAAGTGAAGGGTCCATGTTCATACTTTACAAAATTAGGGGGGAGGGGGATTTAAAATCTCTGAGGCGGAGGATTATGCAACAAATTGGCTATTTATTCTTCCAGTTGCTTCCAAATAGAGGATCATCAGTTATATTCATATATAGAGAGATACCTCAAAGTTACAAGTGTGGACGGTAAGCAACTGGCATGGATCTATTTTTAATGCTTGCCCAATTTTATGTGGAGGTATTGAACAATGATTGTAAGTTTTATGCACATACCTGTGCTCTCAATAATATTAGTGTCCAAATACAATTTCCTGAATTGTAGAATTCTGCAAATGTCAATTTCAACACTCATACTAACTGTATCGGTGGTGGTGGTTTGATTCTCGTTTAAGCATTGTATAGACATCTTTCATGACTTACCTGTGTATTACTTTACTCGCAGAATATATGCAGAGTGGTAGAGCAACAGAGAAGACGGATGTTTATAGTTTTGGGGTTCTTGTGCTTGAAGTTGTAAGCGGGAAGAGGCCCACTGATGCATCATTCATTGAGAAGGGCCTTAACATTGTTGGCTGGGTATGTCTCTTCCCTTCACTTGTGGCATGCATTTTAGAATATTTCTCTTATCTTCTTCGGCTTTGTTAATATTGGCAGTTGAACTCTTCTTCACAACACACTAAACAATTGGTTTCTTTCCCACTTTGCTGTTTAAATAAATGCGCCTTACTTTACGATTGCTTCTGTCACTAGAATAATTTCCCAACCCCACGCACCCACCCCAACAAAGAAAGTAGTCTGCAAAGCTAATTCAGTTCGTTATGTTCCTTTACAAGGCCACTTTTGATAAATTGATCAATGGCAACAGAGTAGAAGAGTCTCGCCTAAATTTGAGACTGGAACCCAATTTAGCTTTTCAAAGCAATAAGAGAATAAGAAATCTCAAATAGGTGAGTTGGTTATACAAGGATAAATAAGGCTGCAAACAACTCTGAAGGACCCCAATTTTTTTGAGTTTTGTTTATCTTCTTCATATTTGACTTTTAAAATTCTCTTGTTTTAACTATATGCTATGCTAAGTATCATACATTTTCAAAAGGTATTTATAGTCGGTCTTATCATCTTAACAACGACAAAGTGGAACACTGGAAAGCAGAGATTTGAGCTCACAAGTTCAAACCTATCTTTTAGCCTTTTACAAGCAGGGAAGTAAGTATGTGAGGTGGCCGTATAGGCAAAAACAATCTGTATACTCCAGAAGAGCTGAATATAACTAATATTTTGTTTGTGATCATGCACATGTAATTTTCTTTGATATCTTCTGTCTGACAAATATGCAATGAAATGCATCACATTGTTGGTTATTTGTTGTTGACCTTTACTGTCCTTTTCCCAGTTGAATTTTCTGGTCACAGAGAATAGGCAACGGGACATTGTTGATCTAAACTGTGAAGGGGTGCAGACAGAAAGCCTTGATGCCCTGCTCTCAGTTGCCATCCAATGTGTGTCTTCAGGCCCAGAGGACCGGCCCACCATGCACCGGGTTGTACAGATACTTGAATCCGAGGTTATGACTCCATGCCCAAGTGACTTCTATGATTCTAGCTCTGATTGAGAGCCTTCAAAGATGATCAAAATGAGTTTGTATTATAAAGTTATGCCACTGCTGCTTCTTTGAGATATGGAGAATCGATGCAAGCAGGGAAAGGTGCTGAGGATCTGCAAACATTCATTCTTGACTTTGTTATTCATTCATTCGGCGGATTTACATCGTCTTTGTTAGTTCGCCTCAAGATCGGAGCTGCTGGTCGGCAATCCAATGAGACTCACCCTACATTTGGTGATCATCTCATTTTGCTCGGTCACATGCTGGCTATTCTTTCCTCATTGAGATAAAGTTTTCGCTTGTGGTATGAAAAATTGACCCTTTTCTCCTTTTGCCTCTGCCTTTCCTTTACTCTCTGTTACCCTTTAGTGTTCTTCTTTTAAGTGTATATGACGCGATTTCAACTTGATTTTTTTTGTAACCCGTAGCCGAAGTTTCCTTGTCTTTTGTTTGCCATTTTTGTATATTATGTCACCATGACAATTACTGTTTAGAAATAGGACTTGTCATCACTATGCTAGCAGTTCATACCATTGTTTCACTGTGTATAAACCATGTTATCAGGAACACTGTATAGCTTTTTCTTTATTTTCTTTTATTTTTGTATTTTTTAAAAAACTTTTCGTGTCGTGTGCTGGTGTCAGTTTTGGAGTAAGAGGAGGGGTTGCCTATGTGGTTGGAATATTATTTCGTTGGCTTGTACATGTTTCGTAAAAGTTTCAGTCGCAATGCAAAAACCTATGTTCCTTTTAGAGTTACGGAATTTGATTGAAAAATGCTTTCTAGAATGACCCTATTATGGATCGGATATGTGTGTAGTTTTGCCTGGTCTACACTGGTCCGTACCATCCCAATACGTTGCATGTTGACCTCGGCTTGTTAATGGATCGGATATGTGTGCAGTCGGATTTAATCTAACATTTTTATATTCAATATGGTTCGATTTGTTAATTTATCCATATTCGAATCTATTACTAAACCAAATATCAGACTAAATATCTAATTTTTTTTTTCCAGAAAATAGATATAAAAAGAATAAAGTGTGCATTTCGTGATGCATATCTTTGTAGTGTTTAAATGATATTAATTGTCTAGACTTGAAACTTAGAATAAACTTGTGGGAAATCAACAGATGAATAGCATTGCTTATGATGTTGGCGACAAGAAAGTAGAATGAATGTACATATTTCATGGTCGATTCAAAGTGTACGTAGTAGGTAGTACGTAGGGTATAATAGCAATATCTATGAGATTTTCAGATCGGGTCCTTAACAGATCGGATATGAATAACTCTAAATACAATTCGCGAAGTTTATAGTTTATTGAGCTTAGAACGTGTCGAGTTTAGGTCATGCAAGTTAAGGTATAAGTTAATAAGAAATTTTTTTTTTTTTTTAAAACACGGCTAAATCGTGAGAGAGAATAGTGAGTTAGTTCAGTCGACTTGGTCTTGGTGATGGAGTGGAGAAGAACTACAGAGTTATATTTATACCCTCGACACTGGACTCGGACAACAACAACAAAAGGAAATATTTTTTGATACCCTAAAAAGTAAAAGGGTTAATTTCACCAGCAGTCCCTGAACTTTTGGGTTTTTTACTAGTAGTCCCTGGTTTAAAACTTGAATATTACTTATCCGTGATCTTTTAATTTTGCATGCTACAAGTCCTCCCACCGGATGCTGTTAAAATCTACCGTTAGTTTACCATGTGCGTTCCACGTGAAATTTTTTCAAGGGCATGAAAGTAATTTCTTGTCCCCCTAACCTTCATCAATGGCAATGGCAGAAGCCCTCTTTGTTCACCCATGTGGTGACTAAATTTATTTGCCTCCTCCTTACAACTCAAAATCTATCCCCTGTTCTTTGTCTTGTCTTCTTCAAGTAAGTTACATCTCAATCCGTTTTTCTCTCTCCACTGTGTTCAATTCCTTCTTCACACATACACACACACACACTCACACACACACTCCTTTATTGGTGGAAACAGGGGAAGATCGAACCGAGCTAAAAGCCACTGGCTTCGCGTGTGATTAGATCTGTTTTTCACTCTATTATTTGTGTATCGAATAAACCAGTTCAAATTGAAACCAAGTCCATGACTGTTCGTGTACTGTCTAGTCAAACAATGGCGCCGACAGAAACTGTGGTTCAACCATATGCAAGGCGAGAAGACAAGGGTCTTATGAAATACATATCACCGGTTCATATTGTTCACGAAAACATCAGTGTCACACCCCCACCTTGTCAATACACCCACAATGTCCCAGCCATAGTTTTTTCATCTGCCTCACTGGAAACATATTCCATGAATTAAACGACATCATCTTTCCATTGTTCATCACTTGTCGTCATTTTCAATCCAGGGTATGCTTCATCATCAGCATTTGTGGAAGTTGAATTTGAGAATCAAAGACAGAGAACCCAAGTCAAGTATAGAGACCTCAACCCTGTTTGGAACGAGAACAAGTAGTACGCTCCTTTGCCGGCTGTTCCGACGGCTAAGAAGGCATTGAAAGTGAATCGAGCAGGAAATCGCTAGTTGGCTGGTGCCTTTTGATGGCGATTCTCATGTGCTCTAACTTTATTGACTTCCGTTTCTTCTCGATTACGACCTGCGAAGAATTTTCGGCTAGGAATTGGAGGAAAACTCTGTGGATCGGGAGATGACAAATAGGGCTTCTGCCATTGATGAAGGTTGGGGGGGACGGAAAATTACTTTCATGCCCTTGGAAAAACATCACGTGGAACACACATGATAAACTAACGACGGGTTTTAACGGCATCCGGTGGGAGGACTTGTAGCATGCAAAATTAAAAGATCACGGATCTGTAATGTACAAGTTTCAAACCAGGGACTGCTGGTAGAAAGCTCAAAAGTTCAGGACTGCTGGTGAAGTTAACCCAAAGTAAAAAGTAAAATCTCTCTCTCTCTCTCTCTCTCTCCTGTTGATGGGAATGCCTACGTGGCCTCATACAACTGGAAAAGGGTTTATAAATTCTTGTAAAAATAAATTGTTGAAAATTTTGTTTGCTGGGAGAAAGGATAAAAATATGGATGAGGAGGTTCTCAAAAAACCTTGAGTTTACTCCTAGCTTCCACATCTATAGTAAATGTTGCCAAAGTAACTCTTACCATTTTATTATGGAAAATGCATATCCATATAATTTAGCAACAGAATCATTTACATCATGCATAAAAATTTGTATATTCCACCTATAGTACAATACTTTTAATGTGTGATATAAACAAAATTTGTTGCTAAATTTGCAGATGTAACATTGCTCTTTAATTATATAAATGGAAGCGAGGCCTCTTAATTTGGTTAGAGAGGTGCTAAATACAACACCCCTTTTATGCTAAATACAACACCCCTTGGGCAAATTTACTATTTGCTCATGTTATAAATGAAGAAAAAAAACAAATTTGACAAGACCGCCACCTCTAGGCGGTCCTATTCGAAACAGCCATCTAGACTAGGCGGTCATATTCTAAATAATCACCCAGACTAGGCGGTCCTTCATTTTCATCCATTATTCCGGCAACCTTTTTTTTTTACACTTTTATACCCTAAAGTTACATTTTCGTTAAAAAGTTAGAGGAATCGTTAAAATTTTAACTGAACTTGGTAGAACCGCTATGAGAACCGCCACCCCGAGGCCGAGGTGGGTTTCTTCCTAGAGGACCGCCACTTCGAGGTGGTCTTCTTCCTGAGAACCGCCACCCCGAGGTGGTTTTCCTTTTTTTTTTAATTTTATTATTATTATTTTTAATAATTGAATGATGGGCAAAATAGTATTTTTTCAAGGGGTGTGTGTATGTGTGTGTGTTGTATTTAGCACTTTTGGGGTGTTGTATTAGCACCTATGTTTGGTTAGAGATTATCTCAATTTTTTCAATTTTAAACCATCCGATGGACTAGAATGTGCCAACATATTAATGATAATTGTGGGGTCCCTACTTAACACAACAATTAATATTACTCCCTCCGTTCCGGATAAATGTTCCTACTTTCTATTTTAGGATGTCCCAACTAATGTTCCTAAAGTCTTTTGATCTACCTATTTTCTACCATTTTTCTTAATATACCTTAAAGCTTCATTTAATATAACACATCCCAAAGAAATCTAATTATTTAAAATAGTTGAACTCAATTAATGTTCATGGGTATTATTGTCAGAATACATTTTACAGCACATCATTAATTATGTTTCTTAATTCCTGTGTTTTATCCACTAGGAATATTTATCCGGGACGGAGGGAGTATGTAATAAAGCAGTTAACTGTTTCAATCAAACAGTTAAGCAGTATTAAGGATAAACAGTTATCCTTTGTAAAGAGTTATGCACAGCAAAATTTAGTGTTGGATTAGTGATTAAGAGCCCGTTTGTTTGCGCGTTTTGGCCAAAACGCAGGGTTAAAACGCAACTTATTCCTTAACTTAGCGTTTCAATGCTGTGGTAGAAAACGCTGCGTTTTCAAAACGCAGCTGCGTTTTAAAACGCTGAAATTTCTAGCATTTTCCCAAAACGCAGATTTTAAAACGCAGTAGGGAATAAAAAGCAGCGTTTTGACATAATATCCCAAACGCATTTATAAAGAAAAAAGCCGCATTTTGAATAATCTGCGTTTTAGAAACGCTGCGTTTTTAAAACACTGTGTTTTCAAAACGCTACACCAAACGGGCTCTAAAAGATTTTGTAAAACAAGTTATGATCTTGTTTTATGATAGGCTCAATATAGATCAAATATGAGAAATGTTAGCTGTTTGTAAGATAATGTTTGCACTCAAACAATTAAGATAAGTAAAACAGTACTAAGAAATTAAGTTTAAGGGATAAAGAAATTGACTCAAGTATTTAAAGGTTGTTCGGATCTCTTATCCTATATCGACCCCCCTCACAATCCTCTAGCTCTATAAGACAATAATCCACTATATTTTAACCCATAGACAAATTATTGAGGGACTATTTTCCTCTTCTAGCTGGGTACCCAACTAGGGTGCATGTGTTACAAAGTACACAGGGTTCGTTGGTTGTGCTTCATTGGAATGACTCTGATGTAGTTCCTTCATGCTTGATTCTTCATTGTTGAAGTAGTTCTTTGATTCTCGTGTAAACAGTTGAGCTTGTGTGCTTATATTTTTGAGCTAGAATTTCTTTGTATGTACTGAATATTTTCTAGATGAATTTCTATGTTGATATTCAGTATCCATATCTTTTTGTATTGTATTACACTGTTCTTGATCAATATATACTCTATGATATACTTTTTCTTGTGTGAGATTGATCTTTTTTATAGGCTTTTTGAATGAGATAAACCAACTGTTGGATAACGGCTAGTTAATGCAACTTGAGTAAATAGTTTCTAGAATGTCAGTCCTTCTTGTTCGCCAACTTGTAGTCCACTTGTGTTGCCAACTTCCGGTTATTTTTCTTTTATCCCTTCTGTCTCTTGCAGTCTTACAACGGCTCTAGTGATTTGCTCAGGGGTTCTCGTGCTTTTTGAATCAAGCATTGCCATTTTCAAGAGATAACTGTTTGTGTTTCAAACTGATACTCCCTCCGTTCCAGGTAAAGAGTCTAGTTTTGACTTTTTACGGTCAACTTAGTTGAAGTTTGACCAATAATTAATATAAATTTTGTGATTTTTACAAAGTTTTGAAAGTTATAATCCGCAGTATTCTTAAAATAGTTTTTAATTAATAAAATTTTATTTCTTAAAACATGAGTAAAGTGTGTAAAATTTTGATTTGATTTAGTCACATGTTGACTTTTAAAAAAGGAAAGTGGACTATTTACCTGGAACGGAGGGAGTAATTGTTTTTGTTTCAAACAGATAACTGTTTCTAGTGATGATAGCTGTTTCAATAAAATGAAACAACTAACAACTATGATCAAGTCCTATGACAAAAATTCTTTTTACAATAAACTTAATGATTTTTATGGATAAAGCTAACCTAATTAGCATTATCAAAACCTTAATCCATACAAAGGTCTTAACAATTTCTTCCTTTTTGATGATGCAGATCATGACAAAGTCCTCTTTCAAAAGTAACATATTATAAACAAATTTCTTTTGAGGCTTTTTACTATAAAAAAACGAAGGACTTGTATCATTTGTTACAATTATTACTTACAACTTGAAATACTAAAAGAGTTTTCATTCAACATTTTGTCACAGTACTGATAGTTTTAGCAATGCAAAAACCATCATGGCTGTTTTTAAGAAATAAACTGAGGAATCAGAAAAGTAAGAGATAGGAAATGGAGTAATTAATAACTCAAGCATGATACATGTTTGTCAAACATAACCTGTTTTACATCAAAACAATAAAATTTCAATCGTTATTGATAGGGTCTTTCATGTTTGCAGGATCATCAATTTCTTTCAGAAGATCATCAAGTTCTTTGTCAACTTCATTGAGAGGCTGTCGTCATTAATGGTTGACCGCTGTCTTGGTAAAAATTAGGGAGGAACTTCAGTCATCGTTTTCTGATCTTTTCTGGATTTCTAGTATCATGAAACAGTTTTACATTCCGTTCAAAACTCATTCCATGGATAGTTTTGTAGTTTTCGCTCTCAACCTATTTCAATTCAACCATATTTTTGAACTTTTTGAGCAAAGTTCTGAAGAAGCTGAAACTCTAAATATTCTTCTGGGAGCTTGAGAGCTTCTTTGAAACTAAAATGATGACTCTTGGATTTGCCTGGTTCTTCTTTCAGCCTATTGGAGTTCATGTACAATTTTGTTTCTATATATGATTTCCACCGTTTTTTCTTGGTCACAATAATTGATGAACAGTTGCATGATCACCCACTAAGTTATGTTGAGTCTGCTCTCTCTCTCTCTCTCTCTTTCTGATCTTCTTATTTCTCCCTCTTTGGCATGACCTACGAGTACTCCACAAACTCCATTTTTAAAGTTGTAGAATTGCTCCTTCAACATTCCCGGGGGGGGGGGGGAACGGACGGTGATTTCTCAAAGATTTTGTTTTGTGAACATCTTATTCTTAAGATCTTCAATGCTTTCATGAATTTGAGATGGAGATGGAGAGGAATAGAAGGTTGTGACACATTAGATTCATCTTCCCTAGGATTTTGTTAATTGTTTTGTGAAAGAAAGAAGTGATCATGCATGAGAGAAATCTTTTTGGTCAAAAGTCTCCAATACACAAATCTACCAACATCAAAAGCTCTTAGATTTAGAAACTCATCACTGTGTATACAGATGAAACAATGGAGAAAAAGATGAACAATTAAAGAGAGAGAGAGGCCGGCCAGGAATATTTCAAGAAAGATAGATTAGGTTTATTGCAACCATGCACTCAGAATAAATATGCTCTTAATTAGAGTAGAACAAAATGTTTCAATCTTTCAACACTGTCAATGATTCTACCTACGACGAATATCAAAAGAAATAGCAGGAGTGAAATTAAGTATTAATTAATTACTAGCTAGGAGGTATTGTGATTGGCTCTGTCACCGGCCGTCGGTAGACTAATAATAAACTGGCGAGGCGAACTACACAGTACAAGTAGGTAGCACTTGTAGTGGAACAACCATGCAAAACATATATATATAGCCAATTACAAAGTTAAATGCACTACGACGACCCCTTATTGAGGCCGGGCTATTACTTGCCCGCCAGCTATATAAACCTATGATCTCCAACATACATATATATATATATATATATATATATATATATATATATATAGAGGAGTGAGTATTCAATGACATACCTTATTTCCAGCAGGTCAAACAAACAAACAAACATCATATATATTCAATAGCCGCTACCGGCATTTATTACAGGTGGGGATGGGGTCGCCTCCGATCCGATTGACTGACGGGGGTCTCAACTCGATCGAAAACATGATAACTACAACAACAAACAACAAACAAAGGAAAAGGAAAATTAAGGAAAAGAGCCACTATCAACTACGAGTTAGGGCTCACTATAAGCAAACGAGGTTCGAATACCTGCGTGTGAGAGAGAGAGAGAGAGAGAGAGGCATTTTTCAACAGAGTAATGCTACATGCATCAAAAGTGTGCACCAAATGTACACCAAAATTTCGTTGGGATATTCGATTGGTTAAATAATTTGTGGTCCTACCATTTAAAAATCTTCTCACCAATCAAAAGATGCTAACAAGGATTTTAGGTGCACATTTGATGCACACTTTATGTACACATAGCATTACTCTTTTCAACAAGATTGATTTGTTGTGTTATTGTTTTATTTTCTTCTTATAATTTATTGTTTTATTTTCTTCTTATAATTTATTTTTTATGAAATAATTTATTTGCTCGATCGGATATTTCTACCCCCAAAAGAAGTCATGCCACTTGTACATGTTTTGATTTAACGGCCGAATTTGGATAGAAGTGAACGGAACAACCGATTGATTATATTTAACTAAGGGACGACAATGAGGGGCGGTTCGGGAGCGGTTATGCATAATACCACCCCCATTTCACAATTCAATCTTATGGTCCATGTCCACCCCATTTCCCATCGGGTAATCAAATTGTTCCCCACGGATAACAGTTAATTGGGAATATCCACGAGTAATTCGTCAAACTAACAATTTAGATTAAAATAATTGAATGATTAGAAAAAATACTCAAAAAGAACTTTTAAATAACATATTATTTAATCAAGTTCATAAGACTTGATAAAGGATAATAATTATACGTAAAACTATATCATAATCAGCTTTGTAAAAGCTAAAAAGTCTAGTTAAGTAGTTGTGCACCTCACAAATTTACCAAATATTAAATAATTAAGTGATGAAGAAGAATGAACGACTAAGCGTACTGAGCGGCAGATTCACATAATTGAAAAAATGTTTGAATTTTAGTGTTTTAAATCTAACATATATATACCTAAGTTATATGGTAAATACTTGTATGAAAATACGGGTAAAATTATATTAGTACTAAATAAGTGGTTCGGGTAACAGTTCGGGTAATTGGGCGGGTACGTTAATACCAAAACTAAACCGTTCCCCAATTTTTCATTCGGTTATCCCCATTACCCACCTCATATCCGGTCAAAATTTTCATTTCGGTTATCCACATTACCCACCCCATATCCAGTCAAACCAGTTAATAACCGTCAATTTCGATTCAGTTCAATTCGGATATCCACGTTTCGGTTCGAAATTGCCATCCCTATAATTAACTTTAAAAATACAAAGATTTGATTTTTGCTAATTTTTGGATAAGAACGAATTCAGAAAGGAGGCAAAAAGACAATAAAACATGGACTAGTATAGTTCAGTGTTCAAAAATAAAATCGGCTAGGCGCCCGCTAGCCACTAGCCGTCCCCAAAACGCCGCGATTACGACCAAATCGAACAAAAATCGCCTCCACAACAAATCGCCGCCTAGGTGCCGATTAGTCCTCTAGACGTTGTCTAACGCCCACCGATTAGGGCTCAAAGTCAAAACGACGTCCGAGATCTCGTCGGTGAGAGGGGAGAATGCCGGGTGTGAGAGAGAGAAAACGTGTAAGGAAAGAGAGAGTGAGAGCGAGAGAAATTAACTTATTCAGAGAGAGCGAGACGAGAGAGAAAGAGGGAGCGAGAGAGAGAGAGAGAAAATTGCCGTCATCCCTCGAGATCTGTCTCGCCGTCGTCCCTCAATATCTGCCGGCATCGTCTCGAGAAGTGAGAATATCTCGTCGTCTTCGTTTGTCTTCGTGATAGTGAGAAAGGCGTATTCTTCTTTTTTGGTTTTTCCCTTTCCTAGGCTGTGAGTGGGCTGTGGCCTGTGAGTGGGCTGTGAGTGTGACTTGTGGGACTGAGAGAGTTTAATTTTTTACTTTTTATCCTTTAGGGTGTTTTACTTTTCAGAATAACAACTTTTTTCCTCAAGTTGTTAAACTATTTTTGTCCCCTCAAGTTATTAAAGCATTATACTAAGTATTTCTCCTCTTCCTCAAGTTATTAAAGTATTTACTTTTTCTCTTTCACTCGAAATAATAGTGAATTTGATTTTAATTTTTAATCTTGTAATGTGATTATTACTTTTAGTTTATTTGGTCATATTTAATTATTTACTATTGTTGTAGCAAGTTTGGTATGGATATACAGTTTAATTATGCTTCGATTTCTAGGCCCCGACTAAATTTCGACTAGGCCCCTAGGCGCTAGGCCTGCTCCGACGCCTAGCGCCCGTCTAACAATTTTAGAACACCGGTATAGTTTGTCCTAAATTAAGTTATTGATATTTGTCACTTATAGATGCATATCTTTGCATTCCATGAATAAGCATTATAAATTAGGGAGACACTATTTTAACTCTTTTTTTTTTTTTGCTAATCCACTACATTATTAATTGTTACATTAAATAAATATATATTTGGACAAAACTATCCCTTAATTAATTACTTGCCATTTGAAGTGGATTAATATATTTCTTATTTTCATATTACCTTTTAATTTTTACATATCATCAAACGAGGTAGTTTTGTTTTTTCTATTTATATTTATTTTTAATAAATATACTTTATCAATTTTACTTATGACTCGTTTCATGATTCATTATAAGAAAATTTTAAAAACATTTATCAATCAAAATTTTAGAAAATATGTGATATTTTATTATTAAAATAAAAAACTTTAATTTAATTTTAAAAATATTATTTAAAAAAATTGAGCTAATTGATTGTGAAGATAGGCCTTGGTGGACTATTTCGCCTAATGGTCATTTCTCATTGAAGACGGCTGCTGCCCTCAACCGGGATGTTGTCCCAAGTCTGTCCACTAAATTCACATGGCATCGTCTAATCCTCAAAAATATAAGAGCTTCTCCAATGTAATCATCTATTTAGTAAATAATGTTAGATGTATAGGAAAGATAAATTTTATAAAAAAAAATTTCTCCAATGCAAATTTCTAATGCTGAGGTGGAGATGATGTGATATTTAGTTGGGAAGACATCCTCTACGTGATCCTCTACTTTTAGAGGGTTACCTAGAGAATGTCTTTTTATCCACGTCATTTACTGTCAGTTTTTATTTTTTACTTTTTATAAATAATTATAAAATAATGTCACGTTTGAAAGAATGTTCGAAAAGAAATCTTGCATTGGAGCATCTTTAGAAAGATGACTCTATCTTTTAAATTTTTTGACACGTGAAAAACGGCTTCTTTTTTAAACATACCAAATAGGAAAAACTAGATGATAGCATTAGAAATGCTCGAAGTATTTTTCTTTGGAGGTTTTTTCTTAATCGCCTCCCTATTGATAAGGCTGTTTTGAAGAAGGGCTTCAGTATGACATCTCGTTGCTCGTGTTGCCCCTTAATCCAGCTAGTGAGACCTTTTTGCATGTTTTTATTACTAGTGATTTGCTCTTCGGCCTTTGGGTTAGGTCTCATTTCTATGACTGCTGTGAGGGGATTTTCTATTCAGCAACGTTGTGCGTATGCTGTGGTGGACTCACTCTAGTTCGGTATTGTATACTCTCATCCTTTCTATAATTCTTTGGCAACTTTGGAAAGCCTGTAACAAGGCTGCTTTTGAAGGGATTACGTCTTCTCCTTGTGGTGTTATCATAGCTGTGCAAAGTGAGTTAAACCTAATTTTTTGACTGCTGCTAATTACAAAGTTACTAAGTGGTCGGGCAGCTTGTTGAAATATGGGCCGCCAAAGAGAGTTTTAATTCATGCAGTCTCCTAGATTTTGCCTCCCCCAAGGGTGGTTAAATTGAATTCGGATGGTGGTAGTCGTGGCAACCTTGTCATTGGTGGTGGGGAGGAGTGATTCGTGACTCTCATGGTCAATTTATTTATGACTATTCTTCCAGTTATGATATTTGTTCTAACATTCTTGCAGAGGTTCGGGCTTTATTCCAAGGTGTTAGTTGGTTGATTACGCTGGGCTTTCGGGACTCCATTGTTGAAATGGATTCTGGATTTCTTTTCGACTGTCTCACTAAAGGCCACTCCTTTCCGTGACAATGCTCCTATTATATTCAGGCTATTCTTTCTATGCAGCAAACTGGGCATTTTGTTCTTCGTCATTGCTTTCGGGAAGCTAATACGATGGCCGATGGTTTTGCCAATCTTGCTATGGATTCTGGATTGGATGCTTCCTTCTCTTCTCTGTCAGCTCTTCCTCGCTTGATTCATGGAAATGTTATTATGGATGCTCAGGGTTTATCTAGGATTCGTATTTCTTAGTTTCTATTTTTGGATTTTTGTATTTTCTTGGAAATTTTCCAATCTCTATGTATTTGCTCAAGGTCCGACTCCTTTGTCCTCCCTCTCCCAGGGCAAGGCTTGGTTGTTCCCCTCTTATAACTTATTTTCCTTCTTAGTAAAATCTAACAGAGTGCGCCGCCTTTGTTTCAAAAAAAGAAAAAGAAAAAAAAGATAGGTATTTAATTGATTATAGGTTTCAATCAATTCAATTGAAAATTTAAAATCAATTTTTATAGGTAGGCGAAATGTATTAAAACTGTAGAATAGTATACCACAATATGATTTTACTATTGGATTAATTTTTTACAATTAAATATTTTAAATCTAACTGTGAATTTTTTATTTCAAAGTTTGGCTAACAAAAATATCCTTAAGTTATTAGTTTTTCTATAAGGCAACATGACTCTATTCATGAGCTTAATTAATTAAACATTTAAAATAAATAAGAATAAAAATAAATAATAATATCGTTCATATGAACTCTATTAAAAGATCATTTAATATGTTTTGACTAAGAAAATAATAGTGAAAGATAATTAGAAAAGTAACTTTGTTAGTCAACTTAATGGGCAAGTAATTAAGGGTAATTTTGTCTAAATATGTATTTGTTTAATGTAATAATTAATTATGTAGTGAATTAACAAAAAATGTAGTGGAAATAGGCTTTCCCTATAAATTATAGGTACAAATTGAAATGTCCTCTTAGCGATAATAGTATAATTATACTTTTTTCAAATTCCCTATAAATTATAGGTACAAATTGAAATGTCCTCTTAGCGATAATAATATAATTATATATTTTTCAAATTATTTTGCCAAGTAAAGAGAAAATTAAATATAAATATTAAAACAAAATGAACTAGTTTAGTTTTTAAATTCTCATTATAACATTCCAAAAAAAAGAAAAATTAAAAAACAAAAAATCATCTTAATCCTTTATCCGTTCGGATCCGGATCCGTTAGTCCGCCTCTATAACATCAGTGGTATTAGTTAAGTATAGCCATTTGACCCGAACTTTTATGTTTTATGGCCTCTTGACCAAAACGTTTAATAACTCCCTAAAATGCCCTTAAAGCCTTTCAAACCCTAAATACCTCATGTTCTCTCACAACTCAAAAGAGGCCGTCGTCTCTCCCTCCTTTCTCTCCTTTCTCGTTGCGGCCTCCCTCACCACCATATCCTCCGCCGTCGTCCTCGTCCTCCGCTGTCCCAATGTCAGTACTGTTGAGGTAACCTTCTCTCTCTTTCAAACCCAGTGAATAATTTTTTTTCTCTCTCTCTCTCTCTCTCTCAAACCCAGGGAATGAGTCAATCAAAATGACTCAAAGAATCGATTAATAGACCAGGGTCGATCAATGAGTCAATTGATCGACCTATGAGTTGATTAATCGACTCAGGTTCGATTAATGAGTCGATTGATCGACCCATGAGTTGATTAATCGACTCCAATGTTCTAAAAATCGTTAGGCGGGCGCTAGGCGCGAGCAGGGCCTAGCGCCTAGGGGCCTAGTTGGGGTCTAGTCTGAGTCTAGGCGGGGCCTAGAAATCGAGACATAATTACACATTAGGTCCATACCAAATCCGTGCAACAATAGTAAATAGCTAAATATGACCAAATAAACTAAAAATAATGATTACATTACAAGATTAAAAATTAAAATTAAAAATTAAAATCAAATTCTCTATCATTTCAAAGTGGAGGGAAGAAGGGAATACTTTAATAACTTGAGGGGAGGGAAAATACTTTAATAACTTGAGGGGGGAGGTTGTCATTTTGAAAAGTGAATTAAAACCCTAAAACTAAAAGCGACCGCCCGTCTCTTTCTCACAATTCACAAAGTTTTCACGACGCCTCTCTCACTATGAGATAGATGACGGATTTCAACGCCGACAACAATCTCTCGCTCTCGCTCTCTCTTTCTCTCTCGCTCTCTCTTAATTTCTCTCACTCCTCTTTCCCCTCTTCATCGGCATATCACCTCCTTTCCCACCGTAATCAATCTAGCCATTTCGACTATTTCCAACCTGTGGATCTCAGTCACGTTGACTCCCCCTCCTCCGACGCCGAACTTATCTAAGCCTAGCTATCCAGAAGATTGAGGACGTCATTCATCGCATCGTCGTGCTTCGCTCTGCCCCTGATTGACTCCCCTTCCTCCGAGGTTCCTCATACCGGATCTCTCCTCGACAAAACGCGTACGACATCGCTCAAATCGGCTGGACGTTAGGGCGTCTAGGCCGAATAAGCGGCTATTTTTCATGGTGGCAATTTTTGTCCGATTTGGCCCTAGTCGCGGCGTTTGGGGCGCCAGAGCCTAGTCGTGGCGTTTAGGGGGCTAGTGCCTAGGCGGGCGCCTAGAGCCTAGTCGCGCGTTTGGGGGCCTAGCGCCTAGGCGAGGCCTAGGCGGGCGCCTAGAACGATTTTTCGAACACCGATCGACTCGGGGTCGATTTGAGTCATTTTGATTGACTCATTGAGTTGTTTAATCGACTCATTGAGTCGTTTAATCGACTTAGTAACGGTATTTTGGGATTTTCGGATGAAAAGTGGCCATAAAAGATGTTTTTGAGTAAGTGTGACCTTTTATGAATTTGACAGCTTTGACTAGGCTATTTATGAAGAAACCCCATAAAATCATCATAAATTTATAACCCTCACACTCACACTCATACTCACACTCACACTCACACTCACACTCACACTCACACTCACTCACATTCACACTCCCACTTACACAGTTCAATACACACACTAACACTCATACTCTTATTCACACACACACACACACACACACACACACACACACACACACACACACACACTCTCTCTCTCTCTCTCTCTCTCTTCTCTCTCACAATCCTTTCTTGCTAAAAATCTCCCAATCCTCATTGATGACAGAAAAACCAAGAAATCGATGTCTTCTTAGCTGCCTTCATCAAAAAAGACCCAGAAACTGTGACAATGGTTTCAACGGAGTCTTCTTCACTCTGCTTTGAGTCTTCTCGAATTACATCCTCCGCAAGTCAAACTCTGATGAGACTCAAGCTGCAACAGGTTCGGGCCAAACCATTGTTCGTGATCCATTAAACATTTCGGGTGGACCAATGACTCGGGCACGTACCAAACGGGTCCAAGAGGCTTTAATGATGCTTGTGTTAGAAATTAGAGACCAAGTCAATATCGCGGATGATCTAGAGCATTAAGGGAGGATCGTGTGCACAATTGGGGAAATTGAAGACTCTTCCCGCACCCCAGCGCGCATAAGCCGCGCCCCAGCATTTTCAGAAATCAGAACTTCAGAATCAAACTTCAGCAATCTGTCGCGCCCTAGCGCCCATTCTGTGCGCCCTAGCGCATGATCCCGCGCCTCAACGCGCCCAAGGCCGCGCCCTAGCGCGAAGACTCCCTGAAGTTCAGAATTTCAGACTTTCAAAATTGCAAACTTTAGCCTAGGTGCGCGCCCTAGCGCGCCCTCTGCGACCTTTGGACTTTTTGACCTTTTTTTTTTGGTTTGTAACACGAAATTGGCTGTTTTGCTGGGTATGCTCGTGTCTGGAACTGGGAGGGGTATATATAGTATTGTTCTTTCACATGTAAACAACTTTTGATCAAATTATATGCAATTTACTTGAGATTTTTATCTCTTTCTTCACAACTTAAGAGTTTGTGAGATTATTTCTGGTTTCTTGGATTAGAAACCATTCCTTGAACTTATCAATTTCTACGAGTCGAGGGATTGTGGCGTTCCGTGGTTCGTGGGTCGTTGACAATCACATCAACGGTTCTCAATCGCAACCCAAGGTTCCTAGTCAATCGCGACTAGTGGGTCGAGGGAGACTCTCTATCAAATTTTCTTCTGTTTTGTTCTCGTAAGCTGCTACGTTTCTTTCTTCCTTTTGAGGGTTCGAGTCATATTCCGCTTCATTCGTTGGGTGCGTAATCTTCGATCGATCTTGGAGCGAATTCTTCCTTTTGAAGGTTCGAGTCATATTCCACGTCATTCATCGGGTGCGTAATCTTCGATCGATCTTGGAGCGAATTCACCCCTATTAATCGGACGAATTCACATCAATTGGTATCAGAGCAATCAAAGAGGTAACCTGAAAACTCGTTCTATCATTCTTCTCGATCTTCGTTAATATTCAGAAAAAAAAAATCTGGAAATTCGTTTTGTTCTCTTGTTATGTTGTTATAAAATCTTGTCGTTCTTCGTCTTCTTCGTTAGAGTCAAATTCTGGAAATTGATTATTGTGTGTTCTTGTTCTTCGAGTTCTTTTTATATCCCATCTCAAAATTCAAAAAAAAAAAATCTGGAATTTAGTAGGTGTTCTTGAGTACCCAAGGCTTTAGTTCAAAAGGAAAAAAAAAAGAGAAGAAGTGATTGCCCCATTGAAAAAAAAAAAAAAAAAAGTATAAGAGGGCAAAAAAAAAAAAAAAAATTGCATAGCCAAAAATTGGGTTTGGACAAGTTTGATCATCATTGGTCATTTGTTATTGAGAAATTTACTGGAATTTTTTTTTATTTGAAATTATCATATCATATCAAATTCCATTGTGTTTTTATTCTATTCTTGCTTTCGAGTGAATTGTTCTCACTTTGAATCAAATCAACCCAAGAATCTTAAAGAACCTAAGTTTGTGTTGCTTAGAATCACTCCTGGAACAATCAACATACTTGACTCTTATTGTTGGTACTTTCAAGGGTAGGTAACTATCCAAGAAATCAAGAGTGCGAGTGTGTGAGGTGAGTGTATACACGAGCGATACATTTTGTGAGTTTGTGTGAATTGTTTTTTTTAAATATGTCACTAAAGGGTAGAGATAGTGAGAGTTTAGTTAAGGAGGATCCTATTGAACGTATGATAAGGATGACCGAGGATCTTTCACAAAGGTTAGCTAGGGTAGAAGAGAGAAAGGTTGTACAATCTCGAGGGGATCCACATCGATTCCAAGCGAGAAGGGAAGCCTACTTTGAAGATGATAATGATTGGGTAGGTAGTGATGATGAATGGTTAAATAGTGATTATGAGGTTGATCGGAGACAGAATAGAAGAGTAGATGTAAGGGTTCCTACTTTCAAGGGTAGGGATGATCCGGAAGAGTATCTTGCGTGGGTTAGGAGTGTTGAGGTTGTATTCAAGCATAACCACTACACAGAAACTCAAAAGGTGCAATTTGCATCCTTGAAGTTTGCCGAGTATGCTTGTGTTTGGTGGGAGAAATTAGTGAACAACCGGAGGAAGATAGGAGAGGGTCGCATTAACACGTGGGAGGAAATGAAACGTGTAATGCATCAGAAGTTTGTCCTGAAATACTATAACCGGGATTTGTTGAGGTCTTCTTCTTCTTATCAAGAACCTCGTAGACTCAAGTTTGCTGAAAGGAAGAACTTTAGTGTTGTACATGAGAGAGTTCATGTAAATTGATTACAATGTAAAGAAACCTTGAGAGAAAATAAAGAGTGTTCGACTAGAGTGATAAAAGAAGTTTGTGTGATAGCCGAGAAAAAAAGGAGAGTATGAGTGAGAATGAAAGTGAGTCTCGTGAGATTGAGTGGAAAAAAGAAAAGAGTAGGTTGATGGAAGAGATTGTCAACTCGAGTGAAGAGGAAAGAAAGAGAGAAAATGATAAAAACAATAGGGAGAATACACGAGAGGAAGAGGGTGAAAAAGAAATAGTTTAAAAGCCAAAAGGCCAAGAGAGAGTGAACCCACACTTATCTGCCATCCCTAGTGAGATTGCGAGGGAGTTGGTGAAAAGTTATAGTGAGGTGATTCCCGTCTCTACGGAGATAATTTTTAATTCTAACATGTCACCTCGTTTGTTTCTTCCATATATTGATTCTTCTTTTTAGGATTTTGATGAGTGCTTGGAACTAATCAAGAAAGCTATGCAATCTAAATGCGATGGTTGGCAAGGTAAGGAGATTGTTGTAGTTCCTACACTTTCTTGAAGGTATGATGATTCCATTCCTTCTTGTGATAATGAGTTTTTGAGGCTTGAGAATCAAAGTAGGTTGTATCATGTTGATCACCTTGGCTTTGATAAGAGGCTTGAAATTTCTGAAGATGTTGGATTGGTTAAATTCTCTAGTCTAACGTGTGATTTATTCTTGAGAAAGCTTGATAGTTCACATGACATGTATAGGATGTCATCATTTCCAGTTTTAATTGATCATCATGGATTAAATTGGTTGAGATTTGGTAAGTTAGATGACCCTGGATTGTGCTTGTCGTTACATATACCGAATACTCAATATGTTGATCCATTTCTTGAATGTGTTTCAATGGTTGACTTCGTAGATGTGTATGGTGTTTTGAAGGATGAGTTGGTAGATTCACATTATGCTTTGGAAGATGTCTTGTTAAATCTGAATTGTACATTTACATTGAGGATGTCTAAGGATTCTATGTTTGTAAATATGCATGACTTTTCTTCAAAAGGTCATTTTGGTGTAAATTACAAAGTGGATAATGTTTATAATGATGAACTGTTATTTCATAAAGGTTCTGGAATGTGTTTTGTCCAACATATGATGATTGGAATTTTGTCATCTCGGTTTTGTGGAGATTCCATGAAATTATGGGAGTCTTGGTTCGCATTAGAAGTGCATAAGGTTCACCGATATGTGTTTGTGAATGCCAATAAGTTTTCAAAAATGGTTGGTCATATTCCATGTTGGACGACATTTTGCATAGTGCATTGTACTTTCATAAAATCTATGGATTGCATGACACATTTGGAGCTAGGATGTCCTTGCTTAAAGCCTTTCTTCTTAAGCTTGCTGAATCATGGGAAATTTGTTTGTGTTGTGTTGATAGAATGCAAGAGTATGAATTGATTTGTAAATGCTTGAGATTTGAGAATATTGTTGATGGAAATTCTGTTGGACATGAGGAGTGTATCTTTCTGAAAATACATGGTAGATTATATGAAAGACCCATGATCTTATCACAAGTATTTTGTTCTTTGAGTTATGACTATGATCTTGTTGTGATAAGTGGTGCTAATGTGTTAGTCATGGGTGTCCAAAAGAGGGGATTTGTTAGAATGATATTCAAACCAGGTGAATGTAAGGAAATTGTTGCTCTCTGTACACTTTCTCAAAAATTTATCTTGTCTTCTTCCATGGTTTGTAAGATATTGTGTTTTGAGGAAGGTGATGACTTGCATGTTGACTCTCATAACTTCAAAGGAATAATTTGTGTTTATGGAGAGTTTGGTCGTATTAAAATCCCAAAGGTTGTAGGGGATTTGTTTTTGAATAATAACGTGTCCTTACCGCGTATCAATGTAAACTTGTTGTGTATACCACTTGATTCTCTTGCTTGGCATAGTTTTGTCAGATTTCTTACACAGGTTAAGGCAAGGGTCATTGTGGAGCACAAGGTTGACAAAAAATTCAGATTGGCTTTGAACGGTAAAATGCATATTAGTGCATATTTTTCGTTGCTAATGATTTGTTCCTTTTTTGACACAGGTGTTGATTCGAGGTCGAATCCTTCCGAAGAGGGAGGGAATGATGAGACTCAAGCTGCAATAGGTTCGGGCCAAACCATTGTTCGTGATCCATTGAACATTTCGGGTGGACCAATGACTCGGGCACGTATTGTCACACCCCAATTCAAGCATCCAACCCGAGCCTAAATCCGGGCATGAATCCACAATATATAATCATAATAATTACCTGTTTAACACATCCTTATAAATAACACCGAGACATGGCAACAAGCCATTCAATTTCATTACTAGAGAGGATATAACTGTATTTATAAAACTTATTTAACTTACATACAATCCCAAATTGAAAGGCATCCAGCCCTTATATACAACGTTAATGATACCTAAATAGTACAAACAAACCACTACTCTGTCATAAATACAAATCAAACCAAACCCAAATTAAAATCAATCATCTATTACTGAACCACAATTCGTACAGCCTCATGTGTGGAACTCCTCTTCGCCTTGCTTCAATCTAAGGAAAACATTTGTAAAAGGGTGAGTTACCTATGACTCAGTAAGATTCCACTAAACTCATACATGTCATGCATATATGCAGCGGTAATAAGATGCTAACACAAGCAGCATGTACTCAGCATAAGTAATAACAGATTAAGTCACATGTAATTAGCATAATCAATAATCAACTAAGTCCCATTACCAGCGCAAGAAGGATCACGACTGCCAACTGTCCCATACCAGTTGGAAATAATGACCAACTTACAACGTAATGAGTTAACAACAATTCATAACACATAATAAACAAGTATGGATCACATGTATCAGGATATGCAAGTCGAGATACACCTCTGACTACCAGCTCCCCTTATAACACCATTCGGCTTTGAAGTTCATATCAAATCATTGCAATCATATAATTCATAATCGAACATTTCGCGGAACAAGTCAACATGCCCCAAGTCCCTACAACCTTGGCATCCATGTGACAACACCACTCTTGTCCAACAATCTACGTGGTGTACTCTATTCTGGCCGGAAATAGGGAGACAGGCCGGATTAAGGTCGCCACAACCCGACTATTACTGCACTCCGCCCCATCACAATCGGTAGTCAACCAAAACCCCCTGAAGGTTAGTATTCGAATGTGTACATCCAGTTAGTCAAGTTCACGTTCACACTTCATTCCATATTCGGTTATAAATTCGGCATTTCGGTTATCCTCCAAGGATCAATTCGAGTTCTATTTTCACAAATTAACATAATGAACACTTTAACCATTTCAACTTATTTAATATCACATCACAAACCATAAATCTCAGCCATGTCACATACTTTGTTCAAATCAAATTCTTGCCGGTTTCTCCAATTCGAAGATACAATCAAATTTCAACCATTCTAAGGCTCATATATCAACTAATACATCTTATGAACACATACCCATAGTCAAATTCACATTTTAAAGCAATTCATATGAATGAAATCTCAGAATTTTGGCATGGTAACAATCTCACATGGATTATAATCAAAATCAACCAAATAAACACAAACATGAACAAGTTAGTGGTCCCTTACCAAATCAAAGAGTTAAACCCCTGAAATAGTGTTGAAATCTAACCCTTAAACCAGCCAAGAACTCAGCTTAAGTACCCCAAAGTTTCTGCCTTGGTGATAGAACAAAACTCTTGTAACAAAATCCTAGAAACCCTAGGATAGTTTGATAAAATTTGGAAGATTTGAGTGAGAGAGTTGGGTTATTTGAGTGTTTAGAAGTCTGAAAATTGTCCCTTATCTGAATACTCACGTTCTAGATCAGTTTAGGGAGGCTT
Organism: Platycodon grandiflorus; assembly: GCA_016624345.1. Lineage (NCBI taxonomy): Eukaryota > Viridiplantae > Streptophyta > Magnoliopsida > Asterales > Campanulaceae > Platycodon > Platycodon grandiflorus. The sequence continues at coordinate 38,859,186 of CM028362.1, forward strand.
AAGAGGAGGTGGCAACACTAAAATCTCCCAATCAAGCTGGAAACAATTCCTTCCCGCCCAGGTGCGCTAGGGCACAGCTGTGCGTGCTAAGGCGCGCACTGTTCATCAGCCTGCGCAATTTTTTTGTTTTGTCCCGTTTTCTTGATTCGATCGCTCGTACACCCCTAGGTATGATTGTACAACACTTATAACACATCAAAAGATGTTCCCAAAGGTTTGATATCATTCTAGGATCGATTTAAAGTCACGAGAAAGTTCACGAAACCGAACACAATGTCGACAACTTCTTCGTTTTGTAACTTTCAATTAACACAACGTATTTCACTCTTTCAAAGCCCGCTTTAACAACATGAAACCTCTATAACATCATGTATCTCTAGGTATAAGGTATCATGGTTCATATTTTTCATTTCGGTTCAAATTACGCTACAAAACAATGCAACAAAGTAAGGTACCGAAATATGAAATCATGAGATTACGACTAATCAAATCGATATCATGAACCACGATAATCAAATTACCAATACATGCACATAATCATATGATTAACATGTTAATAAGATGCTCGGTTATTACACGTACCAAACGGGTCCAAGAGGCTTTGATGATGTTTGTGTTAGAAATTAGAGACCAAGTCAATACCGCTGATGATCTAGAGCATCAAGGGAGGATCGTGTGCACAATTGGAGAGATTGAAGACTCTTCCCGCGCCCCAGTGCGCACCTTCCCAGCATTTTCAGATTTCAGAACTTTAAAATCAAACTTCAGCAATCTTTCGCGCCCTAGAACCCATTCTGCGCGCCCTAGCGCGCCCAAGGCCGCGCCCTAGTGCGAAGACTCCTTGAAGTTTAGAATATCGGACTTTTAAAATTGCAAACTTCAGCCTAGGTGCGCACCCTAGCGCGCCCTCTGCGACCTTTGGACTTTTTGACCTTTTTTTTGGTTTGTAACACGAAATTGGCTGTTTTACTGGGTATGTTCGTGTCTGGAACTGGGAGGGGTATATATAGCATTGTTCTTTCATATGTAAACAACTTTTGATCAAATTATATGCAATTTACTCGAGATTTTTATCTCTTTCTTGACAACTTAAGAGTTTGTGAGATTATTTCTGGTTTCTTGGATTAGAAACCATTCCTTGAACTTATCAATCTCTACGAGTCGAGGGATTGTGGCGTTCCATGGTTCGTGGGTCATTGACAATCACATCAACGGTTCTCAATCGCAACCCAAGGTTCCTAGTCAATCGCGATTAGTGGGTCGAGGGAGACTCTCTATCAAATTTGCTTCTGTTTTGTTCTCGTAAGCTGCTGCGTTTCTTTCTTCCTTTTGAAGGTTCGAGTCATATTCCACGTCATTCGTCGGGTGGGTAATCTTTGATCGATTTTGGAGCGAATTTGTGACGACCCGAGTCCAGGATCTGAAGTTGAACCCCACTCGGTGCGCCAAACTAAAAGAAATAACTAAAGTCCACAGAAGTCAACGAGCTACACAAGCTCAAAACCAAAACTATGCAGCAGAATACAAGTTAAAATGTGAGTTAAAAAAAAACTCATAAAATAAACTACAACTAAATAAACCTCAACGGCCAAAATATACGCCGGAGAACAACACTAAAGATAAATCCGACAATAAAAACCTCGACGGCTAAATACACGAGCTGGAGAGACAATAATACTAAAATACCACGAGTTAGAAATCCAAAATAATAGATTACAACAACCAGCACGACTACACAAGTCGGCACCAAAATACAAATCTGAAGAATACAACTATGTCTACCCATATACTAAGTTTACATAACTTAGCGAACCTCACGATCTCACAATACAAGAAATAAGAAGAAAATGACAATACAAATACATCTTGCTAACTCCAAGCTTCAAGACTCGCTGCGCTGGAACTTAACCTACAAACTGAGGAAGTTTTTGGGTGAGTCTAAAAGATTTCGTAAGATACTATAATGTATTGAGTGCTATGAGTATGAATGCAACAGTAAACCAAGACTCTAAATGCACTAATCTTGGTAACAATTTTAGCTTAACCATTAATCGACAAGTTACTAAATGTGACTATATAGCATGACATTATGCACAACAATATAACAGGAAAATAAACATATAGGAGCACATAAAGGCAACCAACCCTATACTAACGAGAGGCTCAGTAGCCGCCAACCGTCCCATACCAGTTGGAGACCACGACCAATATTCGCTCATATAGGAAGCACATAAGGAGCGTAAAGTAAACACAAAAAAGGTGGATACGGTGGATTCGAGGTACACCTCCGAATCCTTTGGAACACTTCCGACCTTATGGCTTCATGAAGCTATAGTATATGATGGTGCTGCTGCTGCTGTATACCAATAACAAGGATTGACCAAAGAAATAGTAATAGATAATTATGCCGCTGCTGCTGTACACAAATCACAAGGGACCGATGCTCGTATTCCAGAACTACATGAATGTACCCGATCGCGTCAAGCACGATCTACAAGTACTCGTTGTGAACCATTTTTCGTATTCACGTCGACATATCGCTCGATCCCCTACGACCCAAGACAAATACGGATCTAGCCACTTACAAATATCACAGGGACCGGTATTCGTATCCCACGGATATATAAAAATGTCGACACATACACAGTTGCATTTATTCCGTACAACTGTGGGGCTAGAGAAACCCATACCGTGGCCAACGATAGGGCATGGCCAGATGTATTGGCCTTCGTCTATTACGTAGCCCCAGCTCCCGCAATAACCGAGCGTCAATACACCATTCAAAGTGTGTTCTATTGAATCACAACTTAATAAAATCAAATAATGATGTGTTCTATTGAGTCACATACCAAATCGACATGCAGTGCTTGTAAATACAAAACACACAATCAATCATCAAAGTATGATGATTGTCCTATCACAGACTAGAACAATTACAACATGTCCGTTATCACAGAACATATAAACTAAACAAGACAATAGGCAAAGTAGGCCTATAGTACAACTCAACCGAATTAGCTAAGTTTGCTAATGCTAGACTTCACAAACACAACATACGTAAGTCTACACTACTTACAACCATTAAACAATACATAACCATAATACTCAATTTAAGATCTTTTTACAGTATCCTATAATCACTCGAGACACTCTGTCTCATGTATAACATAAACAATCACATAACATTATCATCGTGCACTAAGTATATCACGACTCATTACAAGTCACATCGTCCGTAATGGAACGATAAACACGGTATGTCATCTCATGTATAATATAACCTATCACGTATCATTATCGTCGTGTGCTATGTATATCATGACTCATTACAAGTCACATCCTATTTGACTCCGCCAGAGTCAGTCATGACTAATGTTCAATTCACATAAATGTTCTGTTTATAGCGTTATATTTTATTGATTCTGTTTGAGTCGTTACCAATATTCGAGACATCGGGATGAACAGTAGTATCATCCCTAATTAACCATTCTATCCTCAACACCATTATTCGATAATATATATTACCCAAAACAACCTCACAAATTCATAGCGAGTAAACTAACGACAAAAATCTCAACGAGTTGCTATTATACAAAGTCTATTAACACAATATGATTTCTCCAGCACCACAGAATAGTACCGTTAAATTCACCAAATATTCCACAAAAATCTAAATATTACAATTATTCCATATTTAGAAACTAGACATCTGGAACTATAATTTACCACTTTGAATTACCTCATTTGGACTTATAATTATCAAGAATCAGTCACTTAAAGTTAGATCTAATACCCAGAATTCTCAGCAACAGTTTACTCGGCGTAGCGATAAAACACAACCTAAACGAGGTACTTTCCGACCTCTAAAATTTATGAAAATTTACATAGAACAACCTAAAATACATAAGAATAACATATCCAAAATTCAGAAAATTCCAAATAGTAGATTAGTACCATACTTTTCACGAAAATAGCCCAAAACAGGGACTGTAACTAACTTGAAATTCATGTGTTTTTTTGTTCTAACTTGTAACTAACATCTCACCAAATATTCTACGCATGTCCAAATATTACGCATGTCCAAATATTATGAATCTTACATACCCAGAAAGTAGACATTCCAAATTTCAATTTACCATTTTAAATCAGTCCATTTGGACTTATATTCATCCACATGCAACCACATAAAGATTGAACTACAACCTAGAATTTCCAAAATAGTCTACTTTGCGCAGTGATAAAACACAACATAAACGAGATACTTTCCGACCTCTAAAATTTATGAAAATTTACAGGATGCTACAAAACATATAAATGTAAAACATATCAAAAATTCAGATAATTCTCATGGACGTATTTTCTCTAGTAAATTCGAAAACGTGCCATAAAACAGTGACTAATCTCAATTCAAGAACTAAGCATTTGGCTTCTTAAAATCATCATGTCTTCCCCATTACATTTCCAACTTAAATCAGTAACTTAAGACAATAAAATATCATTAGGAGTAACTAATAACCTATTTCTTCCAAGAAATCAACACAAGGATCCTCATCTAACACAACCTACTTGTTTTGCTCTCCCAATTCAACTCATAAACATACAAAACATCATAGTTACTTACCTTCACCAAAATTAAACCATGAAAGTCAGCATGTAATCCATGGAAAGTGTTTCTCTAGTCCATAGCTCCACAATGGCAAAGATGGATCGTGATTTGGACTTCGAATGCTCAAGATATCTCACTTTCTCTTTCTACTCTCTCTTTAGATTCTCTTCTCCTTCTCTCTCTATGCAACACGGTTTGGATGGAAAGAATGGGATGAAATGAGGCTTCTCTCAGCTCCCCACATATATATCTCCTATTACCACTTAAAGAGAGGTCAACAAGTCAATAAGGAGATGTTTTAATGGTCAAAGGGTCAAATGGTCAAGTCACTTAAAACTTAGTCAAAGTTGTCACAATTTTGATTTTCAGCCAACTTTAAAGACATGCTTAGGACGATCTAAAAGTCTAAAAATTACAAATAAAATATTTTTGGAAAGCTCTTTGAGTCTAGTTTACAAAAAATCAAACGGTTTGCAAATTCAAGTTTCTTAGACAAAGCTATGGCCAAATTACTGCAGACTGTTCGAATGGACAGAATTTCGGGTTTAAGTATGTATCCATGTTTTTGTGTGTATCTTTTTCTATCTTAAGGTAAAAACACACTCAAAACTCAACCTAATCATCCCGTATTGATGCACGAATATCAAAGAACTCAAGACTCAAACATACCCAAAGTTAAACACACGAAACGACACTCGAATTGACCCGACATACGAGTGAACTAGGAAAGAAGTAGGATCGAGGAATTACAGAATTCACCCCTATCAATCGGGCGAATTCACATCAAACTCCTTCTTTCGATTTTATCCGAATGAGGAGAACTTCAACCCAATTGATTCCGTTCAATGCTTCTTGCCAAGTTGGTGACCGGAGAAAGAGAATCAAAACTGATTCTTTTGGCCCAAATCACTTTGCCCCTCAAAATCCCTCCTATCCTATATCCAAGAAAGGCCACACCCACACTGTTGTCGAAGAAGAAGAACAAGTAAGCGATATTACTTAAGAAAAAGAAAACAAATTTTTAATTTCAAGAAACTCTTCACTTGATTTCCAGCTTGGTTGTTTTCTCATGATCCCTACGAACGGCCCGACTTACTTTTGATAGGAGGAGAAAATCTTGACCAAATTGACTCTATTTGACGAATCTTGGGACAACTTTAATTTAGATTTCTTGAGTCCCAAGAAATTCACGAACGTGAGAGATAGAATTGACCTTTTTACACTCAGTCAATTACTCAAAGCTAAATACTATCCTAGAGGGGATTCCTTGAATGCCAATCTTGGGAAAAATCCAAGTTTCACTTGGCGTAGCATTTGGGCTTCAGCTTTCCCTCAGCCGTCAGTTTGGAATCCTTCATGATCCCCTAATTAGTGGTTCATTGAAGTGTAATGTTGATGCCGTTTTTTTCGAGGATATTAATTTCAACGGGAGTTTGAATGATTATCATGGATGATGCGGGCCATTTGTTGATGCTCAAACTCGACTTTTTTTCGGGTTGCTATAGTTTTAAGGAAGGTGAACGACCTCAGCATTCAGCTGGACACATGGCGGACATCGCGACTTCATAGGCTCCAGCTGGACGTATGCCAAGGTAGTATACCCTCCTGTCAATATGACGACTTGGCAACCATACCACGTCAGGTCGCTTACTTCACAGTATACTCTCCCAGCGCGCTGATGACAGGGGCCCACAGTGCGACCTGGGGACATCCCAGGTTGACCACGACAGCATCGAGCGACCTGGACACATGCCAGGCCGACCTCGACCGCATTGACATCAAGCGACCTGGGTACCTACCAGGCCGACCTCGATGTAACCCTTCTCAGCTCAGCAAAACAGAGTCACCTCTTGCTCGAGAAGAGTCCTGCTTCAACTCTAATATACATCAGTCCTAAGCAGACAAGGAAACGTAATCCGAAAGACATGGAAATTGATCATACCTCTCTCTCATTCCGAAACCTTAAAGGATTATGACTTATCTCCCTATAAATAAACACCCTCACAGGCCTCATAAGGTACATGCAGATTACTTGCTTACATACTCTCTTAGCTTTACCTCTCCATCGAAGTATTGCTAATTCTCACGCCTGTGGGTTATCGCTGGGACAACCCAGCCCCCTTTACGGTGTTCTTTGTTGATCGCAGGTTTCAACCTACTTAAACTTCAAGAGCAATCCCTGCAACGTAAGCCGGAATTCTACTAGACTACACACGTGGATCAGACGCGGTCACCAACAACTCTTTTTTGCGTGATCAGAAGGGGAAGCCATAGGTTTGCATGAAGCACTTTCATGGGTTCGCTCATTGGGATACTTGAGTATGATTTTGGAGATTGACGCCAAGCCGGTCTTCGATGCTATCAAGAAGTCTACCTGTGATATTTCGGAGTTTGGTCTCATTATTCAAGGATGTCGTTTGGTGTTTCAACTTGTTTCTAGTTTTTCTATTTCCCTTGTTCGTATACAAGCGAATGAGTTAACTCACATGTTAGTTAGACATTCTCGTTTTCATGCTAATCCTACTGTTTGAACAGAGATTCCACCTTTTTTGGATGGTCTCTTAACTTCTTCGGTTAATCCGTTATCTATTAATGAATGAGTTTTCTTTCTTACAAAATAATCTTTGCATTCCATGAATAAGCAATATAAATTATAAGTACAAATTGAAATGTCCTCTTAGCGATAATAATATAATTATATATTTTTCAAATTATTTCGCCAAGTTATGAGAAAAATAAATAAAAACATAAATGAACTAGTTTGGTTTTTAAAGTCTCATTATAACATTCCTCAAAAAAATAAAAAATAAAATAAAAAAATAAAAAATCATCGTAATCCTTTATCGGTCCGGATCCGGATCTGTTAGTCCCGCTTTATAAATTCATAACCCTTCACTCTCTCTCTCTCAATCCTCATTGATGGGGGAAAAACCCAGAAATCTCTCCTCAGCTGCCATAATCAAAAAAGACCCAGAAACACCGACGATGGTTTCAACGGAGACTTCTTCACTCTGCTTCGACTGTTCTCGAATCACTTCCTCCGCAAGTCAAGCTCCCTCTTCCGATTTCATCCGCAAGAGGAGAACTTCAACCCAATTGATTCCGTTCAATGCTTCTTGCCAAGTTGGTGACCGGAGAAAGAGAATCAAAAATGATTCTTTTGGCCCAAATCACATTGCCCCTCAAAATCCTTTCTCCAAGAAAGGCCACACCCACACTGTTGTCAAAGAAGAAGAACAAGAAAGCGAAATTACTCAAGAAAAAGAAACCAATTTTTTGATTTCAAGAAACTCTTCACCTGATTTCCAGCTTGGTTGTTTTCTCATGATCCCTGCGAACGGCCCGACTTACTTTCGACAGGAGGAGAAAATCTCGACCCAATTGACTCTGTTTGACGAATCTTGGGACAACTTCTTCAATTTAGATTTCTTGAGTCCCAAGAAATTCACAAACGCGAGAGATAGAATTGACCTTTCTGGGTTTCGAAATCAACGGGAAGAAACAGAAGACGGGGTTTCAACAGAGCTAAAGCTGTACGATGATCCATGGAAAATCAAGAAAATGCTGACAAAGAGCGACTGCAGCGACAATTTGCATAGGCTGATGTTTTCCAAAGTAACAATTGAGAGGCATGTGAAGCCACAACTGAAGAAGCATGGATATTCTGACGAAGAAATTGATAACGGGATTGATCTCAGGGTGTGGGATTACGACACTGAAACAGAGCATGTCGTGACATTCAAGAAGTGGGTTTCAAATAAAAGCTACATTTTTGGAACAAACTGGAAAAGCCAGTTTGTGGATAGGAGGGGATTAAAGACTGACGACGAGATTGGAGTATTTTGGAATGAAAACGAGTTCAGTTTCGGGTTTCGTGTTCTATCTCGAGCTCCAGCACAGCACTTGAATTAGTTGTAGGGTATTGGCCTGGGTGGCTAAATTTCCTTCCTTGAGTATAGTATTTTTATTGATTTTTTTGGACAGAAATAGAATCAGTTTTTTTTACAGTATGTATTATTATAGCATGATCAGAGAGTTTCAATTATAATCTTTGTATTATTATTATTATTATTTCCTTAAAAAAGATTGAGAAATTTAGAATGTTTTGGTTTAACTTCGTCTTCATTTTCATACATTCAACTTACTTCATTTTGGATACTCTGTCTGGAGTGTAGTATTATAGTTTTTCTATGGCGTAATTTTGACAGAAATAGAATCAGTTTTTTTTTACAGTATGTATTATTATAGCATGATCAGAGAGTTTCAATTATAATCTTTGTATTATTATTATTATTATTTCCTTAAAAAAGATTGAGAAATTTATAATGTTTTGGTTTAACTTCGTCTTCATTTTCATACATTCAACTTACTTCATTTTGGATACTCTGTCTGGAGTGTAGTATTATAGTTTTTCCATGGCGTAATTTTGGCATAAGTTGATTCTAGTGCCCATCCCTTAGTTTTTGGCACCCTTGTGTTAATTTCTGTTATATTTCTATTTCTGTATATTCACCGGTATGAAAAATCGGCTAAAAGAAGAAAACTGCTCTTAATTGAGTTCGTTGGTTTTTTCTACTACTATGTATCTTTTCATTTAGATGATAGGTAAAGATAATAACATCTGGTTCTGGGTTGTGCTTGAAAATTAAGTAAGACGGTCTAATCTTTCTTATTCCGCTGCAAAAAGTCTTTTGGACTCGACTATTAATGTTATAGCATGGTTATCCTCCAATCCCATGCCCGGCCCTTTGTCTCGTGTCGTGCTGCCTCTGTCTGCATTGCACTCGTGTGCTGCTTCCATGTCATGACATAGCAGAGCAGCCAGCCCTCTTGCTTGCTGAGTAGTCTCCAACCAGTTGAGTTCATCCACAGATTCTTCCTTTTTGGGCTTTGCACTACAAGAGGACTGGCTGCTATGTATATGGCACATCCACAGATCCTAGCATCAGCAAACTTGTATATGGTACATCGATCTCTGCATTCATATGTCCCATATATCCTCCTCTCACTGGCTAGTCCCCAGCCAAGTTCATCTCTCTCTCTCTGAGGATGTTTGCATATCCACTTCATCAATCTTCTAGCTAGTTCACAGTTGATTCAACTTAAGATTTTTCAACCATTGGAAAAATAGCAGCATCAGCACCTGTGTTGGCCTTCATAAGAACAAGGGGGCCATTCAAAAACAGTGAAATACAAGCACATGGTTTATATCTGATGTTTGCATAATTCTAAGAGTCTGTGGATAAATTTTACAAGCAATGATGCTATAAATCTTCTATGCTTTTTCAAACTTTTTCTTATGCTTAAAAAACATTTACATCAAGAGAGAGAAAAGAGAAAAGGTCTAGTGTTTTCTTCCCACCATCAAAAAGAGATTAAAGTAAAGATAAGGAGGAAGAAAATTCCTACATCAAAGTCTTCAACTTCAAGCAAAGCATGGATTCATATTCCTAGAATTATATGTTTAGTGATTATTATGTGTTCTAAGATTCTAGGGTATTGTATATTATGAATTCATAAAATTAAAGTAGCATAAATTTCTGATTAAAGTTTACGTGTGGTATCAGAGCCTCGGATTATGAAATCCATAATTTTCTTGTTATGGTTGACAATTCAATTTGATGAATTAAAATATATTCCGCCGTAGATTTTCACTAAATTGAATTGCACATATGACTTAGTATGTTTGTAAATCAGTTGTAAATAAATTTTTCACTAAAAGGCAAATTCTCACTTCTGGCCGTGTACCTTGTTCAGTCAACTCTAATGGATCAAAACTTAAGGAAGCATACGAGTGTATGTGTATGGCAGTAGTTTTTTCTTCAAGCAAGACACTTGGTTTGTATAGTATAAGGCTAGCACAATCCAGTTAGCTATGATGCTTATATGTTGGTCTTGTCTTGTGTATTGGAATCATTCATTGATGATATAAATATCAGCCTCTTTTCCCTTACAAATCAAAAGAAGAAGGGGACAACTACTGTCTATTCTAGTAACTCAAAGTTTTGAAAGGTGGTTTTCATATTTTGTGCCTAGTAAGGCTGAACAAATTGGATAGTATGTTATTTTCGAAATAAAATTATATTTTGTTCAAGGTCTAAAATATGAAAAATAAAATAGAACGTGAAGATATTATATAGCTTGTTAGTCAACAAAGTGGCCGAGCTGAATGTAATATCAACACATTAAATTAGTAAAATTATAATTGTTCATAAGTAAAGAGATGCCCTTAAAGAGCGATAAGAATAATATATTGAACAATTGGAATTATAGATTATTTAGCTAGGAGGTCATCCAAAGATGGACCATTGCTCGTAATCTATAACATTAAAGGGATAAATTATCCTGCCTTGGTTAAATAGTCGTATATCCAAAGATAGAAAATTTATTTAGCTAATGTATGTAATGATTATCCATTAAAGTGTTTACTACTGACATTAATTATATATGTTTATGTATTTAGGGATTGCCCAAAGGTGAACTTAAATACATACTTAAAGTTTTACATAAACATATTTGAATTTATTAAAGTTAATTCAAAGCACTAAAAGATGAGCATGTATGAATGTTTGCACTAAAAGATGATGCTAGGGAGTTCCTGCTGAAAATAAAAGAATATTCTCAGTTAGACTTAGCCGATAAATCCAGTGTGGGTAGCCTTATGGGTGAGCTAACTACAAAGAGGTTTAATTGGTCTAAGTCAATTCATGATCACGTAACAGAAATGTCCCACCTAGCAGCAAAACTAAAGACTTTAATTGGGGATGGATGTGAGTGACTCATTCCTTGTACAGTTTATCATGAACTACCTTTCTGCTGAATTTGGTCAGTTTTAGGTGAACTACAACACCATTAAAGATAAATGAAACTCAAATGAACTTAAGGCCATATTAGTGTAGGAGGAAGGGAGATTAAAGAAGATAATGGATCACTCCATCAACCTCACAGTCTATGATGGAAATAACAACAGCAAGGCCAAACCAGGTATGAAGAACAAGAAAAAGGACAGGGCCCCAATGAAGGTTAATGATGGTCGAATCCAGAAAAATGTTAAATGCTACTTTTGTAATAAGGAAGGGCACGTAAAGAAAGATTGCCTTAAAAGGAGGGAATGGTTCGAAAGGAAAGGTATGGATAATATTTATGTATATTTTGAATCAAACCTTATAGAAGTACCTAATAATACCTGGTGGTTAGATTCTGGTGCAACTACTCATGTGTCCCATGTCATATAGGGATTCCTTACGATCCAGCCCATAAACGGAACTGAGCAATACTTGTTTATGGGAAACATGATGAAAGCACGGATAGAAGGAATTGAGACGTATAGATTGATCTTGGACACCGGCTGTCATGTAGATCTTGAAGGGTGTCTTTATGTTCCTGATTGTGCTAGAAATCTTGTTTCAGTAAGAAAGCTGGATGTTTTAGGTTTTAATTTTAAGATTGGAAATAATGAATTTGTTGAATCCTTGTATCATGTTGATTATAATGTAGGCATGAAACATAATGCATTTGATGAAAATTCTGCTTTCTTGTGGCATCAAAGATTAGGTCATATTTCCAATGAAAGGTTAATGAGGTTGGTAAAAAGTGAAATCATTCCTCAATTGAATTTTAGTGATTGGGTTGTGTGTGGATTCCATTAAGGGAAAGCAAACCAAAACCACATTAAAAAAGTCTGCCACAAGAAGCACTTAACTTCTTGAATTGACACATACTGATATTTGTGGTCCTTTTGATAACCCTAGTTGTGGTGGTGAACAATATTTTATCACTTTTATTGATGATTACTCACATTATGGTTAAATTTATTTGCTGCATGAAAAGTCTCATGCGGTGAACGTCCATGAGGTGTTCATAAATGAGGTGGAAACGCAGTTAAATAAGAAAATAAAAATAGTGAGATCAGATAGAGGTGGTGAATATTATGGAAAGTTCACTGAGAAGCGACAATGTCCAGGTCCATTTGTAAAATTCCTCGAAAGTCGTGGCATATGTGCACAGTATACAATGCTAGGTACACCTCAGCAGAATGGTGTGACTGAGAGACGAAATCGTACATTAATGGATATGGTTGTTAAGTAATTGTTCTTTATCCTTAATTATCTTTGTAGATGCATACATTAAAGACCGTTGTATACCTTCTCAATCGGGTTCCTAGTAAGGCAGTTCCTAAGACACCTTATGAATTATGGACTTATAGGAAATTGAGTTTGAGACATCTTCATGTTTGGGGTTGCCCAGCGGAAGTAAGGTTGTATAATCCACATGAAAGGAAACTTGATGCTAGGACAGTCAGTAGTTATTTCATTGGCTATCCTGAAAAGTCAAAGGAGTATAGATTTTACTGTCTTAACCATAGTATGAGAATCGTTGAGTTAAGCAATGCTCGGTTAATTGAGAATGGCTTAGTCAGTGGGAGTGGGGAACCACGAAAAATTGACATTAAGGAAATTCGGGTTAAAATGTTTGTACCCGATATTCCTTCAGAAGTTGTTGTTCCTATTGTTGTATCACAGTCTCACAACATACCAGAACAACAAGTTAATGTCGAAACCTCATTGAATGAAAATGTAATAGATGAATCGGTTACTGGCGATCAAGAGATTATTAAGCCACAAGAGGAAATAGCTTTAAGACAGTCTGTAAGGCAGAAAAGACCTGCTATTTATGATGACCATGTGGTTTATAATCTTGAGCATGAATGTGACTTAAGCATTGATGATGATCCAATCTCATTTAGTCAAGCGGTGAATGGTAACAATTCAAAAAAGTGGTTAGATGCTATGAAAGAAGAAATTAAATCAGTGTATGACAATTGAGTTTGGGACTTAGTAGAGTTGCCTAATGGTTCCAAAAGAGTCAGTTGTAAATGGGTCTTTAAGACTAAATGTGACTCGAATGGAATCATTGAAAGGTATAAGGCCAGACTCGTTACAAAGGGTTATACACAAAAGGATGGCATTGACTACAAAGAGACTTTCTCCCCGGTATCTAAGAAGGACACTTTAAGAATTGTTATGGCTTTCGTGGCTCATTATGATTTGGAACTTCACCAAATGGATGTTAAACTATTTTTCTAAATGTTGAAGTGGAAGAGGAGGTTTATTTGGATCAAACTGAAGGGTTCGTGACCACAGATAAGGAAAGTTTAGTGTATAAATTGAAGAAGTCAATATATGGACTGAAATAAGTCTTCCGCCAATGTATATTAAGTTTAATGATACCATTAATTCTTATGGTTTCACAGAAAACACCGTTGATCTGTGTATCTATATGAAGGTCAGTGGGAGCAAGTTCATAATATTGCTTTTGTATGATGATGATATTTTACTTGCTGCTAATGATGTTGGGATGTTTCGTAATGTAAAGGAATTTCTCTCTAAGAACTTTGAAATGAAAGATTTAGACGAGGCATCCTATATGATAGGAATATAAATATTTCATGATAGGTCACTTGGAATGTTGGGACTGTCTCAGAAAGCTTACATTAATAAGGTCTTAGAGAGATTCAAAATGGAAAAATGTTTAGCAGGAATTGTTCCAATACAAAAAGGGGACAAGTTCAGTCAAATGCAATGTCCAAAGAATGATTTGGAACAAAAGGAAATGAATTTGATTCCCTATGCATCAGTGGTTGGGAGTTTAATGTATGCACATACTTATACTTGGCCTGATATCTGCTTTGCTGTTGGAATGCTAGGTTGGTATCAAAGTAATCCTGGTATAGACCACTGGAAAGCTGCAAAGAAAGTCATTCGGTATTTACAAGGCACCAAGGAACACATGCTCATGTATAGGAGGTCTAACCACCTTGAGGTTATAGGATATTTAGATTCAGATTATGCCAGATGTGTTGACACAAAAAAGTCAACATTCGGTTATTTGTTTCTTCTAGCTGGAGGAGCGATATCTTGGAGAAGTAGAAAGCAACCTGTCATTGCTGCTTTTACTATGAAAGCTGAATTTGTGGCTTACTTTGAGGCCACTGTTCATGGATTGTGGTTTCGGAACTTTATTTCAGGACTTGGAATTGTTGACATTATAGCCAAGTCGCTGAAAATTTATTGTGACAATTCTGTAGCAGTCTTCTTCTCAAAGAATGACAAGTATTCTAAGGGTACTAAGCATATGGAATTGAAGTACCTATCGGTCAAAGAAGAAGTGCAGAAACATAGAGTGTTTATTAAACATATCAGCATCGATCTTATGGTAGCGGATCCGTTAACAAAGGGGTTACCACCTAAGACATTTCGTGGACATGTCGAAAGGATGGGTGTCATGGATAAGTCCTTGTTAGCATGATAGTTTGTATGTGTATACATATGCATAACAATTATTTGCTCCTTATCTTATGACACTTTGATATCATTTATGGATATGTTTTCTGCTTATTTACATTGCATAGTTTTAATATATTATGATTTAGTCTTCTTAGGAAGACTGTATGGTTGAGATTTATGGTTCACCTTATTATGGTTAAAGTTTAAGTTAAATTGATCTTGTGATACATGAAAGGGATCATGTCGATTGAATGATGTGTTACCGCCATGATCCAGTCAGCTTTAACTTAATTAAAGAAAAGTCCAAATTGATATTATGGAGGATATAATAACATTGCGCACTTAAAGTAGTTATTCCCTCCGTCCTGGATAAATGTTCCTACTTTTTATTTTAGGATGTCCCAATTAATGTTCCTAAAGACTTTTGATCTACCTATTCTCTACCATTCTTCCTAATATACCCTTAAAACTTCATTTAATATAACACATCCCAAACAAACTCAATTATTTAAAGTAGTTGAAC
The DNA here is from genome assembly GCA_016624345.1 of Platycodon grandiflorus. Classification (NCBI taxonomy): domain Eukaryota; kingdom Viridiplantae; phylum Streptophyta; class Magnoliopsida; order Asterales; family Campanulaceae; genus Platycodon; species Platycodon grandiflorus. Next base: position 38,874,601 of record CM028362.1, read on the forward strand.
TCAATTAATGTTCATGGGTATTATGGTCAGAACACATTTTACAGCACATCATTAATTATATTTTTTAAATCTTGTGTTTTATCCACTAGGAATATTTATCCGGGACGGAGGGAGTATTAAATTCTCAAGTTATATGGGCCAAGTTGGAGAATGTTGGATTATTTCAAATAAAAGTGTCCCATATGACTTAATATTTAATTGGACTTTAATATCAAGGGTCCACTTTGATGGTTTAGTGGAAATAAAATATTATTAAATCTTTTAGGAATTATAAAAAGAAAATGATTCCCTCTTCCTCTGCTTATAAAAAGACTTAAAGTTGCAAACCATAAAGACTCTTTTAGCTTTTCTTTTCATGCCTCTAAGAAAAGCCGTCAAGAGAGAGAAAAGAGAAAAGGTCTAGGGTTTTCTTCTAACCATCAAGAAGAGATTAAAGTAAAGGTAAGGAGGAAGAAAATTTCTACGTCAAAGTCTTCAACTTCAAGCAAAGTATGGATCAATGTTTGTACTTAAATTCATGTTCCTAGAATTATATGTTTAGTGATTATTATGTTTCTAAGATTAAAGGGCATTATAGATTATGAATTCATGAAATTAAAGTAGCATGAATTTCCGATTAAAGTTTTCACAACAAACTTGTATATGGTACATCTTTGCAGAGTATAAATTTAAACCAAACTAAAAATCTATCATATGTACAATATTTTGTTCTAATTGAGCACCTTCAATTTGAATCGCTCTAACTCTTAAGAGACTGAGACTTTCTGCAGAGTATATGATTTATGTTCAAGCAAATTAATTTCATGAATCTGAATTGAGTCAAGTCACTATCAAGTATCAAGTCTCTCATCCTTCGTCTCTCATCTCTAGTCTCTCAAGTCTCACTCTAACATGAACACTACTCCCAATCCCAAATCACCGCCACCACCACCTTCACAGGTTCCACGGCTCCACTAACGACCCAGCCCTTTCTCCGCCACTGTGACTCCAGCCTCCCCATTCGTGGACGCTGCAACTTCAGCCACCTAGTTCTCTCGCCATTGCCGCCGCTGGTAAAGGATTTACAGGTACAAATTTAGTCAAGACTAAATTAAGTTTAAAGTGATTTTGATGATGTCCTCAGCGCATTGTCGTTCTAATTCAATTCGTTTCACTTAATTCCGAGTGTAGTCGATTTAAATCGAGTTTTAAATTCTTTTCGTTGTGATGGCCTTATGTTAGCAATGCCCTATTGGTTCTCAGCATAGAGGAAGCTATCATTGTGTAGGATGTACTTACAAATGGTAGTAGCATTGAGCATCAATCAAAAGTAAGTTTAATGAGATATAAGAACATTTAAACCTTGTAAATTAAGGTGAGCTGAACTAAATCTGTTTTACCGGTTTGGCGTTATCTATCTCAAAAAATGGTATTAATTTTCATTTGCATTCAAGTCAACATCAAAGGGTTGATTATAACCTAACATTTGGCTCAGTTACGAAAACCTTCAACAATCTGTATTCACCTCTCTCTCTCTCTCTCTCTCTCTCTCTCTCTCTCTCTCTGAGGATGTTTGCATATCCACTTCATCAATGTTCTTTAGAGGAAACACTATTGGATATAGATCTATCTTTAGAGGATTTATCTTTATAGATAAGGTTTCTTTAGTGGAAGGTCATAAGCATAACCTTAAGCATATCACAATTCTGTGACAAAGGTGTGAATTGCACTTTTACCTCTTCTAAGTGCTTTGTTAAGGATTGTGAATTCGAGTTTGTCTTGCTCACTAGTCTTAGAAAAGAAAATATTTTTGTAATTGATTTTCTCTCTCCGTCCCGAATAATTTTTCCTGCATTCTATTTTGGGATATCCCAACTAATGTTCCTAAAGACATTTGATCTACCTATTCTCTTCCATTCTTCCTAATATACCCTTAAAGCTTCATTTAATATAACACATCCAAAAAAAAACTCAATTATTTAAAATAGTTGAACTCAATTAATGTTCATGAGTATTATCGTCAGAACACATTTTACATCACATTATTAATTATGTTTCTTAATTCTTGTGCTTTATCAACTAGGAACATTTATCCGGGATATAGAGAGCATTATTTGTTAAAAGTGTTTCTTAAGTATGTCCATGTTGGTTTTGGCACAAAAGATTTTCACATATCAATTTTAAATACTCATCAAAACTTTCTAATGGTAACCTTGTAAATGGCCTTCTTGTGTGTCATCAAGCATGATAAAAAATATGTATGGCTTGTCCATTAGGTAAGCTTTCTAAAACTTCTTTCAAATCCAAGCCTTGTCTTTTTACCACACGACCACTTCTACTTTTACACATGGATTTGTTCAGACCCATTACAACTGCTAATCTCGGAGGAAGCAAATATACCTCGGTGGTGGTTAATGATTACTCATGATATAAATGGGTTGAGATGATGCACTCCAAAGATGAAACATGGAACCTCACTATTTAGACTACTCGAGACCAATGTTCTAAAAAAGGTCTAGGTGCCCGCCTAGGCCCCGCTTAGGCGCTAAGCGCCTAGAAATCGAGCGCCTAGACGCTCAACCAACTAATTTTTTTATTTTAAAATTTTTTTGACCCGAAATGAAATCGTTTTAGACTTTTTTAATATATAAAAAATTAATTTAGATTATTTAGTCATATTTATATTGCTGTAACAGGTGTTATGGACCTATAATATATTGAGTTATTGATTATTGTTGTATTATTTTAAACTTTGGAATGATATTAAGATTATTTGCCTATTTGGTGATATTTATTATTTGTATATTTGAAGGTTTAATGCTTGTTAATTAGGTTGTATTAAGAAAAGAATCTAAAAATTAGGGTAATTATATTTTTCTAGTCCCCGTTTAGGCCCCGTCTTGTAATACCCTAGCTCTTATGTGTTATTTGCACATTTGTATGCCTTGTTATCATGTTAATTATACATGGTAGGATTATTTGCATAGCATGGTAAAAATAGAATGCCATGGTAGTGATATGAATTATGGTTGTGTGTTGTTAAGTTGATATGTATTGATTGTGTTACAAATTATGTAACCTTTGTGTTATATTTCTAGCAAGATTCTTAGACTTTTTGGAAGTCCTTGTTAAGTGATTTGACCTTGTATACTTGTTAAGTTTGCTTAAGAATCATTTAGGATGACTTTGGATACATTTTGAGCTTTATACTTACCAATTATCAGTACTGGAGACAAAGTGATCGCTTAAGCAAGGGCCAGAGCGATTGCCCTGTAGACAGAAAGTTGGAACCTGGAATTTAGGGTTAAAGCGTTCGCCTTGGCTTACCTAGAGCGATCGCTCTGTGGACAGAATGTTGGTGTCCTGGATCGCCTTGCCTTGCTTCAAAGCGATCGCCCTGTTAGCAGAATTGCTGTACATGTTTTATTATTGTTATTTTAACATGCAAGACCTTTGTTTGTAAGAGAGCCACGTCCCTAGGTTATAAGCCAGTTCTCTTCCGCCTTTTGACACCTTGGAGAGTATCCATTACTCCCATCTTCATCCAAGAACTCCATTAAACCTTAGAGAGAGTTATGTGTGCTGTTCAAAGTGAGATTACTGTGTGTTTTACACCTCTTCAAGATCTAGTCATCCAAATTTTAATTCAAGACCCGATTTGTGTAGCTAAAGACTAGGAGGCTCATTTGCAAGGCTTTGATTCTATTTTTAGTGGTTTGATTTTTCGATTTGAGGTAAGTTACTAACCCCTCTTTGTATGCTTAAAGCTTCAAATCATGCTAGTTACATAATAGACTTGCTAGCCTTGTTAAAGATGTTATTTACATGTCTAAATGCTACATGGATATGTGAGAATCTTATTTGTGTTAGTTGCTTGGTATGAAATGGCTTGGTTGAAATAATTGCTTCATTGTTGAGCTTAGAATTGTACAAAGAGGAGAACAAAGACTATAATTGGAATGAAGTTGTATGTAGCAACTTACCCAAAGTGAACAATTGTATTAATGAACTTTTGAAGTAGAATTTGGGAAGAACAATATACACCGAATATTACGTTGGATTCCTACCAGAATTTTAGTTCGTTTGAGTATGATTATGAACTCTCAAACAAGTTGCTTAAGTGAATGGTTGATATTTGTGGATTATAGACTTATAAATAAGCTCTACATGGATGTATAAACTTGGCAAATATATGCTTGTTGTTAACATGATATTGAGTAATATGAATTACTTGACATTTACCAAGTTCACTACTTTTGAACTTGGGGTTAATTTACCTAAGATGAGTAGATACCATTTTGTACATTACATTGAGTCCAGTTGGCATTTGTTAATGAGTTAAGGTGGGATGACATATAGCCTTGAAAAATCAATGTTTGGAATCGCTATAAGTCGCCGTGCCGGAGTCCACACATACCTCACCTGTGACCGCAGGTGGAAGGTAGCTCTACTGTTGTTGTAACTTTGGTTGCTAAGACCCGATAGGTTTTTGGGGAGACCCGACAGGTTCGGGGACGTCAATACATCACACACGAGTATTGATACACGTTGGTTATTTTGTGTATTGTAGGAGCAACACAAAGGTCGATAAAGAGAAATGATATCCTTTATTATGTGATTTAATTACAAGCACTTATGTGAACATCAAGGTGCTATATGTGTGATGTGAGTTGTATATCAAAGATGATAGTTCATGTTGGTTGTGATGTATAGAAATGCTATCACCTTGTTACGATTATAGTTTGAGCATTATGCCATGTCATGTAGTTGCATTTAGTAACTTATTGAGTTTCGACTCATCCCGTTCGTTGTTTATATGTTTTTCCTTAGATCTTAACTAGTCAAGTAGCTCTCGGTGAGGTCGGTGAGGACGTGACTAGTTAGCAGGTTGTCCTCGTGGTTGTACTTTTGGGTTATGTACAGTTATTGTAGCATTTTATTTTGGTGAGGACGATTGGTTTGTAAAGTTATATAGACTTTACTTTGGGGTAGAATTATACTTGTTATTTATATTATTCTTTTGGTAGTCGACATGTATGTCGCGCTTATGTATAGTTATTTTTTATTCCAGTTGTTGTTCCGGCATGTTGTGGCTGATGATGTTAATATTGTTGTTGCTTCTAAAATTTCCCGAGTTGTGAACTCGTGGTTATTGTTAGTTGGGTTCCGGCAGTATTGTCACCGAAGACTTGTTAATTATTATTAAATAAGGTGTTTACGTGTTGTGTTAGTCTTGTTGTGTTGTTTTGGCAACCTAATCTTGGGATTTCGTATGTAGATCCGGGTCGGGGTGTCACATGTCTAGTCCCCGCCTAGGCCCATTAGGCACTAAGCGCTAGTCTGACGCCTGACACCCGCCTAGCGATTTTTAGAATACTGCTCAAATAATGGAGGAGAATTCAAAAATTACAGAGTGGATAAGTATTGTAATGATAATGATATTGATCATAATTTTTCAGCTGCTAGAACACCTCAACAAGATGGCGTTGCTGAAAGGAGGAACATAGCTTTAATCGAACACATGAATCAATGCTTCCATTTTTCATGAGGAAAAAAAAAAAAAAAACTAACTATTATGGACCTTAATTCCACCAGGCTTGGCAATTTGCGAAATCATAGAGCCGATGCACGGAGCTGTGACCGACAACTAACTACTCCCATGGGAGCAAGATTGAGTTGCTACGATTCCTTAAGGTCAAAGCGCCCTATGTTTGTTGTGAAATCAAAGAAGCTAAGAGGTTTGATGACAAAATTTTTTTTTTTTGTGAACGGTTTGACAACTATACAACAAACCCAGACCAGAGTTTGTTGAAGAAATGGGATAATAGATCAAAGTGCTAAATTTACAATGCCACTTAATTTTAGGGTGGAGATTGAAAGCAATTTCTTGGATATATATATATATATATATATATATATATATATATATAGGGGAGTATTTAATGGTTACTTTTTTATTTAACCATCAATGGTTACTCTTATTATCAACCACTGGATCAAAAATTAAAGGTTGAGATTTAATGGTTAGTTAGAAAATGCAATTAATGCAAGTAGGTAAGTCATTTAATGCATTAAATCTCAACCTTTAATTTTTGATCCAATGGTTGATAATGAGAGTAACCATTGATGGTTAAATAAAAAAGTAACCATTAAATACTCCCCCATTATATATATAAATTAAAGGTTAAGATTTAATGCATTAAATGACTCACCTACTTGCATTAATTGCATTTTCCAACTAACCATTAAATCTCAACCTTTAATTTTTGATCCAATGGTTGATAATAAGAATAACCATTGATGGTTAAATAAAAAAGTAACCATTAAATACTCCCCTATATATATATATATATATATATATATATATATATATATAGAGAGAGAGAGAGAGAGAGATTTAACTATCAAGTGATTAAGATTGGTGGAAGGTAGCATTTTTATTTATTTATTGCAAAGTGTTGTGCACAGTGGAGGACTAGCAAACAAATTAACAGAGTATAATAGGATCAATCACAAAGAAGAGAGAGAGATTGGGGCCAACGGACTGTCGAAATTTTATTAGAGGCTCACCTTCAAACGTTCTAGGTATACAACTATTTATATGGATACAATAGAAAACTCTAAAACCCGCCGCTATGCGGTCGCACAATACGGCTGCATACGATTTGCAAGGCTTCCATACGGACGCACTATGCGGCCGCATGCTTTCCAAAATCCCAAATAGTCCGTAGCCCCCCGTACCCCCCTTTGAGATCCAATCAAGTCCTACTTCCTGGCCTACCGAGGGAACTGGCCTCTTGCCTGGGTAATCGAGCCATCCCATTTTCAACACAAAGAATGCGTTCAAAGTTCAAAGTTGAAGTAATCTTTTGCTATTTAACAGTTGTACCCTCTAATTTGTATTATAATAAGATTTATCCTTTCTGATGTCATTCTCTGTTTGTTTTGGTTGGAAATAAAGATAGAATGAGTGTTCTGTCGTGCAAGTTTTAGTAGTTTGAGAGGGGCTATTGTCAGGGTTTTCAGTTCAATGGGGTGACACATTAAGTTTAAGGCGGTTATTTGTAATTTACCCTTAATTTTATAAGTCTTCTTCAAATTGCATGATTTTTGTGTTATACTTATTTTCTTAAAATCGTAATTATACACATTTTTCTCTCTATAACGTGTTTTAACTACAAATAATTTTTTTTCTACTTTAATTCTATTGCTATAATAATATGACTAGGAAAGTCATAATTTTGGGCCACCCAAAATTAAGCTCTTTTTTGGAGGATCCAACATTTGGTCATCATTGACCACCTTCTATGTGTTTGTTGTTTTTTGCATGTTAAGTAATCACGAACAAGATAAAAGGCCGGGAATAACTTTTTTGTTATTAATCACTCAAATTGAGATCGACACAATTGTCACGGGAGATGAGTACCTTTCCTTCTTTTACCAAACTATGAACCCAATAAATAGGAATTTCTTGTGTTTTGTTTAGACCTAAATATATGTGGCGACTCTAGTTAATTGAAAAATCATTCTTGGCAATGATTATTTGAGATTCTCACAAGCACCAGGCCAGGAACAATCCGTATGGTTTTTTACTCACAACCTCAAAGATAACTAACTTCTACATTTCCAGCCCATGATCATCCAACACCAACTAGATCTAACCCTTCAGGTGGCAAAAGCACCATGTTCCATCTCAATGCAAACAGTAATTACTCAGTTATCACCTCTACCTCTATACGTACCTTCCAAAAAAATGTGACCAAGGTATGATTGGATTTACTTACCCACTTAATTGCTGCCACTTTGTCTACATAAGTTGTTTTTCATTTTTTGGTAGTTGAGGGAAAGTACACTAGCTACTACAGCAGGGTCACATTGAACTCACCAATAAAACTAAAAACACCACTTAGACCCCATTTAATTTATGCCACTTTGTCTATAAAATTAAGCACATTACTATCTATCATAGAGGAAGGTTTTAGTAGGGAACACCCCTACTCCACTCACTCTTTTTTTTTGTGCAGGATTAGTCTTAAGCCAGATTATTCATCTCAATTAACTGTAGTACCCTCGACATATCTTTTGGATGGATCAATGTTTATATATGAAAAAACAATAAAAGCTACAAATTTTAAAATGGTATGACTAGACCATCCAAACTGATATGGGAAAAAAAATACCACCAACAGAACGTCGACACGTGTCATAAAGAAGGGTAAGAAGGTAAAACCCAAAATAAGGTGAGTGGAAAATAACTTCTAAGTACAATGCACAACGGGGTACCTGGTAAAATCCTAGGAGGACTCTTAGCCGTAAAACACGTCAGAGGTGAATTCCTATGCAAGTATAGAACCCTAAACCTACTGAACTTAGGACTCTACACTATATAAAAGGACAAAACAGCTCATGGTAAGGTATTACAAAACTATTTCCCTATCGCTTCTCTTCAAACACGACTAACTTAGCCACAAAGGGTCCTCCCCAGAGGCTATTGTAATATCCCACATCGGGTAGATGTGGGACTTGTGTGTGCCTTATAAGTGGCCACGCACTACCACTGGTCACCAACCTATCCATGGACGTTTGGGTGTTGTGGTGGGCCAGTTGACTCAGGTGCTTAGTGGGCCAGTGCGTGTGCGTGGGCTAGGCTTGTCGAACCAGGCTTCGGGCTCGGGTCGTTACAAATGGTATCAGAGCGGGTCCCGACCGAAAATATGTTGGAACATATCGCTCGGGGTGCCGATCTTTTGGGCCTCCTTTGGGTCTTGACGAGGACGTCAAAGATTCAAGTGGGAGAGATTGTGATATTCCACATCGGGTAGATGTGGGACTTGTGTGTGCCTTATAAGTGGCCACCCACTATCACTGGGCACCAACCTATCCATGGACGTTTGGGTGGCTTGTGGTGGGCCAGTTAACCCAGGTGCATAGTGGGCCAGTGTGTGTGCGTGGGCTATGCGTGTCGGACCGGACTTCGGGCTCGGGTTGACACTATTGAGGGGATTATAGATCTCTAATTCATTGTCTCTGTTCTTAGGTCTTTTGACGGTCTTGGAGAGGGTGAATTAATTTTAGTGGCAACACAAACTAAAATTGTATAGATTTGGTAACAATTAGCATAATATTAGATGTGAGTGCGGAAATTAATTTTTCTATTAGGACAAATGAATGGTACCACCTTACTTAAGCAACATAATTTGAGATAATTGAGGTCTTATCTAGAGGTAGGGATGCAATTTTTTTTCTTCAATTCAACATAACATCTTATACTTCAATGCGCACTATATAAATTTATACTCTTTTATGGTAAATATGTATTGGGAATAACCCAAATTTTAGCCATAGGCCTCTAGATGACCGTGTGTTTTACTCAATTTATCTTGTTCTTCGTTGCTCAAGAAAGCAATGAGGGAGGAAATGGATAATTTTCACTCTGTTTTGAAATTATTGTTTTGACGTTTATAAGGAATCTCTTTCCTGAGTTCACTAGTTCGAGACATTCTACCTTTCTCTTTGCTAACCTCACAGACAAAACACGTAATTCATAGTATTTTTTAGGTGCTACAAATTACGTGTTTTGTGATTTTAAAAAATATAAAAAATCTATGTCATATTTTCATTTGAAAATAGTTTGTTTGACTAAAAAAAGTTAAATAGGACAATAATTTAGGAACGAGGGGAGTAGAAGCTAACGGTTATTGAGAAAAAACTATTAATGACTACCAAAATTTAGTTGAGCACTTATGTGTCCAAATAAAAACTTTTTAATGACTACCGAAATATAGTTGAGCATTTATGCGGTCAGTAAAATATGAAGCTATTGTATATATAGGACTAAGATACGGAATCTATGGCCACGACCATCACAAGAAAGAAAAGAAAAGTCTCTTTTATGTTATCTTTGTTCAATCTGATATATATAAAAGGTATGAAAACCGTCGTTGATTATGGTATTTCATCATAAACTAATGTCTTTGACTATTTTATATGATGAAATGCTATAAACAACGACTAGGTTGTGGATCTTATCTGAATGTGAGAACTATTTGTATGGTAAGATGATCTATGTATATAAGTTATCGTCTACCAAATGCAATGATGTCAATAATGGTGATTTTATTTATTAGTTGGTATATTTCCTGTAAATCCTCACTCTTCACTCTCAATGACCGATAGAGGCAAAAGCTATTAGTCGTTGTATGTTTAGCCCCCCCTTTTCCCCTTTTTTCTTATTGTAATCTGAATGTGAGAACTAAGTGATTTGTATGGTAAGACAATCTATGTATATAAGTTATCGTCTACCAAATACGATGATGTTAATAATGGTGATTTTATTTATTAGTTGGTATATTTTCTGTAAATCCTCACTCTTCACTCTCAATGTGACCGATAGAGGCAAAAGCTATTAGTCGTTGTATGTTTAACACAACCACCCCCCCTTTTTCCCTTTTTTCCCCTTTTCTCTTGTTGTAGATTTGTAATCCTTCTCGGATCTTTTTTTTAAATGGCGAGGACCTGCCCAAAACCATAAAAGTAGAAAATATTTTATGGGTTTTAATTGTAACAGTCAACTTTGTTTTCAATTTTTCAATATTTTGGAGAGATAAATTATATTATTTGATAACTGGTTGAAGGCATTGAATGATTTATAAACCATCACATGCTTCTATTTTTCATTATCATCGCATCTTTGTTTCTCATAATTCATTTGGTATTAAATTCTAGGAGAAATTCGAATATCGATCAAAGAATAAAAAGGTTGGACTTACTGAGTTTATTTTTTTAATGGTTTTCCAAGGTATCCCTGCCTCGAAGATTTAATATTGATTCCCGAGTTGGGTTGGACCACAAGGGCATAAAACTCTTCCAACCAAATTTTAATACAACTGCACTCTCAGGGTTCAAGTTCGAGACCTATGGTAAGGTTAGAGTAGCTAGTTATAGAGTGAGAAATGAAGCCAATTGCATATTTTGTTAGAAAAAAGATTAAATTATAATTTTGGACAATAAGAGAGACATGTAGGCTACTTATTTACTACACATTATTTTGCCTTATTTACTAATACTACTAAATAGTTTCATAGACTTCTCTCATTAATATTTCAATAATTCTTGCTTTTTGAACACTATAAATGGTTGTCTAAATTGCAAAACATACACCAAGAGAAATGAATTGGGTTGTAGGATTAGAAAATCAAGTGGATTTGTAGAGAGAGAAATACTTGAAGTAAGAGAGAGGAAATATTAAACTTTAGGAGTATTTTTGATGCATTCAAAATTTTGAGGTTTTATCTTTCAATTTTTTTTTTTTTTTTGAGGTTTTAAGCTATATTAACACATAAATCATTTTTGATGTACGTGCATAAAATAACATTCTTTGTTTTGTTTCGTCTTTTTTTCTTTTTCAAAATATCAAGATAGTGTCATTTTATTTCATTTTTTATATTATTGAGACGGTGCTGATTGTTGAATTTGTAATTTGATCGTTTGTTTGGCATCATCGTTGATAATTTTGATAACTCAATATTTTGCGATATGTCAGCACATTATGATTGAAACAATTGAATGTACAAAATAGCATATATATAATTGGTCCATCCATGTGCACTAACAAAAATAGGATCTAGGTGGATTAGATTAGTTGACATTAAAATGGTCTTATTTTTATTGAATAGTTTATTTTATTATTATTTATGATAGACTATGGTTGACCATTTTACTATTATATTTCAGTAACGTTTTGGATTCAACACTTTTGCTGGCTACTCTCATATTTTTCTTAATGGGCAGTTGAGTTCATCCTTTCTGGGTTTCAGAATCAACGGGAAGAAACAGAGGACGGGGTTTCAACAGAGCTAAAGCTGTACGATGATCCATGGAAAATCAGGAAAATGCTGACAAAGAGCGACTGCAGCGACAATTTGCATAGGCTGATGTTTTCCAAAGTAACAATTGAGAGGCATGTGAAGCCACAACTGAAGAAGCATGGATTTTCCGACGAAGAAATTGATAACGGGATCGATCTCAGGGTGTGGGATTACGACACTGAAACAGAGCATGTCGTGACATTCAAGAAGTGGGTTTCAAATAAAAGCTACATTTTTGGAACAAACTGGAAAAGCCAGTTTGTGGATAGGAGGGGATTAAAGACTGACGACGAGATTGGATTATTTTGGGATGATAACGAGTTCAGTTTCGGGTTTCGTGTTCTATCTCGAGCTCCCGCACAGCACTTGAATTAGTTGTAGGGGAGCAGAGGAGTTGAGAGAATTGGGTGGGTGGCTAAATTTCCTTCCTTGAGTATCTATTTTCATTGATTCTTTTTGGACAGAAATAGAATCAGTTTATGTATTATCTGAGCATGATCAGAGACTTTCAATTATATATAATCTTTCAATTATTATTATTATTATTTTCGTAAAAAGATTGTGAAACAAACTTTGTCCTCATTTACATACATTCAACTTCATTTTGGATACTTAGGAGTGTAGTAGTCTAATATTTCTATGGCTTGATTTTAGCATAACTTCATCCCTTAGTTTTTGGATCGTTCAGCTCTGTTAATTTCTGTTACCGGTAAGAAAAATCGGATAAGAAGAAAACAGCTCTTAATTGCGTCCGTTGGTGATGATGCCGAAAAAATCAGGTGGATTGGGGGTACCGAACCGATCGTTGCCGTCGCTTGGATTCAGATATCTGGCGTATAATTGTCTGCAAAAAAGACACCGTGAGAGGGGCGGGAGGGTCCCCGCCAAAGCCCTCTGGCATGAAATCAGTAAATCGTCTATTAGAGAATATATACTAAAGTACGTATTTCCTATATAAAAATGGCATACCTTGAGTTGGTATAGGAGGGAGTACCCACGTGGACCGGTCCTCTATTCATTTCTCACATTTACTGGAGTAAGGCCCATATAATTTAGCATGTTCAGAATATGCACATCAGTTGTTTTGTTGTTGTTGTCGGTAATGGAAAATTCTCTATTTTCTCGGTTTGGATCCTCTATTCCCAAACTCTATTCCATCTTCTATTCCACCATTAGATCATTGCCACCTGTCCATTAGTGATAAACAACATGATTTACCCAATTACACCGGAACATTGAGTTTAACGGAGACAATTGACGGAGAAGTCGTTCCAAATGAAAAAGGAAAGATTGAACGAGATTTCGGAGATGGAATTCGGTAACCAAATCTTCCTTACTTTTTTCCATAGGATTCAACAAACAACATCTACGATCGAAGAAAACAATACGTAACAATATTGGTCGCCTCTCAAGTAGGACTCTCCAAATCAAAATCGGTATAAGAAGTATTCATTGCTACAAAATGATACTTAATTTTCTGCAATATTTTGATTTCGTTTTCTTTTCCAATGTTAAAAGCACTTGAAGATTAATTAAATTGGTAGGAGTTTGTTTTTTCTTCGCCGCCAAGTGTTTGATGAAATGCCTCAATGACAAAGAGAACCTCTTTGTTTCCAGCACATCCAATTAATCTCTTTATGTTGGTATAAGGCTGTATTCATTGCTTCTGACTTTTTCTTTATGTTGGTAAAATTTTTGAATGCTAGAACTTAATCGGGTTGATCTTCCCCATGGTTCTTAAGCAGTAAGCAGCAACAGTTTTAGTATTGCACATCATCATTGTTTACTCATCTCCCCACTTTCATGAACCTATTTTTTTCTTTCTCATATTCGACATAAATGTAATAATTTCAGTTTATTTCTGCCCTATAAGCAATGGATAAAGATATTATTGATGAGACAACTACACGACGCAAACTGGAATTTCATTCCCAAGAGCAAGAGACTAATATAGAAGAGGAAATTCTTGATAATGGTAGTGGAGAGAATGTTAGAACTGAAAATTAGTCAGTTATTCTAGAAGCAAAAACTCCAAAAGTTGGTATGGAGTTTGATAGTGAAGAGGCAGCTTATAAATTTTACAATGAATATGTGAAGTTAGCTGGATTTAGTATTAGAAGGCACACTGTCCATATGGATATGAGGGGGATGATAATTGATCGGACATTTGTTTGTTCACGTCAAGGGCATAGAAAAAAGGATAAAAGAGATTGTGCTACCAAGTCTCATCGCCCAGAAACAAGAAATGGTTGTGGTGCAAAGATGAGGATTGATGCTCGTAATACGGGTAAATATAAAGTTGTCGATTTTGTTGTTGATCATAATAGTCATGAACTAGTGAGTCCATCTAAAAATCACCTCTTGAGATCCCATAGGACTATCACTGCTGCACTAGCCTTACAAGTAGACGATCTGGATAGCTCAGGAATAGCACCAAAAGCTGCATTTTCTTTAATGGCAAAACAAATAGGAGGGCGTGAAAATGTTGGATTTATTTTTCAAGATTACAAAAACTATTTACGTTCAAAGAGAACTCGGCAGATGAAGATAGGTGATACTGGAGGTGTACTAGATTACTTGCAGCAAAAACTGTTAAATGATCCTAACTTCTTTTATGCAATTCAAGTTGATGAAGATGGCTTAATAGCTAATATAATTTGGGTTGATGCACATATGATGGTTGATTATGCTCATTTTGGGGATGTCATATGTTTTGATACAACTTATAAGAAAAATAAAGATGGCAGACCATTTTCCCTCTTTGTTGGTGTAAACCACCATAAGCAAACTGTTATTTTTGGTGCAGCTTTATTGTATGATGAGACAGCTGCAACATTTATTTGGTTATTTGATACTTTTGCTAGAGCTATGTTAGGGAAACAACCTAAAACCATACTTACAGATCAAGATGCTGCAATGGCCAAGGCATTGGCAGAAGTATGGCCTGAAACATGTCATCGTTTGTGCATATGGCACATATACCAAAATGCAGCAATCCATCTGAGTAGTGTGTTTTCGAGCTTTGTGAGTTTCTCTAAGGACTTCATTTCTTGCATTTATGATTATGAAGAGGAAGAATAGTTTATTAGTGGGTGGCATAAAATGTTGGAAAAGTATGGGCTTCAAAGTAATGAATGGTTGGATAGGTTGTTCAAAATAAGAGAAAAGTGGGCACTCGTTTATGGGCGTCAATCATTTTGTGCTGATATGACAACTACTCAACGTAGTGAAAGTATGAATAGTGCTCTTAAACGATATGTGAACTGCAAGCATAATTTTTACGCTTTTCCATCACTTTGATAGATTAGTCGATGACCGTCGGTATGAGGAGTTGAAAGCAGATTTAAGATCAAGCCAAAGTACACCGGTTGCTTCTTTCCCAGTTCAAATATTAAGGCATGCAGCTAGCGTTTACACGCATGAAGTGTTTGAGTTAGTTCAAGATGAGTTGCGCAAGGCATACGATTCTAAGCTTGAATTATATGGTGATTTTGGAGAAATAGTTGAGTATAAGGTTATTCCTTTTGGAAAGAAATATCAGCACACCGTAAGGTATGTTTCATGTGAAAATAAAGTTACATGTAGTTGCAATAAGTTTGAGTTTGCAGGTATTTTATGTTCTCATGCACTAAAAGTTCTTTCTTCAAGAAATATACTAAAAATCCCTGAGTTTTACATTAAGAAGAGGTGGACTAAAGCAGCAAAAAAGAATATTGTTAAGGCACAATTCTCATCGGTGGGTGTAGAATGTTCTGGATCGATGAACAAAATGGATGAAAAGAAAGTGATTGGAGATCAATACAGAGAATTGTGTGGCTTAAATAATCAGTTAGCAACTCGTGCTACTTTAACCATGGAAACATTCAGAATTGTTAAAAATGGTCTTCTCAAGTTGATAGATGAAGTTGAAGCGAGCTTGGAGGCAAAACATAATCCACGATTGGAGGTTTGTGAAAAACAAAACATTGCAACACTGGGTGACATTGAACAGGGATTGAAGGAACATAAACATGTACCTGGTGGAATTACGATAAGAGGGTGGAAGAAAAAGGAAGACAAACCTGTGAGATCTGGAAAAAGGGCAAGGAGTGGGCTAGAGAAGAGTAAGCAAAGGAAGAAACAAAAGCAAGCTACATCCCCAGTAACCAAATCACTATAGCACGAAAAAGCAAAAATCTCACAAAACACATTCTCATTTCCACAAAACTTGACAATGTAACATACATCAACGTTAGAGCAGCAAGTAGGAGAGAGGGACAGAGCTTGATTATCTCTAGTTAAATAGTGAGTATTGATAAATATATAAAAACTTTCTACGGATCACATTTATTCATCATTGTTCGTTTTTCATGTGTATCACCATTGAGGCATTCTCATTTCCTAAAATGCAATTTATTCTCTATCATCGTTGTTCGTTTTGCACACCGATTTGCGAAGTTGTTACTTCTTCGCCTTGAAAAAGATCAGCTGCTTTGTCATAGTAAACAATAGCCTGTTCCAAGTTTTGATCTTGCTCATATAACTCAGCAATTTCCTGCATACAGAGATGGCAATCGCAAGTTCTATTTCAAATATATACTGTATTAACACATCTAATGATCGCTTGTCTAGCCACCACCACTATGAGGCGCAATTTCTTTCAGAAACAATTACTCAGTTACGTTGAGCAACAAAGGTACAAGTGAAGAAAAAGAGATTACATGAAGAGGATGTTTGAGAGACATTGACTTGTTAAACTTAAAAAAAATATGAAATTAACTGACTCACTTTGACAGTACCATCCAAATTTGTACCTTACAATATCTTGCAGACATACCGAGCCTCCCAATATCCATGAATAGATTTAGTGCTTGTTCTAGGCAAGCAATGGACTCTGCAAAGCATTCAATAATGAGAATGGTTGGGGAAAATACTAATAAAACCATGATGGATTCAACATTAATTTATGGGATTGATAATATCAATATCAATATCAATATTGACCAAATATCAAGGCATGAGAAGACCAAAATTAACATGTTACATGGACCGGTAACATCTGTGTATGAACAGTCAACAACGGGTGGCTTAACAAAAGAATTTTGCTTTAAGAGTCATGTATAATACACCAACAAGGAAACCATGTGTAAGCCTTCCCCATGCATTTGATATCAAATCGAACAAAGATTTTATGCCGCTTGTGTAATAATTTTTTAACGCTAACAGTGTACCAAAGTTTTACTCAGAGCAACATAGGCATACCACTAGAAGTTATATAGTCAGTGGCACTCAAATCTCTGATTAGCACCAAAAACATATAGATTGCTAAATAGATAAAGCGCCTTAGTGACATTCAATCTACTAAAGAACCAAGCATGGCATTAAAATGATACTGTGAGAGTAGTGACTGGTGCAAAAGAAGCAAACGCTGTTAAAATGATGCAACATAATTCCATGTTGCTGCTTACTGCTTAAGAACCATGGGGAAGATCAACCCGGTTAAGTTCTAGCATTCAAAAATTTTACCAACATAAAGAAAAAGTCAGAAGCAATGAATACAGCCTTATACCAACATAAAGAGATTAATTGGATGTGCTGGAAACAAAGAGGTTCTCTTTGTCATTGAGGCATTTCATCAAACACTTGGCGGCGAAGAAAAAACAAACTCCTACCAATTTAATTAATCTTCAAGTGCTTTTAACATTGGAAAAAGAAAACGAAATCAAAATATTGCAGAAAATTAAGTATCATTTTGTAGCAATGAATACAGCCTTATACTTACTGATTTTGATTCGGAGAGTCCTACTTGAGAGGCAGCCAATATTGTTCTGTATTGTTTTCTTCGATCGTAGATGTTGTTGCTGTTGAATCCTATGGAAAAAAGTAAGGAAGATTTGGTTACCGAATTCCATCTCCTGAAATCTCGTTCAATCTTTCCTTTTTCCGGCTGGAACGACTTCTCCGTCAATTGTCTCCGTTAAACTCAATGTTCCGGTGTAATTGGGTAAATCATGTTGTTTATCACTAATGGACAGGTGGCAATGATCTAACGGTGGAATAGAAGATGGAATAGAGTTTGGGAATAGAGGATCCAAACCGCTATTTTCTACAATGTATCTTTTCCTTTAGATGATACGTAAAGATAATAACATCTGGGTTTTACTTGAAATTTAGGAAAGTACGGAAAAATAAAGGAATTATTATTATTATTATTAGTATTAGTATTAGTACTATTAGTATTATTAGCAGCATGGCACAAAGAGAAAATCAAGAGCTGCTATGAAAACAGTCTTAACTGTACAAAGAAGAAAGAAAGAAGGATCAAAGTCTACATCATCAAACTACTGCAGAGCTCCTAATTATTAAGAATCAAGCTCACAAGATTTACAGAAGAAAGTTTTGCAAATATTGAAAGAAAACATAATTGTTTGTTAAATAGTTATCATTACAATAAGCATGGATATATATAGCTGCAGATCTACAGGAAAGCTTCCATCAAACTACTGAAAAGGCATTCCAAAGAAGCAAACTCAACGTAACCACCTTGTGTACTAAGTTGAAGACTACCTACCTAGTTGGAGTGCCCGCTAGAAGAGGGAAATAATATTTTTCCTTTTCAATAGCTCTAGTATTTTGAGTAAATAGAGTGGATTATTGACCTCATATATATATAGAGCCAAGGAGCTGTGAGGAGTGAATGTAGGATAAAAGATCTCAACCATTTTAAATCACGTGAGAATTTCTCTATCCCAAAAACTCTCATTTAAATTCTGTGATCATAACTTAACTGTTTGTATGTATGACATAACTGCTTAATCATTCATCCACTCAAACAAACAGAAACTTGATTATTTGCTATAATTGATTACTACTATACTGAGCCATAACAAGAAATATAAGATCATAACTTGTCTTAAATATCACTGATTAAAAATATTTTTGCTATGCACAACTCTAAACTTATATGCTTAACTGTTTGAAAATCATAGTTGTTATCTAAACATTTATCTGTTTGCATTGATGTTCTGAGTTGATCAAAGTCACTGATTGTATTTGGTACAGTAAACAGAGACCTCACAATTAGTATCACAACATATCAATTAAACTCTCACAGTTTGGTATAAGTGAATAGTGACCTTTCATTTACTATAAGAGCATGCTTCTAAGAGATTTAAGTATCTTTGAACTTAACAACTTGTGAAGGTCCAACTGTTACTCTATGGCTCTAGAAAGGAATGATTTTGAACAAGATATGATGTAAAATAATTGTTCTACTTCTACATTTGAAAATTATAATGCTAACGACTGTAGCTGTAGCTGGTTTGTTTTGCAAGAAGAAATCAATTCTTCAGCTCAAACAAAAACACGTGAAGAATCTACAAGTCAAAGTACACAAGGAAGTGACGATATATGAAGATTCAAATCAAACACTACTTTGCTTTATGACAAATGATAATAGTGATTTTGACAACTCAAATGACCACCCTGATGAGTTGATATCTTCAAGATCAAAGCTAACTAACGAAGAAATTGATGTCAAAGACCCGCCGACGTTCATAAACGAAGAAGATGGTCCCTCTGACTACTAAGACTAATCAATATTAAAAATAAACAAACAAAAACACCGAGCCATGGTTAGGTTACAACATAATAAAAATTAGTTCACACCGAGTAGTAACAAAACCACCACGTGTACACTGCCAGCAGTCCTCTTCAAGCCCCCACCATGTCTAGCGCGGACCTCCATGTGTCACGGCAACCACAAAACATGCATGGCGGAACATTCATCTTGAGGGATATTACCAGCAACCCACCTAAAGTGATCTCCAATATAGGAGCATTCTTGTGTAGCGTTACATGAGGGGGTCCAAGGATATACGTCGCTGCAGGGAACCGTGATCGACGGCTAACTACTCCCATGGGAGTAACTTCGAGTTGGTACGATTCCTTGAGGTCAAAGAGCCCTATGTTTGTTGTGAAATCAAAGAAGCTAAGAAGTTTGCCGCCTATGACAACAAACCTAGAACATAGTTTTTGAAGAATGGGGACAATAGTCAATGTGTTGAATTTACAATATCACTTTAGGGTGGAGATTGAAAGCTATTTCTTGGAGAGAGAGAGAGAGAGAGAGAGAGAGAGAGAGAGAGAGAGAGAGAGAGAGTGTGTGTGTGTGTGTGTGTGTGTTTGTGTGAGGACCCCGATCCACAGATCGTTCCTGGGCCTTTTGCTCTGGAATCCCGAAATAAATGTAATAAATGTGAATGACACATTTATATTAAAATACAGAGTCGTCACCCTCGTTTATAAAGAAAACGGGAGAAAAACTGAGATTGTGGGTTCGGAGGCTAAGTTACGAGTTGGGAAGGTTTTACGCACCCAACTCGCCCTTTCGGTCTCTTATAATTGCATGCTCGAATTTATATGTTACTTGTTTATTATACTATGTGACGGAAGATAACGGATCACGAAGATTTATATCTCCATTTACGTTATAAAATGTATACATGCTTTATTATTTACAAAAGAAACAAAATAAATATAATATATATTTATATTTAACGAAAATAACTAAAATAAAAATTTTAGTTAAAAGTATCTATTATATATATGTATTACAGATTTATCGACAGATATATATATATATATATATATATATATATAACATCAATTACATAAATAAGAACAGATGCTTCGAATCTCAAATTTAACGGATATATTACATGTACTTACATATTAAATGTACCGAAATGAATATATACATATATATTTGCAATTCATTCAACGTATTTACATATTGAAACGGATAAATAAAATTAACGAACGGAAGTGATTACCTTTTGTCGTTTTACAGAATTTGGGCCAAATTCTAAGTCGTAGTATTATATTTGATCAAGCTAGCTCGTAGTCTAACCGTTGTGCTTCCATTGCTACCGATACGAGGAAAGGAAGACTTACGTTTTTGATAATGGGTGTGTTCAAAGAACACTGTGTGTTTGTGTGTGTGTGTGAAATTTGCCCAGGGAAAGAACGATTTATTTTCTCGGGCTGATGGAGAGCAAGAGAGAGAGAGCAGAGAGCTTTTTTTTCTTTTTTATTCTTTCTTTCAGAGAGAGAGAGCTGAGAGTTGTTCTGTTGTGAGAGAGATGGATTGTTGATGGTCTGTTTGAGGGAGAAAGCTGAGGGCTCTTTTATAGGAGGGAGTTGGGATAGATATTTTGATGTTACTCTTGGGGCCAAGTTTGGAGGAAACTTCATTTTCGATCACCAAAGTCTTCAGCAGCCAGGCGGCTTAATTGACTTGTGAGGCAAAAGCTTGGTTTGGTGCACGACACACTTGGCATGGTGTCTACGCACCAAACCGTGCTTTCAGTGTATCAACGCATCAAACATGGTTTCAGCACACCAAAAGCCTGAATTTGCACCTACAACCTTCATCTTTCATTCTTTATATTTCAGATCCTCCGTCAATTTTATTTAATCTTTGTGCCTTGAAGTTGTTCCTTTTGTGCTTTGACCCTTCAAGCTTTGTATCTTCAGATTTGACCTTTGATGTTGATCTAACTGAAGTCGTTTGTATTTGTCGGATGTTGTTAGTCCTGTTTGATATTTTGTTTCCTAAAATAATCATAGAAACAAGTGTTAGTCCATTTATAAATAAATAATTATTTATATGACAATTCGTATAATGTAGGTGTACGAATCCTGGGTGTCTACAGTGAGTGTGTGTGTGTGTGTGTGAGGTAATTATCAAGTGAATAAAATTGGTGGAAAGTAGAGTTTTTATTTATTTATTACTCCCTCCGTCCTGGATAAATGTTTCTAGTTGATAAAACACAGAAATTAAGAAATATAATTAATGATGTGCTGTAAAATGTGTTCTAACGATAATACACATGAACATTAATTGTATTCAACTATTCCAAATAATTAACTTTCTTTGGGATGCATTATATTAAATTAATCTTTAAGGGTATATTAGGAAGAATGATGGAAAATAGGTAGATCAAAAATCTTTAAGAACATTAGTTGATATATCCTAAAATATAAAGTAGGAACATTTATCTAGGACGAAGGGACTAATTTATTTTTTTGCAGAGAATGCGATCAAAGTTCGAAGATGAAGTAGTCTTTTGTCATTTAACAGTTGTACCCCCTAATTTGTTTTATAATAAGAAGATTTATCCTTTCTAATGTCATTTTCTGTTTGATTTGGTTTGAGAATTGGATCGAATGAGTGTTTTGTCAAGTTTTAGTAGTTTGAGATGGGCTATTGTATTGGTTTTCAGTTCAAGGGGGTGACACATTAACTTGGAGTAGTTTAGGGGGGTTTATTGTAATTTACCCTTAATTTCATTAGTCTTATTCAAATTGCATGATGTTTTGTGCTATACTTATTTTCTTAAATCATAATTATACACATTTTCTCTCTCTAACGTGTTTTAACTAAGAATATTTTTTCTTCTACTTTAATTATGTTACTACAACAATATGACTAAGAAAGTTATAGTTTTGGGGCACCCAAAATTAAGCTCTTTTTCAACGGTCCAACATTTGGTCATCATTGACCACCTTCTATATGTGTGTTTGTTGTTTTTTGCATGTTATGTAATCACGAACCGGATAAAAAAGTAACTTTAAAATGAACTTTTTTTGTTATTAATCACACAAATCGAGATCGACACTTGTCATAGAAGATGAGTGTCTAGCATCTTTTCTTCTTTTACCTAACCTCTGAACCCAATAAATTAATAAGATTTTCTTGTGTTTTGCGTAGACCTAAAGATATATAGGCGTAGGGCGACTCTAGTTAATTCAAAAATGGTTCTTGGCAACGAACGATTATTTGAGATTCTCACAAGCACCAGCCAGAAACAATTGCTATCTATGCCTGTTTACCCACACTTCTACATATCTGTAGGTCTAGCCAGCCCTTTAAGTGGCGAAATCACTATATATGTTCCATCTCAATGCAAACAGTTAGTCAGTTATCACCTCTACCTATACATACCTTCCCAAAAATATGCTTTATTGATGCCACTTTGTCTACAGAAGTATGTAGTTTTTTTATTTTTTGATAGTTGAGGAGTAAACCACCACAACAACAACAACATGGTCATATTGAACTCACCAATGAAACTAAAAACACCACTTGGACCCTACTTAATTGCTGCCACTTTGTCTAAAGAAGAACATTACTATGTATCACAGAGGAGGGTTTTAGTAGGGAACACCCCTACTCCATTCACTATTACTTTTTCGCAAGATTAGTCTTAAGCCAGATTATTCATCTCAATTGACTGTACTACCCTTGACAGATCTTTTGGATGGATCAATGTTTATGAAAAACAATAAAAGCTAACACTTTTGAAATGGTATGATTAGACCATCCAAGTTAATATTGGTGAAAAATCACCACCAACAGAACGTCGACACGTGTCACGAAGAAGGGTAAGAAGGTAAAACCCAAATTACGACGCATGGAAAATAACGTCCAAGTACAATGCACCACAGGGTACCTGGTAAAATCGTAGGAGGACTCTTAGCCGTAAAACACGGCAGAGGTGAATTCCTACGCAAGTAAAGAACCCTAAACCTAAGGACTCTACACTATATAGTAGGACAAAACAACACATGGTAAGGTATCACAAAACGGTTGCCCTATCGCTTCTCTTCAAACACGACTAACTTAACTAGCCACAGAGGGTCCTCCATAGAGGCTACTCTGAGGGGACTTTAGATCTCTAATTCTTTGTCTCTGTTCTCAGATCTTCCGACGGTCTCGGAGAGGGTGAATTTTAGTGGCAACAACAACTAAAATTGTATAGATTTGGAAACTATTAGCATACTCTTAGATGTGAATTCGAAAATTAATTTTCCTACTATGACTAATGAATGATACCTCCTTACTTAAGCAACATAATTTGAGATAATTGAGGTCTTATCTAGCGGTAGGTATGCAAATTTTTTTTTTCTTTTTAGTTCAACATAAAATCTTATACTTCATTGCGCACTATATAAATTTATACTCTTTCATGGTAAATATGTATGGGGAATTACCCAACTTTTAGCCATAGGCCTCAAAATGACCGTGTGTTTTACTTAATGTATCTTGTTCTTCGTTGGTCAGGAAAGCAATGAGGGAGGAAATGGATAACACTCCCTCCCCTTTCTATATTATTGTTCTGTTTGACGTTTTTGAGGAATCTTTCTGCCAAGTTCACTAGTCCGCGACATTCTACCTTTCTATTCACTAACCTCAGAGACAAAACACATAACTCGTAGTATTTTTTAGGTACTACGAATTACTTGTTTTGTGATTTTGAACAATATAAAAAAATATACGTCAAATTTTTATTTGAAAATAATCTGTTTGACTAAAAAAAGTCAAACATGATAATAATTTAGGAACGGAGAGAGTAGAAGCTAACGTCTATTGAGAAAAAACTATTAATGACTAACAAAATTTAGTTGAGCACTTATGTGTCCAAATAAAAACATATGTGTCCAAATAAAAACATTTTAATGACTACCAAAATATAGTTGAGCATTTATGTGGTCAGTAAAACACGAAACTACTGTATATATAGGACTAACATACGTAATCTATGGCCATAACCATCACAAGAGAGAAAAGAAAAGTCTCTTTTACGTTATCTTTGGTTCAATCTGATAAAAGGTATGACAGCCTTGTCGTTGTTCATGGTATTTCATCATAAACTAATGTCTTTGACTATTTTATATGATGAAATGCAATGAACAACGACTAGGTTGTGGATCTTATTTGAATGTGAGAACTAAGTGATTTGTATGGTAAGACGATCTATTTATGTAAGTTATTGTCTACCAAATACGATGTCGTTAATAATGGTTATTTTTTTTATTAGTTGGTATATTTTCTTTAAAATCCTCACTCTTCACTCTCAATGACCAATGGTGGCAAAAGCTATTAGTCGTGGTAAGTTTTGTTTTTTTATTTTTTTTCCTTTCCCTTTTCTTTGATTGTAATCCTTCTTAGATCTTAGATCTTGTTTTTAAATGCTGAGGACCTGTCCAAAACGATAAAATTAGAAAATATTTTTATGGGTTTTAGTTGTAATAGTCAACTTAGTTTTCACTTTTTTCAATATTTTGGAGAGATAAATTATATTATTTGATAAATGGTTGAAGGCATTGAATGATTTATAAACTATCACATGCTTCTATTTATCATTTTCATCTCAACTTTGTTACTCATAATTCATTTGGTATTAAATTCTAGGAGAAATTCGAATACGGATCAAAGAATAAAAAGGTTTGACTCGCTGAGTTTTATTTATTTATTTTTTTTCCAAGATATCCCCCGCCCGAAGATTTAATATTAATTCCCGAACTGGGTAGGACTTCAAGGGCCATAAAACTTTCCCTACTAAATTCTAATACATCTGTGTTCTCTTGGCTCGAACTCGAGACCTATGATAAGGTTAGAGTAGCTGGTTATAGAGTGAAAAATGAAGCAAATTGCATATTTTGTTAGAAAAAAAATTAAATTATAATTTTGGACAATAAGAGAGACATGTAGGCTATTAATTTACTACACATTATTTTGCCATATTTACTAATACTAAATAGTTTCATCTACTTCTCTCATCAATATTTCAATAATTCTTGCTTTTTGAACACTATAAATGGTTGTCTAAATTGCAAAACATACACAAAAAGAAATGAATTGGGTTGTAGGATTAGAAAATCAAGTGGATTTGCAGAGAGAGAAATACTTGATGTAAGAGAGAGGAAATATTAAACTTTAGGAGGATTTTTGATGCATTAAAAAATTTGAGGTTTTATCTTTTTTTTTATTTATAATTTTTTAAGCTATATTAACACATAAATCATCTTTGAGGTACATGCATCTTTGAGGTACGTGCATGAAATATCATTCTTTGGTTTGTTTCGTCTTTCTTACAAAATATTAGGATAATTTCATTTTATTTCATTCTTTATATTATTGATGCTGATGGTTGAATTTGTGGTTTCATTGTTTGTTTGGTATCGTCGTTGATCTATGTGATAACTCGAAATTTTGCGAAATGTCGCATATTACGATTGAAACAATTGAATGTACGAAAATAACATATATAATTGGTCCATGTAGGTGCACTAACAAAAATCAGATCTAGATGGATTAGATTAGCTAATTAAAATGATCTTATTTTTATTGAATAGTCTATTTTTATTATTATTTTTTTTGATAGACTATGATTGACCGATTTATTCTATCTCACTAATGATTTGTTTTTTTTTTCAAAATAGAATGGTTAAAATGGTATCCAAAGCAAGTACAATTGTAAAAATTGACATTAGGTTTATGAGTTATGAATATCGGTAAAAAGGTGAAAAGGAGAATACGGAGTTTAGGATTAAAGATAGGAAAAAGAGAGTTGCTATTCACACCCCCAAACATCTAAGTACACCCCCCTCATTTATTGCAAAAACTCCATTATAAATTTTGACCTAAATGCCCTTAATATTACTAAGTACACCATTTTATTTTTAATTTATTCCAAAAAGCTCTAAGTACACCCCCAATTTTTTGAGTACACCCCAACCTTCTCTCTCAACATATTCGTTCCTCCAACAACATTCAAACACCCTATTCATCTCCATCCAAGTTCCATCAAACTCCAAACCCTAAGTCTCCAAAAATCTATCCACATTGCTGCTAATGGAGCACAAACAAGTGAAAGGGACCAATTATGTAAATATTTCATCTCATTTATTGGCTTAAATTTTAATTTTCTTTCATTTTTCGAAGAAGAGACGGAGTACGTGGTGGGTTCGTCCCTATTCTACCGAACACCCTTAGGGGGCTATAGAACCACAGAAGAGTTGTTCGGCTACCCCCTTTATTTTGAACACTCTGTAGTGTGATTCTAACTCTTTTGGACTCGACTATTGTTCTAGCATAGTTGTGCATTCGTGTTGCCTCTGTTGAAATGCTGCCTCCGTTTGCACTCGTGGTGCTGCTTCCATGCCATTACATAATAGCCAGCACTACAAGAGCATCAGCAAATTAACTTGTATATGACATCTCTGCATCAATGTCTCATCCTTTATCTGGCTAGTCCCCAGCCAAGTTCATCTCACAAGGAACCCTCTATACACATCCAAGTCAACATGAAAGGATTGATTATATTGTAACATTTGGCTCAGTTACGAAACCTCCAACAATCTGATTTCTCGTCTCTCTCTGTGTGTGTGTGTGTGTGTGTGTGTGTGTGTGTGTGTGTGTAAGGATGTTTGCATATTCACTTCATCAATCTTCTTTAGAGGAAAGACTATTGGATGTAGATCTATCTTTAGAGGATTTGTCTTTATAGATAAGGTTTCTTTAGTGGAAGGTATTAAGCATAACATCTTAAGCATATCACAAGTATGTGACAAAGGTGTGAATTGCACTTTCACCTCTTCTAAGTGCTTTGTTAAGGATTGTGAATTCGAGTTTGTCTTGCTCACTGGTTTTAGAAAAGGAAATGTTTTTGTAATTGATTTATTATCTGTTAAAAGTGTTTCGTAACTATGTCTATGTTGGTTTTGGCACAAAAGACTTTCACATATCAATTTTAAATACTTATCAAAACCTTCCAATGGTAACCTTGTAAATGGCCTTCCATGTGTGTCATCAAGTGTGATAAAAAAATGTATGGCTTTTGCATTAGTTAAGCTTTCTAAAACTTCTTTCAAATTAATCCTAACCTTGTTTTTCTACCACACGACCAATTTTGCTTTTACACATGGATTTGTTTAGACCCATTACAACTGCTAGTTTGGGAGGAAGCAAATATACCTTGGTGGTGGTTGATGATTACTCAACAGATACATAGGTTGAGATGATGCACTCCAAAGATGAAACTTGCAACATCGCAACCTCACTATTTCGATTAATTACTCAAGACGCAAGAAGAAAATGACATTGTGAGTATGCACTCAAATAATGGAGGAGAATTAAAAAATTACAGAGTGGTTAAGTACTGTGATGATCATGGTATTGATCATAATTTTTCAGCTGCTTGAACACCTCAATAAGATGGTGTTTCTGAAAGAAGGAATATAACTTTGATCGAACTCATGAATCAATGTTTCCATTTTTCAAGAGAAAAAAACAACAACAACAACAACACCAACAACAATTATGGACCCTAATTCCACCAGGCTTGGCATTTGCGAAATCATAGAGCCCCTGCAGGGAGCCGTGACCGAAAGCTAACTACTCCCATAGGAGTAACATCGAGTTGCTACGATTCTTTGAGGTCAAAGAGCCCTATGTTTGTTGTGAAATCAAAGAAGCTAATTGGTTTGACGACTATGACAACAAACCTGGAACATAGTTTATTGAAGAAAGGGGATAATAGTCAAAGTGTTGAATTTACGATACCACATTAGGGTGGAGATTGAAAGCTATTTCTTGGAGAGAGAGAGAGAGAGAGAGAGAGAGAGAGAGAGAGAGAGAGAGAGAGAGAGAGAGAGAGAGTTAACTATCATGTGAATAAAATTGGTGGAAGGTAGAGTTTTTATTTATTTATTGCAGAGAATCCGATCAAAGTTAGAAGATGAAGTAATCTTTTGCCATTTAACAGTTGTACCCGTAATTTGTGTTTTAACAAGATTTCTCCTTTTTAATGTCATTTTCTGTTTGATTTGGTCTGAGAATTGGATAAAATGAGTATTCTGTCAAGTTTTAGTAGTTTGAGAGGGGCTATTGTTGGGGTTTTTAGTTCAATGGGGTGACACTTTAAATTAGAGTAGTTTAGGGGAGTTTATTGTAATTTACTCTTAATTGCATTAGTCTTATTCAAATTGCATGAATT
This sequence comes from Platycodon grandiflorus, assembly GCA_016624345.1. Lineage (NCBI taxonomy): Eukaryota > Viridiplantae > Streptophyta > Magnoliopsida > Asterales > Campanulaceae > Platycodon > Platycodon grandiflorus. The sequence goes on from CM028362.1 coordinate 38,903,270, forward strand.
TTGTGTTAGTACTTATTTTCTTAAATCGTAATTATACACATTTTCTCTCTATAACGTGTTTTAGCTAAAAATATTTTTCTTTTACTTTAATTTAATTTGTTACTACAACAGTATGACTAAGAAAGTCAGAATTTTGAGGCACCCAAAATTAAGCTCTCTTTTGACGGTCCAACATTTGATCATCATTGACCATGCACCTTCTATGTGTGTTGGTTATTTTTTGCATGTTGACTAATCACGAATAGGATAAAAAAGGAATATTAAAAAGAACTTTTTTTGTTATTAATCACAAAAATCGAGATCGACACAAGTCACGGAAGATGGGTGTCTACCACCTTTTCTTCTTTTATCTAACCCCTAAACCCAATAAATAAGATTTTTTTGTGTTTTTATTAGACCTAAAGATAGGTGCAGGGCGACTCTAGTTAGAGCCCATTTGGTACAGCGTTTACAAAATGCAGTGTTTTTTAAAAATGCAGGGTTTTAAAAAACGTGTTTTAAAAACGGAGGTCTTTCCTTATAAATACGTTTGGGATATCACTTCAATACGTAGCTTTTTTCCTAAGCGTTTTAAACCTACGTTTTGAAAAGTGGAATTCCGCGTTTAAAATGCGCGTTTTGAAAATGCTTTTTGCCGCATTGAAACACATTTTTGTAAATAAGGCGTTTTATCCCCATTTAAAAACACTCGATCAAATGGGCTCTAATTCAAAAATCGTTCTTGGCAACGAACGATTATTTGAGATTCTCACAAGCACCAGCCATAAACAATTGCTATGCCTATTTACCCACAATCCTCACGGATAACCAACTTCAACATTTCTAGCCCTTGACCATCCAACACCAACTCTAACCCTTTAGGTAGCAAAGCACTATGTTCTATCTCAATGCAAACAGTTACTCGGTTATCACCTCTACCTGTACGTACCTTCCCAAAAATATGACCATGGCATGACGATTGAATTTACTTACCCACTAATTGCTGCCACTTTGTCTACAGAAGTACCTACCTTTTTACTGTCTAAGAGAGGGTGAATTTTTGTGGCAACACAAACTAAAATTGTATAGATTTGTTAACAATTAGCGTAATCTTAGGAGCAAACTACACAAATCGTCCTTGTGGTATATCACTTTTTTTTATTTTGGTCGTGATACTGAAATTCAAAAAATTAAGTCCTTGTACTATAAATTTTTTCGCAGTTGGTCCTTCAATCCAAGTCCGTTAATTTTTTTCCATTAATTACACTCACGTGACTCGAACGTGCTTTTAACCAGGGGTAAAATTGTCCATATATTTTTTTCTTTTGAATAGACAAAAATACTTATAAAATCTTTATTTTTAATACTTTGATAAAAGGGTATTAATGCAATTTCATACCCCTTTCTTCTTCATCCCACCCCCTTCCCTTCCGTCCACCATGGCTGCCACCACCATTTATGAAGGTATTAGGTCTCTCTCTTCCAGGTTCTTATATTATGTCTATCCCTCAATTTGTCTCTTCATCTTCCATTCCATCCAAAGAAAACCCACACTCAATGCTATCGACCAAATTAATTAAAGTTCCTCTTAAAATTCCCATTTTCAAATCTGGGCAAGGGAAAATTTGTTGGGCAGGAAAGGGTTCGAAAAAAATGATTGGTGGATTCAAACTCACATTTGGTTGTTCATGGTTCTTGACGGGGAGAGAGGGCACTAACGGAGGAATGGAGAGAGAGAGAGTATCCGGAGGAATGACCTACTTTTCCTGCTTAACCAGAGATGGGCGGTTCTGTCAGCAGCCGGAAGGATGAGTGGGCGGCGAAACTTCAGCCCATTTTAGCCGGACTGGAAAGTTAGTGTTGGGAGATCTCAGAGATTTGGGCATAGATTGGGAATTCGTGTTGGGGGTTCTTGAGTGCCACCTCCGTCGAAATCATAGAAGGGCTTGTCGAAGTCAATCAAAGCATGGGAAAAAGGAAGTGAGAATTACATAGATAATGAGGGCCAGTCCTTCGTCAATTTCATCTTGACCAGTGGAAAAAGGGGGCAACCTAAATAAGCTTAACCACTAGTCATAGGAAGAAAGATGGTGGGAATTCTTTCCAAAAGGGAAAGGTTTAGTATATAAAAGAGGGGGACTATCTTCCTTCTTTATCTCACTCCATGGAAGCAGCTTTTCCCTCATGGAAGCTCTGAGTTTTGGGTTTTCATGCGGTGGTGGAAATGGCCGGATCTCACATTTGTTATTCACAAATGGTCCGTGTACTTTTTATATTGAAATGACAATTTTACCCTTGTTAAAAATCATGTGAAAGGCACGTGTCAACACTTAACGACTAAAAATTAACGGATGGACCTGGTACCAACACTTATGGGCCAAGCATCACTCTAAAGTGAGCAAAATAAATAAATTTTTTATTAAATTATTATATTTTTATTAAAAGTTTATCTTTCGGGATGCAAAATCATTTATTAAATTATTGTAATCGATTTCATTTAATAATTCTTTTTCAATCAATAATAAAGCTAGTCCACTTACTCTTTTTTAGACATTGTCGATCGATCTTAGATATGATTCTATTAATTTTGATTTTGAAAAATTTCATTTTGCCAAAACAACAACTATGAGAATCGTTAACATTATTTTATAAGCGATATACGCATTTGAAAACGAATCAAGTCTTATTATATAATTAAGAATGTAAATTGGTGTATCATTTTTTTTACTTGTATAATTTCTCTTAAAATTTTAGTTCTGCAAATAAATTTAATCCATCAATATCAAAGTTCTCATTATGTTTTAATGAAAGTTCAAGGTTAAGGGAATTTTCTTTTAAATTTTCATTATCCAATGACCTTAATTTCTCAATGATAAATAGACAACCAAAAATATCCGATGCATTTTAAATTATTCAAATCTACTTTGAAATGAAGTAATTGTTTTTATCTATAATTATGAACAAAAAGTATTCAACTTTAAATGATTTTTAAGAACATCTTACAATTTCATTCTCAATAATTTTATCAAATCGTTTCTTTCTACGAAAAGTACATTTTTACGGAACTTAGGTTCTATATTCACTTCTATAGTAATTTTTCGTGGAAATTATAACATTTTCAAATACGTCTTCCCTATCTTTTTAATAAATGAAATAAGACATTCAATTGTTATATAGCAACATCGACACATATCTTTTGATTGCATATTTTTACTAACCAAGTTTACGAAAATAATATTTCATAGAAAACATCATGCCTAATAAAAACTTAAAACTTTTTAATCTTATAAATTGTTAAACTATTAAATGAGTGGGTGACTAAGAGTTACTCCTAACATTAATTTTTTTTTAAAATATGAGGCCTAATATTTTTGAGGCCTAAAGCAAGGGCTTTGGTGGCTTTACCCTTGGGCCGGCCTTGACCAACTGTGTATGATCGACCAGTACAGGGACAAATTGCGAGCAAAAAGGACCAATTTCGAAAGTGCTATAGTACACGGATGATTTGTGTAGTTTGCTCTAATCTTAGATGTGAATGCAGAAATTAATTTTCCTACATGGACTAATGAATGGTACCTCCTTACTTAAGCAACATAATTTGAGATAATTGAGGTCTTATCTAGAGGTAGGGATGTAATTTTTTTTCTTTTCAATTCAACATAAAATCTAATACTTCACTGCGCACTATATAAATTTATACTCTTTTATGGTAAATATGTATGGGGGAATTACCCAACTTTTAGCCACAGGCCTCAAAATGACCGTGTGTTTTACTTAATGTATCTTGTTCTTCGTTGGTCAGGAAAGCAATGAGGGAGGAAATGGATATTACTCCCTCCCATTTCTAAATTATTATTCTGTTTGACGTTTTGAGGAATCTCTATGCCGAGTTCACTAGTCTGTGACATTCTATCTTTTTATTCACTAACCTCACAGACAAAACACCTAATTCGTAGTATTTTTTAGGTAATACGAATTATGTGTTTTGTGATTTTGAACAATATAAAAAATATACGTCAAATTTTTATTTGAAAATAATTTGTTTGACTAAAAAAAGTCAAACATGACAATAATTTAGGAACGGAGGGAGTAGAAGATAACGGCTATTGAGAAAAAACTATTAATGACTACCAAAATTTAGTTGAGCACTTATGTGTCCAAATAAAAACTTTTTAATGACTACCGAAATATAGTTGAGCATTTATGTGGTCAGTAAAACACAAAACTACTATATATATAGGACTAACATGCGGAATCTATGGCCACGACCATCACAAGAGAGAAAACAAAAGTCTATTTTATGTTATCTCTGGTTCAATCTGATAAAAGGTACGACAGCCTTGTCGTTGTTCATGGTATTTCATCGTAAACTAATGTCTTTGACTATTTTATATGATGAAATGCCATGAATAGCGACTAGGTTGTGGATCTTATCTGAATGTAAGAACTAAATAATTTGTATGGTAAGACGATCTATTTATATAAGTTATCATCTACCAAATACAATGTCGTTAATAATGGTGATTTTATTTATTAGTTGGTATATTCCCTTTAAAATCCTCACTCTTCACTCTCAATGACGGATGGTGGCAAAAGATATTAGTCATGGTAAGTTTAGTTTTTTTTTTTAAAATTTTTTTTTCCCTTTCCCTTTTCTCTGATTGTAATCCATCTTAGATCTTTTTTTTAAGGAGAAATTGCTGGCCGGTCCACTTTTCCAAAATTTTTTTCTCTCCTGTACACCCTTTTTTTTTAACTGCTAAAAGACATTTTGAAAATTTTCTTCCTAAAATACCCTCAACAATATCGTTGCTTCAGATTTGAGATTCAAATTGATGTATAAATGATTTCATGTTGTTAATATAGTCTTTCTTCATGTTTGGGTATCAATTTTCATGCATAAAATACGAATTTGATCAAATTCAAATTTTTTGAGTTCATCCCATTTTTCTTTGTTCTTGAGCTGTTTTGGCTACTTAAATCTCTGTTTTAAGCTTCGAATTTGTTTAAAATCAATCTCATATTATTATCCTAACTTAGTACTATATTTGTGTACAATTTTTCTACTAAAAAACACAATTTTTGAGCTTCAAATCAAGCTTGACAGTGTGCTGTCCGAAAACAAAGGAAGATGTTCTTGGACTGATTTAATTCGCCAATCGCAGTATGCTGGGCAACGCAACGGGGTTCCCCAATTTACAAAAGTGGTGCATCGCGATGCTTTGGTTCCCTAAAACGCGCTGCGATGATCGCGATGCACCAATTGTTGCGTCGCGATTCCCCAATTTGCAAAAGTGGTGCATCGCGATGCTTTGGTTCTCTAAAGCGCACTGCGATGATCGCGATGCACCAATTGTTGTATCGCAATGCCCCAATTTGGTGCATCGCGATGCCTTGGTTGCTCATCACGATATTTTGGTTCCCTAAAGCGCGCTGCGATGATCGCGATGCACCAATTGTTGCATCGCGATGCCCCAATTTAGTGCATCGCGATGCCTTGGGTTATTAAAGCGCGCGTGTTTTTCTTTCATTAATGGCATAATTGTCTTTTCGCCCCAAAAATGTCTTTTTTCGATTTTTAAAAAAGATGAGTGGACTGAAACAATTACAAATATTTAAAAAGAGACCAGCCTGTAATTCACCATTTTTTTTAAATGCTGTGGACCTGCCCAAAACGATAAAAGTAAAAAATATTTTTATGGGCTTTAATTGTAATAGTCAACTTTGTTTTCACTTTTTTCAATATTTTGGAGAGATAAATTTTATTATTTGATAACTGATTGATGGCATTGAATGATTTATAAACCATCTCATGCTTCTATTTATCATTTTCATCTCATCTTTGTTACTCATAATTCATTTGGTATTAAATTTTAGGAGAAATTCGAATATGGATCAAAGAATAAAAAGGTTGGACTAGCTGATTTTTATTTTTTATTTATTTGGTTTTCCATTGCATCCCCTATCCGAAGATTTAATATTAATTCCCGAGATGGATAGGATTTCAAGGGCTATAAAACTTTTCCTACTAAATTTTAATACAACTGCATTCTCATGGTTCGAACTCGAAACCAATGGTAAGGTTAGAGTGACTGGTTATAGAGTGAGAAATGAAGCAAATTGCATATTTTGTTAGAAAAAAAATTAAATTGTAATTTTGGAGAATAAGAGAGACATGTACGCTACTTATTTAATAGGCTTAAATCGCAATTTGGTCACTCTACTTTGACAGAAAATTCATTAAGCTCACTCTACAAATTTTTTTCTCAATTTCATCACTATACTTGGCATGTTGAGTCAATAAACTCACCGCGCTTGACTTCCGTTTGTTTTGTTGGATGGAAGACTACAAAAAGACCAAAATGCCCTTTACCTTAAATCGATATTTAGTCACCCTACTTTGACAGAAAATGTATTAAGATTAATAGTATAAAATTTTGTGTATAAAATATTTAAAATAATCAAGTCAGTTAAACAAGTTATTTCAAATATAATAAAATAACATAATTTCAGACTAATTCTTAAAAATATTAAACAAAAATTAGGTTAACTTATCAGAATTCTTAATTAAAATTAATAAAAGATTATGTTGGTCTTTTCTAAAGCAATAAATTCTTTAGCTTGACTTTTTTTTATATATAAAACTAATTATATTAAACAAATGCATTAAACTAATTATATGTGTGTTAGTGGCAATTGAGCCTAGCATTATGATTCTGATGATTTCTTGACTGAGTTTTTCAAGAAAGGTTGTGGGTCTTTCATGACTTTGGTCCATTTGGATTTCAAAAAATTGGATCGATTTGGGGTTCTTGAAGGAGTTAGGGAGTACGTGCAGATTGAACTTGGAATGAAGAGATGCTAATTTGGGTGTTTGATCTTTTTCCATAGTTGCTTAATTTTTGGGTTTTTGTTTGTTCTTGGTTACAATGAATTTTAATATTTTAGTAATGACATTTTCGGATTTTTAGGATAATTATAAACTTTTTATTCAAAAATTAGGATGGAGTGATGAACTTGTATTTATGTCTAAGTGCAGTGATTAAATTGATAGTTATTAGTAAGAGTATTTTTGGGATTTAAAAAAAATAATAAGTTTTTCATCCAAAAATTTGGACGGAGTGATTAACGTAGGATTTATGCCAAGTATAGTGATGAAATTGAGAAAAAAAAATGTTGGGTGAGCGTAATAAATTTTTTATCAAAGTAGGGTGACCAAATTGCGATTTAAGCCTATTTAATACACATTATTTTGCATTATTTACTAATACTAAATAGTTTCATCTACTTCTCTCATCAATATTTTAATAATTCTTGCTTTTTGAACACTATAAATGGCAGTCTAAATTGCAAAACATACACCAAAAGAAATGAATTGGGTTGTAGGATTAGAAAATCAAGTTGATTTGTAGAGAGAGAAATACTTGAGGTAAGAGAGAGGAAAGATTAAACTTTAGGAGTATTTTTGATGCATTAAAAATTTTGAGGTTTTATCTTCTTCTTCTTCTTCTTCTTTTTTTTTTTTTTTTTTTTGAGGTTTTAAGCTATATTAACACATAAATCATCTTTTGAGGTACATGCATCTTTGAGGTACGTGCATGAAATATCTTTCTTTCAAAATATTAGAATAATTTCATTTTATTTCATTCTTTATATTATTGATATTGAACGTTGAATCTGTGATTTGATTGTTTGTTTGGTATCGCGGTTAATCTATGTGATAACTCGAAATTTTGCAAAGTGTCGCATATTACGATTGAAACAATTGAATGTACGAAAATAACATACTCTCTCCGTCTCAAATAAATGTTCATAATTTTTATTTTTGGATGTCTCAACTAATGCTCCTAAAGACTTTTGATCTACCTATTATTTACAATTCTTTCTAATATACCCTTAAAATTTCATTTAATATAACACATCCCAAAGAAACTAAATTATTTAGAATAGTTAAATTCAATTAATATTTATAGGTATTATCGTCGCAACATATTTTACAATATATTATTAATTATGGAATTATATAAGTATTTGGTCCCTCGACTTTACAAAAACTATGCGTTTGATTTCCCCTCATCAAAAAAATTCATTCTGCTCACTCAATTTGTATTTCCTTGTAAGATTCTCCGTTCAAATCGTTAACATTAAATTTTTCATTTAGTTTTTAAAAAATACTCAAACTACCCTTTACGTTTTTAGATAACCTTTCGCTGTGTGGGAAGAGGCACTTTAGTAATGGTGGTGAATGGACAGAATGGATTCTTGATCCCCAGCTCTCAGCTCTCAGCTCCAGCTCCAGCCTTCATCACCCCCACCTTTTCCAAAAGCTTTCCTTTTTTATAGTCCTTCTATTCTTCTTATTTCACCATTGTTAAGCTTGTTTTCCAGCTCCACTATTAGCTCAAATCCATCTTTATCCTTTTCCTCTCTTTACAATTTCTTTTTTTCCCTCCTGATTTATCCATATTTTCGCTTTAAAATAAAATCCTTAATATTTATCTAAAACAAAAAAGTCTCTTTCTCCACTCCAGCATTAAAGTCTCTTGTTTGAGCTTCACAGAATCTTATACCCTAGTGTGTGTGTGTGTGGGTGAAATTTTCTAGACACTGATTCCATCTGGGTACCCATTTCTCGACTTTATTTGACCTCTAATCCAAGCTTTAGCACCATCTGGGTACCTATTTCATGCCTAGATTTGGAACCCATTAATTTCTCTTCACATATAGCTGTTTCTGCTTCTGTTTCTTAAACACTACAGATCCGTATAGCTCACTTTAAAACGAATAATTACGTATCAAAAACAACAAATGATGGAGAGAAACCTGAGGAAGTAGAAGCCGGATCAAATGGGTTGAGAGCTGATTGCGGATTGGGGACTGTTCTTGTTGATTGAGGTGTTTGGACGAAGAGAAAGATGGAGAAAGGCGATCTGTATGTGTGGGTGTATGTGTTTATGTATGGATCATCATCGTCTTCTTTTCTTGAGTGACCCAGCTCAGATCTCTCTGTCTCTCCCTCTCTCTCTGTCCGACTTCAGTGTGTGCGACTGTGTGTGGAAGAGAAGAGGTATGGCGTACGTAGATCGTCGTGTCTAAGGAATCCATGGCACCGGAAGCTCTCGCCAGAATCCATGGCACTGGAAGCTCTCGCTGGAATCTCAATTACTAATTTTTTTTTCTTAAACAGATACAGAATTACAAACACAGACATACAAACACAAAGAAAGACGTGGGTAGTTTGGGTATTTTTTAAAAATAAACGAAAATTATAATGGTAACGGCCTTAAGGTGAAATCTCACAAGGAAATGTAAATTGAGTGATCAGAATGAATTTTTTGACGAGGAGAGACGAAAAGTTTTCGTAAAACGAACTAAATAATTATATAATTCTTAATTATGTTTCTTAATTCATGTCATTTATCAATTAGGAACAATTATCTGATGAAGGGAGTATATAATTAGTCCATGTAGGTGCACTAACTAAAGTCGGATCTAGATGGAATAGATTAGTTGACATTAAAATGATCTTATTTTTATTGAATAGTCTTTTTTTTTGGATATATAATGATTGACCGATTTATTCTGAGTGATGCTAAATAACACTCCCCTAACATGCTAAATCACACTCCCCTCCCATGGAAGTTACACCTTTGCCCTTGAAACACTCCATCCTCCACACCAGGCCCCCCTCATCCTCCATCCTCCACACACCAGGCCCCCCCCTTCTCTTTTTAGACGATTCCGTTAAAAAATAAATTTTTTTTAATTTAGCCTCTTAAATTCACAATTCTGTCCGTTAAGTTTTTAACGGAATATGGAGGACCGCCCCCCCCTTGGGGTCTAATACATTAACACCGCCGCCCCCTGGGGGTCTAATACATTAACACCGCCTCCCCTGGGGTCTAATACATTAACACCGCCCCGGGGTCTAATACATTAACACCGCCTCCTCCTGGGGTTCTAATACATTAAGACCGCCCCTAGGGGTTTAAAATTTTTTTTTCCAGTTTATTTTATATAATTTTATATAATTATTAAAATATAATTTTATATAATTATCAATATATAATTTTATATAATTAGTAATATATAATTTTATATAATTATTAATATATATTTTAAATAATTATTAATATTTAATTTTATATAATTATTAATATATTTTGTCATATAATTTAATTTTAGTTTATAATTTTAGTTTATAATTTAAAATCATTTAATAAATATATAATTTCAAATTATTTAATTTAATTTTATTTTAATTTACATAGTTAAACTTAATTATGTAAAACATCACATTAAATTAAATTAATTTATATGAAATTATACACTAAAATTAAAAATATTAAAGTAATATTTAATTATTTATGCTAATAAAATTTTAAATTGTGTAATTAATATATAATAATTATATTAAAATATCCATAAATACATGTAATTTATGCAAATACAATTTAATAATCTTATTACTAATTAAATCAACAATTATATTAATTTCAAAACTAAAATTATATGTTTTTATTGCATATAAAATAAAATGAAAATTACAATTAAATTATATAATCTTATTTCTATTAAATAAACAAATATATTAAATAAAAAACTTAAATTAAATAATATGAAATTATATATTAATAATTTATTAACTAAAATTATATATTAATAATTTATAAACTAAAATTAAACTATGTAAAATTATATATTAAACTAAAATTAAATATTAATTTGTGCAAATTTAAGTTTATAAATATATTACTAATTAAATCAACAATATTATTCATTTCAAAATTAAAATTATAAGATAAAATTACATCATTTGAAATTATATATTTAATAAACAAATTTAAATTATATAAATTACAAATTACAATTAAATTATATGAAATTATTTATTAATAATTTATAAAATAAAATAAAATTTATAATTTTTAAAATTTAAATTTTTTAATAAATATATAATTTCTAAGATAAAATTAAAATTAAATTCTAAACTAAAATTAAATAATATGAAATAATATAATATATTAATAATTTATAAACTAAAATTATATATTAATTTGTGAAAATTTTATTTATAAATATATTACTAATTAAATCAAAAATAATATTAATTAAAAACTAAAATTATAAATTAAATTAAATAATTTGAAATTATATATTTATTAAATGATTTTAAATTATAAACTAAAATTATAAATTACAATTAAATTATATGAAATTATATATTAATAATTTATAAACTAAAATTAAATTTATAATTTTTAAAATTTAAAATTGTTTAATAAATATATAATTTCTAAGATAAAATTAAAATTAAATTCTAAACTAAAATTAAATAATATGAAATAATATAATATATTAATAATTTATAAACTAAAATTATATATTAATTTGTGAAAATTTTATTTATAAATATATTACCAAATTATTAATAATTATGTAAAATTATATATTAATAATTATATAGAATTACTTAGTATTAATTACATAAAATTATCTATTAATAATTATTACCAAATTATAAATTATATACTAATAATTATGTAAAATTATATATTAATAATAATATAAAATGACCTATTATTAGTTATTGTAAATTACCTATTATTAATTATATAAAATTATCTATTAATAATTATTACCAAATTATATAAAATTTAATATAAAAATATATTAATAATTATATAAAATTATATATTGTAAAGAATCAAAACGATCCTTCCTAGTCTACGAATATCACTCCTATCTTCTAGTATCATTTTGTTTATTCTGTCACCTTAAATATAGATATAGTTGACTCACCAATGATTGTGTATATCTTCATACTTGTAACGTATATCTCTAGGCTTATCTCTAGGCTAATTTGTTTCATCATTTGTACTTATAAATACTCACAATGTAAATGAATAAATCATCTTTTGCCAACTCCTTTTATGGTATCAAAGCATTGTGATCTTTAAAAACAAGCAAAAACTCCCACCACCTTACTGCTGCCTCTCCTCTACCCCTCCAATGGCCGGACAAACCTCCTCCACCATCCCAAATTCTGTCGAGCCAAACAACCCCATTCTTTTGGTCAATCTCTCCCAATGCAAAACCCTGACACCCCTCACTTATCTAGGTTGGTCCTCCCAAGTTACCTCCCTTCTTTTCGGCTTAGATCTACTAGGCTACGTTGATGGAACACACCCACCACCCGCAGGCTCCATCAAGGTAGACGGTAAAGACTCTCCAAACCCGGCCCTTACCACATGGAAAAGACAAGACGCCTTATCCTTAGTGCCCTCCTAGGAACCTTAGACACAAATGTAGCACCCCTTGTTTACCAAGCAAAAACCTCCAATGAAGCTTGGACCATTCTCAAGAACACTTACGCCAACCCTTCCCGTGGCCATATCCTCCAAATCAAAGACCATCTCGACTCCATCACAAAATCTTCTCTCTCCATAACCGAGTACATGCAATCCATCAAATCATGTACCGACAAGCTTGCCATCCTCGGTAAACCCCTAGACTCCGGGATGTGATTGCAAAAGTCCTAAAAGGGCTTGATTATGATGCGTACAAACCCATAGTTGACTCCATTCGCGCTAGGGATAACCCCATCTCCTTTGAAGCCCTCCATGAAAAGTTAATCCACCATGAGCTCTCCCTAAAACAACAAACCCCCGCTCCCTCACCCTTCCCTCTCTCGGCCCATGTTGCCCAAACCCACACCTTTAGCCCGGTTGTCAAACCAGTCACTATCCGCCTAATTCTCTCTCTTGCCATCACTCAAGGTTGGTCACTTCGCCAACTAGACATCAACAACACCTTCCTACAAGGTCGTCTCTCTGAAACCGTTTTCATGTCTCAACCCCCCGGGTTTCAAGACCCCACCAATCCATCCCATGTTTGTCGCCTCTCAAAGGCAATTTATGGGCTAAAACAAGCCCCTCGCGCTTGGTACACTCCACCACCTTCCACCACCTTTCTTGAAACATTCGTCTCTAGTCTTTCTTCTCAATTCTCTTTAAAAGACCTTGGCCCACTTTCTTATTTTCTTGGTATTGAAGTGACACCTAACTCTCATGGCATTCTCCTATCACAGTCTAAATATATTAGTGACCTTCTCTCAAGACATGACATGCAACACTCCAAACCCTCTCCCACACCAATGTCAACCTACCCCCTCTCTCGGCTCACGAGAACTCCCATCTGCAATCCTTCTGAATACCGTGCTATCATTGGAAGTTTGCAATATCTTTCCCTCACCCGACCGGACATTGCCTTCCCGGTTAACAAGCTCGCACAATTTCTTCACCACCCTCAAGAGTCCCATTGGTCCGCTTTAAAAAGACTTCTCCGCTATCTCAATGGCACAATTCACGCTTGGAATCCAGATTTTTAAACATTCGCCACCCACTCTACATGCTTTCTGTGATGCGGATTGGGCGGGCGATAAAGATGATTTCATCTCAACTACCGGATTTATTGTCTACCTCGGCGCAACCCCATTGCTTGGTCTTCTAAAAGCAACGTGCACTATCTCGCTCTTCAACGAGCGGAGTTTCGTTCGATTCTTTGCAACCACCGCCGAACTCCTGTGGGTAAACAACCTTCTGTCTGAACTTGGAATCACATCCTCCACAGCACCGGTCATATACTGCGACAACCTTGGAGCAGCTAATTATTCAGCTAATCCAATTTTCCACTCACGCATGAAGCACCTCGCACTTGCTTTCCATTTCGTCCGAGAGCAGGTCCAGCTCGGAAACCTTCGAGTCCAACACATCTCCGGAATTGAGCAACTCGCTGATGCCTTAACGAAACCCCTCTCGCGTGCTCGTTTCGTTTCACTCATCTCCAAGATTGGCCTAACTCAAGGACCGTCCATCTTGCGGGGGCGTGTAAAGAATCAAAACGATCCTTCCTAGTCTACGAATATCACTCCTATCTTCTAGTATCATTTTGTTTATTCTGTCACCTTAAATATAGATATAGTTGACTCACCAATGATTGTGTATATCTTCATACTTGTAACGTATATCTCTAGGCTTATCTCTAGGCTAATTTGTTTCATCATTTGTACTTATAAATACTCACAATGTAAATGAATAAATCATCTTTTGCCAACTCCTTTTATATATTACTAATTATATAAAATTATATATTAATAATTATATAGGGGGTGTCATTTAGAGGGGGTGTCATTTAGTTGTTGGGGAGGGGGGGGGTGTCTTTGTGGGGAAAGGGGGACCGGTTTGAGGGAAGGGAGTGGGAAAGGGGGGAGGGTAGAAAGGTCACTTTGGTTGGGGGGTGTGATTTAGTATTTTTTGGTGGTGTTGTTTAGCATCTATGTTTATTAAATCTCACTAATGATTTGGATTTTTTCAAAATAGAATGGTTAAAGTGGTATCCATACCAAGTACAATTGTAAAAATGACATTAGGTATATGAGTTATGAAAATTGATAAAAAGGTTAGAAGGTGAATATGGAGTTTAGGATTAAAGATAGGCAAAAGAGAGTTACTATTAACACCTCCCTCATTTATTGCAAAATTTTTATTATAAATTTTGACCTAAATGTCTTTAGTATTACTAAGTACACCTTTTTATTTTATTTCATCCCAAAAGCTCTAAGTACACCCCCAATTTTTTTTAGTACACCCCAACCTTCTCTCTCAACACATTCATTCCTCCAAAAACATTCACACACCCCATTCATCTCCTTCCAAGTCCCATCAAACTCCAAACCCTAAATCTCTAAAAATACATCCACATTGCTGCTAATGGAGCACAAACAAGTGAAAGAGACCATTTATGTAAGTATTTCATCTCATTTCATGGCTTAAATTTCAATTTTCTTCCATTTTTTAAAGCAGAGACGGACACTACTGGAAAAACGCACATTAGTGACGAAATTTCCGTCGCTAATGACATGTTTCCGTCGCTAAATCCATATCAGTGATGACAATTAGCGACGGAACTCCATCGAAAAAAAAATGGTCAATGTTTAAAGACGGGGGTCTTTCCATCGAAAATTAGTGGCGAAAATGGTTTCCGTCGCTAAATTATTGACAATAATTACTAACAGTTATAAACCGTCGCTAAATATCTTCCGTCGCTAATTAGTGACGGAAATTAGAGACAGAATTGTCCGTCGCTAATTAGTGACGGAATACTTCGTGTCTATATTTTGTCTACGCAAAGGGTTTATCCAATTAGCGACGAAAATTTTAGTGACGAAAATTTGCGTCACTAAAAATAAAAAATTATTAAAAATTATTTTTTTAAATATTTTTTTGTACCTGATTTCATCAAATAACATGATCTTAATAAAAACACTCCGAAAATTAAAACTTACCACAAATTAATTACAAATTTACCACAAATTAATTACAAAAGTATTTACATAAATTAAAATTTTTAAAACAAGTGTCAATAAATAAATTGTTCAAACTAATCGTCATGAAATAAATTTCGGAAACGGGAATGATTGGGAGATGGGTAAACGAACGGACAAGCTTGACTCTGAAAAAATCAGTCTAGGGTAGCCTGCATCTGGGACACAGACTGTCGGGTGTCAACGAGCTGGTTTTGGGTTTGAGCGAGTTCGGTCTCCAACCTTAAATTGATGACGCACTCTTGGTCAATGTTCGGCTGGGCCTTAGTTCGTGTTGTCGATCCAAAAGCATGCGAAGCCATGGTTGGCGCGTGTAAGGATCCCCCGTGTACACCCATCCCGTAGACCCTATAGCCCCTCTTCGCCCATCCTATGGAGGTGATCTTCTCCCATAATGGTTGGCTCCACTCATTCCCAGTAGGATCGGTCCTTTCCAACTGACCCTCAGCCAACTGCGTCGTGATACTCCTCTCGTACTCAACCTGTCATAAAAACATACACAAGTGTTGTCAAATTGCATTTACTCACTTGCCTTCAATACACTTTCATTCATTACCTGTTAATGATCATTACAGGTCAGATTGCAATAAACTCAAACTACCTTTTTCACATTTACTCCGGTACTGACTCTTACACCTGAGGGCATAAGTCTAGTAAAACCCCCCGACAACCCCTAACGGTGTTTTCATTGTCAAACAGTTGAAGGTCCAGCTCACTTACGACAGTCAAAGTCCCGACTTAAGACGGCTTTTGAGAGACGAGGCATCCTGATTGAAGATTAGCTATCTATGTGCTTCAAATCTAAAATTCCTACACTTCCATTCAATATCAAAGTTTTTATCTCTCTTTTTCAAAAGCAACATCAAATCTTGTTTCAGTTCAGACAACTTTCAAATCGTGTATGTAGATTAATGTAAATGAATGGCAAAATTATCTGGTATTACAATGATATTTTAATTCTCTTGGTTATTTGCCTCAGTAGATATCTCGTGAGAATTAACAATTGTTATATACCTTGGTAAATAATAATTAGTATCATCTTGATCACAATCAACTAATTAGTGTGAGACTGAATTCAAATCACTCTATCATACTTTATCCCGTAGAAGCTTAATAAAAGAAGAATTGTTGATCTTAAAGGATTATGACTTAACTCACCAAAAGATAATTAGATACTTATGGATTCTTAGGAAGACTACTGTTGTGAAGACCTAGTCCTTTCTCAGAAATGATCAGCTGATATGACCCTTGTTGTCAACATTATGCCTCATTCTCTCTTCAGAATCTTGAAGAACAGGTCCAGGTATGAAAGAAAAACTTCAGCAGACTTACAATACTGTTGAATGTTCAAATGACCTGACTTAGCACAAACAAGAGCCTACATTTCAATTTCCAGGTAAGCACTCACTATACCTTTTGTCTGTCTTTCCTTTTTCAAAGACAAAGAGCTCTTCATAAAAAATTTCATTAGAAAACTTTGTCTTGAATAATGACCTTTCTTCAGTCATCATCATTAAACTATTGTCAAAGAAACATCACAGATCTTCAAAACCAAATATCTATTAGGTAATGAGTGTCTTGTGTCTATGTGATTCTTCGACTCCATTATCAACAATTGGTATTTATATCTCGTTTAGATGTTTCTTCCGTTCTTCTCCAAAATGATCTTTGGTTCTTCAGATTGTGAATCTATACAAAAACTAATACCTTCTCATCCAACCCAACCTAACCCTGCTGATCTTCAGCTCACCCTTTTCCTTCCCGAGCCTGACCAAATCATCACCACCTCAATAGACTCCCACTTCTACTCCTTAGCCTGCTGACCATTCCAAGTTTGATGACCTTTCCACTTCCTCGTAACCCACTACACCATCCTTCTAACCAATTCCAAAAGTTTATGAAAAAGGGTGCTGAGCCTGTTTGTTCAACCCCTGCTGAGGCTGAAGAGGAGCTTGAAGAGGAGGAGCCTACTGGTGTCCCTCTAAAAAGGAAGAGACTTAAGAAAACCTACACCTCTACCCCTCCCCCCAGCCCTGCTCAGCAACCATCCCCACCTCTGGACCCTGCTTCACGAACCCACCCTTGAATCTTTCTCACCACTATCCCTATCTCCTCTAGGAATCATCTGAGGAGAAGCCTCTTGATCAGTCTTTATCCAAAGCATATGTTCAGGAGGAGTAACTTGTCAATTTCTATCTCTCCTTCAGACTGACATTAGTTTATCAATTATCTATTCATCAACTGATGTCATTAACCTTCAGCTACTTTCATTCGCAAAGTCTACTGATCTCGCACATCAACAGTATCAAAAACAATTGGTAACAAGTATAAGGATCATTAACTATAGTGTTTAGTACTGTAAATCCTGGTCCCGCTACCCTTTCCTTAGCCAAATCTTCATCTTAGACAAATCCTAACCTTAACCATATCTTAACCTTAGCTAAATCCTTACCTTAGCCATTCCTTTCCTTCTATCTATATCTCTCCATTTCAAATCACTATCTGAAAGGACTTAAGGTACTCTTTGAAAAGAACATGACAATAGTTACTGTTATTTACTCCGAAATGAATAAGTTGTCTTCAATTTATTCATTAATCTTCTCTATGCATATTGTCCATATATCTGCCAATTTACTCCTTTTGTACAAATAAAGCTCCTACTCCACCTAAGTATGCATTACTCTTCCATATTGCTTAGCTTCAATACCTTATTGGCTGCTCTGCTATGTGCTTGCGACCATTAATAAGGAGAAGTAGTGTGACACGTGAAACAAACATAAAGCACATGAAATAATGTGCTACGTACTAAGCAGAAGCTCCACTTAAGGAGGAGAAGCTTCACTTAAGGAGGAAAAGTTCTACACAAGAGCTAAAGAGCTGTGACACATGCATTAACAGCATGACAAGGAGAAAATAATAACAGTGTTATCTCACCCCCTCAATTTCACTCCTTCCTTCAGATAAACCTTTGTGGATTATCTGATACAAATGAATATCAAATTCATCCCTCCCCTCAGATGAACCTTTGTGGATTATCTAATACAAATATGCCTATGTGGCACACTTAATGAAGGTTGCTAATTTTTTTCACGTTCTGCTGACCTTTTTTCTACTTAAGCAGAATATCACTATCTTCATTAAGAAAACATTTTTCTCAGAATGTTTTGCTTTGATACTTAAATAATTCATTTGAATATTAGGCAAATTTCAAACAGCACCTTTCAAAAGCTTTTCAACTTTTTTTGAATTTTTACGAAGGTTGCTGTTAAACTACTTTCTTGTAAACATAAAATAAGAAAGATACAATGTTTTCAAAACTGGTCTCTAGTAGCAATTCTTAAAACATGCTTACACTCTACTCTATACTTTAATAAATTGCTCTAAAAAATCTTCTGGCCAAAATTCTTCAACTTGTTCAAATCATTGTGCAAGAAAGATCTTTTCAAAAATATTTTTATGGCCTGCTCATCACTTTTACCTTGTAATTGCCTAAAGATGTTTTTACTACTATGTATTCATACTTTCATTTATTGAGTCTGTAAATATTTAGCAATAGATGACTACACAAAAGCTAACGCTTGTAAGTTCAGCTTAGGGCATGTCTTGAGATAAAATGATCATTCATTGGTAGGCATATTATTACTAAGGACTGAATGTCTGCTTTAAAGGCTTTATGTATATGTCAAATGTAGTAATGGTCACAAGCAAATAGGAGGAGATTGTTAGGAATATGCCTACACAACATTTGCTATATGTATGTTTGCATATTCCAAACCGTGATTTGCTTGTCACCATTACAATGCTTATTCCATGAGTGGCTAAAAGGGTTGCGTACTGGTTAGCGTGGCAACTCGTTAGAATATAGCATAGGTCATTATACTAGGAAGTCTTCGTACATATCCAAGTCTTTTTCCTACCAACTTATGATGAACTCTCAAATGGATTAGCTCTATAAGTACCAGCACCAACAGATATCTGACCAAGCAGTTACTCTCATTAGCAGACCAGCAGTCTTTGATCAGCAGACTTTGAGGTCTGGAAGCTCCAGCATGTCAAGAAGGCTGATGGCGTGGAAATTTAGAAGTTCGCTCAGATCTCCAATCTACTACAAGAGTACAACTAAGTTCAAAGAGAAAAATCAGGTGATTCTCCAAGCAGACCGAGTGTACAAAGATTCGCAAAAATACTTTTGCAGATCTTTTTTTCAGCTTAAAAATACGCATAAATATTCGAGCCTTTACTCCCATCCATTGGGTACTTCCTCTTCTGTACTTGATCCCAACTTTCAAGATAAATCAACAAAAGTCAAGCTACAGTGCACTTCGTACAAACAGGCCTGCACGTCAAGTCATATCCATCGACACCCTGTTTCACCAGACAGATTTCAAGACAAGATCTTCATAAAGATTTCTTTAACTAACAGTCCATAAGATGCACTCTGATACATCAAAAGACGAACCTCTAACGGTTAGAAGTCTATTCAAAGTCTCAACGGATCCTTTATCTCTCTGCCTATAAAAGAAATCTCTCATTCCTCTTCCAAACAGCGGCTGTGGTGCGTAGAAGTGAGAACACTGGAAAGTGGGAAAAACACAAGTGTAAGAACAAACACATTGTGTGAGAGAGATTGATTAGAAATTCATACGGCAAGAAGCTTCGCTTAGTCAAGAACTCACTTCTTAACTTGAGTTCTTTCTTCTTTCGAAAGACTCACTCTCTACTGCTCCTAGACCCCAGATCTACTGCAAGAGATTAAGCATCCAGCCTGACGTTGAAGACGGAACCTGTTTAAAGATGTCCGATAAAGATCATGAGCTAATAATCCACATTGCATTCATACTGACAGACTTGTCTTCCATTGCTAGAGTTATCGGTTGTGCAATATTAAGTCATCACAATTGGTCGAGTACTTGTCAGTCAGTGGTTCAGTTATTTTTTTAACAATAATATTGTCTCTCACATCACTCTCACATTGGCACTGCCATTTCCCTCTTCCTAAGGTATTTGGAATTGCCAAGGTGAGAGTTCCTATGTATGTCTTCCTTTTCCTATGTCTTCTTTTCCATGAAACTCTGGAAGGTTACAAGGTTGGAGAGTCTAGGTTGATGTATTATACATGTTTACCTTTAAGTAAACCTCTGCTAAATTTTAATATAAAATATATTTTTCTACATTCAGCCTTTACTTATCTTTCCTGAATTATATGTCTTACATATTAATCAATTTATTCATGGAAAAGATAGTTGCATCTAATGAAGATTTAAGTTTGCTGTTATGTTGTACTTGTACTAATCTAGTTACAGCCACTTTGATCTTCTATATTATATATATTTGTTGTAAGTCTTTCCGCTACACAACTCATTTGTAATAGCAAATATTATAACATTAATTTTCCAGCAGTTGTTTAAAGTCTACTTTGACAGAGTAACTAAAGTCTGCTGAAGCAAACCTGTCGTTCTTACACTAGCAAAGGAAATTGATAAGTCCCGATAAACATTTCATCTTTGTTCTTAAATATATTTTCAATATGGATGAAATTTTAAATGAAGGTCATATAGGCTATTCACCCCCCCCCCTCTAGTCTATATTCTGAGCATTCCTACGGGACCTAACAGAATCCTTGTATTAGCCACAAAGTCTGTAGGCGTCATCGTCATATCAGCCCAGGGGAAATGAAGAGTACGAGTGGTGTCCCACCAATAATCCCGCCACACATCATGGATGTCGAAGTAGCTGATAAAATGGTTTAGAGACCGTATGAAAGGCCCGAAGCCTGTCAACTCAACAATATCCCACAATCGCTAAGGGAGACGATCATACAGATCACGGACCATGTCACCATTGGCCCTGATACGGGTAAACACTTACCTCACCTGAAAATACATAACATCAAAATAAGTGTCATCACACAACACACGTACACATATATTTTTGTTATTCACACCATATCTCATCCTATATTTCACAAAAAAAAAAAAAATCATCACCGTCTTTTGATTTCCAAAATAAAATGAACAAATTTTAGCATGCTCATGTGAAATTTTCATCGTGTTTGCATCATCCTACATTTTACCAAAACATTTAAAGTGCAACTTTTGGGCTACTTCAGGCGGAAAAAAAAAGTAAACATTTTGGGCAACCCTGAGCATAACCAACTCGAGGAATTTCATCCTTGTACATCATACTACACACACATGCTTTCAATTTCGAAAAGTCATCATCCCAACATGTTCAAAATTTCAATTAAAGTGGGCATTTTAACAAGCAAAATTTCAATACATGTTCATACACCATTCATACAATTCATGCAAAATTCACATTTTGGCATAGATTCAACATGCAACAACATACATTTGATATTAAGATACTAACAATTGCAGGATTAACATCAAAAATCCAAAAATCATACAAAATTACGAAATCAACGAACTGTGCGGAGCAACTGGGTTTTCCGAAAAACTCACCGCGGGTGCAATCGACGTAATGTGTGTACATCAATCCTTATTGATGTCCTCCGGGTCACCCACAGAGAATGTGTAGTGAACAAAGTTCCTCAGAGGACCCACATTTTCGCGACCTCCGTGACACAAATCAACTGGTTCTTCATGTTCGAAGCTTGAATCACTCGACATTGTTGCTATAAATGTGTTTGGGGAGTGTATCCTCAAGGATTTAAGCAACATTGGAGGAAATTTGGGAGAATTTGGAGGAAGAAACTTCAATGGCTCTGTGAGAGAGAAAGAGGAAGAAAACAACTGGAGAAGATGAAAGAAAACACGCTAAGCAGCGTGTTTTTGAAGAAGAAAAGGGAAATTTTCCCTTTTTCCCTCCAACTTCCAACCCTAGCAACTAAACCCTAGAGTCCCTTGGACTTAATGGTCAACTAACGGGCATTCAACGGACATCCTAACAGAAGTTCGCCAACAAAATATTCTCAAATGGGATTTCAGCAGAAATGCCACCAATGGCCCTGTCATCCAACACAGCTCAATATTTTGTCCCCCGGGACACCACACAATTAAGTATCTTTATTTTATGTCAATTTACATCTTATTCTTAACTGCAATTTGTAACACTTTGCACGATACAGCTTTCTTTTGGTCATTTCCCAATGGGTGCGAGCCCGGGGTCTCTGGAAATAAACCACCCACATCATATATCACACCCATATCACAGCATCGTGTTTGTAATACCCTAGACTTTTTATGTGTTATCTGTTTACTTTGTTTCATGTTAATATGTTAACCATATATGTTTAAGTGCTTGAGTAACATAGTAAATGAAATCATGCCTTAAATCATGTACATTTTATAGTGTAAATATTGCTAACTTGTTAATGCTTTAAGTTGGTATAAGTTTTTTAGTTCATGGATTTGAAGTGTTTGCATTTAGTCACGTTGTATGTAGTTTAAAATGAGTTTTAAATGTGTTTTAAACCTTGTTGGAGGTTAGGATCATGTTAGAATCATTTAGGAATACTTAATAAACATTTTGTTTTGACACTAAGATAGAAAAAGATACACACAAAAGCATAGATACATGCTTAAACTCGAAATTCTGCCCTTCCAGACAATCTGTAGTAGATTGGTCATAGATTTGTGTAAAAAAATTGGATTTATAAACCGTTTGATTCCGTGTAAACTAGA
Organism: Platycodon grandiflorus; assembly: GCA_016624345.1. Classification (NCBI taxonomy): domain Eukaryota; kingdom Viridiplantae; phylum Streptophyta; class Magnoliopsida; order Asterales; family Campanulaceae; genus Platycodon; species Platycodon grandiflorus. Next base: position 38,926,280 of record CM028362.1, read on the forward strand.
CTCAAAGAGCTTTCCAACCATACATTATTTGTAATTTTTGAACTTGTAGATTATCCTAGGTACGTCTTTGAAGTTGACTAAAAATCAGGCCAATCTGTACGGACAGCATTCTCTAAAGTTTGCAATTTTGCCATTTTTATCCCTTGACTCATTTAAGGATGTACCAAGGCTTGTTGAATTTCATAATTGACTTATTTCAGACCTTAAGGAGACCCCAAGTTACTCTCCACATCATTTTAAACATCCATGGAGCTTGAGAGTTAGTGTGAGAGATGAAGGTGTGATAGTGTGTGTAATTCTTGTTCTCTCAATCCAACCAACCAAACATTGATCCAAGGCCATGCATGTGTTGGGGATGACTAGGGGTGTATTTTTAAAGGCTTTGATTGTGATTATAATGGTTTGATTGTGCAATTTCAAGTAAGTTACTAACCCCCTTGTTGTATGCTTTAGGATTTCTTACATATTAGTTCATAAATATACATGTTAGACTTGTTAAAGATGATAATTTCACATCTATTTGTTATGTTGGTATGTAAGAACCATATGTATGATATTTTCTTGGTATGAAATGGGTTGCATGTATGATTGTTGGAGTATCAACCTTGGAATTGAATTAAGAAGACAAGATGAGACTTAAATTGGGAAATTTCACCTAAGGCAATTATACTTAAAATTTGAGAAGTATATTAATGACTCTAAAAATTTGATATTTGAAGAGAATAATGTCTACCAAATAACATGTTAAATTTCTACGCGAATTAGAGTTCGTTTGCTATAGTTTATAGCCCTCCGATTAATTGGTACTGGTAAAATAAGGATTCCGATTATAATCGTAAGATGATGTCTAATTAATATAGCAAGCCTTGTATCCAAACTTGTGTAGTTTGGGATATTTGTATAATATAATTAGCAACTCCCGGGAGTTGTTTACACGTATGTATATTAAAATACGGAATGTTAGAGTCTAGTACGACAGTCTCGGTGTGATAAACGATTGTTCGTAAATATTGGGGTTGGACTACAAACTATATGATTTAGGATAAGTGTACTTGAGGGCACTTATAATTATAAGATTGGTGATGTTTCGATTTAATCTTCATTGTAAGTGTAATACTTCGCACTCGATGTTCATAAACTAAACAAGTAATCTTGGTGTGTTTGTGCTTGGAGACTAAGTAAGTAGTTCCAACATGGGTTTATGAATAGACTAAATTAGTAGTCTTAATAAGTGTTTGTTTGGGAATCAAATGTGTATCTCAACGTGTAGATGTTTATAGACTAAATATGTGGTTTAGTTGTTCTTGAGAAGTACTTGCAAATTTGTACTTCTATGACTATGTGATTCAAGACTAAATATGTGGTTTTGAGATGTTGATTAGTTTACTTCACAAAATGTGTTAGTAATGTGTTAAGGTAGGATCATTGACCTCCTTGGTTGGGATAAGGTTCAATACTTTTGAACCTTGTCGTTGTTGTTATGTTACAACTAAATATCTACTTGTGCATTGTTTAGAAGTCCAGCTGGCATACTTGATTTGAGTCGGCAATGTGACGACACATAGCCTTCGTGGTAAGTGATTGCCATAGGTCGCCCCATTGGTTCCCTTTCCTCCCCACTACTGGCCCTAGTGGGAAGTGGTCCCATTGTTATAAGCAATGCGCGTAACTATGGCAACCAACAGTATTTTCCTCACCATGAAATCAAGTGAGAAGTAACGATGGTATCTTTCCTCGCTAAGTAGAATAGCAAGATGTAACGACAGTATGTACAGTATGTTTAGTGTTCAGTATGTTCCGAGCACGAGATCCGGTTCGGTGACAACTTGAGATGTTTAAAGCAACAACAGCACAGTCAGACTGATAACGACTATATCCTTTTAAATGTGGTTATTTACGTGCACTTATGTGATCATCACCGTGCTACGTGGTATATGTGGTTTATGTGCCTATGATTATGTGGTACATGTTTATAGTTTGATATACTTATAAATGATGCCATGTTATAGTTTATGATTGAGCATTATGCCATGTCATGTAGTTGCATTTAGCAACTTACTGTGTCATTATGACTCACCTCATTTGTTGTTCATATGTTTTTTCTTAGATCCGAGCCAACCAGGAAGTCACCGGTGAGGTCAGCGAGATCGAAGTTAGTTAGCAGGTTGTCTTGTTGGTTTAGTAGCTCGTAGAGCTTGGTTATATTTATAGTTGTTATTTTTGGTAAGGACGAATGGTTATGTAAAGTTATATAAACTTTACTTTGGGTAGTGTTCCTGCGTTGTAACTCTTTATTCTTTTGGATGCCGACATGTATATGTCGTGCTCGTGTTTATAGTTCCAGTTGTAGTTCAGTTTCTTTCCCGAGCATATTTTAGCTCGTGGTTTATATTTGTTATCCGGCATGTTGTGTCCGTGGAGGTTGTTGTTGTTTATTTCCTGAGTTTTAGACTCGTGGTTGTGTTAGTTGAGTTTCGGCTGTAGTGTCGCTGATGAATTGTTTTATTTTATTAGGTTTAGCCATTATGTTTTCCAGTAAGTACGGGTGGTTAAGCCACGTGCTTTTTGTATTTTGGGTTTGTGTTCGTCCTTTGGCGCATCGACCTTGGGGTTTTGTGTTGGAATCCAGGTCGGGGCATCACAGTTGGTATCAGGGCAATAGTTTGCTATCGCCAGAATAGGTTCTATGGCCTAGGTGGGTATGGTGTTATTATTGAGATCTTAACATCGAGTGTTGTGTGTAGGTTTAAGATGGTAGAGACTAGGCTCGGAGCGAGTACTAGTAGGGTTAAGGTGTGTACTAGTGGTAATGAACATGGTGATGACAATGTTAATCGTTAGCATAATGTTCCTCCTGCAACGAATCAGAATGATCAGAATGAAGTTCTCTATAATATGTATCAAAGACTATTGCAGATGGTAACCGAGATATCACAGCAAGGTAATGTAAGGACAGGACCTCAGCTGGAGGGTAGAGGACCGCAACCAAAGGCTAGAGTACCACAGTCAGATATTGTAGCACCATAGCATAATGTTGAAGTAGCACAACTGGGAATAAGACAGGTAAACGATACAACTATTCTTGAGAAGTTCCTAAAAATGAAACCCCGAAGTTTCGATGGAGAACCTGACGCTAGTAAAGCAGAGTTATGGATATAGAGCATTGAGAAGAGATATGCAGCTCTGGGTTGTACTGCAGAAGAAAAAGTTACCTTGGCAGTGTTTAGACTTGAAGGTGCAGCTGAACATTGGTGGTAGATATTGTGGGATAGCTGGGAACAACAGAGGATACCTCGAGTATGGGTGAATTTCTTAAGGGAATTCAGGGCACAATTTATTCCAACAGTGGTTCAAGAAAAGAGAGAGATGGAATTCATTGCTTTAGAACAAGGTAATATGACCGTGGCTCAATATTCAACAAAGTTCACGGAACTGGCTCGCTATTGTACTTACTTAGTCCCTGATGAGGCTAGAAAGTCTCAGAAGTTTATAAAAGGGTTGAAGACCAAGTATCAAAAATAGTTACTCTCATTGCAACTTACAGATTATCGAGGAGATGTAGATCGTGCCTATACAATAGAGGGGGATATAGAGGAATACCGATGTAAAGGAACCACGGGAACTGAAGGTAGTAATAATCGTAAAGAGAGACAGGTAAAACCCCAAACAGATGGACAAGTAAAACAACAGTCTAGTGTACGGAGTAATACAACTACTTCTAGTCAGAGGTGACGAGGTGACACGATGACATGTAGCTTTTGTTTGAGGACTGGTCACACTGAAAAAGGGTGCTAGAGTAAGGCAGGGAAGTGCTTTGCTTGTGGAGGAGATCACCTTAGGAAGGATTGTCCTAAGATGAAGAATTGTCAGTCTAGGAGTGCTAGTCAGCGGTCTAGTGGCTCTAAGAGAGATATTGATGGTAAGCCTAGGGCTCAGAGCCGTGTGTTTGCGCTTAACCAGTGCGGAGTTCTTAAGTCTACACCCATGATAGGAGGTATTCTTTCTATATTATTATGAGTACACGTATTAAGGTAGCTCATGTTCATGCATTCATATGTTGCATTGTGTGGTTGGGAACTGGTGTATATGTTTCCAAGTTTAATCCTGTGATTGAGGGAGATACCCCGATTAATGATTGAATTGTTGTTATCGGTATGATAAGTGTGCGATAGACCAGTAGGTAATCACATACTGCATGGTGGTCGTGTTGTGTTGCTCATACATGGTTTTAATGTGCAAGAAATTGTAATATACTAGTCGGTAATTATACGCTGTATGTTAACTTCATGGTTTTGTCTATACATGATGTTTATATGATACATGATATAGATTGTTAATGTGTGCTTGCCATGCGTTAGTTGTGTACCATCATTAGGTGACTACTTTTCTCATGTCGAGTATAACTGGGTTATGTTGATATAACTGTTCTTTGCATGTATATCATGTCTGTTCAGAAAGCTAGTGTACTGCTATCACATGATCGTGTTGCGTACTTGGGTTCATTTTCTTATTTGTTTTCCTTTTAATTTAATTTCTATATTACATTAAATTAGTTAATTTTGTTTAATTTTATTTTTGATGTTGTTTCTATTAAATAAATATGTGTATATATTTGTGATGTGAATGGAGGTGTAAATCTCCGTGACCCAATTTATTATTTTTATCGCGTAACATAATACCCGTAGCATTTTTAATTAACTAGCATGCAATCATAGAGACAGGAAGGGCGAGTTGGGTGCCTAACACCTTCCCGACTCGTAACTTAGCCTTCGAACCCACAATCTCCGTTTTTCTTTCGTTTTCTTTATAAACGAGGGTGGTGACTCTATATTTTATATAAATGTGTTTTTGCACATTTATAACATTTTTTTGAGAGTCTATAATGAGGCCCAAGTAGATACACGTTGTTTTGGATGTAACGACGGTGTTGAAACGGGGTTCTCACAAAACCTCTACCAAATCTGTCCCCAAGGCAAAGATAAAGATCAAAACTTCCCTCCTATCCATAGATGAAAGCTTTGGCCTGCCAACACCAACTCTACCAGCCACCTCCTCATCAAACCCAACTACTTCTTTAACCTCTACTGCCACTCCAACCACCACTCCAACTCCACTACTAGCTACCTCTCAACCAGCCATCCCCTCAACCACCCTTGCCCCCTCCAAAACTAAAAAGGGCAAAACCATTAAATAGAGTGCCAAAAAGGCCAAGTTTGTGCCAATAGCATTCAGTCATCCTCCCCTACTCCTTCTCTAATAAACCCAGAGGAGCTTGAAGCTTTGGCTGAAAGTCAACCTCTTGTCCGTACCAAAAGACAACTAACCACACCCTCTTCCCAATCTCAATCCTAGAAATAAAAAATCAATCCGTATGACCACCTCCACCTAGACCTCCAAGAACTTTTGTTCTTTAGAGACAACTGACCTAACCCCAACCCAGCCGATTCTGACCCAACCCTAAGTGCCTTGGACTATCCCAAGCGCTTACCCTGCCAACCCATGACTGCTGGGGAGATTATCCAGCAGTGGGGAAACTTCTATGACCCTCTCCCTACTGCTTCAAACTAGCAGTTCTTCCTCCATAACACCCATGTTCAGGATCTTCTTGTCCTCAAGCAATGGCACCATATCCACAAGGACAACAACCTTCCTCCTCATACACACTCAGACATTTTCCCATTCCTTCCTCTTCCAGTACCCTTTTCCTCTTTCACTCCACAGTCAAACCCACCTCACTAGCCAAGACACCCTTACCAGCCAACACTGCTCCTCATTCTCCACTTTCTCCCTCTACCTTTTTTTCTAACCTCATTATAGACATTGTTTCCTCCATCTCTCTTGACCCTTCTTTTCCCCCTTCTCTGACTCATTCCCTATTTAGGAACAGGAAGAGGCCATCGATGACTTCCTCTCTGATGTCATTAATGATGTCGCCTTAGCTTTAATAGAGGAAGCTGCTGAGGTTGTGGCTGCTGAGGATCAATTGATTCCATATCCTTCTATTCTCTTCAACACATCATCTATAATTTTTTTGATCTTTACCCCAGCTTCTTTAAGTTTGATCCTCGCCGTCCCCATTTTTTCCAAAAACGAGTCCTCCACCTCTTCAAATTGAGGTTCCCCTTAGCAATGTCTCGCCAAACGACCCTGGCCTATTTCAGCCATTATACTCCAATCCCTATTCCTCTATATTGCACTCTAACTGCCCATGCCCAGTCAAGCCAATCTCGCTCTACTGATCTGTCCAGCCTATCTCCATCTCTTACAGACCTTGTTACTGGTAAAGACATCATCATGACTGATGTTGGCAAGAATATGGGGCTCCTAGAGGCTAGGATGGAGCATCTTTGCTAGAAGCAGGACCACATTACAATAGTCACAGTAGAATATATCACCAAAGTGGTCCAGACCTCTAGAAAAGCTAAGATTGCGGCGACTTCTTGTCAAATGACTGTCACAGATTGTCAGAATCTTCTAGTCAATCGCATCATTGTGGCCTTTAATGATGCCTCTACTTCGTCAGCCATCCTAAACTCCAAAGTAGACAATCTTTCCAAAGTGATAGACGTTGCAGGTGATGTGGTTGCTGCAGGAATCAAGAATTTGGAAATGGCTCACAGGATTTCTCAACGTACCATCCACAAGTCTGTTCTGGCCATGCGTTTGGCTAACACAAGAGCCCATACTTCTCTTCGTTGACCGCTTATATATGATGATAAGTTTGCTGTCATAGAATCTTCTCGTGCGTCCATGAAGGAGGAGATGAAGCTGTGTATCAACAGCAAATACATTAAGCTGCAAGAGGTGAATGTCCTACTTAGAAAGAAGAACTCAGACATCACAAAAGAGTTGGAAGTAGCCAAGGCCAAAATTGCTGAATTAGAAGCTGCTGCTGCTGCTAAGGACCATTGACAAGCTTAACTTTTCTGGTATTACTTTTTACAACCTTGTCCTAAGAAGTAACTCTTATTCTTTTGAACAAACCCTGTAATATTTAAACTTCTTGTTTGAAATACAGTGGTTATATTTTTTTAACTTGTCTATTTCTTGTTTTAATTTACTGATTATTCTGTGTGCATGAAATTTAAACTTCTCGTTTAAAGAATTACTACTATAACTGCTTATACTTGTTTGTCTTTAAATTCAGTTTTCATTACAAATGTTTTGTGTTTAATTTCTTTATTCTGTAAAACACTTTGTAATATGAATACATTGGCTATTATGTAAGTCCAAAACTAGGGCATGCTTGCTTAATATAATATCTTTAAAGCATGTTATTACTAGTATAAGAAATTCTTAGCTTTAATGTATTTAGAGGTCATGGACACAAGCAAATAGGAGGAGATTGTTATATATTGCTTAGATTTTTTTGTATCCATCACTAAGTCTATGTTAAAAGTGACTACTAGGCCTGCGTGTCAAGTAGTGTGGCAGTTTGTACATAGACTCTTGCCTTGTAATAGTTAGGATCATTTACTTTGCACTAGCCAAGTCCTTCTGGTGATGGCTGTTGTCTATCGGCCATCCCTACCAGCAGTAACCCTCAAGCATTCAGTCAAGTACCTTCCGGCCAAGCTTCATCAGCAATGTGTGAAGATCTGAAGAAAGACTGATCAAGACTTGTCTTGATGATCTGCCTTAGTTACCAGCAATGTCTATCTTTAACTTTGGTGTAATGTTAACTTTGTGGTTCATTAATTGAACCATTCTATTTTAGGAAATTCTCTCAGAAAAGGACACTCTGCAAGCAGTACTTGTCTACCTATTTTCGGCAAAGACTGCAGGCGCAACTGGAAGACACCTTGGATGTATCAGTTTGCCAATCGAATTTAACAACTAGTTTAGGGCTTTTAATGCATGTCACTTTGCATTAAATGCACCTAATTCAAATTTCCCAAGTCTGAATCCTCAACGGCTCCAAGGATCTGTCTCCAAGTATAAATAGAAGGCAATATGAATCGTTGGACAACTCTTGAATATTCTGAAAATCTCAACAACCTTCAAAGCTTCATTACTCCAAGTGCATTCAAGAGCTTCAAGAAACATTCCAACAAACATTCTTTGAAGAGCACTGTTCATAGATTCTAGCCTTTACTGCTCTTCATTGATTGTGATCTTTATCACTCAAGGCACATGAGAGTTTGACCTTTTTAGATTATAACTCTCACCATAAACACTTGGTCAAATATTTTTGTACATGATCCATTAGTTATCTTTTGTAAACGATCTTAGTGGAAAACATAGTGAACATTTCAAATCCAAAGTTGACCACTTTGGTAGTGGACGTAGCACTTGCTCATAGTGTGAACCACTTCAAATATTTATTCTTTAATTTCATGCACTTGTGTTTTATTTTCACTTAAAGAACTTTCAGTTTCCATCATGCCGAGAAGAACAACTGATCCTGTTCGGAGGACATCAGCCATTTTGACCTGTCCTATACTTCACAGTTATTCTGTTGTAACCTATTTTCAAACTCTTTTGTTATCTTTGTGAAGTAAAATTTGTAAAAGTTATTAAATTGGACATAGGCTATTCAACCCCCCCCCCTTCTAGCCTATTTGAGCCTTTCAAGACTAACAGACGGCTATGACAACAAACCTGGAACATAGTTTATTAAAGAAAGGGGATAATAGTCAAAGTGTTGTATTTACAATACCACTTTAGGGTGGAGATCAAAAGCTATTTCTAGAAGAGAGAGAGAGAGAGTTGACTATCAAGTGAATAAATTGGTGGATGGTAGAGTTTTTATTTATTAATTAATTTATTTTTTGCAGAGAATGCGATCAAAGTTCGAAGATGAAGTAATCTTTTGCCATTTAACAGTTGTACCCATAATTTGTGTTATAATAAGATTTATCTTTTCTAATGTCATTTTCTGTTTGATTTGGTTGGAGAATTGGATAGAATGAGTGTTCTGTCAAGTTGGAAAATTGAATTGGATAGAATTGGAACCGGTGGCACATAGCGTTTGGGGGAAGGTAATTTTTCATTTTCTTGAGGAAGATCATCTTTTTGTTTTTTCCCCACATTGCAAGGCAAATCACAAGTACTATCATAAATAGGATTAGAATGTACCTCTTCCCCTATTTTCTTACCATTGCGGAGTGTTATGACTGTTCTTATTGTTTCGACTAACTTGGGAAGGTTCCCTGTTTGTGTCCCTGCAAGGATTCTGCAATTTGCCCCACCTGTACCTCTAACTTTTGAAACGGGGCCCCATGTTGTTTGTGCCTCTACTCATTGTCTTGCTGATTTTTCTGATTTACCATTATGAAGCTCTAAAGAGTTTCTTCCAAAGAAGGCTTGTTGGGTTAGAATGATTGTTGTGGTGTATACTGAGGTGGTGGTTGTTGATGAAGAGGCTTTTGGTTGCTCAAAAAGAAATTCAGATGATTTTTCCACCCAAGATTGTAAGTATTCGAGTATGGATCATTTCACACCCTTGGTGGATAAGAGTTCATGGAGTTTGCCTGTTCCAAAAATTCTGAAAACTGCTCTCGAGAAGGGCACATATTAGTAACATGACCATAAACACCACGAACAGAACATGTTTCATTTACAACTGGAGCTTTAGAACCAGACTTTAAAGAATCCAACAGCAAAGTTATCTTTGCCAATTGCATGGCCATTTCATTATTATTCGAAGAATTCACTTCATGCATACGTCTTGACTTACCTCTCATGCTCTTCTGTTGAGAGTTCGCACCGAGCATCTCAAACAAGGCTTTTGTTTCTTCGGGAGTTTTCTCTCCCATGGCACCACCTGCGGCATTATCTACCATGGCTTGGTAGTTTTGAGTTAACCCATCATAGAAAGATTGATTTAACAGATTTAAAGAGAATTCTTGATGCGGACATTGAATTAACATCATTTTAAATCTATTCCAAGGTTCATGAAATGCTTCTCCTGGCTCTTGACTTAATCCAATTATTTTCTTTTGCATTTTAGACAATGTGGGTGGGGGTAATATTTACTTATGAAAGCATTGTAAACCCCATCCCAAGTTGTCAGACTACTGTGGTCAATGACATGAACCAGGTTTTCGCTGTATCCTTAAGAGTGTACAGGAAGCAACACATATGTAACTGATCTTCAATTAAGTTTTCCAATGGGAAATTTTAAACAGTTGAATAGTAATCACGAATGAATATTAAAGGGTTTTCAGATGCCATCCCATGAAAAGACGGAAATATGTTCAAGTAAAGACTCTTTAATTCATAATTCCTAGCAGCTGTAGGTAAAACAATGCAAGAGGGAGACATGTCAATCCTAGGACAACAGTAATCCTTCATAGGTCGTGGTTCACCCATGACGACTGTAGGATTGTCTTCTTTTAATTCAGGATTTTCAGATTCGAAGTGTGAGGATTCACCTTTGTTTTTATCTTCCCCCTTGTTCCTACCCACCTTATCAATGTTGTCGTTAAATTTCGACAGGACAGAATTTAACGAACGACGACCGTGCATGAAAGTCTCTACTACAGGAATTCAAAGAGCTAATAACCGATCCTAACTAAGTCAAAACAAACAAGTCCCTGACAACGGTGCCAAAAACTTGATGGAAGATTTACTTACCTTGCAAGTGCACAAGTTTGTAGTAGTACAGTTGTGCAAAAATAAAGGTCGAACCCACAAGGACAAGTGTTTTGACTTAGTAAAATTTAGCTACTAATTTGAATAAAATGATTTGATGAAAGAAAAGATGATTGAATTTTTTTAACAACTAAATTGATTATAAATTTAGAAATCAAAGAAAATTAACAAGTGCGACAAGCTGGGAGAATTCAAGAATTTGGAAAACCTAGAGATTGGGATTCACTTTGTGTCTTAATTTTATGTCTTGCTAATATCACAGTCTGATTCTAGGGTTTTGTTCTTCTAAGACAAAGATTGGAACGCTCTGATTACAAATTGCAATCTTATAACCCCTAGTTGTTGTATCTTCTTGATCCGTCCACACAACAATTAAGAGTTCATCAAGCATAATAAAACAAATTGAACCTAATTTCGAGATCAACAATAATCATGAATCACTAGAAATTAATGTCACGCCCCAAAGATCATGATTACACATCTCATGAGGGGTGAAGAACAAACACAGAAAATAAACTAAAGCGGAAGCCAATTCTAGAACATTTCTTTTGCAAATAAACCAAAATACTATATATTACACAACTGAGTATGAGTACATTAGAAAAACTATCCTCTGGATACATTCACACCAAACCTGTTGATATCCCAAATATTTACAAGCTTCTAAAAGTTTTACACACTCCATTATACATATAGGCAAAATGCAAGATCCAAAACTAAGCTGACTCCTAAAACCATTTTACAACTCTTAGCTGAAAGACTCGAGTCAGACGTCATGCTCCCTCTAACTATCACCTGGAAGGAAAAAGGGAAGAGAAAAAGGTGAGCACAAATTGCCTAGTAAAGGAACTGTCAACATTTAAGGATGTGACATTATATTGAAGGTGTATCGAAATACAAACTGTGGCTTTATAGATCTAATAACAGTCATTGTGAAACAAAACAATCATATTTCTCCATTGAAAGAGTGATGAACAATAACGATTAACAACGATATCAAGCCAAATTTCATAACACTTGGGTCGGCCAAATGCCCAATCTACAAACAATCGACTCAAACATTAAAGAGCCACTACAGATGCCACTTTGACCAAGAGTTGTAATAACAATACCAACAACCGGTGATGGAGCAGTCAACTTGTGATGCTATCAATTTGTATCATAGTAACAAACTCAAAGTGAATATGGCAGAGTAGAAAAACAAATAAGAGCGATCAAATCCAGGTGGAACGAATGAATATACAATAGTGAGTTCAATTCAAAACTAATGAAAACAATATCCAATCGAAGGGTTCGAAGTAACAAGAATCGAATGGTAGCTAGGTTGACAGAACCCTTACCTCAAGGACAAAATACTCCAAGTACTTGACCTGCTAACACACTTCAATCTAAGCATAAGACACAATGAAACAGTTTAAGAGTCAACTTTAAGTTCTATATTTTTTTAGCAATAAATGTTAAATAGAATCACTTCCAACATATTCTGTAATAAATTATATTAATTTAAAATAGACACAGGATCTAATTTTGAAATTAATTTTATTGGAAAGTACTTGGAAAAATATTCAATTTAGGCTTTTGAATCATTCGATTTCGATTTAAAATTGGGATCGAAATGGGGCCATGGACTTTCATGCATGCACTGCAGCTTCTGGTTTATTTGACATGGGTTATTCTGGCCCTAGGTACACTTGGTTGAACAAACGAGAAGGCAACTCTATAATTCATCAGCGCATTGACCGAGTCCTTTGTAACACTAACTGGATGGACAAATTTTCAGTATCTACAGTCACGCATTTGAATCGTACGTGCTCCGATCATAGACCGTTGCTCTTCAGTTACTCTAGAGTGCTGGAAAAAACCCTCAGCTTTTTGGTTTTTGAATGTATGGACTTCTCATGCTTCGTTTCTAGATGTGGTTCGAGTAGCTTGGAACTATGCTGCTAATTGTCGCCCTATGTCTACTTTTGCGGCTAAATTGAGAGCTACTAAACAAGCTCTTCGCACCTGGAATAAAGATGTCTTTGGTAACATTTTCAATAACATTAAAATGGCTATAGATGAGGTTCTTAAAAAGGAGTTGTTGTTTGAACTTAATAATTCGGGTGATAATCGCTCAGCTTTAATGTCTGCTCAAGCTATGCTAAAAAAGGCTTTAGCAAATGAGGAGGCTTACTGGTGGTAAAAATCAAAAATCAAATGGTTTAAAGAGGGAGATGGCAACACCAAATTATTTCACGCTTCAATCCGTCAAGCTCAACGTCGGCTTCATATACATGTTATTCGAAACTCGGAGGGAATTTTACTCGACTGTGAAGATGATATTAAGTCTGGGGTGGTGGATTATTTTCGAGATCAGCTTATGTCTACTACTACTCCCAGCCTCATTGATCTTGACATGATTCCCTCTCTCATTTATGATGACTGAAACCAAGAGCTTATAGCCATGCCGTCTATTGAGGAGGTTTTTTTAGCAGTTTCGAGTCTTAGTGAGGACAGTGCAGCTGGGCCGGATGGCTTCTTTGGCCATTTCTTCACTTCTTACTGGGATATTATTAAGGATGATCTTTATATGGCCGTCTGGGAATTTTTTTTCAGGGTTTCCAATGCCTCGAGCTTGGTCGAGTACTCTCATTGTTACTATCCCCAAGGTTGACTCTCCTGAGTCCTTTAAAGATCTGTGGCCCATAAGTCTTTGCAACTTCTGCAACAAAATTCTCTCTAAAATATTGGTAACACGGCTTGCAAAAATTTTACCCCACATTATCTCTCCGAATCAAAGTGTATTCACGAAAGGTAGAGTCATCCAAGATAATATCTTACTAGCTCAAAAGATGGTTACTTTCTTAGGTAAGAAAGTTAATGGCTCAAATATAGTTGTTAAATTGGACATGGTTAAGGCTTTTGACAGGGTGTCCTGGTTTTTTCTCACCCAAGTTCTACGCAAATTTGGTTTCCATGAAATTTTCATTGACTTTATTTGGCGATCAATATCGGACAATTGGTTTTCGGTATTATTTAATGGGGAATCAGTGGGTTTCTTTAATTCCACTCGTGCTCTTCGTCAAGGGGACCCTTTATCACCAAACTTGTTTATCATTGCTTCTGAAGTGCTTAGTTGAAGTCTAAATCAGTTGCATGCTCATCATTCTAATGTTGGTTATTCAACCATAAGTGGATGCCCTATCATCTTTCACTCGGCTTTTGCGGATGACGTGATTATTTTTTGCAATGGTAGTCAAAGCTCTATTCAGCGGCATGCCGATCTTCTTAGAGGCTATGAGGCTTCCTCGGGGCAGATGGTTAATGTGCATAAAAGTAAAGTCTTTGTAGCTCCTGCCCTCTTTACTACTAGAGCTGATCGAATTGCTATGGCCTGGGGTTATCAACTGGGTCTTCTCCCCTTATTTTGGTCATAAATAGAAAATCATTTTTGATTCCCTTGTTCTCAAACTTCAAACTAAGGTGGCTTCTTGGTTGGGTTCCTTTCTTAATTCAGCAGGTAAAGTTACCCTGATCAATCATGTTCTTCATTCCACGACCGCTTATCTCCTTGCATCTCTTGAACCTCCGGTGTCGATTATTAATTTGCTGGAGCAGACTTTTGCTAATTTTTTTTGGGGATCCTTTGAAGGAAGAAACAAATCTCATTGGGTTTCTTGGCGTAATTGTTGTAAGCCTAAGTCTCACAGTGGGCTAGGTATATTTTCTGTCTACAACCTTGTTCAAGCTTATTCGATCAAATTATGGTGGCATTTTCGAACTCAGCCCAGCCTTTGGGCTAACTTTCTGCATGCTCACTATTGCTCTCTTTCTCATGAAACACAAGCTTTAGCCAGGGGCTCCCATATTTGGCGTCGCTTAAAGATGATTCAGCCCATTGCGGAACCTAATATATGCTAGATTATTGGTAGAGAGAACTGCTCAATATGGTTTGACACTTGGTTGCCTGGCCAGCTTCTCTCTAGACCTCCAGATTGTCACCTCCAGCTAGTGCACGAGCTGTTTGACTCCTCGGGTAACTTACTCTTCATAGCCATCGATACTCTTCCTCCTGCTGCTGTTTCCCTTATTCATTCCCAGAGTATTTGAATTACCGAAGAGCCAGATACCCTTAGTTGGACCAGCTCAGTTTTAGGGAAGTTCTCAATTGCTGATGTGATGCCACTTACTTGTGTTGGAACTTCTTCGAATTTGTCTTCGATTTCATGTGGCACAAGCTTCTCCCAAAACACATGGGAATCTTCTTATGGCGTTTATTCAAAAATGGTTTACCCATTGATGAAGCGCTTGGCAAGAAAGGGATTCATCTAGCTTCTAAGTGTTGGTGTTGTGAACATCCGCAGGTTGAAACTTTTCATCATCTTTTTATAGATGGTGATATAGCCCAGCTTGTTTGGGATTCCTTCCGCATCTCTCATGATCTTCCTGTGGCTGGCAATTCTATTCGTCAAAGATGCATGTCTGGTTGGTGTTCCTCTTAGTCCATTGCCCACACTCTTCTCCCTTGTATTATCCTTTGGAATTTATGGAAATTTCGCAACTTAGTGATGCATAATGGAGCTTCAAAATCTCTTCATTCTCTTTCTCTGGATATTGATCAAGATTTAACATATTCTTTGAGGGCCGGTAACTATGTTGGGGTGCGCAATTATAATGGTATTACTTACTCCTTTGCCTTGAAGAAAATCGTTTCTATTCGAGCCATCAGATGGGATAAGCCAATTGCAGGCATTTATAAGCTCAACTCCGATGGGGCTAGTCGAGGTAATCCAGGGCTTAGTGGTGGTGGGGGGTTATTCGGGACTCGAATGGGATGATCATTTATGCTTACTCTTCATTCTATAGAGATGCTACCAACTTTGAAGCTGAGATGAAAGCTCTTTTCCAAGGTACTTGTTGGCTATTTGAGAATGGTCATTGAGACGTGATAATTGAACTGGACTCTAAATCTATCTATCATTGGATCAACAATCGCCATTCTCCTCCGTGAAAATTAGCCTATTATGTCCGTGCCATTTTGCGTATGAAGACAGTTTTTAATTTTTCTTTTCGTCATTGTTATCGGGAAGCTAATTTTGTTGCAGACGGGCTTGCCAACTTAGCAATTGATACTGGTTCTGATAAAGATTTCTATCTCCTTGCTGACTTTCCTTGTTCTATTCGAAGTGAGATCATTATTGACACTCAATCTGTTGCGAGGATTCGGTCTTCCTAACTAGAGGATTTTTTTCTTTATTCTTTTTGCTTAGAGTCTTTAATTCTTTCTGTATTTCCTTTTCGAGGTAAGGCTCCTCCGTCCTCCCTCTTATAAGGGCAAGGCTGGTTGTCCCCTCAAGTTTGTTCCTTTTTTTCTATTAATAAAATCTAGCAGGGTGCCGCCCCTGTTTCCCTAAAAAAAAAAAAGACTATTTAAAGTTAGTAACTTTTCCTTAAAACTCATAAGGGCCAAACCCGAAATTGATAAACTTGAGGTCTGAAGTTCAGACGAGATGATTACTAAAGGACTATTCTGTAATTCCGAAATCTTTGTTGTCTTCTACCTCTAGACAACTCAGTTCATTACCTTGCCTCACATGGAGTTTTTCTCACCCTTACTCAGCTACATATGTACATAAATTTCCATGTAAATAGCAATATACCAATAAATTTATCTGAAATTAAGGCTAACCCACATGAAAATATATACCCAAACTCAAACACACACACACACAGTAGCAACAAAATGCACACACACACACACATTCATAATTACACACAAACACAGCAGCAATTACACACACACACACACACAAATATGCATAGTAGCTACAAAACACACACAAACATAACAGCTATAACACAGATTATATACAAAAATTCAAAGTCCGTCTTGCACTCTCTCTCTATCTCTCTTTCTAATAACCTAACCTAAACAAAAGAACTTCTATGCCACGGGTCTTCTCCTAAGACTGATTAGTGGCATTATCCACTGCCCAAAAACCCAAAGTCATTTAACATAATACCAACTATGCCCAAATGATAGAGTAATTGATAATTATTTACTAGACCAATGACAAAATTATCTATATTATATTGCCATAATAAAATTAATAATACAACTTAGTAAGATATTCTACTATGTGTAAATCAATAATGAAAGACTTGTATATTAATTCACCATTTAATAATACGCGTAATCTAATTAAATAATGCACAAAGAAGTGAACCAAATAGTCGGAATGTCACAATTAATCTCACAAAAGATGGCAATTTATGGTAGATGAATATTGATCCTTCACTATACCACGCGTCAGATAATCTTAACAGTTGAATTACAATTCGTTGAAACAAACTGATAAGATTCAATTAAACATACTTTTGTAGAGAACAAGAAATCATAGACTGTATAAAATGATTGAATCACAACATAAGACGTTGATACAAAGTTACCCTAGAAGATGAGATTAACTCATCATCAATTTTATTACAAAACCTTCGAATCTTCAATCGAACTTTGGTTAATTGTTAAAGAGAATAGAAATTAGATGCAATATAGAATCAAATTCTCCCCCGGAAAGATGTTCTTTCCCTTACTACACAAGGTCTTCTTTATACGCTCCTCTCCAAACTTTGGAACGACCCTCGAATGACAGGAGAAAACATCAACAGACCCAATGTGCTAGTGTGCAGGGTATGTGCGCTCTAAGGTGCGCTAGCACGCCAAGGCGCTCCGCTAAGGCACCCAACTCTTAGATCTTTAACTTTTGAAAACTTCTGAATATCGCAAAACTTCAAGAAGGCATGCACTGGGGCGCGACGCAAAGGCGCATGCGTGAGAAAATATTTTTAACTTCTTCCTTGCAACTTTGACCTTTTCTACTCTCATCCCTTTAAGTTTCCAAAACAACCCCAAAATGTTTTACTTTTGCACATTTGCTTCAAAGGCCCCTGAAATCTCATACAAACACTAAAACCCCATATTAGATAACAGAAACCCTGAGAATTCACAAAGATCAAGCCTGAAAAGTATCCAATTGAATGAGCAAAATACTTATTCATCAGGAATATTACCCAACTGTTAGCCATAGGCCTCAAGATGTCCGTGTGTTTTACTCAATGTATCTTGTTGTTCATTGCTCAGGAAAGGAATGAGGGAGGAAATGGATAATACTCACTCCATTTCTAAATTATTGTTCTGTTTGACATTTTTGAGGAATCTCTCTACCGATTTCACTAGTCCACGACATTATACCTTCCTATTCACTAACCTCATAGAAAAAACACATAATTCGTAGCATTTTTTAGGTACTACGAATTACGTGTTTTGTGATTTTGAACAATATAAAAAAATATACGTCAAATTTTCAATTGAAAATAATCCGTTTGACTAAAAAAAAGTCAAACATGACAATAATTTAGAAACAGACGGAGTAGAAGCTAATGGCTATTGAGAAAAAAAATATTAATGACTACCAAAATTTAGTTGAGCATTTATGTGTCAAAATTAAAACTTTTTAATGACTACCGAAATATAGTTGAGCATTTATGTGGTCAGTAAACATGAAACTACTGTATATATAGGACTAACATACGAAATCGATGACCACGACCATCACAAGAAAGAAAATAAAAGTCTCTTTTAAGTTATATCTGGTTCAATATGATATAAAAAAGGTATGACAACCTTGTCGTTGTTTATGGTATTTCATCGTAAACTAATGTCTTTGACTATTTTATATGATGAAATGCTACGAACAACGACTAGGTTGTGGATCTTATCTGAATGTGAGAACTAAGTGATTTGTATGGTAAGACGATCTATGTATAAGTTATCGTCTACCAAATATGATGATGTTAATAATGGTGATTTTATTTATTAGTTGGTATATTTCCTGTAAATCCTCACTCTTTACTCCCCTTTTTTTTTATTTTTCCTTTCTTCCCTTTTCTCTTATTGTCATCCTTCTTAGATCTTAGATCTTTTATTAAATGGTGAGGACCTGCCCAAAATGATAAAAGTAGAAAATATTTTTTATGGGTTTTAATTGTAATAGTCAACTTTGTTGGATTTTAGAATCTAGTCAATCAATCGTTGATTATTGACTTTTTGGTAATTTGATATTTGATTGATTGACTAATTAGTTTTGCCTTTCCTGGTGAGATTCTTAATTAATAAAAAAAGATAGTGATTGATTCAATCTTGGTTAGATTTGAAATCAATCAATCAAGATTGATTGATGATATGTATGGTATATCTTGATTGATTAGATAACTTTTGGGATGACTTAAGTATATATGGTAGTTATTATTTCTAACCAATAACATTCTTTTGTATAGTGTATTTCCTTATTTTATAGGTCTCTTGGCTGCTATTGAAATAGGAGTTTGTGCTCTGTCATTTGATACCCAAGAAAACTAAAAGAAATCAGTTTTAGAGAGAAAAAGCACACAAGTCTGAACAATGATGAATGTGGTCATTAATGTCACGACATCGTCTACCACATCGATAACAATGCTACTTCTTGAATCTCTTTTTTCATCCATTGTTTTTGTGTTATACAAGAGTCATACACTATCTTTGTATGGATGAGTTGTAATATATGTTCTAGATATACTCATTAGGGAGTTTTCGTGAGTTTTTCACTAGGTAATTCGTTTTAATCATTGTAACAAGTTACAAGTTTGTTCTAGTAAAAGTTTTGTCATATTGCCACATGTACAAGCATTGCTTATAGATAAAGGTTGCAACTAAGTGTTCTTTTATTAATATTTTCACTGCTTATACTAAATGTCACAGTATAAGTGGTCATAATCATTGATCACATTTACAATCTGTCTAAACACTTGATTTATCATGGCTACAAAACTTTCACACTTTTTTCAATATTTTGGAGAGAAAAATTATTTATTTGATAACTGGTTGAAGGCATTGAATGATTTATAAACATCACATGCTTCTATTTTTCATTATTATCTCATCTTTGTTACCCATAATTCATTTGGTATTAAATTCTAGGAGAAATTCGAATATGGATCAAAGAATAAAGAGAATAATACTTCTTCCGTCCCAGATAAATGTTCCTAGATGATAAAGCACATGAATTAAGAAAAATAATTAATGATGTACTGTAAAAAGTGTTCTGACGATAATACCCGTGACCATAAATTGAGTTCAACTATTCTAGGGTAGATCAAAAGTTTTTAGGAATAATAGTTGGG